>CM053153.1:34247500-35447500 GCA_028571685.1 Heterohyrax brucei | reverse complement strand
TTTGCTTTTTTCTTTTTTTGACTGATTATTTTTGGCTTTGTGTCCACTTTTCCTTGTTTGATATCTCCCTGTTTTACTATCTTGGCTGATGTGCGCTCTAATTTTATTCTTTAATGTTTATCATTAAAATTTTGCCAAGTATACTTAGCAACTTAAAGGTCTAAAGGTAACCAGTTGCTTAACTACTCTTCCAAAGAATACAGGGGCCCAAGAATAATTTATCTCTGATTAACCCACTTTCAAATTATTTATTTTTTAGTCTAGTGCTGTCCAATACAACTTTCTGTGATGATAGAAATGTTCTGCATCTATTCTGCCTGATACAGTAGGCCCTATCCCCATGTGGCTACTGAGCACCAAAAATATAGTGTGAGTCCATCTTAAATTTAAATAATAGTTTATGCCTAGTAGTTGATATATAGAACAATGTAGGTCTAATATTATTATTATTGTGATTAGGTGAAAGTATACAATCCAAATAAATTTTGCATGCCTGCCTATCTACAGCTCCTGTGTTCTCCTCGTCCTGTGACAGCAAACTCCTCCTTTTCATTTTATACTTGTCATATCCTCTTAACAAGCTCCTGCTCCCTCCACTATACCCTCTTCTCTCCACCTAGAAAGAGACCAGTACGACTGCCTCCTATAAATGCATAGAGCCATGAAGTACACGTACCATATGGTCACATTGTGTCCCCAAGTCCAGTCCATTTTTGTCTGAAGAGTTGACGTCAGTAGTGTTTTCTAGACAGGTGCAGCAGCAGGTCTAGGGGTCATGTTCCCAGGGGGACCCCTGGGCTGTCTGACCACCAGTTGTGGTCTTTCAGTAGAGCTTTTGAGCTGCATCTGTCTTTTTCTCGTGTTGCCACAGGGATTCAACACTGTGTGCCCCATCACGGCTGTCTTTGGTGGTGGCCTCGCACCATCTGGTTCTTCTGGTCACATGTTGATACAGTCTCCCCTTACAGGGGTCTTTCTGTCTCCTGGGCGCCTTTCCCCCTGTATCTTTGGTGTTCTCAGTGATCATCTGTTCGGGCTGAGTTGGGACAATTTGGTGTACCTCAGATGGCAGCTTGCTAGCTTTTAAGACCCTAGAAGCAACTCGCCAATAAGAAATGCAGATGAATCTCTAAGCAGTAGGCTAATTATGCCAATTGACCTCGATGTCCCCTGACAGCATGGTCCCCAGACCCCACCCCTGCTACTCTATCCTTGTGATTTTGGGTTGAGATTAGAAGAACTTTCAGTTTATGGCAAAGCACAGTGAAGTTGATGTACTTTCTACCGTGTGCTGTCACTGCTTTCACCTAACCAGATTTCTATCGACTATGCTGGCGTCTAATCTATGACCAGTCACTCCCAGCTCTCGTAACCATCAAAGAGTCTTCTGTACATAAGTCTAATTTTAAGTCATTATAGCAGGGATCTTATATGGTATTTGTCCTTTTGCCACTGATTTCACTCAGCATAATGTCTTCCAACTGAAACCAGTTTATGGGATATTTCCTAAAATCATCATTGTTTTTTATCATTGCATAGTGTTCCATGGAGTATAGCACTTCCCTTCTTTCCTTACTCCTTTTTCTCGCTTTGTCTCTCCCTCCTTTCTTTCCTTCCTTCTTTCCTTCCCTTTCTATTCTCCCCTGACTGCCTTTCAGAGACTTTTTTTGTGTTCTGAAATTTTACTCTACTATGTTTTATATGTGGACTTCTCCTTTTCAATTCTGCTTGGTATTTGCATCCTTTATTTATGTGCTTACATCTCTCATTGGTACTAGGCAATTCTCAGCCATTTTTCCTTCCAATGTTGCTTTTTCTCTGTTCTCTCTGCATTATTTTTCTAAGACTACAATTAGATGTATGTTTGGCCTTCTCATTTTATTCTGTCCTTGATAGCATTTAACTCTTTGTGTGTGTGTGTATTTTTATCTCCTTGTCTCACAGTCCTGAAGTTTTTTCAAATTTTGCTTCTAGTTTATTGATTGTCTCTTCAGCTATATCTAATACATGATTTAATATATCTTCAGTCTTTATGATAAATGAATATATATTTTAAAATATCTGTTTGGTTTTTTAAATGTGCTTGGTCATTTTTAATAATCTATTGCTTATTATTGATTTTTACCATTTTCTTTCTCATTCCTTTAAGCGTTTCATGACATGATCATTTTATTTTTCTACCAGCTAAATTCAGTATATGTAGTCTGTCTGTTTTAATTTGTTGCATGTTGTTTCTGCTAACGCATTCGTGGTAGTTTATTTTGCTTTGTGTTAGGTGATTTTTTTTTAACAAGTTTATTTTATTTATATTAATTTAATCTTTGAGTATTCCGAAATCCTAAGTAGGGTGGCTTTCAGTCCAAGATTTGGATTTTCTTTCACTGGAAGCTGGAGACCACACAGACCTACAACTACTTTCCCTTCTCTAGAGGATCCTGCCTTAATGTTCAACATCTTTACTTTGAAGAATAGTCTACATATTGTCTCCTGAACTCAGGAATCTTGATTTTTGTTGTTGCCTTCTAGCACTGTTCAGTGTTTAACTCATTGTTTTGGGCTTTAGCTCAGTGTTTTTTTTTTAAACCCTTTTCCTTCTTTTTTCCTGTTCATCTTTTATCCTCTCCTCTATATCCTTAGTCTTGCTTGTCTTCATCTTTGAAGATTTCCTATAGCTTTCTGAGCTTAACAGTGCTTTGAAAAATAAGTTTATTGTAGTTATCCAGGATCAAGTTGTACTGTTGTAGAAGAACCTTTTGGAATACCTGTACCATGATCCTGTTAACATTAGATGTTAGCCTGTGACTTTTATTCAGTAGCATACCATCTTCTTCTAAAGCTTCACAGAGTTTCTGAATTGTCCTATTTTTATTATAGAGTCTTTGGCACTGGTATTGGATTGACTCACTTTATTTCCCTTATACATCTGATTTTATTTGGTTTCATGAAAATTCAGGTATGTTATCTATTAGTTAAGTAAACTAACTATTTTCATACGTTATGGACAAAATAAAATACTAAATTATATCAGAAAAGGAGACATAGGCTTTACATTATTGTCTACCTTGGGAAAAGGATTTTGATATCTTTTGTTTTGTCTTTTGTTTGCAAATCCATCCTTCTGGACCACAATGTCTAAGATGTCAGGGAAAGGCAACAATGTGTAAGGAGTGCTGGAATTGAGGTCAGAAGAACGAGACTGTAACCTCAGCATACACACTAAGCATATGCATTCCTCACTTATGTAATGGGAACACTTTCTATTTCAGACAATTATTATGAGAATTATATTAAGTTATCAAAGTTATAACATCAAATTACCTATCATGGCTTCTAGCATGTAGTGTATACTGGTTGTTGCCCCGATTAGCTGCTGTTGAGTTGACCCCTGACTCTTGCTGACCCTGTGCATGATGGAATGGTGTGCTCCCTGGTTCTGTACCATCTTCTTGACTGATTGTGGATCCTACCTTTGTCATCAATAGGAGTGGACATGTAGTATTGATTTTTCTTTCCTTCTCATGGGATCAGTGATCTAATATGACTACATACATGATTCCCAAAATATATACTGAATTTTTAATGATATGCATTCACTTTGAGGACAAACTTATCTACCTTATCTATGTATTAAGTTGACAGTTAATTTTTTAAAAATGATGTAGGCTGTAACTCCTACCTATACAAATTAAGCTATTCTTAAGATATGGGAAGTTAGGTCTGATTGTAGTTAAAAATGTGAACTATGCTGTGTAACTCTAGTTAGTCAACATCTGGAACTGATCTCTAGAACTTTGATTAATAGAACCGGCATGATGAATCCCAGATGTTTAAACATGGCTGTGTTTCATAGGCTCATTGGATCATAAGACCGAATATATAGAAGGTAAATGCTTAAAAGAAGTAGGTGTCAAAGTGGCTGTGTGGATGTTGGCTCACTTGAGGAGGAGGCCTTTCTAAGTGTACATCTCCTCATATGTCATATACATGTTATTAAGACAGAAGTTTAATCTTTGATGAATTCTATTCATATTATTCTTTAATAACCTCATTCACATTTTTTTCTGCATAAATACATTTTGAGCACCTTTTGGCGACTGTATGCATGGTCTTGTGTTTACAAAGGCAGAAGTAAGCAGCACCTACCCTCAGAGCTCAGTTTAGCAAGGGAGATAGGCATGTGAACAATAACTACAGCCAATTATAGCTGCTATAATGGATGGCTGAGTGCAGAAAGTGACCGAGTCTGCCTGGGAAGACAGGAAGGTTTCAAAGAGGAGGAGAGGGGAGGCATTGTCAAAATGGTAAAAACTTGATTAATATCCATATGGACTTTCTAGCATTTGGTCAAGCTTCCATCAAAACAATAAATATCTTGATCTCTCTTTCGCACAAATTGTGCTTTCAAGTGAAGGAATGTCACTGTTTTTGGTAACCTTTTTCTTGCTCTCATGCATGTCTTATGCTGTAGATAGGAAAAAAAATCAGAACTGTTCTGGATTCAAAATTAGTTTAGAAGCCTTTAGGGGAATTTGTGTAGCTGTTTTGCGACATACTTAATTCTCATAAAATTTGTTCCACTCTCCCCACAAGGAAATCTATGCCGAGTAAAAAAATCCTAAAATGTGTATCTTAAAGAGAACAATCTAAAGGCCCTTACTGTCAGTAATTTGGAAAAGAAGTAAACATACATGAGTTATAGCTTGCCTTCAGAGGTAGGAAAGAGGGATTCATAAAATAGTAATGATAACAAGACTCAAAGCCATTGCCATGAGCCAATTTTGACTCATGGTAACCTTACAGGGTAGAATTGCCCCACAGGGTTTCCAAGTTGTAAACCTTTTCTGGGGAACATGACCACAGCTGGGGATGTGGGCAACTTGGCCACGGTTATGGCAGATATTGCAGCCTGGGTGTGGGGCTTGTGAGCCTGCAAACGAATGAATGCAAAACAGCTGCAAACAACTGGAATATATGACCCCAGACTCTCCCAAACGATGGGTCTGGCCCGCTTGGTACCATGCCCAGGCCCAAGTGCTTTACCTCCTGGAGAGGTAAATTCACCTGAGGAAGTGGCCTTTGCTATGTCAGCTAGATGGGAAGACACCCTTTTACTTTGTGCAGAATTGCCCAAACCCTCTTCAGGTTAATGCCTGCTTTACTGCAAGTGTACCTGTTTTGTTCACTCAATAAAAGGAAGCTGCCTGATGCCTAAGAGTTGTTGCTGGGGTGACAGAGATACCAGTTTCCCTCCTCACCACCAGTGATTCTTGTGTGGCATGCTTCTTCGGCACCGATCAGCCAGGGCAACACACACTCACAGAACTCAACACCTTTATGGAAGTAGACTGCCACGATTTTCTCCCATGGAGCAGTTAGAGGATTCCAATGGTGACCTTTCAGTTAGCAGCTGAGCACTTAACCACTTTGTCACCTGTGTTCCTTTAACAAGAATCAAGATAAAGTTTTTTTAGTGAAAACTAATGACTTATAAGATTCAAATGTGCTTCTTCAACTTTTTCTTTATGTAGCCATTAGTTGCTGAGTCTCCTGTTACGCTGTCTCAATGCCTCCTTCTCTGTCATCTGCCAATCAAAACTGTCCCCTATACATTCTTCCTGTTAAGTAATCAAACCCAGTCCCATCTCTGTCAAGTTGATTCTGACTCACAGCCTCACTGTAGGACAGAGTAGAACGGCCCCCATAATGTTTCTAAGGAACACCTAGTGGATTCCAAGTGCTGACTCTTTGGTTAGCAGATACAGCACTTAATGACTATACACTGGGGTTTCCTCTTAAGTAACAGGTATACCCATTTCTGTACTCAGAGAACCTACAACCAACAGATGTGCTATTCCCTCTTTTTGGATGGCTCCCTGAGCCTTCAGCTCCTCTCAGTGAATGCCTAGTTATCTTTTAAGATTTGGTTTAAATAACTGTTCTTCAAAAAGGAATTTCTGTGAGTCCAAATACTTTTGTCTTCTAGGAGTAGGAAAGGTGTTTCCAGAGTACACAGTTCCTACCCCACCTACCCAGCTTCTGCTTAAAGGAGGTGGACCTCATTTCTTCGTTCTCTGCCCACGCATCTCTCCCCAGCCCCAACACCCTTTAAATTGTCTCTCATGAGGAGACAGAAAGAGGAAGTAGTCCACATCTCATCTGTGTCAGGACAATCTAAATATAGCAACATTAGGCAAACTAAGATGTTTGTGCATGGGAGATAATAAATGATACGTGCTGTGAATCAGTACAAATATATAAATAATGGGCTATCGTAGTTCATTTCCCCTGAGGGAACCAGGAAGGTTTCATGGAGAAAATGGCCTTGGAACTGCATTTTGAGAGAAGAAGAGAGGTTGAACATGAAAAAAAGTGGCAGAGTTTCCAGACAAGTATAACAATACAGGTCAAGCTGCAGAGGTTGCAAAGCAAGGGGCATGCCCGAGGCAGAGGGAATTGGAGAGTTAGTGTGAGTGTCAGGTCCTAAAAGTCCTTAAAGGGTGTCTTAGGCTGAGTTCTCTACAGAAACAAAGCCAGTAAAGCATATAAATATAAAGAGAGACAGATTTGTATCAAGGAAGTGGCTCACACAATTGTAGAGGGTAGAATCTCCCAAGTCCATAATTTAGGATAGAGGCTTCTCCTGATTAACACAGCTGCAGTGGCTGGTGAACTAAGATTGTCAGGTTGGAGAGCAGTGCTCTTGCTCATAGGCTGTGAAGATGGAAGAATTCCAAGACTGGCAGGTAGACTGCTAGCTCAAGTCCCAAGAACCAGAGGTCAGACAAAAAAGAACTAGCTGTAGGATCCAGAACAGGCAAAAGCCAGAATGTCCTTTAATACTCAGATACAGGCCACACATCCATGGAAACTCCCTTTCAACTGATCGGATATTCACAGAAGATCCCATCATGAGGGTAATTACATATAAACACTGAGACTCAAGTCCCAGCCAAGATGACACACAATCTCAAGAATCACAAAGGGCAAACTAAGGAGACTTGTCTTTAGTTAGGAAAAAGAACTTTAAGCAGGTATATGATGTTGGCAGACATCTTTGGTAGGTGTAAAGAATGAATGAGTCTACGACAGTGCAAAGTTCTTTGCCCAACAAGCAAGTGAGAAATTCCTTTTGAGGCATATATTCTCAAGAACCTTGTTTGTCCTTTCTATTATTAATTAGGAAACCCTGGGGGTTGAGTGCTATGTCTGGTAACCAAAGGTTAGCAGTTCGAATCAGCCAGGCACTCCTTGGAAACTCTATGGGACGTTCTACTTTGTCTTATAGCATTGTTATGAGTTGGAATTGACTTTTTAATATATGTATTATTAATTAGGAAACTGATTATCTGCAAGGAAAATCTTCATATGCAGCAGTTGTTGAAGGAGACCAAACTTGGTGTTTTTCACATGCTTCATCTCATTTTAACCTCATCACAGCACCATGAAAAAAGCTTTGTGACTCTTTTATACGTGAGAGGAAGTACACCCAGTGTAATTGTCAACATGATCCCGTGAAACTAAACACTAGTAAAAACCCACCTATGTGCAGCTACAGTAGGCTTATGAATGCTATCCCTATGGGCTCCACATGGGTATCCAGTTTTAATAACACGAGGCATCTGTCTGTGTTGCTGGAGCCAGACCACCAGGCGACTGTTTCAGAGTCCAGATCCTATAGTCAGATCTGGGAATAAACTCCCTTCAGCCTATTATCAACTGCATGATTTTGGACAGGTTAATTAAATTATTTGAGCTTTATCTATATGAGGGAATTACAGTGATTTCCTTATTAAATGAAAAAAATAGTAATATCAATGACGGTTAACAGGCTGTATTTCTTATTTAGTAAGTGCTAGAAGTTCACTAAGAGTTTTACATGCAATAAATATCTCAGTTAACTCAAAATAGCCATAGGGACTGCACAAGTGATGTTTCTGTTTTGTAGAGAATTGAAAACCTTTGAAATATAAAGTAATTTGCTTAGATTTGAAGCTAGTAAGTGCTCCAACCAGGATTAAACCTACCTTGGCTGATCTTAAACTGATGCTTTTAACCTTTGTTCTGTATTATCTTTGTATATGTAAAGAACTTAATGTGGTTTTTGGAATGGAGCAAGGACCAAATATATTACTAGTGTTGCTATTATTCTGGTTAGGCTCAAATCAAATTACAACTTAAAAGGTAAAATCTACATACTCTGTAAACTGTTTAACATTTAATGGACCTAAGATTTAAGTCACTGTGAATTGGAACCGACTCAATGTTTTTTGGGGGTTAAGATTTAAGTGGAAACCCTGGTGGTGTAGCAGTTAAGTATCATGGCTGCTGACCAAAAAGTTGTCAATTCAAATCTACCAGGAGCTTCTTGGAAACTCTCTAGGACAGTTCTACTCTGTCCTGCAGGGTTGCTATGACTTGGAATCAACTTGACAGATATGGGTTTGGTTTTGGAAGCTTTAAGTAAAAACGTTGAGCTGGGCAGGATCAGGATGAAAATAACAACTTTCAGAGTATGAATTTAGTCCTAAGATGCAGACTGAACTGGAGTGTAAAAAGAGAAAGATGACAGAGAGACCTGAAAAGAGAATACATGAAGAGGGGAGAACCAGGAAAAGAGCATCATCAGTGACAGCGGTTTTACCGTCTTCAGTGAATTGGGAAAGCAGTGGCTGCCTTGGACCCATCTGCAAGCATGGAGCTTTTTAGCATGATTATAACAATAGCGGATCACCAGGATGGTCTGAGGGCTTTCCAGCTCGTTGTGCCAACTGACTAAGGGGATGCGTAAGTAATGTGTAATGTCTGTTGGCTGCCTGTACTCTGGGGGAAAGCCAAAATGGAAGTCCTGGGGACAGAATGGTAGGGTTTCTTGCTTTACTTGGCTATGCCAAATGCTGAGGGATTCAGGCAAATGTGTTCCAAGCCATGGAAATCTGTGGAGCAGGCTTTGACCTGAGAGGACAATAGCCTGATGCTTCCAGCATGTTGGCAAGTGGAAGACACTGGACTGGTGAAGTGAAGAGTTCTATTGTTTCCATCTGGGGCAAGTTGAAATAGTAAGTTCTTATAAAGATTGCGTCTTGATGCTGATAAGGAGCTCTGGGTCCTACGTGGAGTGAGCATTCAAGTATGGAGATGTTGCTATGCCACCACGCCTCTTCACTGTCTCGGGGAGTCCCTGGATGGCGTAAATGGTTAACGGTTCTGCTGCTGACCAAAAGGTTGAAAGGTCAAGTTTACCCAGGAGTGCCTCAGCCATTGAAAATCTTGTGGATCATAAGTTTTACTCTGATGCATATGAAGTTGCCGAGAGGCAGAGCTGATTCAACTGCCACTGGAAAAAATCCACGCTGATGCAAACAAGCAGAAAACATGGTGGTTTATTCATCGAGTTCACATTATTATGCATTTTAGTCAGCGTTGTCCATATGTGGAATTTTAAAGGGAGAGCAAACCTCTTATTGTGAATCCCTTCGCATGCTGGATTTCAATAGAAAAAGGCAACTGCTTCTTAATTGTTTATGTGGACAATCTAAACTGTCTACAAAGTGGAATCACAGAATGTTTGCTACCTTCCTGAATTCTAGTAATGAGTAAGCCTTTACATCTTTCCAATGCTACTGCCTAGACTTAGTTTGAGCTGTAGAAAATATTGCAAAGTTCCACCTCCAAAAAAAAAGGCAAGTTTTGAGTGAAAACAAAGATTTAGAAACCGTTATGCATACCTTGACTGCTGTGAGCAGATCTCGCGTTTTCACAGTCACCCAGCGCTAATGCAGCAGGAGGGCCCTGTCCTGGATTCTTGGCGTCTCCAGACTACTTAATTTCCTCTCTCCTCACCACGGGGGAACGTGTCTTTTTTCCTGTTTCCCTGTGTCTTGGGGTCTATGAGATAACATTGGCCCCCCTAACTCTGTTTCTTGGGTATTTATCTTTTTGCTTTCTTTTCTTTCAATTCCCATATTTGATTCTTTTTCCTTCTGTGAACAAGCCTGGATTCACTCTTGAAAACCAAAGGAATAATAAACATGTTTTGAATATCTGTTATAAACCAGGTGGGATAGATGCATCACATACTTTATTTCTAATAAACAAACCTTCTAAGAATGGTGTTGATATGCACAGTTAACATTTGTGGAAACTGAGGCCCAGAGACTAAGAAAACTGCCAAAGTTCACACAGTCAGGAAGTACCAAAGTTAATGTAAGATCTCAGCTATGTTGCCTTCTAAAGGCCACACTCCCTTTTCTGAGCTATGAGTCTGTCCACGTGGTCTAGCTTAGCGCTAGTTACTTTTCCAGACATGAAGCACTGTTGCTAATCTTTCAGTGGTGATCATGGCATTTATCCCTATATATAACTATTAAATTTCTACCTTGACTTCTGCTACCCTTTCTCACTTTAGCCAGCCTCTCTAGGGACTACAACTCTAAGTGGCAATTTACTAGACAGTGTATTCGGCCTGACTTCATAGGATCTGCTCTTTGCACCCTGCTGACATTTCCTATCTGCCTGATTAATCAGTTGTTGCTGCCTGTCCACCATCGAGTGCTGGAGCTTACAATGAAGTTTTAACTTCAGTGGCTGAACTTCCTGGAAACGCTTTCATACTTACATTACAGTTTTCTGATGGCCTTCAAATTAATCTTAGCTGTTCTTCCTAAAGCAACATCAGTCAGAATACAGATGGAGGAAACAAAAACCTAGCTATCTGAAGCAGAAAGAAATTCACCCTAAGGAAGGAGTAGCCTCTGGGAAGGTCTTCCAGCAATGGCCCTGAGAACAGCACTGAGGAGCCAGGGCAACTGCTCCCTCTGTTGCAACCAAAGGGTGGGAACTACAAAAGTTCACTCTATCACTTTGTGCAACTGTCACCGGATACCCTCATGGCAGTGCATAGGCACCAGAGCACCACCCCAGAAGCAGCCAAGATCTTCAGCTGTGACAGTTCACAGAAATGCCAGTGAAGTACTCATCAGCCACCATCTGACTCCAACTCATGGACCTTCCGTGAGTGGATCTGTTAGAACCTACTGGGCTTCTACAGCCACAACTGTAAGGGAGTTTGAAATGTAATTTTTGGTTTGCTGGGCTCTGCTGCACAGAAACACATTCTAGGAAGAAGGAGGAAAAGAAGACCAATAAGCCAATTTTCCTGTTCAGCAGAGGGGTGTTTGGTGAACACTGATGTTTTTTGATATAAAAGTGAAATAAAGAGTAATTATAATAATGTAAGTAGAAACAATAAAATGCACTGTCAGCACCTTAATTATCTGGATGATTTTCTGGTATCTTGCCCAACCAATGGGTGTAATACTATTTGACAAAGGGCTTTTCCTTTCTGAAGCATACAAATTACCTCTTAACTGGAGGAAATCTGTCTTAAACTCTCTGTGATTCCGTGTAGAAGAAGTCAAAATATAGAGTTTAAGCAGTATTATCCCTCTGCTCTAAAGGGACTGAGGAAACCCTGGTTGTATAGTGGTCAAGTGCTACATCTGCTAACTAAAAGATTGGTAGTTCGTATCTACCAGATGCTCTTTGAGAACTCTATAGAGCAGTTCTACTGTATCCCACAGGGTCACTGTGAGTCAGAATCAACTCAATGGCACTGTTTTTTTTTTTTTGTTGTTGTTGTTGTTGTTTGTTTGTTTATGAAGAGACAGTGGCAAATGGAAGGCTCTCGCCGTGTATGAAGCTACTACAGCTCTTTCCTCCATGCCAGTTTCTGGAGAATGTCTAGAAGATAACTGTCACAGGCTTTTGGTGCTAATGATACTAATCATGGATAATTAGTGTCTTTATTTTTAAATGTAATGTTTTCCTTGTTCCCACTGAGTGTTGTCAAGAGTGAAATACAACCACTACAAGAGTAGTATTAATCATATCTGTCTGAGGTCAGAACTTCAATGGAATGCTTGAAAAATCAAAACAGTGTGCCCCTAATGTGATAATATGCACTTAGAAACGGGGCTTTGTGGTTCAGCCATCAAGTGCTTTGCAAAAGTCTTGCCAATAATTTTATTGCCGTAAAAATTGGAGAGTTGATTAGTGGCTTACTTAAAACTGTAATTTTAGCCTTTAGGGGATTAATTTAAATCTAATTTTCAAAAAGAGTTCTTTAATATTTGTTTTAACAGAAATTTACTTAGTAATTTAAGATTAGAAAATAGTTTCAAGTGAGTGCTGCTAAAACTAAAAGAAGCTGGATGTGAGGATTTTGTTTTCCAAGGTGGTCTCATTTCCCTCAAGGCCAATTTGTCATTGATGAAACATCTGTCTAGAACCATTCATCTCTGTTCTGAGAACCCAGATCAGTCATAGTCTCTATTTGGATAGTCAACTATTATTTTCTAAGTAAAGATGGATGGTGATAGGTGAATGTAATGTTTTGAAGTTTAACTTTAATGATGTCTATTTGTTTTTCTGAACCTGGAAAAATACAAGCTCAGTATTTGGAACTTTTACCTTATTTCACAATTAAGCTATTAATGGAAACTGGGAAAAGGAAACAATTGAAAGTTGAAGTATATTTACAAGTTTTATGATTTTTTTTTAACAATTTTGTGTTTATGATACGTTCTTAAGGTTGTTTGAATATACACTAGTGATGGTATTTGGTGTTGGTAAAAAAAGAAATTACTGAGGATTTTTCTAGTTTGAAACAGTATTTTCTGAGGCACCAAAGTAGTGGTATCCTTCTCCTGTTCCAGGGTCTGCATATTCTACTTCCTATCTCTCAGGCATGACCTTCCCCATTACAACCACAGACATACATGAAATGTACTGTGCTAGTGTGTACATATTGCAAGTTTTAGCCTTGTGGATACAAGTAAAGGTGATAATTTTGAATTGTAATCTCTAGAACATGATATATAATGTAGGTTAAATTTTTGCTCAACCATTTGTTTACTCATTTAGTTGCTAAAGATTTATTGAGCACCTGCTATCTGTCAGACACATTTTATATTGTACTATTGTTATTTATGTAATTATCATTTATCTTTTTATCAGACTGTGAGAACCTCATATCTCAGTGGCTATATCAGTGGTCAATGGTACATTGTCTATGCCTACTTATCAAACAGAAGAATGTAAAGCTTCAAAAAATGATTTTTGAAAATGAAAGGAAAAAAGGTGACAACTAACATTTATTTAGCATCGCTTTTTAGATATTCTGATTTTAACAGATAATTTGAGAAAATCTGATGCAAAGGATCTCTTTAAAGTGCTAAAGTGCTCCTGACCCAAGCCATGGTATTTTCAGTTATACCATATGCATGTGAAAGTTGGACAATGAACAAAGAAGACAGAAGAAGAGCTGATGCCTTTGAACTGTGGTGTTGGAGAAGAATGTTGAATGTACCATGGATTACCAAAAGAATAAACAGATCTATTTGGAAGAAGTACAACCAGCGTGCTCCTTGGAAGCAAAGATGGCAAGACTGCATCTTACGTACTTTGGACATGTTGTCAGGAAGGATCAGTCTCTGGAGAAGGACATCATGCTTGGTAGAGTGAAGAGTCAGTGAAAAAGAAGAAGACCCTCAACAAGATGGATTGACACCGTGGCTAGAACAATGGGTTTAAGCATAAAAACGATTGTAGACATGGTACAAAACCAGGCAGTGTTTCATTCCGTTGTGCATAGTGCTGCTGTGATCAGGAACTGATTCGATGGCACCTAACAACAAGAGACAATTTGTGAGACCTTTCAAGTACATTATATTCTTTATTTTAATGAACTCTTACTCTAAATGGATAAGGAAGGATGAAAATTGTCTTAGTTTTTGGGTGCTGTTGTAACAGAAATAACACAAGTGGGTGACTTTAAAGAATAGAAATTTATTTTCACATAGTTTTGTAGGCTCACATCCAAATCAGGGTCTCAGCTATATCAGTTCGTTGCTTTGTAGGTAGTCTGAAACGTTCTTTAGTTTCTTGGCATTCCTTGGCATGGAGACAATCCTGACACGGCACTTGCCTCCCCTGGGTGTTTCTCTAGGTCTGTTCTGTTTTCTTTGTAACTCAGAAGCAATTAGATGTAGAGCACACCATGCTAGGGTATAATATCATTACCATAACAAAGAAAATACCATTTCCAAGCAGGATAACATTCACAGATATAGGGGTTCAGATTTTAATATATATTTTAATGTATTAAAATGATCTTAGCACAATTCAAAAAAAAAGATGAATAGAATCAGGGAGACTGACCACTTTCTCCAACTAATTGGACTGGTTAATTCGGAGTTTAAGGCCCACCTGCTCCAAATTGCAACAGTTGGCCAAGATAAAAACTAATACCATTTGACTAGGTTAAATAAGAAAAACCTTCTGCCAACACTATATTCCATGAAAAAGGATTTTTAGTATGCTTTTAAACTAATTCATTTAAAAGCGTTAATTTCCTTCTTTCTTTTTGCTAATTGCTTTCTTTTCTTTTTCTTTCTTACTGTGTTTTAAATGAAAGTTTACAATTCTAGTCTGTTTATTACACGACAACTTACATGTTTTATTATGTGACCTTAGCTGCTCTCCTCACTGTGACAGCACTCTGCTTCCCTCTACCCCGAATTGCCCATGTCTGTTCAACCAGCTTCTGTCACCTTCTTTCTTCTCATCTCACCTCTGGACAAAAGCTGCCCAGTTAGTCTGCTGTATCAGCGTAAGCTAAGAAACACGCTCTTCACCGGTATCATTTTAAGTCTTATATATCACTTCAGTCTTTGTCTGAGGAGTTGGCTTCTGGGATGGTTTCAGTAAAAGCGTTTCTTTTAATACAGTAGCCACTATTATGTGTTGTCTTTAAAACTAGAAAGGGGATGGCAAGGGTTGTTTCTGATCAATGGAAAAAAGGGCATGAAACACGAATTTTCATGGTAAGCATAGAAAAATAAGAGAAATAATATTATTTGTATTTGATATGTTTAGCTATCTGGAAGAATCTAAAACTTGAGGAAAATAGCAAAATTTAAGGGAATTAATTTATATAATTGGATGCATGATATATAATGATCACTCATCTTCACATTATTCATTTAATAAACATTTTTATGGGCAATTCCTGTTTTAAATGTCATGGGTGTGATGAGGAACAAAATAAACAAAATTTCTGTTCTCACTGAGCTTACATTCTAAAGGAAAGAGACAAATAATTATATTTATATCAATATATATGTAGTGCTTAAGTGCTAGATAGTTGTTTTTCTACATTTTTCACATACATACTCTAAAACCCCAAATTGTTAATGGGTAAATAATTAAACAGCTTTGTAAGGAAGGTACCGTTAATATTCACATTTTAAAGATATGTGAGAAATTGAGTCAGAGAAGAAAGAATTTGTCTAGATTCACAGGGTTACAGGAGACAGAGATAATATTCAAAGCTAAGAAGTTCACACAGTTATGTCAGTGTGATTAGTGATATGAAGAAGAAAGTAAAGCAGGACAGGGAATATAAAAAACCCCAAACTTCTAGGCAGTTGGGACAGGAGATGCAAATGCCCTGTGGTTGGAGCATGCTTGGTGACTTTTACGTAAACCAAGGAAGTCAGTTTAGCTAGGTAAAGTAAGTGCGGGGAGAATCCACCACACGCCTGCCAGTTGTCCACACTGTGGTGGCTCACATGCTGCTATGCTGCTGGAAGCTATGTCACTAGTATGCAAATATTAGCAGGGTCATCTATGTCGGGCGGGTTTCAGCAGAGCTTCCAAACTAAGACAAACTAGGCAGAAGCCTTCTTCTGAAAAAAACTGACTACTGAAAGCATTATGAACAGCAGTGGAACATCATCTGATGTGGTGCCAGAAGACGGTTGACATTCAGCCATGCAGGAGGCAGCACAGGGTCAAGAAAGGACAGTCCAGAAGAAGGATGTCCAAGCTGTGTGAAAGGCATTGGGAAAACGAGGCACCAGGAACGGATGGAATACCAGCTGAGAGATTTCAATAAACGAATGTAACACTACAGGTGTTCACTCGTCCATGCCAACAAATTTGGAAGACAGCTACCTGGCCAGCTGACTGGGCTTGATTCACATTTGTGCCTATTCCAAAGAAAGGCAATCCAACCAAAGGCGATGGGGAACTGCCAGAAACTCAAGTTGGATTCAGAAGAGGATGTGGAGGGAGGGATGTAAATGCTGATATCAGCTGGATCTTGGCTGAAAGCAGAGGATACCAGAAATATTTACCTGTGTTTTATTGATTATGCAAAGGATCATAACAAACTATGCATCATATTTCAAAGAATTGAAATTTCAGAGCGTTTAATTGTACTCATGTGAATTTGTACACATAGTAAGAGTCAGTTTAAATCGTTTGAATGGAACAAGGGCACACTGCTTGGTTTAAGGTCAGGAAAAGTGTGCTATAGGATTAGGTCCTTTCATCTCACTTTTCAACCTGTGTGCTGAGCAAGCAAACTGAGAAGCTAGACTGTGGGAAGAAAAACCTGGTAACAGCACTAGAGGAAGACGATTTAACATCCCTGGCAGCACTATGTTTAAGAGCTATGGGTGCTGACCAACATGTTGGCAGTGTTTGAATCCACCAGACTCTCCTTGGCAACCCTAAGGGGCAGTTTTACTCTGTCTTACAGGGTTGCTATGAGTCAGAATTAACTAGGTGGCAATGGTTTTTTAATGAGTACGTGTAGATGACACAACCTTACTTACCAAAAGTACAGAGGACTTGAAACACTGGTGGCAATCAAAGACCACAACTTTTAGAATGGATTACACCTCAGCATAAAGATAACAAAAACCTCATCAGTAAGCAGCATCTTGGTTAGCGGAGAAAATGTTGAAATTTTTGAGAATTTTATTTCACTTGGATCTACTATCAATACCCATGGAAACATCAGTTGGCAAGTCATGTGACATATTGCATTGGAAAAATCTGCTGTAAAAGACTTCTTTAAGGTGTTGTAAAGCAAAGTTGTCATTTTGAGGACTAAGATGTACTCACCCAAGCTATGTTAAGTTTAAGTCTCCTCGTATGCATGTGAAAGCTAGATAATCAGCCAGGAAGGCTGAAGAAGAATTGATGCCTTTGAATTATGGTGTTGGTGAAGAATGTTGAATGCATCTTGATTGCCAGAACAAACAAATGCGTTTTGCAAGAACTATAGCCAGATGCTTTTTGAAATAAAGGTTGGCAGAACTTCATCTTATGTATTTTGGACGTGTTATCAGGAGACCAGTCCCTGGAGAAGGACATCATGCTTGGTTAAATATAGGGTCAGTGGAAAAGGGGAAGATCCACAATGAAATGGACAGACACAGTAGATGTAACAATGGGCTCAAGCATAGAAACAATTATGAGAACAGTGTAGGACTGGGTAGTGATTCATTCTATCGCTCACTGGGTCTCTGTGAGTCAGAAGTAACTCTATGGCTCCTAGCAACACCATCAACAACAATAAGGTGGAAAATTGAGGTAATACCATACTGGTAGACAAGAACAACAGCATGAGGTCAGATCTTGAGCCATAGATTGCATGTGGATTTTAGATTATTTTGTTAGAGACGGGAAGCTGTTAGAGACGGGAAGCCATTAGAATATTCTGAGCATAGATTTGGAAGAATGTAATTTGCACTAGAACTATTCTAATAGCTTTATTAAGACTAGCCTATAGACGTGCAAGATTGAAAGCAAAGAGATTAATTAGGAATCTATTACAATTGTCCAAAAAGAAGATAATGATAACTTGATCAGGTGATAAAAAGTAGATGGATTTGGGATATATTTTGAAAGAAGAAGAAATGAGAATTATTGATGAAGTAGTTCTGTGGTACACGAGAAAAGGAAGTGTCAGGATGACCCTTCATTTTTTGACCTGAGTAATTAGATGAATAGAGTTGTCATTTACTGAGAAGGGGACTACTGAAGGAAAATTATGATAGGTATAAGGAGAATTAGAAATTTTGTTTTGGATACTTCAAGTTTCAGATGTTAAATTTACATCTAAGTGAGGTAGATATGTAATTAAGTACAGGTGGTTGCATCTGGAGGTCCAGGGTAGAGGTACATGTGTAGAAATAATCAGGTCATCAATAATTTTAAAGCTGAGGGTCTGAGTGAGCTCAATCCTGAGTCCTAGAGTATTATGGCCTTTAGAGTTTAGGACTATGAAGAATCTGGGAAAAGGGACCAGTGAAGTAAGGTGAACCTTAAGTAAGTTGTGTCCCCCAAACCAAGAAGAAAGTATTTCAGTAGAGAGAGTAATCAAGTGTGTTAAATACTGTCAGATCAGATAGATTGGAAAGCGGTAATTGATGATTGGATTTGGTCATAAGAAAGTCACTGATGACCTTGACAACAGCAATTGTGGTCCGGTGGAGGCAAGGAAAACCTGTTTGCCATGGGTCCAAGAGAGAACAGAAGGAGGTGAGACGGAAATAGTGAGTAGAGTCAATTTGTTTTTGTTGCGGTTGAGTGAAAGTTTACAATACAATTTAAATTTACGTGCCCTTCTGTCTGCAGCTCCATCTGCTCTCCTTTCCTGGTAACAGCACATTGCTTTGTGCTCCGTACATGTCATATCCTCTTAACAATCTCCTGTCCTCTCCTCTCCATCCACTCCACTCCCCTCTAGTAAGAGGCCAGTAGGATGATATCATGGATTGAATTGTGTCCCCTCCAAAATAGGTTTAGCCATGTGACCATGATTCCCTGTATTCTACTATTGTCCTTCATTTTGTGATTTTACTGTGCTGTATGTTAAAGGATTAGGGAGGGACTGTAAATCCCTTCAGAAGATCACCTCCCTGCTCCACTGTAAAGGGAGTTTCCCTGGAGTGTGGCTTGCCCAACCCTTAATCCTTGCATCCTACAAAAGATAAAAGGAAAGGGAAGAAGACAGAGAATTGCGAACCTCACACAATCAAGGAAACAGCCCCGGGAGAAGAGCACGTCCTTCAGACCTGAGGTTCCTGCGCCAAGATGCTCCCTGTGACAAAGACTGATACAATACTGGACTTTCCTCCAGAGCTGACAAGGGGAAAAGCCTTCCCCTGGAGCTGACATCCTGAATTGGATTTGTAACCTACCAGACAGTGTAAGAATAAACTTTTCTTTGTTAAAGCTGTGCACTCTGTGGTATTTCTGTTAGAGCAGCGCTAGCTGACTAAAGCAAACAACATCCTGTAGACCAGAGAACCATAAAATGCACACACGATATGGCCACTCCATGTCCCCAAGTCTATTCCATTCCTGTCTCAAGAGTTGACCTCAGTAGTGATCTATGATCGGGTGCAGCATCAGGTCTAGGGGAAACACTTCCAGGGGAATTCTCAGGACTTTGACCGTCAGTTGTGGTCTTTTAGAGGCATTCTTAGGGTCTACCCCTCTTTTCCTTGTGTTGACACTGGAACTCAACATTGTGAGCCCCATCATGGCTGTCATTGGTAGTGGATGGGGCCAAGTGGAGTCAAATATTAAATTTTACTCCAAAGAAAATAGCTTGTAGAAGGGTGTAAAATTAAGGGAGATTTTTTTTTCCCTTCAAGTTTGTGCATGTTACAGTTGTTTGCTCATGAGAATGACTGAGTAAAAGGAACAACAACAAAAAAAAACTGTAATGAAGGAGAAAGAGAACCAACTGCTGGACTTGAGATTTCTCAGTGGACAAAGATATAAGTCTAGCGCACAAACAGAACATTTGGACCCAGGTGGGAGAGTATACACTTCATTCTGTATAATAAGAGGGAGGCAGAATATATGGAATTCAGACATGGGCAGGTTGGTAGATTTAGAAGTGTGATAATACAGAAGTTGTGTTTTTATTTTACTTATTAATTTTGGTAAAAATATACTCACCAATGAATACTCTGGGGGTCAGTTCTACCCTGGCCCCTAGGGTCGCCACGAGTCAGATCTGACTCGATGGCACTTGGCTTGGCTGTACTCACCAAAACATACACTTGTCCAACAATTTCTACATGTACAGATCAATAGCATAGGTTATTTTTATTCTCATTATCTATACGCATATTGTTTCATCACCATTAGCTTTTTAATCTTCAAATTTTTTCTTTAAACTATACTAGTTTCCCTTCCATCTTCTGATCTTTTCCCTTGGCTGATATGCCCCTTTTGTTTCATTTTTGTTTTATGGGCCTTCTAGTCTTTGGATGAAGTATGAACCTCAGGACTGACTTCATTACTTAGATGAAAGAGTGTCTGCGGGCTGTACTATCAGGGTTTCTCCTGTCTTTGTCAGCCCAGTGAGTCTGGTCTTTCTTTTTGAGTTAGGATTTTGCTCTACATTTTCCTCCAGCTCTGCCTGGGGCCCTCTATTGTGATTCTGGTCATAGCAATCAACAGTAGTAGCTGGGCACCATCTAATTGTATTGGACTTAGTCTAGTGGAGTCTATGGTAGATGCAGTCTGTTAGTCCTTTGGACAAATCTTTCCTTTGTATATTTAATTTTCTTCATTCCTTTTTTTCTGAAAGTATGAGGTCAGTAGAGTACCTTAGATTGCTGCTCACAGGCTTTTAAAACTCTAGATGCTGCTCTCAAAGTAGAATGTAGAATATTTCCCTTGTAAATTGTCATATGCTAAATGAACTAGATGTTCCCCGAGACCACAGTCTCCACAGCCCCAGTCCAACAATTCAGTCCCTCAGGGAGTTTAGATCTGTCTATGGAACTTCCGTGACCTTGCCTTATACAAGTTGTGCTGGCTTCCCAGTATTGTGTATTGTCTTGCCCTTCATCAAAGATTCCACTTACCTATTATCTATTCAGTGGTCCATCTTTAACTGTCAATCTCTGTGTTCCTTATAGTTGTTATTAGTGCTGTAGAGGTAATCTTTTCAATTTGATTCAATATCAAAAATATTCAAAAATAACATTATTAATTCAGCTAAACTCTTTCATCCATGGAAGTAGCAGTAAAGAAATCAAAAGACGCATTGCATTGGGAAAATCTGCTGCCAAAGACCTCTTTAAAATGTTGAAAACTAAAGGTGTCACCCTGAAGACCAAGGTTCACCTGATCCAATCCATGATATTTTCAATCTCGTCATATGCATGTGACAGCTTAATAATGAATAATGAACACATAAGAAGAACTAATTCCTTTGAATTGAGATATTGAAGAAGAATTACTGAATATACTATGGACTGCCAAAAGAAGAAACAGATCTCTTAGAAGAAGTACAACCAGAGTTCTCCTCAGAAACAAGGATAGGAAATACTGCATCGTATGTACTTTGGGCATGTTGTCAGGAGGGATCCCTCTCTGGAGAAAGACATCATGCTTGGTAGAGTGTAGGGCCAGCAAAAAAGGGGAAGCCCCTCAAGGCGATGGATTAACACAGTGGCTGTAACAATGGGCTTAAGCATAAAAATGATAGTAGGCATTGTGCAGGACCAGGCAATGCATTGTTCTGCTGAATATATATGAGGCAAAACTGACTTGAGATTTGAGGACAAGGTATATAGAAGCCATCTAGGAGAACGGTACAACAAATTGACTAGGGCTATGTAATTGGTGTTTGGAAGGCAGCCCTGAGACTTTAGTTAGGATTTTTATTCATAAATTTAAAGTCACTCTGTTCATTGTAGTGTCAGATTTTATACTAGCTATATTCAGCTAATTTACTGTAGGGAGAATAATCTTTTGAATTTAATCAGGTATCTTTAGGTTGGGTTCTTTAGAGAAACCAAACAAGTGAAGCATGTATGTGTGTGTGTGTATATATATATATATATATATATATATGTGCATGTGTATTGTGATTGAGGTTTGTCTCAAGGAAATGGCTCATATGGTTGTAGAGCCTATCAAGTCACAATGCCATGGGTCAGACATCAAGCTTCAGGCTCGAGAGGTTGATGAACCCAAGATCCACAAGTCAGATGTCAAGTTTCTGTCTTACAAATGCAAAGACCAACAAATCCAAGATCAGCAGGTAAGATGGCAGGCTGCAGGTCCATGTCCCCAAAACTAGAGGTCAGATGCTGATGAACTGAGCACAGGATGAAGAGCAAGTAAAAGCCAGCAACCTACGGCGGAAAGTCCACATACACTGGATGCAGGCCACACCCCCAAAGGAAACTCCCTCTCAGCTGAATGGCTGCTCGTAGCAGATCTTATCATGGGAGTGCTTACATCATTTTACTGCTGCCAAATTACATCACAACTGCCAAACCACCGAGAATCATGGCCCAGTCAAACCACTCAGTTTGAGGAATTGTGGTATTATGATGACGAAGGCAGTGATGACAAGGAAATTATTGCTTAGCATCATATACTAAATACATTTTATAGAGATCCCATCAACAGAAACAGTACAGTTATACTATGAGTATGAGACAAGTGCATTATTAATCTATTTTTTTATTGAGAACTGTGATGGCTTTGTAATGTAGCAGCTTGTCTACACTCAGCTACATTTTCCAGAATGCTTTCTCTGTGTATTTCCAGTAAGAATGAGCCAGTTGATACATTCTGTGGGAGATCCGGAAGGTGGAAGTCAAGCAGGGAACACTCTGTGGCTGACACGTGTTGGTGTGAGGTGATATCTAGGCCTGCGACTGTGCCGCCTCCTTTTGGATTCCCTAACACTAGTAAGTGATACACGTTATGGGGAAAGAAGCAAGACAACAGACGCCTAACTGAACAACCTGACTTTATGACTGGAGACACTTTAGTACAGTACAATGAAAGGACACTCTTCAGTACATTGTAATACCAACGTGGATTGCCTCATCGGACAGACTAGCTATCAGAATAGGTAGGGAGGGATGTTATATTGTCTGTGTTCTTACTGTCAAAAGGCAAGGCAGAAACAGTGACCTGAAAGTGTTCTACCTCAAAAACCAGTTGCTGTCCAGTCAATTCCAACTCACAATGGCAGCCCCATGTACTGCAGAGTAGAAATGTACTCCACAGGGCTTTCAAGTCTGTGACAATTCAGAAAGAGGTCACCAGGCCTTTCTTCTGAGGCACCTGTGGGTAGGGTCGAACTGGCAACCTTTCAGCTAGTAATTGAGTGCTTAAACATTTTCACCACCCAGGGACTTTGTTCTGTGTCTAGGGAGTAGGAAATAGTTGTAAGGGTCTATGTATGTAACTTTGATGGGTTGCTGTTTATCATAAAAAGCCTTATAAGATTTTTAAGTCTTTGATTCATGTGCGTACTGTCTTCGATTAGAAGTAGGAACTGAGAATTAAGGTGAGATCTAATTCTTCAGCTGTGAAGCTAGCTGAGATGCTAGTGAGCCTGGGGATGGCAACACCAGTTAGTGTGTGGAAGAATGCTGCTGACTCACAGTCAGCACTGGTGGCAGAGTCACTTGGTGTGACCTTTCCGAACCGCCATTTATCAACATGTATGCAGGGTCTTAAGAAACCTGATATACTGTGACCAGTAATTCCCCCCTGAGAATCTATGATAATAATAAGTCAATCTCAAGTATAGGAAAAGAGCTTGACACTGAGAGAAGTTTATAGCATCATCATTAATAATCTTGGAAAGCTGGAAACAGAATGTCCAATTATAAGGAAATGGTTAGATAAACCATCCATGATACATCACATGATGAAATATTATGTACCACTAAGGATATTTACAAAGGTTGTGTAATAACATGGAAAATGCTAACGAAATAATGTTCAGTAAGAAGGACAGGATGTAAAACCATATATCTGATATGATTACAGTTCATTATTTGAGTGCATGTATTTCTGTCAAAGGCTTGGAAGACAAAAATGACAGATTTTATGAAAACACAGATGAATGCAGCTGGTAAGAAAACTGGTGACTTTCCCCACTTGTTTTTACTTGTCTGTGTTTTCAGATGTCTGCTAATAACAATGTTTTTAATGGAAAAAGAAAAGGAATTTATATGCACTGACAATAGTGTACATTTCTGAGAATAGTGTAAATGTATTCACCAGAAAGGTAGGGGAATTACAGTGGACAAGCTTGAGCCCCTTCAACCTGTTGTCATTAAGGCCAAAGGAAAACCCCAAAACTTCAAAAGTGTAACTCAAGATTCTCCTGTTGTAGCTGTTACAGAAACAGGTTGCAAAGTAAAGCTCATAAAAGAACATAAAATAAATAAGTATCCTGGCTATGTGGCAGAGCTTGGTTTATTTCGTGTCAGTTGACTCTAAACCTTTGCTGTGATTGACCTGCATGGGCAAGCCAGGATTTAACCTGAGTCTTCGGTCAGATTGCATTCATTCCATTTATTTCACTGAAAGACTAACATCGTCCTGGGGAAGGTAGGGGAGGAGGAGAAACAACGGGCCAATGTGCTTTAGATTAGAGGCTCTTCGGGACTGTGGCTCTGAGGTGGAATTAGCCGTCAGCATGGGTGCTCCTTTTCAAAATCTTTGTTTATGGTGCAGAAGCAATGGTGTGAGTGCTGGGTTTTCTCAGGTTCTTTCATGTTTCTCTGTAGTTGTTTGAACTAGAATTTGATGAAATTTGAGTCAGGAGACAGCAGCCAGGGCTTCTAATTTGGATCCCTGTAGTGTTTTCTTTTTTTCCTTTTAAAATTTCTTCTGAAGAACTGGTTACTATCAGTTTCTGGCTTTCAGAAAAATTTCAAAGCATGACAAATAGCATTTCTTAATTATTGCCCTGACACTATGGTCTTAAGATATTAAAAAAAAAAAAAGATAGGAAAATCAAAGTAAATAATAAAAAACCTGATGCCGTTGAGTCAACTCCGAGTCATAGGAAACCCTGATGGTGAAGAGGTTAAGTGCTGTGTCTGCTAACCAAAAGGTCAGCAGTTCAAATCCACCAGACAGTCCTTGAAAACTCCATGGTACAGTTCTGTTCCAATCTCTAGCCTCACTATGAGTCAGAAAATAAATAATAGTTGTGGGTGTATAAATCTGAATTACTCTAAGGAGCTCACAAGAAATTGTATGTGATTTTACTTCTGTTAAAAGGTATCTCTGGTCATTCTTTTCAAACTGTGGCATTAGTGATTCTTTATCATTAAAGACAACCAAAAAACCACAGACACACTGCTGCTGAGTTGATTCTGGCTCACAGTGACCCTGGGGTGGCCTAGTGGTTAAGTGCTACATCTGCCAAGCAAAAGGTCAACAGCTCAAATCTGCCAGGCGCTCCTTGGAAACTCTGGGGGGCAGTTCTACTGACCTACAGGGTTGCTGTGAGAATCGTTAAAGGTAACAGAAAGGGAAGTGTGACAGGATAGCCTCTTGTCTGCATTTCCAACATCTGTAAACTTCGTGCAGTAGTAGAGCCATTGTAACGGGTCAATCAGGTCACTGCGTTGTTGCTCTTCTCTCTCTTTCCGCCTTCCCGGTGACAGAATTGTGTGATGGGAATTTTGTACATGTTGTCTGTGCTGACGTTATCGACTATTTACTTTCAAATTCTGTGCTGCTCTCAGCGTTGTGCAATGTTTGGCGAACATCATGCTCTGGCTGCTTCAGGAGTTTCTCATGTTATACATTATTACTAGAGACTTTGTTATTGATTCCAGATATGTTTGTGTGTCTCTCTTGTTCTCAGTTTCTGGAGGCTAATCTGTCTGGTACTATACCTTTTCTTGCACAAAGGAATCCCGGAAACCTTTAGAGTTGGATGAAACTGGCACAAAGATACAAGGTGAAAGGAATTGGACAAGGAGGCTGGAGAGAAAAGTTGCTTAGAACTGAAAAATTTCAGACAAATTTAAAAAGTAATTTTACTGTAGCCTGTAGCCTGGTTACATTCTTTCTGATTATCAGAAGTGGAGGGGGAAAAAAAAAAAAACCCAGATGCTAAGTGATAGAAAAGCTCTTAAATTTGTTAAAAGCATATTGGTGTCCAGGTTTCTGAACCTGGCCAACGAAAGAAATACTTCACGGCAGAGTGGCCAGTACAGTAGATGGCAGTGTTTGTCCTGGCCAATCAAGACAATGGACAGTTGGACACTGATGAACATATCTTGAAAGCTGGTGCACCCAATGGGACACAGTTCTATTTTTCATCCCTGCCCCCATATAATCAACACACATGAAGTGTTGCATATAATGCAAACAGTTTTATTTTTTTCTCCTCTTTCTCCTTTAAATCTTATTTAGTTAAGGAACTTTTGTCTTCCCATTACACAATAACTTAGCAGATTACAAAAGTGTTTATGTACACTTTTAGGACCAGGCTTTGTCTTGTTCTGTTGTGCATCGGTTCGCTATGAGTTGAGACTAGCTGGATGGTACCTAACAAGAACCTAGTGCAAAATATTAATAGAACTTCAATCCTGAATCCTGATTATGATGCTGCTTCCTTGTTCCCCACATCAGGCTTGTAAATAGCAGGCTAGGGACCTAGCAGGAAGAGAAGCTTGTCGGCACCTTCTCCGGCATGTGGACTCTGTAGTTGCAGTCCAGGTTCCTGCCAAGGTTGCAGAGGAATCCCAAAGTGGTGCAAATGGTTAACAAAAATGTTAGAGATTTGAAACTACCTTGAGATTCCTGGGAAGAAAGGCCAGAGATCTGCTCTCCATAGTCAAAGCCATCGACAACACTCGCGAGCTAGTCTGCTCTTGCACCTGAAGTCTCATGAGTCAGAACAGACTGACAGCAGCTGGCGGTTGGGTTGAAGAGGGAGGAGGAGGGTAGACAAGAAGCTATGAAAGTTCCCTCCTGGCCAGTGACTGGTCGTTTCATAATCTGGCTCTTCCCCCTGGTCCCGGGAGATGTTTGTAGCTTACGCTTTCTCCTGCGAAATTCTCTGAAGACCCAGAGCTAACCCTTTCGGACCCTTTCTCATAGCACGGGTCATGGTCCTCCCTTTCAGCTTCTGGTCTGAGCCTGATGTTGAGACGTCCTATATCTTGGTTCTCTGCCTGAGTCCTTCAGTGTTCCAGGCCAGCTCTCCCACATGCCCACATCTGGTCCATGGGAAACAGCCACCTATTCCTAGACTTTTATTAGTGGAAACAGAGTTACTTTTCAAACACAGCCCTTTACTCTCTCTATTGTTCCCACATGGGTCACTTTAACCTTCATGGTCCACGGTATCCACCTGTGAGATCAGGCTCAACAAAATTCCTCTCCTTTTTCCTTGGGAAATGGAAGTAAGGCTGAAACCCAGCTTTTTCCACAGAAACTTTCCTTACAGTGCTTTCATTCTCTGTGTACTGTGCTGCTATTTTATGCTCCTGATCTGACTGAAGGGCCCAAGAAGCATGGAACCAGTTTTGATACATTTTATTGGGGAAATTTATATTTTGTCTACCCCCTGGCTTTGGTATGCGGCATCTTTTGTGTTTCACTGCCTGGGCCAACAGCTAATACACTGTGACATTGTTGTGAGTTCCAGTGATGGTCAGATTGTTCTGATCTTAAACTAGTCTTTCCAGGTAACGTATAAGATGTGCCATTAAATATGAATTTCAGATAAATGATAAACAGTCTTTTTCCATATATACATCCGTAAAATAAATATTCACTATAGTGTTGCTGTGAGTCAGAATGGAATTGACAGCAAAGTTTTTTTTTTTTGAGACGTATGTGTATTATGGATTGTTCTAGATAATTCATCATTTATCTGAAATTCAAATTTAACCAGGGATTCTGTTATTTCATTTGCTAACTCTGACTGTTTTATCTTAGCCAAAAGCAAAACCCAAATCTGTTGCCATCATGCTAACTGCAGCTTACAGCAACCCCATACTACAGAGAAGAACTCTACAGGGTTTCCAAGGGGTGGCTGGTGGATTTGAACTACTGACCTTTTGTTTAGTAGCCAAACTCTCAACCACTACACCGCCAAGGCCAAAGCCTTTTAAATGCAGATGAAAGATACTTCAGTGATCATTCATCTGTCTACAGTGTTATGCATGTATGTATGTCTCACATGTCTGCTTTAGATATTTAAGTGAAACCTGTGTAAAACGCATCAAATCCTTGTTCAGAAAATCTGTTTTGATAGCGATAGCAATAATTTGGCTACATAGTATGCAGGATTTGCCATCTTTTTAGCGACTGATCTGTCTCATACCTATACATGTGTAATGAATTTTGCTAGTGAAATAAAGCCTGTTTTCCTTTAGCCATGCTAAGGTCTGGTTTTGGAGGATTACACATGATGAAAACCATCTTGGTACAGGGAATAAGCTATTTGTTCTGCTGTCAAACACTTCTTGACTGGCTGAGTTTATCTATTTACTGTTCATTGCATAAATATTTGTTACTTATTACGTGTCTCATAAAGAGTTCAAAGCATTTTACAAACGTATCTTGGTACATCTACCTAAGTGCATCGCCAGTGTAGCTAGATCTCAGGCTCTGGTTGTATTTTTAATGGTAAACAAAGAGGCTGAGCAATGGGCTACAGAAATCATAGAGCAAGGAACATAACTGCTAAATCAAGGCTTCTTACCAACATTGTTATTTCACATGGTGAGAGTCATTTAATGATATCATCTTTGTAAAAAGAAGTCACTTTTTGCTCCTATGAATCCTTGAGATCCTGGCTGTGTTAGATGGAGTGACAGAGGTTCTCAGCAGTGAGAGTGCTGCAGTGTGTTAGGAGTATAGGATACCTGAGAGGTAGAGAGATAAGTCATAGAAGAGCAGATCATCCTTGGATGCAAATTCTGAAAACTGACAACAGAATGTAACTTAGTGGAGAAAGACTTTGTGGAAATTAGCTGGACGATGCCTTAGATACATACCAAATGTTTCTGCTTTTCTTGCTGTGGATGGCTGATTTTAATATTTTTTCTTTCATATGTATTTTTTCTATACTTAAGTCTACATGGTTTCAATTAAAACTGTCTCACGTTTGTGAGAAAAGCATAGGTTGAAACAGGAAAGAACCATCTTAAAAAAACCTAATGGGAAAGAAAATTGTGTGGGCCCATTATGGCATCACAAATTTAATATGAACCTCATTACAATATGCAATTAAGTATAACTTAGCAGAGAGCACAAGAAACAAGCTGCAATAGCTCAAACACACAATGAGTTGTAGAAATCTATAGAAGGAAACAAAGTATAGAAAAGAAGAAATGACGAAACCTTATTTCTGAGTATAGACAATGATTTCTATCTTTCATCGATTAGTACTGGCAGAAAAAAAAAAGAATTTTAAATAAAGAATGTTTTCTCTGTCCAACTAATTATTGACTGAACCAAAGAATTCTAATATTTCTGATCTGGAATTGATTCAGCTTTGTTTATCTAAATAGAGCATGGATGTACTGTTTTTTCCCCCCTTTAAATGGTTTTATGTTTTTTAGCTAGCTAGTGACTTTTGCCATAATACAGGACTTCTAAATTGTGTATTATATCTTTCATTTTCATGAATATTAAAGACAGTTTGAAAAGTGCAATAAAATAAAAATAATATAATAGAGATCATTCCCAGAGATAGCCATGAATATTAGTTTAATATATCCTTTCTTTTAATAAATTTCTTTCTAGTATTTTTGTTATTCATATTTATGGATACTATATGTGGTTGACATTACATTGTACATGCAGCTTTGCATGATGTTTTTTCAGTGACCTGACATCATATTTTTCATGTTATTAAAATTCTTTTTAAATATGATATTCATAACTCTTTGAAGTGTTCCTGTACTGTTGATTGACCCTTAACATTTGTAATGACTTTCAAAAAAGAATTTTGTTGGGTGAATTACAAATATTTTGCAAATATAACTCTTTGGGCTTGGAATTAAAACATAGTATTGAGACAGTGCCTTCTGCGACATACCAAGACTGCTGTAGTACTCTGTTTGCAGTGGTCGTTGGTGAGAGAGAAAACTTGCCAGATGGCAGAGTCAGTTCACCAGACACTGGTTTCATGCTCTTTGGTCGAAATTTGGTAGTGTTAATTCTTGCTGTTTTCCGTGTTAGTAAATTTGGTCCCAGACATCTGTTTTTTAAAAAAAGAGAGAAGTGGGATGCTATGTGCCCATATTTCCCTTTCTGTTATAATTTTCTTGAAATATTTACAAAAAGTCAATGAACACAAACCTAAAAAACTCAAACCCGTTGCCATTAAGTCAATGCTGACACACAGTAACACTATAGGACAGAGAAAAACTGTGCCATAGGGCTTCCAAGGCTGTTTAAGTTTTTATGTCTGTTTTACCCAAAGCAGTTTACACATGCAATGCAATCCCAATAAAATACAAGTGACACTGTTTTTTCTTTAAAAGAAGTGTTATATTCTTTTTATCACAGTTTTTTAAAAAAATTATGATTGAATGAAAATGTAGATTCCCATGTAAATTCACATATTCACCTATATGCAGCTCCCACTGCTGTCCACCACTCCCTTCTAATCTGCTCCATATATGTCCTATCCTCCCAAGAGTCTCCTATCCCCTCCTCTCTACCCACTCCCCTTCTGCCAGTAAGAGGTCAGCAGGACGATATCCCATAGATGCATAGGACCATAAAGGTCCACAAGATACCATCACTCTGCATTGCCAGGTCAATCCATTGCTGTCTGAAAAGTTGACCTTCATTGTGATTTATGGACAGGGGCAGTATCAGGGCCAGGGACCATGCTCCCAGGGGGAACCCCACAGCTCGTGGACCATCAGTGGAGATCTCAGGGTGTATCCCTATTTATTCTTGTGTTGCCAGAGAGACTCAATTTTGTGAGCTCCATTGTGTCTATCACTGGTGGTGGCCGGGCACTATCTGGTTTTTCTGGTCACAAGTCAGTGTATAGACCCACTCACGTGGATTCCTCTGTCTTCTGGGGTCTCTTTCCCCCGTGTCATTGTTGTTCTTGGTGATCATCCATTCCTGTTGAGTTGGGACCATTTGCTGCATCCTCAGATGGCAGCTTGGCAGCTTTTAAGACTCCAGACGACACTCACCAATGTGTGATACAGAGAGTCTTCATTAGCAAAATGCTAGATGTGCCAGCTGGCCTCGATTTCACCTGAGAGCATGGTCCCTGGCCCCCCACACCAGCCACTCTGTCCTTGCAATATTGGGTTAAAATGGGAGCCAAGCAAGTCAAGTGCCATTGAGTTGGATGGCAAGAGGACTCAAATTGTATTGAAGTCCAGTTATTATTGATCTGCTTTCTAATGTGTGCTATCACCAATTTCACCCAACCAAGTTTCTATTAACTGTCTAATCTGAACCCTCACCTCCTCCCGCTCCCTCCCAACCCTTGCAGCTGTCAAAGAGTCTTTTCTTCTATGCGTGAGTCTGCTTTTAAGTTCTTATAGTAGGGGTCTCATACAATATTTGTCCTTTTGTCACTGACTACACTGACTCAGCATAATGTCCTCCAGTTGAAACAGGGTTAAGAGATGTTTCCTGCAATAATCGTTGTTCTTTCTCATTGCATAGTGTTCCATTGAGTATACATACCATAGTTTACCTATCCATTCCTCTGTTGTTGGGCATCTGGGTTGATTCTATCTTTTTGCTGTTGTGGACTGGGCTGCAATGAACATTTGTGTACACGTATCATTTGATGTGAATGGCCTTGATTCTGTAGGATATACTCCAAGCAGTGGAAATACTGGGTCAAATGGGATATCTATATCCATTTGTTTAAGGGAGTGCCAAATTGCTTTCCAAAGGGGTTGCACCATTTTGCAATCCCACCAACAGTGTGGGACAGTTCCAATCTCCCCACAGCCTCTCCAGCATTGATTGTTTTGTGTTTTTTGGATCACGTTAAACCTTGTTGGGGGGAGGTCGTAACTCATTGTTGTTTTGGTTTGAATTTCTTTAATAGCTAATGATCGTGAGCATGTCTGCATGTGTCTTTTGGTTGCATGGATCTGCTCTTTAGAGAAATGTCTGTCCATTTCCTTAGCCCATCACTTAATTGGATGATTTATCTTTTTCTTATTGATATTTTGCAGTACCTTATAGATTATGGATATCAGGCGTTGGTCTGACATATAGTTACCAAATGTTTTTTCCCATTCTGCAAGTGGCCTTTTAATTCTATTAATAAAGTCTTTGGGTGAGCAAAAGTGTTTGATTCTTAGTAGTTCCCATTTATCTGTTTTCTCTTCTGATGATTGTGGTTTGTTTAACAGATTTTGGAGTCTGTCTACGTTATGCACTAGAACTTCCATTGTTGTTTCTACCTTTTCTTGGATGAGCTTTATCATTTTGGATTTGATACATAGGTCTTTTATCCAGTTTGAGTTGGTTTTTATACAAGATGTAAGATATGGGTCTTGTTTTAATTTAGAGCAGATGGATATCCAATTTTGTCAGCACTATTTGTTGAAGAGATTGTTTTCACCCCAGTTTAGTGTCTTAGGGCCTTTGTCGAATATCAGCTGTTCATAGGCAGATGATGTCATCTCTGGGGTCTTGATTCTGTTCCATTGATCTATCTGTCCCTTTTTGTACCAGTACTAGGCTGTTTTGACTACTGTGACAGTGTAACACGTTCTAAAGTCAGGTAATGAGAGGCCTCCCAGTGTATTCTTCTTCTTCTTTAGTAATGCTTTACTTATCTGGGACTTCTTCCCTTGCCAGACAAAATTGGTAATTTGTTTCTCTGTCTCATTAAAAAATGTCACTGGAACTTGTATTGAGATTGCATTATATAAGTAGATTGCTTTGGGTAAAATAGACATTTTCACAATGTTAAGTCTTCCTATCCATGATCAGGGTAGGTTTTTCCATTTATGTACGTCTCTCTTAGTTTCTTGTAGCAAGCATTTGAAGTTCTCTTTGTAAAGGTCTGTTATTTCTCTTGTTAAATTTATTCCTAGGTACTTTATCTGTTTAGGGGCTATAGCAAATGGTATTGACTTGGTGATTTCTTCCTTAATAATCTCATTGTTGGTATAAAAGAATCCTACTGATTTACTTATGTTTATCTTGTATCCTGAGACTTTGCTGAGCTCCTCTATCAGTTTAAATAGTTTCCCTATGGATTCTTTGGGATTCTCTGAATATACAGTCATATCATCTGCAAGCAGGGAGATTTTTAGTTCTTTGCTGGATCTGACTTGACGGCAGTTGGCTGGCTTGCTGATGCAGATGCCTTTTATTTCTTAGTCTTGGCTAATTGCTCTGGCTAGAACTTCTAGCACAATTTTGAAAAGGAGAGGTGAGGGTGGGGATCCTTGTCTAGTTCCTGTTCTCAAGGGAAACTGTTTCAGTCTCTCTCTGTTCAGGATGACATAGGCAGTTGGCTTTGTATAAATGGCCTTTATTGCACTCAGGAATTTGCCTTCTATTCCTATTTTGCTGTGTGTGTTTAGCATGAATGGGTGTTGGACTTTATCAAATGCCTTTTCTGCATCAAAAGACAAGATCAGGTGATTCTTGTCTTTTGTGATATTTATGTTGTTGATCACATTAATTGTTTTTCTGATGTTGAACCAGCCTTACATTCCTGTTATGGATCCAACTTGGTCATGATGGATTATTTTTTTGATATGTTGTTGTATTCTAATGGCAAGAATTTTGTTAAAGATTTTTGCATCTAGATTCATGAGTGATATTGGTCTGTAGTTGTTCTTGTTTTGTTGGGTCTTTCCCTGGCTTTGGTGTCAGGGTTATGCTGGGAGTATTCCATTCCTTTCTATACTGTGAAATAGTCTTAGTAGTATTGGAGATAACTCTTCTCTAAAAATGTGGTAGAATTCTGCAGTGAAGCCATCTGGGCCCGGGCTTTTTTTGGTTGGCAGTTTTTTGATGGCTTTTTCAATTTCTTCCTTTGTGATGGGTTTATTAAGTTGTTCTGCTTCACGTTGTGATAATTCGGGTAGGTGATATAAATCAAGGAATTTGTTTATTTCCTCTAGGTTTTCAAATTTGTCAGAATACAGTCTTACATAGTATTCAGCTATGGTATTTCCGATTTCTGGTGGATCTGTTGTGACAACTCCCCTCTCATTTCTAATTTGGATTATTTGTGTGCTTTCCTGTTTTTCTTTAGTAAGTTTAGCCGATGGTTTGTCAGTTTTGTTGATCTTTTCAAAAAAACAGCTTTTGGTCTTTTTAATTTTTTCAGTTGTTCTTCTATTCTCTAATTTGTTTAGTTCTGCTCTAATCTTTATGATCTGTTTTCTTCTGGTGACTGAGGGGTTCCTCTGTTTTTCTCTCTACTTGTTCAAGCTGTAGTGTCAGTTCTTTGATTTGGTTTCTTTCTTCCTTCCAGATGTGTGCATTTATGGAGATAAAACAGACCTCTGAGCACTGCTTTGGTTGTATCCCATAGGTTCTGGTAGGAAGTGTTTTTGTTCTCACTGGAATCCATAAATTTCTTTATTTCATCCTTGATTTCTTTTATTACCCATGGTTTTTTGAGCAAGATGTTGTTCAGTTTTCATGAGTTCCACTTTCTATGTTTTTTCTGCTATTGATTTTGACTTTTATGGCTTTATGATCTGAAAAGATGCTTTTTATTAATTCATCAGTATGGATTTAGTTGAGAATTGCATTATGTCCTAACACATGGTCTGTTCTGCAGAATGTTACCTGTGCACTGGAGAAGGAGGTGTAGTTGTCTGCTGATGAATAGAAAGTTCTGTATATGTTGATGAGGTCTAGTTGGTTAATTGTACAAGTGACATTTTTTAAAGAGATGGAGAAACAAATCACCAACTTTGTTTGGAAAGGGAAGAAATGCTGGATAAGTAAGGCATTACTGAAGAAGATGAACACACTGGGAGGCTTATCACTATCAGACTTTAAAACCTATTACACTGCCATGGTATTCAAAACAGTCCAAACAAAATGAGAAAGATAGACCAAAGGAACAGATTTGAGACCCCAGAGATGCCACCATCCTCCTATGGACAGTTGATAGTCGACAGTGGCCTCAAGATTTTAAACTGCGGTTAAAGCAATCTCTTTAACAAATAGTGCTGGCAACATTGGATATCCATCTGCAATAAATTGAAACAAGACCCATATCTCACACCTCATGCAAAAACCAACTCAAATTGGATAAAAGACCTAATGTGAAATCTAAAACAATAAAGCTCATGCAAGAAAAAGTAGCATCAACATTGGAAGTTTTAATACACAACATAGACAGACTTCAAAATCTGACAAACAAAGCATGATCAACAGAAGAGAAAATAGATAAATGGAAACTACTAAGAATCAAACACTTTTGTTTATCCAAAGCCTTTATCAATAGAATTGTAAGACCACCTACAGAATGGGAAAAAATATTGGCTACTATATGTCAGACCAAAGTCTGATCTCCATAATCTACAAAGTACTACAAAATATCAACAAAAAAGGAAAAATAATCCAGTTAAGTAATGGGCAAAGGAGATGTACAGACACTACTCCAAAGACAACATCCAAGCAGCCAAAAGACACTTGCGGAGATGTTCACTAGCTATTAAAGAAATTCCGATCAAAACTATGATGAAATACCATCTTACCCCAACAAGGTTGGCCATGATCCAAAAAACACAAAACAACAAATAGTAGAGAGGCTGTTGAGAAACTGGAAGTCTCCTACACTGCTGGTGGGATTGCAAAATGGTACAACCTCTTTGGAAAGCAATCTGACACTTCCTTAGAAAGCTGGACATAGATATACCATTTGACCCAGTAATCCCACTGCTTGGAATATATCCTACAGATGCAAGGGCAGTCACATGAACAGATACACGCACACAAATGTTTATTGCAGCACAGTCCACAATAGCAAAAACATGGAATCAACCCAGATGCCCAACAACAGAAGAATGGATAAACAAACTATGGTATATATACTCACTGGAACACTATGCAATGATAAAGAATGATGATTTTAGGAAGTGCCTCATAACTTGGTTTCAATTGGAAGACATTATGTTGAGAGAAATTTTTGTCACAAGGACAAATATTGTACGAGATCCCTACGGTAAGGACTTAAAAACAGACTCATGTACTGAAGAAAAGACTCTTTGATGGCTGCAAAGAAGGGAGGGAAGGAGGGAGGGAAGAAGGGAGAGAGTTGGTTATAGATTAGATAGTTGATAGAAATATGATAGGGTGTAATCAGTGCCAGCACATGTTAGAAGATCAATTTAACTGGACTTCACCATAACCTGAAAACTCTTCCAATCTTAACCCAATATGGCAAGAACAGAGTATCAGGGGCGGGGGTCTGGGGACCATGTTCTCAGAGGACGTCAAGGCTGACTGGCACAACTAGCCTATTGCTAAGAGAGTTTTCGCCACTCGGTATTGGTGAGTGGTGTCTGGGGTCTTAAAAGACAGCAAGCTGCCATCTGAGGTACACCAGATAGTCCCAGCTCAGCAGGAACAGGTGATCACCAAGTACAAAAATGACATAGGGGTAAGAGAACCCAGAAGAGAGAAAGACCCACATGAAAAGGTGACTACATCAACAAGTCACCGGAAGAACCATAAAGTTGTGTCACAGTGGCAATATGAAAATAAAAGGGGTATACCCTGAGAACTCCACTAGAAGACCTCAAGTGATGGTCTGAAGGTCTTGGGGTTCCCCTGGAAGCATGGCCTCTACACCCGATGCTGCCGGTGGTCATAAATCATTACTGAGGTGAACTCCTCGAACAGGAATGGATTGGACTTGGTGACACAGAGTGGCCATGTTGTGTGTGTATTTTATGGTCCTATGCATCTCTAGGACATCGTCCTGTTGGCCTCTTACTAGACGGGAGTAGAGAGGGTGGATGGGAGGGGACAGGAGATTGTTAAGAGGATATGACTTGTACAGACAGAAAGGAGGAGTGTGCTGTCAGTAGGCAAGGAGAGTGGTAGGAGCTGCAGATAGGCAGGCATGTGAATTTAAGCCAGGTCGTACACATTCACTCAATCATAATAATAAAAAAAAAGATCTAAATATCAAATTATCATTGTATTGTGGATTTTTTAAAGTTTACTCAAATTATTAGAGTTAGGAGGGCCTATAAATTTAATGTAGTCAAAACTTCCTAAGAAACTATAGTCATATAAGTTCACATAACCCAGAACCAGAACTAAGATCCAGGCTTGTCAACCTGGAGTCATGGATTCTTTCCATGACAGCATGTCAATCACTGTCCTTTCTGAGTCAGAGGCTTGCGTGATGACACGACGTGAGGTTAATCAGCTTCTTGTCCAGAGATACCAGGGAAATTTTCTGGTTGGTTATGAAACTCTTGTCATATGCTCACAATTTTAAGATCATCATTTACTTTAAAACTGATCAGAACAAAACACTCACTGATGGTAAATGACTAAGGACACAAATCTTACATTATCAAAATATTTTAGATTCCAAATGGAATTGTGTGTACTTTTTCTCAGTACAAGCTGTCTTTTAAATATTTAGGCTCTGTTCAAACATGTTTCAAAAAAGATCACTGACTGACATTCTAATAGGGGTGGTTACTGTTATGGTGATGTTTCTGTAAACTTGTCAGTGACCCAGGGTATATATTTTTTAAAGCCAAACTTATCGCCATTGAGTTGATTCCAACTCATAGTGACCCTGTGAGACAAAGTAGAACTACCCCATAGTGTTTTCAAAGACCATCTGGTGGATTTGAACCGCTGCACTTTTGTTTAGCTACTATAGCTCTTTACGACTACACCATCAGAATTTCCTGTGACCCGTGATAATAAGTGCAATTTCAAGTGCACTCTTTTCATTTACATAATTCCTTAACAATGTTTGAACAGATTCTTTTGCTTGGTGTTTTATAAGGTCAACAAACGAGTTCACTGAATTCACTGAAACATAACTTATTGAAACAATGTACTTGTTAAAATATTTAATTTACAGTTAACAGAGGCTTGAGAACAGTAATTACTTGCAGGCTGCTTGCAGTATTTTTCTCAGCCTTAGATTGCAAATCCATGGCACGAGTTTCAACTCCTACAACTTTTGTACCTGTGGATGGCCACTGAGTTCAAACATGGAACTTATATGGAATTAAATTTATTGATTTTTCATAGATCAATCTGAATTGGCCATTTGGTTGAAAACTGTTTGCCTTTTTTTTTTTTCCTTCTAATGGTGAAGCTTCTTGCTGAGCGTGGTTAGAATGATGTCTTCATCCATCTTTATCTGTTCTAAATCTTCCTACTTCATTTTGTTTTTGCCTCTGACTCAGCTGGTTTGCTTCTGTACCCTGCATCTGGCATTCACTGTTGGGAGTAGCAGATGTTTGCCTGTAGTTGTTCAAAGCTCAGCCTGTAAGGGATGCATGCTTTCTGTGTGAACTCTATGGATTCTTTCAATAGTAATTCTACTGCTTCTTCTGTTTCAATCTACGGTTGCTCAAATTGATGTAATATAGACATTTCAGGAAGTTCATTTCTTTTCTGTGACTCCTTCTAAAAGCTCTCAAGCAGTACAAATGACCAAAATGGTTTCTTGAATGGGTTTTGGCAGAGAATATAAAATTGTCTGGACTAAGAGATATTCCCTCATGATGAAAATCCTTTTGAAATCATATTTCCTTTATAGTTGCTGCCTGTCTCTCGCTTTAAGCTAATACAAACAAAACAAACAAGCAAACACAGAACCATTGCCTTGTCGTTGCTTGAGAATCTACAAAATCCATAGGCTAGAATTTTACTTTAATAATATGTGAATTACACCAGAGTCTCAAAATCACTGTTTCCTTACTTCAGACTGTTTGCAACCCACGTAGAGAAGACACTGGTTATAGGAAACAATTGCTTCCAAATCTTTGAGAAGTGGACCAAGAATAAGTGACCATAGTGGTATCAGATGGTTGCACTGTAATTCTCAAACTGTGAGCCCATGAAACACAAATGCTGGCTCTCCTTTGGTTGAACAGAGTCCAGTAGGAAAGCAAGGAAATAAGAAATAATTAGCAGCAGCTTTTATAAGATTCCAAGAAAAATAAATTCCCAGGAACAAAATTTCTCAATTTTAAGTCAGTTCCGCATTTTCAAGCAACTTTTGGTATTTGCTGCTCTTCCAGACTACTGCGTTGTGGATAACAGACAAAGTAAGTGAAGAAATTGTAAATGCATTTGAATGACTGTGATCCCTTGCCATGTCATCAGCAATTTGTCACTACAGCATTAAGTCCCATTATTTCTCCTGCAGTTCTAGAGAAGTCCTATTAAGAAATCTGTAAAACTTTCCTATATTAACCAGTTCTCTCTTGCCATCTATCTGAGAAGATGTTTCCTTTCACATAGCTTCTTTCTTGATGAGATGATATTGGGTCACATGAGCTGGTTTGTGTCCTCCTTCAGAACTTCTTTGAATATTTTCCCCTCTTGTAGGAGGCTAAGGCATGGTGGGTTTATTAACCCTTTTGGTAAAGATGTTACTGCAGAATGCAGGGAGAAAGAAATGAGCCAATTCTCAGCATTCATATTTTGAAATGGGATCTTTAACTTCAACTCAGGCATTTTGAACTGCAGGAACTAGGTTTTTATATTAATAAAAGCATAACCTGAATGGTTCAGAGCATAAAGTTTGTGTCATAAAATACTGGTACATTTTTATAAAGAACCTTAAGAATCTTAACACTGAGATAGAGAGATGATAGAAAGAAGTTACACCAAAGTGAGTCTTGGATATAAGCATTTGGATATAAGCATTTTTTTTTTCCTCTAATTTGTTCTAAGTGGAAGTAGATAATGGAAGCCCTTATACCCATAGCCTTATCATTTAGAGGGAAGAAGACCTTTCTTACTTGTAAAGTGGAACCCAAAGAATCTGTCTAACAGAGTTCAAGATTTTCCCTGTGCTACTTCAGCCTGGAGCAGTAGCAGTGGTGGCCCGGCATGAGGGGGCCAACAAGACTGGTGACAACCCCGTGTAATTTCTGTGGCCCCATGGAGGTCCAGGGAAAGTATAAGATATCCCATGGCCCCAGGAATGAAAGGGAAGTAGATGAAAGAGGGATAGCAGGTCAGAAAGGACTTTTTAGTGTAGAGAGAAAAGCAGACTTTGTAGCACAGTGGCTAAGGCCAATGGGATGATGGACACCTTGTTGGATGGCAGCTGAGAGAATGATATGCCAGGAACCAGAAAGGATGCATGTGTAACCAGGTGACCAGATGCTAATTAGTGACCAGCGCTGGCTCCCCCCGACTCACTAATCCTACAAAATTATATGAGAACCTTAGACTGTGGGAAAGAAGGATGGATAATTGGAACTCTTGAATGACAAGCTTAAAGTTGAAGTAATTTTAACTAGAATGAACTAAAATTGGGCAGTAGGAAGATACGTGATTGGCATCAAGTTGATTTACAGAAAAATTCTTTATTTTTGCATATCTGGAAGTTAAGGACCTGCTTCTTTGCTACATGTGCTTGCATCCTTCCTGTTTCTTTTGTGGAAGCTTGATTGGAAATGATCTTATCTTGGAATATGGTACAATTATTTCTTAACTAGGAATTAGCTTCTCAAAACAGGGTATAAAGAAAGAACAAATAAAAATAACTTCTGAAATCTCTCAAACCAAGCATACAGCACAATAGAGTGGTATGCTCTCATTCAACAAACCCCTTAAGACTTGGGCCATAGCTACGTCTTCAGATTAAGCACCAGATAAATTTGTGAGCTTTGTATAGTGTGACACTAGGTTGTAAAATTCTCCTAATATGAGCAGCCCATCTGATAGGAAATCAAAAGAAGGGACAGCAGGTTCATGGCTGTCACCTGGTGGAGGAGGGCAGATTTCTCCCCGTTGTTTCCTTTGGCTGGCTCCCGCTCTTCTCCCTTCCTTCTCCTTCACCCTCTGTCTGTCTTCCCTTACTCTTGTATGTGTGAGTAGATTAGATATTGGTAACTGGACTCTTCTGTTCATTCTAGAAGTTTTGATTTGAAAATCATGACTGTGGGAAGGCGTAGCTTCTGTAAACATTCTACCTGGCTTGACAATTTTGGGTTGACTCCAATGTTATTTAAACTCAGCTTCCTTCTTCTCAACACCAAAGTGTCTCTTCTCCATACCACTAGGTTAAAACAATATGGGCTTCTTTATTCTCCAAATACACTGAGGTTTTGACAGTGTGCTAGATTTTTCCAAACTCTATCTGACTTAATTCAATAAGAAAACATCGCTGTTGACTTGATTCTGAATCGCAGTGACTGCAAGACAGAGCGGAACTGCCCTGTAGTTAGTGTTTCCAAAGCTGTAAATCTTCATGGATACAAACTGGCAGCTGAGCACTTTAATTCCTGTACCACTAGAGCTCCTTGATAAAACCACTACGTGATTGGAAACAACAGACTTGAAACAATATCTGGCTTCCAACTTCCCTGTGATACTGAGTCATGGTCTTTAAAATACAAACTTGTTTTTCAGTAGTAACTATTATAAAAGCAAAGCTGACTGTAAGGAGATAATCATGAGCTCAGATTCACAAAATCACTTTCTTTAAAAGTAAAAATTTGTATACATTTGGAGCTAAGAAAAATGGTTAAATTATGGTGAGTTTTAGTAATTGAATCTCATGATTAATTGTGATTATAATAATTACAGGCATAATTAGGGGTAGATTGAGGCTTTGTGGGACTCAAAGCTCAATTCAGAAGGCTGTTTTTAAGAAAAATAATATAAGCAACACTACAAAGTTAGGCACCAATGTTAAGTTTATTTACTATGAGAACATACGTAAAAACAAATCAAACACAAAATCACACATTGCTGGGGCTTCTTCCGGAACCTCAGAAAGGTCCTGAGCAAACAATGAGACCTGAAACTTCAGTTTGGTTAGCTGCGTGGTAAATCTCACTCAGGGCACAATTTATTGATCACTGACTACATAACAGACAGTAAGTAATGCCCTTTATATATTTATCTCATATTTGTTATATCTCGTACCTTAATCCTATTTTGAGGGGTTGGAATCCTGCCTAGAGTTATATAGTTTACCACCAACAGAGGGAGCATTCCAAATTCTTCACTTTATTGTTAAAATGTTTATTTAAAATTAGATTAAGAAATGATTTGAAATGGTATGTAGCATAATGTCAGGTGTACTTGAACATGAAGAGAAGAAAGTAATATTTTCTTGCCCCCAGCCCACTCTTTCGGCTTATTTTGCATATATTTTCAGTCAGTCTTGGCCATTGATTAATGTTTTTACGGCTATTTCTTTGAAGAACGTTACATCTGTGTCTAGATTCTGGAAACAATTATGCCTCATAGTTGGTCCTTGGTAAGAAGAAACAGACTGAACGTGGCAGTTTAAAAACAGCTAATGCTATTAATAGTCAGGCAAGTACAATTTGCTGTCTGTATCTACAGGCATTGCATTTCTGGATTTGACCAACTATGGATTGAAAATATTCAGGGAAACAGACAAAGTTCCCAAAAGCAAAACTTGAACTTGCCCCACGTTGAACACTACGTTGAACCCACGTGAATGAAGCTATGTGTAGGTACCCCTGTGGTAACTGTTCATGGATCCTAGGCCTCTATCACTAGCACTCAGTATCCGAGCATCACTTGCCTTATATCTTGTCATCATTCCCTAGATAGTACAATGTGACAACTATTTACATTGTATTAGGTGTTATAAATAAACAAGATGATTTAAAGTATACAAGAGGATATGTGTAGGTTATATCCATATACTTAAGCCATTTTCTATAAGGGACTCGGTCATCCTTGGATTTTGCTGTCTGTGAGGGGTTAATGGAACCTAATCCCCCACAGATTTTGAGGGACAGTGACTGAAACGATGTTCCACTTAACGATTTACTTAAAATGTAACAATCCTAATGTGTTGCTTTGGGTTTATCCTGGAATTGTCTGTTTGAGGGTAAGGAACTTCTGGACACATTGCTTCAGATGTGAGTTTTTATCCAACTAAGCTTCAGCTCTGAGTCTCAGAGAAACACAGAGCACCGTGATGTGTTCTGTGTTTTGTTTGATCAGTGTCCACTCAGCTCATTGATTCTTGACTTTTTTTCTTCTAGCCTTGACTTGGCTGTTCTTGTGCTTGGTTATGCGAATTCAGCAACCTTGAAATCACAAACACATGGGCAGCTTTGGATCTAGTGGGCTTACAGGTTTTCAGGCTTTTGGGTATGTCAGAATCAAACCAATATCACTGATTTTGGGGAGGGGGGGTTGGGAGTGATAAGTTAATAAAAGGAGAAAGAATTTTTTAATAACATTATATACATACGCATATAGTATAGTTCGTAAAGGTTATTCATGATCAGGTGTGGTTGTTCTTGACATGATCCGCTGACTCTCACCAAAGCAAATATCACTCTACTTCAAAATCATGTCTTGGTTTACTTGCTGCTTTGGGTCCTCTTCGCGGTGTGATCCTTCTGTTTCCACCGTTAGTTCTTGGGTCGGCCTTTCACACTGTGCCATGACTTGGTTCACATCATCTTGACTTAACTCTAATATGTCACAGATCAAGTATCTAATTATATGCTTTCTTGCCTCCTGTGATCTTGCGCTGCTGGTCTCCTGTCAATGCCGGTTTTAAAACTGAATTCCTCTGGCAGCTGTGCCCCCGAAATTTATAGTGTTTTGTCCTGGAGTTTGGCCATGAACTTTCTGACATCTGAATTTTAATCAAGATTTCAATTTTGTTTGTTTTCCTAGTGACTTCTAATGCTATTTCATGACCTTCTCTGGGCAGGACTTTGGAAACAGAGATATGAAGACAGTTTTCTATTCCTCATTGACAGAAAAGCTATCAATGCAATATATACTAAAAAAAAAGGTATTTCTGCTCTTAAAAAGGAAGAAATTATTGATTGTTCTTTAAATTTGAGTGGAATCACTCTTTTACAAGAAAAAATGTCTTTTATTCAGTGATCAATAATATGATTTCCTTGAGTCAGGGCATAAAGCAAGCACTATTGAAAGAGAATTAATGTCCTCTTATGTACATTAGCATCTCTACTTTTATTTTGTTACACTATTCCAGAAAAATGGTGTTATTGATTGATCTGGGTCCAAGAAATAAATAAAAACATACATGCTCTATAAAGTCTTTAGTAGTTTTGATCTTTTACGGAAAATTGCCTTTTCTGATTAAAAACTTACATCTGATTATTGCTGATAGGAAGTGATAACCCAGTGCTCTCAAGTCAGATCCGACTCATGGTGACTAGAGTCCAGAGTAGCACTGACTGCTAGAGTATTCAAGGAGTATCTCGTGGATTTGAACTGCTGATCTTTTGGTTCGCAGTGGTAGCAGTTAGAAGACTTAAATGAAGAGTGACGCATAGTAAGTTTAGTTCACTTCAGCAAATGATTTTTGGTGCCAATATGTGACAGATAATGTACTGACTGGAAAATATACAAATGACTAGTGCATACAACTGTTAAGAGCTCAATATCTATTAACGGTGAAACACAGCTTTCACAGAGAGTGGACTACTAGTTAATGAATGGAAAAATGGTGGTGTAGCAACTATTTCTCTGAGAAATTTCAGGAAAATTATCTTTAGAAAATATATTAATTAGTTAATTATCATCATATTATTAAATTTTGTGGTAGACAGTGAGACAATGCATTTCTCAGCTGTACAGATATATTATTTCAAATCACATGCAGAAAGGGAGTAAAAACCTCATAATCTTAACTCTCATAACCTTCATGTGAATCTTAACTCTAGTTCTTACTGTTGTGTGTCTTTGGTCTTATGACTATAGAGATAATAATACCTATCTCACAGATTAGAATATAAAAGGGAAATTATCTGTTAGACAATGGTTGGGTAAAATAAACTTTCAAAGTTACTGTTTATTAATATTTCATCCTTAATATTGATAACTAATGGTATAGAGATGTCTTACATGTAACATGATAAATTTATTCTAACTAGCCAGGAGATTATCATGATATAAAACCTTAAGAAATGAAAAATGTAAATAAGTGGATACTCTTGGAAAGATCTTCAAAATATTCAGTGAGTGGATTTCTATTGCAAAATGATTCTCAAAGTGCAGTCCTTTGGAACAGTGACATTGGTATAGCTGAGATTTCATTCAAATGTAAATTCTTAGGCTTTCTGTGAAATACAGAGCCCTGGTGGCACAGAGGTTAAGTAGTTGGTTGATAACTAAAAGGCTGGCAGTTTAGATCCACCAGCTGCTCCCTGGAAACCCTGTAGGACCCTTGTACTTTGTACCATAGGGTCACTATAAGCATGAATTGACTCAGTGGCAACAGGTTTGATTTGGTTTTGGTTATGCCAGATCTGCAATTAATACTCGTGGAAACTGCAGACAAGAAAGCAGTCATATTGGGGAGTTATGCTGAAAAAAATCTCTTTAAAATGTCAAACAGCAAAAATATCACCTTGAGGACTAAGGTGCTCCTGGCCCAAGTTGTGGTATTTTAAATTACCTCATATCAAAGTTGAAAAATCAATAAGGGAGACCAAAGGAGAACTGAGACCTCTGAATTATGGTATGGTGGAAGAACGCTAAGTATACCACAAACAGTTAGAAGGACAAACAAATCTGTCTTGGAAGAAGTGCAGCCAGAATATTCCTCAGAAACCAGGATGATTAGACTTGTTTTACATATTTGGGGCGTGTTATCAGAAAGGGCTAGTCCCTGGAGAAGGACATCATACTTGGTAACGTGATGGTCAGCAAAAAAAAAAAAGACCCTCAATGAGATAGGTTGACACAGTGATCGCAGTGATGGACTCATGAATAGAAATGATTGGGTGGGTAGTGTAGGACCAGGTGGTGTTTCAATCTATTGTACATGTGGACTCAATGAGTTGGAATCAACTTGATGGCACCTAACTACAACTACCCCGGATCTACTGAATCAGAAATTCTGGGAGTGGGGACCCATTGATCTATAATCTAATGAACTCTCCAAGTGATTTTGATATACCTTAACATCTGAGAACTACTTTCGTAGAGAACACTGAACTCAGTACCCATTGTCTCACAGAACAAGTTATTTATGACCAGTCTTTTACAAAACACTTTTTAATTAGCATATCTGTATTAAGGATTATTTTCCAATTTAGTCACGTATGCAAACCTTCAAAGGCTGTCTTACAATTATTTTGTTTTCATTTAATTTGTTAAAAAACAAAAAACAATTACTTCTGTGATTGAGGAAGATAAAAAGAGAAGAAAATAATCAGAAGGAAGTTGAATTAGCAAAATTTAGTCTAGACTGCGACGTGTGCCATAATAGACATTCTGAGATCTGTTTGTCTGTGGTAATGACTTGAAGATAAAAACATTTTGTGATTTCTCCTGATCATATTCTTCTCATTACTCTTAATTTTTCCATAACCCTATTTTACCCAATTCTTTAATGAGCATCTTTAGGGAAATAACTATATTTTTCTGTTCAAAATGTTTTCTTGTTCACATTTCTAGAGAAGTTAAACCCATTAAACAAGGGCTGCTTGAAGATTTGAGCCCTGTCTAATACAATTTTGTATCCCTAGTGTCTGCCAATACGCCTGAGACATGCAGTGTGTAAGAAATGCTGATTGTGTTAAAATAATTACAACAACAGAAAACTAAAAGTTACTGGTGCCATAGATGAAATAAAGATAAAACAAGATTGCTTAAAAGAGAGAAATTACTTCCAGCTAAAAGACTAAGAAATATTCCACAATAAAAAAACAGAATTTAACTTAATCCTTTGAAGAACGAGTAAGAGTCTAGACATGCTTAGATGGAAGAGTTGGCAGACAGAGAGAATTCTAGGCAGAGTGAATAACATCTTCCCATACACAGAGATAGGAGGTGTGGGATATTTGTGGGAGGTATCAAATAATTCAGTGTTGCATGAACAAAGAAGTCAAGAAAACAGCTTGATAAAAAAAGTTTGAAGACAAACCATAGTTTGAAGTCTGAACCTTGTTCTGTGGTGGTAGAGGTATAAGTTTTTAAATTGGGGTGAATGGTTAGAGCTTTATTAAGATTAGTCCACCAAGTATGTGTAAACTAGATTGGAGCCTCTCCAGTGTTGAATGAGGGAGAGGGATAACAATACAGTGGGAGAATTAGAGAAGCTTACTTAACAACGCTCAGTATTTTCTAATGAGATTTGCAAACCAAAGAGTGATAGAATGTGGACATCTATATTTTAAATTTGGGTCACCAGGACAACAATGCTAAAAAAGCAATTACTAGAAAACGTGGATCGAGAGCCTTAAATTCTGGGTATGATGAATCTGAGATGCTTCCAGAGCATACATTAAAAACATCTAATAAATTTTTTGATATTGTATACTAAAGTTTAGTAAAGATGTCAAGTGGGTCAAAGGCTGGAGAACGTTCTATTTAGAAATGATAATCCACTGTCATCAAGTTGATTCTGACTCATAGCAACCCGGTAAGGTGTCTGAGGCTGTAAATCTCTATGGAAGCAGACAGCCACATCTTTCTCCTGCAGAGCTGCTCATGGTTTTGAACCAGTGATCTTTTTTTAGCAGTCAGTTGCTTTAACCACTGCACCACCAAGAAAGGATAGCTGTAAATATATTAGCTGAGTAAGATTTTCCAGGGAAAAAGTGGAGAAAAAGAAAATATGCTATTCAAAAACATGGCTTTGGAGAATATCTAGATAGTGCAGATGAAGAAGAAACAAAGAAGGAAAGAAAACTATCCAGAAATGTCAAATAAGTGGATATACGAGATGATGAGAGAAGACTTACAATTTGATGCCTATAGGGTTGTAAGTGAATATCAAATGAGCAGTTTTTGTAGAAATAAGGTTGGCAAATACTCTAAGATTTGAGAGAGAATGTTCAGTGAAGAAACAAAGCCATGTATGAAACCATGTCTTTCGAGACTTCTGGAGTATTGGGACAAAAGCTTAGAAGAGTGCAGTTTGGGAGCTACAAGTTCATAAAGTCTTGATTTGTGTTTCTCTGCTTTTTAATGGAGGATAATTTTGAATGGTCAGGGACTCAGTGGAAGGAGTCAACGAAGGGGTGAAACTGAAGGTCTGTGTGAGAGAGAGAGATGAGACTGAACAGAACAAGCTAATGGAGGTCCTACATGCATACACAGTCAAATACATCAACGTTGGGGATGCTTTGGAGGAGGAAAGCATACTTATTTCTGTGTGAAGACACAAAAAATTCAGTTTGAGAAGAACTTTAAGGGAGCTCACTTGTAGCAACTTTTTATAGATTTCCTTACTTTTAGATTTTGTTATTAAAATTGATGTTGAAACATAATTCTATTCTGTAGCATGTGACTTGACACCAACTGTTTTTCCCCCCTTTCTAAGTTATGACCAAAAAAAAAAATCATGTAAGCCCAAGTATGTTTTACATCTCTTTGAGCTGGCTTCTTATCAGACTTAGCTCCATTCTGAAGGCTTCATCCCAGAGTGGTAATGGAATTTGAGTCCTCTATAATTTCTTAAATTAAAAGAGTATTCTTATGGAAATTCTAAAGCAATAAAAGAGTAACTGATCTGTAAGCAGAGATTCCATTTCTGGTTGTCTGCTTTAGAAGCTGACAGTTTGATTCATCCAAATACAACCTTATGAAATTTTTGTGATTTGATCAATTATCTTAAATGGGATTTGCATACTTCTTGTGGGAAATAGGAAACCCTGGGGAAGTGCTACAGTTGTTAATCAAAAGATGGGCAGTTTCAACCCACCAGGTGGTCTTTGGAAACTCTGTGAGGCAGTTCTACTTTGTCTTATAGGGTTACTGTGAGTTGAATCGATGGCAATGGATTTTCTTTTGGGGGGAGGATATAGAAGCCCTGTGGCAGAGTGGTTAAGAGCTACAGCTGCAAGCCAAAAGGTTGGCAGTTGAAATCCATCCTTGGAAACCTTATTGGGGTGTTCTATTCCATGCTACAGAGTCACTGGGAATCAGAACTCACTCAGTGGCAACAAATTTGGCTTGTTTTTGTGGGAGACAGACATATTTTATCTTTCATAAATATCTTCCCTTTTTTAGGAACTTGGCATTGTTTGGTATTAGTGTCTCAAAATGGCCCAACAGCAACATACTTACCAATTTAATCTTGAACTTACTCTAGTAAAAGATCTTTTAGATCAGCTTAGAAGAATGGCTACTTTTAACTCTTCTAATATAATTTGTACTGAAAGAAGAAGTCCTAACTGCACTGGAGGTGCTGGCAAAGTTGATGGAATATCAATATCTATCAACTGGGACATTTCAACAAATGGATGCAGGGCTGAAAGCACTCACTCATCTATGCCAAAGAATGTGGAAGACAGCTACCTGGCCCACTGACTAAAAGGGCCAGATTTATGTCTATTCCCAAGAAGGGTAATCTAGCAGAATGCAGATATTACTGAACAATATCATCAATAGCACTTGAAAGTAAAATTTTGCTGAAGATCATTCAAAAATGGCAGCAGCAGTATATTGACAGGAAGCTGTCAGAAATTTAGGCTGGATTCAGAATGAGGACATCATTGTGGATGTCAGATGGGTCTTGATGATGTAAAGGTATCCCACTGTGGAAGATAACAACTTATGGCTGAAAAATGACACTGGAATTTGTTTTGGGATTGCTTTGTATAAATAGATCGCTTTAGGTAAAATCCCACTGGTGTCGGATCCGACTCGACGGCACTTGGCTGGCTTAGGTAAAATAGACATTTTCACAATGTTAAGTCTTCCTAACCATGAAAAGGAGAAGCACATCACCAAAGAAAACCCAGCTTAGTAAAGCACTGCTAAAGAAGATGAACACAGTGGGAGGCCTTATACTACCTGACCTTAGAATCTATTACACTGCCACAGCAGTCAAAACAGCCTGGTGCTGGGACAAAAAGAGACATATAATCAAGGGAATAGAGTGGAGACTCCAGAGATGCCACCATCCTTTTACAAACAGTTGATGTCCCTAAGATAGTAAACTGCGGTAAAAATAGCCTCTTTAACAAATAGTGCTGGCAAAATTGGATATCCACCTACCAAAAACTGAAACAAGACCTATATCTCACACCTGACACAAAAACTAACTCAAAATGGATCAAAGACCTAATTAGCCAAAGCCAAGTGCCGTCGAGTAATTATCGAACCTAAAATGATAAAAATCATGTAAGTCAAAACAGGAACAATGATGGATGTTCTAATACACAGGTTAGACAGATTTCAAAAGCTAGCAATCAAAGTATGATTAACAGAAGAAAAAACTACTAAGACTCACTTTTGCTCATCCAAAGACTATCAAAAAAGTTAAAAGACCACCTACAAATGGGAAAAAATATTTGGCAACTACGTGTCAGATCGTCATCTGGTCTCCATAATCTACAAAGTACCACAAAATACCAACAAGAAAAAGGTAAATAACCCAATTAAGTGATTAGTAAAGGAGATGGACAGACACTTCACTAGAGAGGACATCCCAGCAGCCAAAGACACATGAGAAAATGCTCATGATCATTAGTTATCAGAGAAATACAAATCAAAAACTACTATAAGATATCATCTTACCGCAACAAGGCTGCCATGATCCAAAAAACACAAAACAACAAATGTTGGAGAGGCTATGGAGAAACTGAAACTCTCCTGCCTTGCTGGTGCAATTGTAAATTCATACAATCTCTTTGGAAAGCAATCTGGTGCTGCCTTAGAAAGCTGGAAATAGATATACCATTTGTCTAGTAATTCCACTGCTTGGAATTTATCCTTCAGAAACAAAGGCTGTCACATGAAGAGGGACATGCACGTGAATGTTTACTGCAGCAGAGTCCACAACAGCTAAAAGATGGAATCAACCCAGATGCCCATCAACAGATGAATGGATAAACAAACTATGGTACATATACTCAATGGAATTCTATGCTATAATAAAAAACAATGTAGATTTTAGAAAATGTCTCATAACATGGTTTCAATTGGAAGACATTATGCTGAGTGCAATCAGTCGGTGTCAAAAGGACAAATATTGTATGAGACCCCTGTTATAAGGTCTTAAAAACAGAATTATCTATGCAAGAAAAGGACTTTGATGAATACAAGGATGGGGAGGGAAGGGGAGAGTTTATCATAGATGAGATAGTTGAAAGATGATAGAAATTTTATTAATTTACTGCAATAAGTAAATAATAATAATTAAAAAAACTATGGATAACATTTTGGAGAATGAGAATTCCAAAACACTTAATGGTATGCATGAGGAATCTGTACATGATTCAGGAGGCAGTGGTTCCAACAGAAAAATGGGACACTGCGCCGTTTAAAGTCAAGAAAGGTGTGCATCAGGGTTGTATCCTTTCATTATACCGAATCAATCAGCATGCTGAGCAAGTAATCTGAGAAGATGGACTATATGAAGAAGAGTGGGGCATCAGAATTGGAGGAAGATTCATTAACAGCCTATGTTATGCGGATGACATAATGCTTGCTGAAAGTGAAGAGGACTTGAAGCATTTACTGCTGAAGATCAAAGAACATGGTCGTTATGGATTATACCTCAACATAAAGAAGACAAAAATCTTCACAACTGGGCCAGTAAGTGACATCATGACAAATGTAGAAATGATTGAGGTTCTCATGTTATTTGGATATACAAAAAGCACCCATGGAAGAAGCAGTTAAGTTAAAGAACAAAATGAATTGTTCAAATCTGCTGCAAAAGACCTCTTTAAATGTTAGAAAGTAAAGATGTTACCTTGAAGACTAAGGTGTACTTGACCCAAGCCATGGTATTTTCATTCACAGTATGTATGTGTTAAAGCCAGATGATGACTAAAGAAGACAGAAGAAAAACTGATGCTTCTGAATTGCTGGAGAAGAACATTGAATGTATTATGCACTGTGAAAAAAATAAACAGATCAGTCTTCACGAAGTACAACCATAGTACTCCTTAGAAGCCAGGATGTTGATACTATATCTTACATACTTCGGACATATTTTTAGCAGGGATCGTTTCCTGGAGGAGTACCTCATGCTTGGTAAAGTACAGAGTCAGTGAAAAAGAGGAAGACCTTCAATGAAATGAGTTGACGCAGTGACTCTATCATTGGGCTCAAGCCTAGCAATGATTGTGGGGAAGGAGCAGGACAAGACAATGGTTCTTTCTGCTGTACGTGAAGTCTCTGTGAGTCACAACCAACTCGATGGCACCTAACAACAACAACAGTGTAATTTGGGCATAAGAACCTAAGCTACATGCTCTATGGAGTAGACAAGAATACGCACAATGGATCTTTAAAAGGATCTGTAAAGTGTCCCACAATCAACTTTCAAAACTGCAGGAGTATGTTGATAAATAATTGTTATTATTTTAATACTCAAATCCATGAACTACTGGACACTGTCACTGATTCAGTCATTATCAAGGGAGGAAAACACTATTTAAGTACATTGCTGCAGTTCTTTCATGAAGAGATGCTTTCAGATCTGCTCTGTGTCCTCACCCTGCTCACTGACTCCTTGTTCCACCTGCTGAGAAACTGTAGTTATGACTGTATGAGCATAATCGCAGTTTGCATTTTTTAAGTTACCGAGAAATATTTTTCTCAATTTTTTTTCTTACTATGTTAGGTCAGGAAATATTTCTGTAAGCTCCCTGAAAATTTTTACAATCATTTGCATAAGCCTGTTCAAAAACCTATTACTAATTTTTAGCTTTGAGCATTAGAACAGTAACAGTATAATTCTGATTTTTCTTAAGGTGAAAAGCAGATAGTAAAAATATAGCAGATCGCTTCAGACTTCCAGTATAAGAAGCCTCAAGATTTATTTAGCTAACTTCCATTCTAGGTGAACAAATTAAATTAGATAATTTAAATTATTTACAGAGAATCATTTTTATTAGTTGAAAAGTTAAAATTAGAGCTGTCTGCAAATATGTAGCCAGTTGGCTAGTCTAATATATTTAGATGGTAAGAAAGACCAAAAAAAAAAAGAAGAAGAAGAAGGAAGGAGAAATATTGACTTTACACAAAGTAGGACTTTATAATCCATTTGTTGGTGTTTATGGTTCTTTGATTTCCCAACCTCAAATACAGATAAAAGGAGAAGGGGACACACTAATGTGTTTCCAACACTTCATATTTTATGAACCTCTATTAAAGCACTTTGAAAATATTTGGAACTTGTAGAATGACCAAAATAAATATGGAGGAGTGGGAAAAAATAAAGAGAATCCAGTAATGGGGAAATCTGATTTTATGAAGGACCAAAAGCTGAAGGAAGAAAATTTGATGTAACTTCTTGAAAGATCTTCTCACCTAGGTGCTTATAAAATGTAAGTGTTTGTAAATGTGTTTTCAAACTGAAGAAATTGCATCTGCTGATATCTTTAAATGAATATAAATAGGAGAAATTACACCACTTCAATGCTTCTAAGTTTTGAACTACAATCATGTTCAGGTTTAACTGAATCTTTATCAGTGAGTGATTTTAGCTTATGTACCAACTGTAAATCCTGCATTACTGTTTAACCCTACTTTTGGAGTTCAGGTCAAGAAGACATGTCCCCATAAAAAATATCTGAAGTGAGGATTTTGCCTACAATGAGCTACTATTTTTATCATTATTGAATATGTGACATATAAAAATGTTTCTATTATATGCAGAAAACTTTATTGAACAGGGCTTAGAAAAGAAAACCATTCTCACAGAAATAACCAGTTGTCATCTAGCTGTCTCTGTGGTGACCCCATATATGTCATAGCAGAGCTATGTGAACTTCACAGGGTTTTCAGTGACTGATGTTTTGGAAGTAGGCTACCAGGCCTTCCTTTCAAAGCACCTAGAGGTGGACTTGAACAACAGCCTTTTGGTTAGCAGCTGAGTGCTGCCAACCATTTGCATCACCCAGGCCTTTCCAGCGGAACAGGTCTAACTTTGCAGTTTTAAGGATTTTAATGTGATCTGAATGAAATAGGATCAGCGAGGGACACAGCTGAATTGCTGGTATAATACTTTGTAATCAGGGATTCTAATATCCAGAGAACCTTCACCAGCAGTACAAACTAAGGGACACAGTTATTTTTATTACTGGGCATCATGTAAGTAGGGCACCAACCAGCTTCTCACACAGCCCAGTGAACTGAAGGTCATCACAGAGACGATGAAGAGCAGTACGACCTCACCATTCAAATAGATTCCTTCATGAAAGTCAAATAGAGCAAGAAAAAAACTAGCTCGTATCAGAGATGAAGAATTCTCATTAACTTCCTGGTTTTCCCCTGGGATATATTCACAGTACTCAGTTACCAACATTTCAGATTAATGCCCATTTGTGTTTGTATAGAGCTTTATAACTTACCAAATATATTTCTATTCACATGCCATTTTAATTGGGAACCAGTCTCTTAAATTAGTTAGGTTAGACGTGATCATTCCCATCTTACAGTTTAGAAACCAGGGTATAAGTTGCTCAATGTTTTGCTCAATTAAATTACAGAAGCAGACAGAAATTGAACTTGTTTTTTTTTCTTTTTTCTTGTAAAATGTGGAATGCTTCATAAATTAGCAAGACATCCTTGAGCGGGAGCCATGCTAGCTTCTCTGTCTCTTTCCAGTTTTAGTGTATGTGCTGCCAACGCGAGCACTGAATCCAGTTCTTGCTCTGAGTTCACCACCTTATGCTGTCTCCTTAGTAAATCAGGTGAGGTGTCTTAAGATTTTTTTGTCTATGCTTATGAAAACAAGAATGTGAAAAAAGTTACAATTTAGAATGCTTTTCAAAAATTCAAGTAGCAAGTAAAAGGATGCTCTGGTTAATTTTCAGCACATATGTATAATAACAATACGCTCAGATGGGGAGAATACATAGGATGTTCTGGTGGAATACAATTCTGTGTCAGAGACAGTAGACCATGAAAATTCTCTTTGTGTTCCCACGATTACTGAATTTTTTAACATAATTATCCAGGTAGTAACTATTCAAGCAATTACATCTACTTAGAGTGGAAGAAGTAACATATCAGTTTACTCAAAATTTCTCAAAACACCAGCTATAAGCCAGACATCCTTTCACGACTAGCATACTAAAGAGCTCTCCTGACTGAAGGAAGATATTGATTGAATCAGTCTCCTATGTTTGTTCTCTGGAGATGTAGATTTGGAAGGGCGGATACTAGGGACACTCAACTGATTGCACTATTGAGTAAAGCACTGTGAATTTCCTGTTCCAAAGTTCAGTTAACTATCTCATTTCCAAGCCTTAAAACATAGACCACTGCATTGTATATTTGTCCAGTGAAAAGGGGAATTTACCCTCCAAGCAATTTTAGATTTCTTCATTTTAGTCATACATATTCTTTTTTGGAAGACAACCAGCATAAGGGAAGCAGACTTAACTGCATGAGTGATTAAATCTCCTATTTGTTGCCTTCAAGTGATTCTAACTCACAGTGACCCTATAGGACAGAGGAGAACTAGTCCACACAGTTTCCAAGGAGCACCTTGTGGATTTGAACTGCTGACCTTTTGACTGGCAGCTAGAGCTCTCAGCCACTACACCAACGGGATTTCCACATAAATGATTAGCAGCATTTAACATATATTTACATATTTTTTTCCAAATGTGGTGATGGTAAAGAATATTAATCCATAACTGCCAGTTCCGAGAAGCTGAGCATGGTGTTCTGTTAAATTCAGGAAAGCACAGAGAAGAAGAGCATGGAGTTTGGAGCTAAATCCCAGATTCTGGATTTGGACACTGATTTGTCTGCTTATTAGCTGGATGGCTTGGAATGAGTTAATTTCTCTCCTTGAAAGTCAATTTCCTCATCTATATAATGGGGATAATAATAGGATCAGTGTTATAGGGTTGTTTTGAAGATTACATGAGGCAGTATACATAAAGAAGCCAATGTGTAGAACTGTATCCAGCAAATTATAAACAATTTAAAAAATATTATTTACCTAGAACAGCTCCATAGAGTTTCCAAGAAGCACCTGGCAGATTTGAGTTGCTAACTTGTGATTAGCAGTCAGAACACTTAACCACTATGGCATCAGGGTTTCCGTTATTTACTCAGAAGTGCCATTGCAGGGATTAAAAATAAATGCCACTAATATCGGAAATCCTCAGAGAATGAGTGAACACTTAAAACTAGATAACAAGAACATTCAATGTCTGTTAATAAATGTACAGAATCTGTGCCACAGAATGGAGAGCCACGAGGAGGGGTAGTAACTGTGACTTGAGTGTTGCTATAAATATCTGTAAACTCATAGAATTTAAGCCAGTTGCTGAGTCAACAAGGGACAAAGAAGTGTCAGCTAGAGGATACCTCTACTGGCGTAGATCTAACTTTTACAGCACTGACTTACTTATTACACATGCTAGACATTAACAGCTGCTGTTACTACTATTTTATCTTTAAAAGCATCTTCATGCTTTGTATGTTAACAATTGCTTAATAGTTTGGGTAAGCGTATATCCCAGTTTGCATGGGAAAGGCCTAATTTACACTTATTTTCTTAGTATAATTATTAAGAGCATTTAGATTTCACTTTCAAAGCTTCTGGGTTTGGCTGATAATATTTATGCTACCACTGTTAGAGGGTGAATGAATAAATTCTCCTTATTTCTGTTATCAGAAATCTTGGTGTCATAGCGGTTAAGTGGCTGCTAACCAAAAGGCTGGCTTTTCAAATCCACCAGGCGCCCCTTGGAAACTCTGTTGGGCAGTCCTACAGGATCGCTATGATGGCACCGGGCTTGGTTTTTGGTTTTGGTTATTTTTCTTATCGACCTGTCATCTTTGGTGTATAATTCATGCCCTTCCATAGCTTCAGTATTTTCCCTGGCAAATAAATAACAGACAAAAGAGATATCACATTCAAGCAGGAATGGGTTTTTAGTGTATTTTTATTTCAGTTTCTTTCTTCTTTTTTCCTTTTTATAGAATTGAGATAAGAAAAGTGTGGGAAGTTCTGAGATGTTATTTAACAGGAAACAGAATACCTTTAAATCTATTTAACTTTCATGAGAGTTAAGGTAAATATAAAAGAAAAAGCCATTTCAGGAAAGTTGTATGGAAAGGCAATTTTACAATGTAAATAGAAGCAGTTATAAAATTTCTTATTAATATTGAGCAAAAAAAAATTCAGTTTCCTTGATCATATCTCCACATATTTGAAACATCTGTGGGAAGCATTTCTTTTTATTATGCTAAATACATGTAACTAAATAGTTGCCATTTCAAGATTCTTCACAAGTACAATTACCAAAAAAAAAAAAAAAAAACAAACCAAGCCTATTGCTTTCAAGAAGTAGCATTAATGATGATTATCGTGTTGTTTAACCATCACAGTTGTTCATTTCTATTTTTTTCTATTAATCTTAACAGTAAGTAATAACTTTTCCATTTGCCTCCTTGTATTCTTCCCCTGGCAGCCACTGATGAACTTTGGTCTACATACAGTTGCCTGTTCTAGATATTCTATACAAACAGGATCATGTATTTGTCATTTGGGAACTGATTTCACTCAGCATAACATTTTCAAGGTTCTTTCATATTATAAAACCTAACAGATTTCATTTCCCTTTATGGCTGAGTAACATTCCATTGTAAGTATTTACCATATTTAGTTTATCTAGTCATCTGTTTGTGGAGTTTCAGGCTGTTGTGAGTAGTGCTGCAGTGAACATTGGTATACAAGTATTTGCGTTTGTTCTTTAATTCTTTGGGGTTTAAGCTAGGAATGAAATTGGTGGATAATATAATAATAAGTGACTGTACCATTTGATAATCTATGGAAGATATACTGGAAACCCTGGTGGTGTGGTAGTTAAGTGCTGTGCCTGCTAATCAAAAGGTCTGCAGTTCAAATCTACCAGCTGCTTCTTGTAAGCTCTATGAGGCAGTTCTATTCTGACCTATAACGTGTCTGTGAGTTAGATTTGACTCAATGTCAGTGGATTTTTGTTTGTCTTGTTTTGTTTTGGGAGGTATGTTTCTCTATTGTTTCGAATGATTTTGTTAAATCAGCAGCATTTTAGAGAATGCACAAGCACCTGCTTAATTCCAGTATGATAAAAGTTTCTAAAAAATTTTTGTTTTTAAAAGGAACATTGTAATTAGATTAGTTCCAAATTAGAAATGTCCGTACTTTCTTTAGAGCAACTCAAAACCTCTGTAATAAGTATTTTGCTAATATACTCAAACACTGCAAGAATCAACCATGTTTCTCTCCCACTTCCATTCATTTTAACTGGATATAATTTGACCCGGTTAAAAATTCTTCAGGTGTTTGATTTTATCCTCATTAATGTAATCTGTCTCAACTGAAGTTTAATCGACTTCCCTTTGCAGCAAGGGCACTCTCAGTTGTTAGCTACTGAAGATGTTGTCCAGGCCTCGTTTGATCTTGGAACTCACGTATTTTAACTATAATGGAGAAAAAAAAAAAAAAAAAAAACAGACTCATTGCCATCGAGTATAGTGACCCTGCAGGACAGAGTGGAAATACCTCACAGAGTTTCCAAGGAATGTCTAGTGAATTCAAACTGCTGATCTTTTGGTTAGCAGCTGTAGCACTTAACTGTTACAATGGAGAGCATGATAATTCATCCTAGGACTGATTTTCTTTTTAAAAAAATCTTCGTAATAGTAATATTGCTGAAGTATGGCCTCTCCCTCTCCACCAATGCTCTCCCCAGAACAATTTTTACTTTTAAAACACCTGTACATTTTAGCTAATATTTTATTAATATTTGAAACATGTTTGTTGCATTTAAATTGTGTGGTGTACTTCTGCTTTAACTCTGTGTTTTAAAATTCTTTGAGTCTTGGGTGTTTGGAATGTGTACAGCTTTGAACAATTTATTTTCTCCTTAGCTTTTTTTCCCTGGGTAGGTTAAAAAATAATCTGTCATACCACTAACTATATTTTTGACCACATATATAGGATGTATTTTTTGGACATACTCAACTGGAAACTCTAGGTAATTGAATTTGATTAAGTTTTAGATACGGAACAAAATAATTTAGAGGGACTGATATATCAGTGGTTGGTTTTTTTCCCTGTTACAATGGCTTATTTCTTCCTTGAATTTAAATCTGTTCTGAAGACAAAGAGCAGACAAATATTGTAAAAGCCTGATTACCGATACAAAAAAGAAATCATTCTTCTAGTATATTTGTTTTGGTCTTGCAAATTAGCCAACAACTAGCAGATTAAGTTGACCTCAAAGGTGTTTTAACGCTAAAATACTATGACAATCATTATTTATTGTCAACAGGATACGGCTCTGCCAGGTTCAAGGTTATTATCTAGCCAAGTAGCAAAGAACATGAACAGCTGAATTATCAGCTTCTCACAGGCTCATACACCTGTGCATAGTCTGTGACTTGCTCTATTTTATTAACAGAAAAATCATAGTACACAGTAGAAATTATGATCTGAAGCTGGTTCACTGACATAAGACTGTGAAGGAATTCTGTGTAGCTGAGCGTGGTGAAAGGACTCATTCCTATTACATGAGACAAGTGGTTTCAGAGCTTATTAGTTAATATTTGAAACAACTCTTTGAGAAGACTTTTCTTTCACATAACATGGTTTCAACTTCTTAGTGAATGTGAACTGTCAGCCTTTGGGTTAGCACTTGCAGCACTTTTGCACCATACCACTGGAACAGTGTACTAGTGACACAAATAATGATAATAATGAACACCTACTGGGTGCTTAATATCTTCAAGGTATCAGATGAAGGGCTTTGACTACATAGTAAGGCTTAAGTATTGTAACATTATTCTGTGATGACATTCATCCTATTAATATTTCAGCTTTACCAAAGAGCACCGGTGGATGCAAACAGCCATCTTTTGGTTAGCAGCTGTAGCACTCAACCACTATGCCACCACAGTTTCCAAGAGGGGACTGTTGGTATTAGGTGCTGTTGAGTTCGTTCTGACTCACAGTGACCCTAACAGAACAAAACCCTACCTGGTCCAGTGCCATGCTTACGATCATTGTTATGCTGGAGCCCATTGTTACAGCCACTGTGTCAGTCCATCTCGTTGGCTGTCTTCCTCTTTTCAGCTGACCTTGTACTTCACCAAGCATGATGTGTTTTACCAGGAAGTATTCCCTCCTGACAACATGTCCAAAATATGTAAGAAGTAGTCTCATCATCCTTGCTTCTAAGGACCGTTCTGGTTGTACTTCTTACGAGACCAATTTGTTCATTCTCTTGGCAGTCTGTAAAGTATTCAATATTTTTCCCCAACACCAAAGTTCAAAGGTACAGATTCTTCAGTCTTCATTATTCCAACTTTTGCATGCATATGATGCGACTGAAAATACCGTGCACTGAGTCAGTCTCGCTTTAGTCTTCAAAGTGACATCTTTGCTTTTCAACACTTTAAAGCAGTCTTTTGCAGAGGATTTTCCCAATGCCATGTGTCTTTAGATAGATTTACTTATTGATTAATTCATTCATTTATTTTATTGTGATTAAGTGAAAGTATACAATACAGATTAAATTTACATGCCTGCTTATCTGCAGCTCCTTCTGCTCTCCTTGCCCAGTGACAGAATACTCCTCCTTTTCATTCAATATTTGTTTTTTCCTCTTAACAAACTCTGGTCCCCTCCTCTTCACCCTCTCTATTCTCTTCTAGTAAGAGGCCAATAGGATACCATGGTATACATGCATAGAACCGTAAAGTACACACACAATGTGTTAACATTGTGTCCCCAACTCTGGTCAGTTGACTGCAGTAATTATTTCTGGTCAAGGGCAGCAGCAGGTCTAGGGACCATGCTCCCAGGGGAACCTCCAGGTTGCCAAACCATCAATTGTGAACTTTTAGAGGAGTTCTTTAGGTGCCCCCTCTTTTTCTTGTGTTGCCACTGGAGCTCAAAATTGTGAGCCCCATCACAGCTATCTTTGGTGGTGGGCAGATGCCATCTGGTTCTTCTGGTCACGTGTTGATACAGTCACCGATTCACATAAGTTCTTCTGTCTCCTGGGCTCTTTTTTTTGTGTACTTGTTATTCTTGGCATTCAACTGTTCCGGCTGAGTTGGGACAACTTGGTGTACATCAGATGGCAGCTTGCTAGCTTTTAAGACCCCAGATGCCACTCACTAATATGGGATGCAGAAGATTTTCTTAGCAATAGACCAGTTATGCCAAGTAGCCTTGATGCCCCTGAGAGTATGATCCCCAGCCCCGATGCCTGCCGCTCTATCTTTGCAGTATTGGGTTAAGATTAGAAGCTTTCAGTTTACGTTGAAGCCCAGTTAAGTTGATCTACATCATACTGTGTGCTGTAACTGCTTTCACCCAAAGAAATTTCTATCAACTATCTAATCTATAACCACCCCTCTCCCTCTCTTCCCACTCTTGCAGCCATCAAAGAGTCCTTTCTTCTGTATATAAGTCTATTTTTAAGTCATTGTAGTAAAGGTCTCATACAATATTTGTCCTTTGCCACTGACTGATTTCATTCAGTGTAGTGTCTTCCAGTTGAAATCAAGTTATCAGATGCTTGCTAAAATCATCATTTTTCTTTGTCAATTCATAGTATTCCATTGAGTATAGGTATCATAGTTCATTTCTCTGTTCATCTGTTGTTGGGCTTTTGGGTTGATTCCATCTTTTTGCTGTTGTGGACTGTGGTGCAATAAACATTCATCTGCATGTCTCTGTTCATGTGACAGCTGTTGATTCTGTATGCTATATTCTGAGCAGTGGGATTACTGAATCAAATGGTACATCTTACTTTCCAAAGAAGTTGTACCATTTTGCAATTCCACCAGCAGTGTAGGAGAGTTCCAATCTCTCCAAAGCCTCTCCAGCATTTGTAGCTTTGAGTTTATTTATTTATTTACTTTTGGATCATGATCAACCTTGTTGGACTGAGATGATATCTCATTGTAATTTTTATTTGGATTTCTCTAATAGTTAATGATTGTGAGCATTCCTTCATTTGTCTTTTGGTTGCCTGGATGTCCTCTCTAGTGAAGTGTCTGTCCATCTCCTTTACCAATCACTTAATTGCATTATTTACCTTTTTCTTGTTGGTATTTTGTGGTACTTTGTAGATTATGGAGACCAGATGACGATCTGACACGTAGTTGTCAAATATTTTTTTCCGTTCTGTAGGTGGTCTTTTAAATTTTTTGATAAAGTCTTTGGATGAGCAAAAGTGTTTGATTCTTAGTAGTTCCCATTTATCTGTTTTTTTCTGTTGGTCATGCTGTGTGACATTTTGAAATCTGTTTAAGCTGTGTATTAAAACTTCCATTGTTGACCCTAATTTTTTTCGCATGATTTTTATCATTTTAGATTTGATATTTAGGTCTTTGATCCAATTTGAGTTAGTTTTTGTGTAAGGTGTGAGAGATGTGTCTTGTTTCATTTTATTGCAGATGGATATCTAGTTTAGCCAGCACCATTTGTTGAAGAGGTTGCTTTTGCTCCAGTTTAATGTCTTAGGGCCTTTGTTGAATATCAGCTGTTCCCAGCAGGATGGTGGCATCTCTGGGGTCTCAGTTCTGTTCTATTGATCTATCTGTCTTTTTCTACCAGTAACAGGCTGTTTTGACCATTGTGGCAGTGTAATACGTTCTAAAGTCAGGTAGTGAAAGGCCTTCCAGTATGTTCTTCCTCTTCAGAAGTGTTTTGCTTATCTGCGGCGTCTTCCCTTTCCAAACAAAGTTGGTGATTTGTTTCTCCATGTCATTAAAAAATGTCACAGGAATTTGTACTGGGACTGCATTATATAAGTAAATTGCTTTGGGTAGAATAGACATTTTCACAATGTTAAGTCTTCCTATTCATGAGCAGGGTAGGTTTCTCTGTTTATGTAAATCTCCCTTTGTTTCTTGTGGTACGGTGTTGTAGTTCTCTTTGTAAAGGTCTGTTATTTCTCTGGTTAGAATTATTCCTAGGTATTTTATCTTCTTGGGAGTATAATAAATGGTATTTATTTCTTCTTTGATGATCTCTTTGTCAGTAGAAAGGGATCCTACTGATTTACTTATGTTTATTTTATACCCTGATACTTTGCTGAACTCTTCTATTAGTTTGAATAGTTTACTTACAGATTCTTTAGGATTCTCTGCATATACAATCATATCATCTCCAAATAGGGAGATTTTCACTTCTTTGCTGATGCCAACCCAAAAGCCAAGTGCCGTTGAGTCGGATCTGATGCAGATGCCCTTGATTTCTTTGTGTTGTCTAATTGTTCTGGCTAGGACTGCTAGTACGCTGCTGAATAGAAGTGGTGAGACTGGGCATCCTTGTCTAGTTCTCATACGCAAGGGGAATTCTTTCAGTCTCTTTCCATTCAAGATGATATAGGCAATTGGTTTTGTATAGATGCCACTTATTGTGTTGAGGAATTTGCCTTTTATTCCTATTTTGCAGAGAGTTTTTAGCATGAATAGGTGTTGAACTTTGTTGAATGCCTTTTATGAGTCAATTGACAAAATCAGGTGATTCTTGTCTTTTGTGGTATTTATGTAGTTGATCACATTAATTGCTTTTCTGGTGCTGAACCAGTCTTGCATCCTTGATATGAATCCAGCTTGGTCATGATGAATTATTTTTTTGATATATTGTTGACTTCTATTGACAAAGATTTTGTTGAAGATTTTTACATCTAGGTTCATGAATGATATTAGTCTATAATTTTCCTTTTTGTGGGATCCTTTTTGTGGGTTATGCTGGCTTCACAGAATGAACCTGGGAGTGTTCCATCCCTTTCTATCCTGTGAAATAATTTCAGTAATATTGGAGTTAACTCTTCTCTAGAATTTGGTAGAATTCTCCAGTGAAGCCATCTGGACCAGGACTTTTTTGGTTGGTAGTTTTTGGATGACTTTTTCAATCTCTTCCTTTGCGATGGGTTTATTAAGTTGTTCTACTTCTCCTTGTGATAATTTTGATAGGTCATATGAATCTAGAAATTTGTCCATTTCCTCTAGGTTTTTGAATCTGTCACTGTATAGTCTTTCATAGCATTCTGTTATGATACTTTTGATTTTAGTTCAGTGTGTGGTTACATCTCCCATGTCATTTCTTATTTGGGTTGTTTGTTTGCTTTCCTGTTTTTCTTCTGTAAGTTTAGCCAATGGTTTATCAGTTTGGTTCACCTTTTCAAAAATTCTGCTTTGGGTTTTGTTAATACTTTCAATTGTTCTTCTATTCTCTAATTCATTTAGTTCTGCTCTAATCTTTGTTGTGTTTTTTTCTGGTGCTCGAGGGGTTTCTCTGTTGCTCTCTTTCTACTTGTTCTACTTTCTTCCTTCTGGATGTGTGCATTTATAGAGATAAATTGACCTCTGAGCACTGCTTTGGCTGTATCCCATAGATTCTGGTAGGATGTGTTTTCATTCTCATTTGATTCTATAAATTTCTTTATTTTGTCCTTGATTTCTTCTATAACCCATGGCTTTTTGAGCAAGGTGTTGTCAGTTCATACGAATTTGAATTTCTGCCTATGATTTTTCTGCTATTGATTTTGATTTTAATGGCTGTATGGTCCGAGAAGATGCTTTGCAATAATTCAGTGGTTTGCATTTTGTTGAGATTTGCTTTATGCCCTAGCACATGTTCTATTCTGGAAAATGTTCCAGGTGCATTGGAGAAGAAGATATACTTATCTCTTGATGAATAAAAAGTTCTATATGTGTCAATGAGATCTAGTTGATTAATTGTTGCAATAAGATCTTCTGTGTCTTAACAGAGTTTTTTTTTTGTGGATGATCTGTCCATTACTGAAAGTGGAGTGTTGAAGTCTCCAACTATTATTGTGGAGTTATCTATCTCATTTTTCAGTGTAGTCAGTGTTTGTTTGATGTATTTAGATGCTCTAGTATTGGAAGCATAAATACTGAATATTGTTAAGTCCTGCCCTAGGGTCACCATGAGTCAGATCTGACTCGACGACATTTGGCTTGGCTGGCTTATGTATTGAACTTTTGAGCAATACTGACAATCCTTGTCCATGATGGTGGGTTTTACATTAAAATCTATTTTATGTGAGATTAGTATTGCCACATCTGTTCTTCTTTGTACATTGTTAGTTTGATGTATGGTTTTTCATCCTTTAATTTTTAATTTGTTCATCTCTTTAAGTCTAAGGTCTGTTTCTCATAAGCAACATATAGATGAGTCATGTCTTTTTATCCAAGATGTCACTTTCTGTCTCTTTATTGGAGCATTCAGTTAATTTACATTCAGTGTATTTATTGATAGGTATGTGATTAGTACTGTCATTTTGATGTATTTATTTTTGTGTTGATATTTTCCATGTTCCTCTTAGTATTCTGTTGTGGGTCATTCTTCTTTATGGGTTGAATTTTCATCTTTTTCAGTGTTGGTTTTGTATTTGTTGAGACTCCTGTATTATGTTTCTTGTTTTGATATATTGCATTGTTATTATGCTTTGCTGCTACCCCATGCTCCTCCTTAATATTCTAAGTTTAAACCCAATTTTAACTTCTGAACATCTTTTTTTAACTTTCTCTGCATCTGAAAGGACCATGATTACTATAATATATCCCTTTTTTTTAGTGTGATGGTGTCATAGGTTTTATGATGTGATTACTGGTTCCCTTCATTTAATATTGTACTTTTGATTGAACTTATTTACTTCCCTAACTGAGTAGGATTCTTGAAGCTGTGTCCTGCATTGCCTCCTTAAATATACACTTAATGGTTTTGTTCTTCTAAGCAAAGAGCTTCTTTCAGTATTTCTTGCAGTTTGGGTTTAGTTTTTACAAAGTCTCTAAGCTTTTGTTTATCTGTGAATGTCTTAATTTCACTGTTGTATTTGAAAGACAATTTTGCAGGATATATAACTCTTGGTTGGAGTTCTTCTCTTTCAAGTCTTTGAATATGTCATCCCACTGCCTCCTTGCCAACATCATTTCTACCAAGAAGTCAGATGAAAGGCTACAAAGTTTCCCTAGGAATGTTAGCTTTGCTTTGAGCCTCACTGTCTTTAAGAGACTCTGTTTATGTTTCATTTTATTAAGCTTGATTATATGTCTTGTTGTCTTACTTTTGGAGTCTATTTTTGTGGCATTCTATACATGTCTTGGATATTTATGTTATCTTTCATAATTTCAGGGGATTTTCCTGTTAAAACTCAACAACAATACTCTCTGTGTTTTCAGCTATCCCTCTTTGTTCAGGAACTCCAATTATTAGTAGATTATTCCTCTTAATAGAGTCCCACATGTTTCTTAATGTTTCTTGATTCTTCTTGTTTCTTGCCTCTATTCCTCCTCATAAGTTCTGGTGTCAGTAGCTGTATCTTCAGGTCACTAAGTCTGACTTCTATCTCTTCAATTCTGCCCTTTTGGCTTTGGATTGAATTACCTAATTCTGTAATTTTGTTGATCTGCTGGATTTCAGATTATTTATGTTGCATCAGTTCAAATAGCTTGCTTATTTTTTTTATTTTGCTCTGCTGCATTTTGTTTAATCTCTAAGAGGGATTTCTATATAATTCTTTTGTATTTGACCTCAGATAATTTCAGAAAGTCTTCTTCATCTGGGAAATTTTTTGATTCTTTATTTTAACAGTTTTCTGGAGCCATGGTGGACTGTTTCTTTAAGTGGTTAGCAATCGTCTGTTACCTTAACACCATCTGCACGCTGTTCAGTTTCTCTAGTGTTACCTCACCAAGAGATGAGGCATAGTTCTGAGAAGGGAGTTGGTCACCAGACGCCTCTGTGTACTCTAGTGACTGGCCCCAGTTGACTCTCTGGGGTAGCAGGCTTCATCTCCTGGATGGCAAAGATGGTGCCCTACTTATGGAGTCATGAGAGCCATCCATCAACCTAGATGTGGGTCATTGAAGGCTCTTCGAAGGAGATGCCACAGGGATGCTCAGCAGTTGTTTCTCCAGGCAGTCTTATTTTTAAGAGATACTTTAGTGGTAAGCTGAGAGCTGTCTAACAGTTGCTGAAATCAGTCAGGCCCTCAGGTGTGGCAGACTCTGCCTTTTGGCTGACAACAGAAGCACCTCTTTGGCCATCCCCAGATACTGTGACATAGTTCAGAGTAAGGAGGGTTTGCAGGCTTGCTGCCCTCCTCAGCCAGGCCCCACTTGTAAGGTAACACTGTCCTAAATACAGCCTTTCTACTGGAAAAGTGTTTTCTGGGCTAGCACTGCTTGTTGTCTTGGGAATTAGCTCACACAGAGACCTCTGACTGGGTAACTCCACCTTCCAGCTGACCAAGATGGCATCTCACCTAAGCTGCCCTTCTCACTGCAAGACATCAGAATCTATGGTGCAGCTCAGAAAAGAGAGGATGCAGGTACAGTGGTGTCCTCTATTATCAGGTAGGCTCTCAAAATGTGGCTATGCCATGCACTGTCTCTCTGCTGCTCTGTACACTACTTACTCTAGCACTGAAGTTCAGTGTATTTTTCTGGTCCGTGCCCAGCCGCCACCTCCTAGATAAGAAAGATGGCGTCAGTACGCATCACTACCTTCCCATATCATGAATTAGCTGAAACAGGACTGAGGTGCACTACCTCGTGTTAGAGAGAGGTAGTTTCCTCTTTAGTGGTGCATAGTCCAATCTGACAACCCTATGCCATATCCTAGGTCTCCCTGGATGTCCAGAGTACTCTAGTCAGTTATCCTTTCAAGCCTCAGTTCTCAGAGGGAATTGAGGAGACATGAGTCTAGTCTTCCATCTTGGATCTGCCCCCACCTTTTGATTTTTTGACTGCTACTTCCATGGGTGTTAGTTGTAGATCCAAATAAAACAAAATCCTTGACAACCTAAAACTGTCTCCATTTATCAGGATGATGCTTATTGATCAAATTGTAAGGATTTTTATTTTCTTTAAGTTGAAGTTGAGGTGTAACCCATATCAAAGTGTGTGATCTTCCATCTTCATCATTAAGTGCCTTAAGTCCTCTTCATTTTCAGTAAGCAGTGTTGTGTTATTTGCATGATGCAGATTATTCATGTGTGTTTATCCATCCCCAATGCCCCTTTCTTAAGTTCAACTTCTCATATTATTTGCTTAGCATAAATACTGAACAGGTATGATGAAAGGATACAATCATGACACACACCTTTCCTGACTTAAACCACACAGTATCTGCTTGTTCTTCCAAATAACTGCCTCTTGATCTATGTACAGGCTTCTCATAAGTATAGTTAAATGTTCTGGAAATCCCAGGGAGTAGGGAAATTCAATGATTAAAGTCACACAGCTTGGAAGAGACAGAGCCAGGACTTAAATAAAGTTATATGTCTCCAAAACCTGTGCTCTAAAACACAGTACATTCACTTTGTTTTGGAAATCCTAAAGAATCTTTCCAGGTTCTCATTACTTGAATATTACAACTTTATTGGCCTATCCCTTTCATTTTCAGAATTATTATAAACTCAAATTTCAATGTAATAGGCTTACTGGCTGCCTTATCTGCATTTTTTCTAATTTGAGGCATTTTGCAAATTAGACTCCCTTTTGTTTTAGAAGAGACCAAATTTTGACCATAGAAAACCCTAATTGAAACATGAATAAAAGAATAACTTATATGGGATTGTTGTTAAATATTTTTAAATGGGAAACAGACTTCTTCATTTGTATTTTAATGGCAAAATACTTTCCTCGAATTTAGCAGAAATGTATCAGGTTATAAAAATGATTAGTGGTGAAAAATCAGGGCCAAACATTATCTACTGGTTCAATAATATGGCAATCATCTCCCATGTTTTCAACAATGCTTTCTCAAACTATTATGTGAATATACAGGCAACCAGACCAAGCTCATTCCAGGTTCCCCAAAATGGCAGGCTAGATGACAGGCACTGAGTGAACTGTTAAATCAGCCACTGGTGACAGATTAACTAGAGGAAGTAGGATAGACAAGAAAGGAGAGGGGAGATGCTTCACAGATCTGTCCAGTGAGACTCAGGAGTTTTTATATTGATCTAACAATAATTGGACAAAAAGTGAATATTTGGTTAAAAATCATTTGTCTTTACACAGTGCAAATAAAAGTAATAGTTACTTGAAAAATGTCACCATTATAAAACTATTTTAAAATTGTACACCCACATCAAAATCAGTCTAGTTGGTCCTCAGAGATTAAACACTGAGTTAACCACATGTCCCAGCGATCCCACTTCTAGGTAGATACACAAAAGAAGTAAAAATGCATGACCATTTAACAACCAGTGCAAAAATGTTCATTGCAGCATAATTCATGCAGCAAATGTGGAAACAATCCAAATATCTATCAACTGATGAATGGATAAATGAAATGTGATATATCCAGATAAACCAAACCAAACCTGCTGCCATCGAGTCAATTCTGACTCATAGCAACCCTCTAGGACACAGTAGAACTGCTTCACAGAGTTTCCAAGCAGCACTTGACTGCTACGCTGCCAGGATTTCCAGATAGTGGATTATGATTTGACAAAAATAAATAAACTACTGACATATGATATGATGTGGATGAACCATGGAAATATTATGCTAAGTGAAAGACCACATAGTGTATGATTTCATTTATATTAGATTTCTAGAATAGACAAATTTATGGAGACAGATTAGTGATTGCACAGGTCTGTGAATATACTGAAAATCATTAAGTTATATACTCTAAATGGGTTAATTATATAGTATATGAATTATAGTGCAATTAAGTTATAACAAAAAGTTGATTTAGGTGACAAGGACATGAAAGCATTTTTAGTTTGTGTTTCCTTTTTTGAAAAGAATCTTTATCTTTTTTGTATTATTTGCCTGATACTGGTAGCTATTTCCAAACATGCAGGTTTCAGATTCTTTGTTTTTGAATCCATTTGATCTCATGGTCATGAATAGTGGACAAAACAAAGATGCACATGGTACATCATCCATTGTTAGAAGGCAGCAAGGAAAAATACAGAAAAATATAGGACTTACAATTAGGAAATTTAGAGTTGAAATCTTACTGAACCATTAACTATCTAGTTGACCTTGAAAAACTAATCTCTGAGAGTCTCAGTTTTCTTGATTTGTAAAATTTTTTTGAATAATGACAAGAACTTTTTGTTTGTAGCATAGACAAAAAAGATAATATTCATTCTTTCAAAGTTGTTCTAAAGGGTGTGCCAGGAGCTTGCAGCCAAATGGAGAGGCTGATAAAGGTCAGCACAAGATGCTTTGAGAGCAGAGAAGAAAGTCACTTGACTGAGATTAGAAGTTAAAGAAATACCTTGAGGAAGTTGAATCCTCAGTTTATTCTTGAAGAACTGGGAGAATTCAGGCAGGTGAGAAACCTTGCTTATGAAAAGCCAAGAGAATTTGAAACGTTTTTTGATGAAGATCAAAGAATAAAGCCCTCAGTTTGAATTACACCCCTACATAAAGAAAAGTCCTCACAAATGAAGGAATAAGCAAAGTCATCATAAGTGGAGAAATGACCAAGGTTATTAAGAATTTCATTTTGCTTGTAGCCTTAATGAGCATCCATGGAAGGAGCAATCAAAGAAATCAAGGAATGTATTGCATGGGGCAAGTCTTCAGCAAAAGACTACTTTCAAGTGTTAAAAAGCATAGACATCACTTTGAGGACTGAGGTATGCATTTCCCAAATCATGGTATTTTCAGTCGCCTCATACGCAGACAAAAGCTGGACAATGAATAAGAAAGACAAAGAATTGGTGCCTTTGAATTATGGTGTTGGTGAACACTACTGAATATACACTGAGCTGCCAGAAAAAAAATGAACAAATCTATCCTGGAAGAAGTTTAACCAGAAAAATTCTTAGAAGGAAGGAAGGTAAGGCTTTGTCTCAAGTACCCTGGACGTGTTACCAGGAGGGACCAATTCCTGGAGAAGGACACTGTGCTTGGTAAAGCAGAGGGTTAGTGTAAAAGAGGGAGACCTTCCACAGGGCAGACTGACAGAGTGGCTGCAACAGGGGGGCCAAATGCACCAACAGACTTGCTGGCCTGACAGAGACTAGAGAACCTCCAAGTATTTCTTTATGCTCTTTATGCTCAGTGATGAAGTCACTCCTGAGGTTCACCCTTTTGTGAACATTAGACAGGACCATAAAATAAAAGGAGACAAAAGGGGGACACCATTAGAAAGCAGGGACAAGAACTAGAAAGCAGGAGAGGTCAGGAAAGCTAGCAATAGTGAACCCAAGGTTGAGAAGGAAGAGGGTGACATGTCATAGAGTTGGTAACCAATGTCACAAAACAGTATGTGTACTAGCTGTTTAGTAAGAACCTATTTTGTTCTGTAAACCGCCACTTAGAGTAGGGTAAAAAACTATATTTAAAGAAAATAAAGAATACATACCTGGACATATTAGGGAGCAGTTGTAATCTGTCCTATGGAGCTGGTCGCCATGAATGGAGTCTACTAGATAGCGATACGAAAATTCGTTTTTGCAGTATTAGGGTTATAACATAACTTATTTTGTACTCTATTTTTTTTAACTTAATGTTACTTAATGAATATTTTCCCATGGATCTTGCGTTCTATCGGTCAGTCCCAAAAATTCATGGAAAATGTATTTAATGTCTGCAAACTATTTTGTTATATGGATGACACACAGTTAAATTTACCATATCGTATATTTCCATGATGTTTACAAATAATGTAATGATGAAAAATACTCTATGTATTTTTTCAGTATATCAATTACTAGACGTAGAGTTAGTATATCAAGAAGCTATTCTGTTTATCTGCCCATCAACTTTTGTCTCCTAGGAACAGACCAATCTCCTCTGGCTACAGAATTAGCGAGTGTCTCAATTTTGATACTCATTTGATATCCATTTCTCTAGCCACAGACTAACTCAAGTATAACTGTGTGGCCCAGACTAGGCTAATACTTTTATTGACTGGATATTTAAGGGAAATGGTGTCCCTCAGTGATCTGAAGAAACTTGTCTGCAATGGGAAGAAATGAAATGAATTTGTAGACAGAAGGAGAGATGAGTCGTGGAGAACACCTGGTTTTCGTTGTTTTCTAGCTCCACTTACTCTTCCAGAGCAAAATCATTTGAACAATTCTAGTTCAAGTTGCATTTTCTTCTACTCTCTAATTTGTTTAGTTTTGCTCTAATCTTTACGATCTGTTTTCTTCTGGTGCCTGAGGGATTCCTCTGTAGTTTTCTGTCTATTTGATCCAGCTGTAGGGTTAGTTCTTTGATTTGGTTTCTTTCTTCCTTCCAGATATGTGCGTTTATGGAGATAAACTGTCCTCTGAGCACTGCTTTGGCTGTATCCCACAGGTTCTGGTAGGAAGTGTTTTTTCTCATTGGAATCCATAAATTTCTTTCTTTCATCCTTGATTTCTTCTATAACCCACGGTTTTTTGAGCAACATGTTGTTCAGTTTCCATGAGTTCCACTTTCTATCTATGTTTTCTCTTCTATTGATTTTGACTTTTATGGCTTTATGATCCGAGAAGATGCTTTGCGTTAATTCAGTGGTATGGATTTTGTTGAGAATTGCTTTATGTCCTAACACATGGTCTATTCTGGAGAATGTTCCATGTGTGCTGGAGAAGAAGGTGTAGTTGTCTGGTGATGCATAGAAAGTTCTGTATATGTCGATGAGGTCTGGTTGGTTAATTGTGGCAATAAGGCCATGAGTCGGATCCAACTCAATGGCATTTGGCTGGCTTGGCAAGGTCTTCTGTGTCTCTACTGAGCTTTTTTCTAGATGATTTGTCATACTGAGAGTGGAGTGTTGAAGTCTCCTACTATTATTGTGGAGTGATCTGTCTCCTTGTTGAGTGTAGTCAGTGTTTCTTTGATGCATTTAGGTGCCGTAATATTTGGTGCAGAAATATTTAATATAGTGAAGTCCTGCTGCTGTATTGAACCTTTCATGAATAAATAGTGTCCATCCTTGTTAGCGATGGTGGATTTTACATTAAAATTGATTTTATCTGAGATTAGAATTTCCATCCCTACTCTTCTTTGTTCATTGTTATCTTTATATATATTCTTCCTTACTTTAATTTTCAGTTTGTTCATATCTTTAAGTCTAAGGTGAGTTTCTTGTAGGCAACGTATAGATGGGTCGTGTCTTTTGATCCAAGTTGTCACTCGATGTCTCTTTACTGGAGCATTCAGTCCATTTGCGTTCAGTGTAATTATTGATAGGTATGTGTTCAGTGCTGCCATTGTTATATGTTTATTTTTGTGTTGATGCTTTCTCTGTTCTTACTAATCTGTTCTGTGACCTTCTTCTTTGTGAGTTGATTTTTCACCTTTTTCAGGGCTGGTTTTGCAGTTGTTGAGACTCCTGTATTACACTTCTTGATATGGTATGTTGCATCTTTATTGTGCTTTATGGCTGCCCCTATGATCCTGCTTAATAAACTATGTATAAACCCAATTTTAATTACTACCAGTCTTGTCAACTTCCTCTCCATCTGGAAGGACTATAACAACTATAGTACATCCCTCTTTTTAATATGATGACATTATGGTTTTCATGATCTGATCACTGGATCACTGCTTTCACTGTTATAACTTTGAGTTTTGAGCCTCTCCTAACTGAGTAGGATTCTTGATGATGTGTCCTTCTAAAATATAAAGTTAGTGGTTTTGTTCTTCTAAGCAAAGTCAAGAAATTCTTTCAATATTTCTTGTAGCTTTGGTTTGGTTTTTACAAAGTCTCTGAGTTTCTGTTTATCTGTGAATGTCTTAATTTCATTTTCATATTTGAAAGGCAGTTTTGCAGGATACTTAATTCTTGGCTGGAAGTTCTTCTACAACCATGCCACTGTCTCTATGTCAACATTGTTTCTGCAGAGAAATCCAAAGAAAGTCTACAGGGTTTCCCTCTGTATGTTACCTTTGTTTCGAGTCTTGCCGCCTTTAAGAGTTTCTACTTATGTTTCATTTTGTTAAACTTGATTGTAATATGCCTTGGAGCCTTTCTTTTGAGATCTATATTGAGTGGCGTTCAATACACATCTTGGATATCTATATTCTCTTCCTTCACAATTTCTGGGAAGTTCTCTGTCAGCAGCTCAGCAACAATACTTTCTGTGTTCTCAGGTGTCTCACTCCAATTAATCATAGGTTGTTCCTCTTAATAGAGTCCCACATGCTTCTTAATGCTTCTTCATTTTTTTTGTTTCTTTTTTCTGATTTCTCCTTATAGGTGCTGGAGTTGGTAGCTCTGTCTTTCAGGTCAGAAAGTCTGTTTTCCATTGGTTCCATTCTGTTTTCTTGGCTTTGAATTGAAGTTTCTATGTCTTTGATTTTGTTCTTGATCTGTTGGATCTCAGAGTACTGGTGTTGCATCAGATCGAACAGCTAGTTTAATTTTTCCTTTTGCTCTGCTGTATTTTGTGTAAGGCCTAGGAGGGCTCATCTATGATCCTTTTATATTCACCTTCCAATTATTTCAGAAAATTTTCTTCATCCAGAAAGCTCTTTGGTTGCTTCATTTGGGGCCCTTCTGAAGCCATGGGTGATTTCCTGGTTATGGCCTTCTCCAGAGTCTGTTGCTTTTTAGGTTTTATATGAATCAATAAAGGCTGGAAAAGATGCTGTGAGGATGGACCACAGTTGTTTTTCTAGGCCGTTTTAAAATGAAAAGTAAAAGATATCTGACCACTTCCCAGGTCAGTCAGATTTTCAGGTATACAGGGCCCTCTTCTCAACTGGCAAAGTAAGCACCTCTATGTCCAGCCCCAGATGTTATGACCTAGTTCAAAATGCATCAAGGCTACTGTCCTGTTGGCCTTTACTGACAGGCCCTGGTCGTAGGTGACACTGTGCAAAATACTGCTTTTCTGCTGGCAAAGTTTTCTCCTGCGAGCAGGTGCTGTCTCTGAGCCTAGGAATTAGGTCTCTCTGACACCTCAGTATCCAAAATGCTGTCCCACACAAGCTCGCTGCCTGCTGCCTCCATACAAACTACATTATGGCAGAGGTGGAAAGAGAGGCCAAAGGTGCCAAGATGCACAAGAGTTCACACTCTTTGTTGCTGGGCCCTAGCCATAGGTGACACTGTGTAAACTACTGTTTTTCTGCTGGAAAAGTGCTCTCCTGCAGGCAGGCACTGCCTCCAGGCTTAAAAATTAGGTCTAGGTGAGGCCTCCATATCCAAGATGGTGTCCCACACAAGCCCACCACCTCTGTACAAACTACACTATGGCAGAGGTGGAAAGAGAGGCCAAATGTAGCGAGATGCACAGAGTCCTAAGCTGGACTCTCAAAATGTGGCAATTTCACATGCCAATCCCACTAACAGTACATCTGAAACTAGCCACTAGTCAAGACCCAGCTCCACCAGCCAGCCAAGATAGAGAAAAAAAAAGTCAAAATGGTGAGTTACCTTTGGTCCATGAAAGCCAGGACTGGCCAGGAGCGGGAGTCAGCTAAAGAGAGGAGGTTTTCCGTTCAATAGTATGAAGTCCAAATTAACAGCCCTATGCCGTGTCCTAGGGCTCACCGTTTAGTTATCAGTTCAGGTCTTTGTTTCCAGAGGGATTTAGGGAGACATGTGCTTAGTCTGCCACCTTAACTCTATCCCTCAAGTTGCATTTTCTTTTTGTTTGCAAGCATAAGACTCTTAACTCTTACACAAGGCCCTAAAGATTATGAGTACCATTGCAGTAAATCTGCACATTGAACACTTGTATTGTATTTGGTCTTCTTATAGGAAAGCATGGAATCATGAGTTAAAATTGACTTGAAACCAATTGCTTTAATTATGTGGAATTGTATTATTTTGCTTCTCCAATTATTCAGACTTTCTCTTATAATTTACAGTAAAATTTTGTTATTTTCTTCATGTAAAAGCAATATATTCCTTACAATATATAGCCTTAACCAACCAGTTGCCTTTCAGTCAGTTCTAACTCATGGCCAACCCATGTACAAGGGCTGCCAGTTAAATTCATGAATTCTTCTTAGAAAAAGTGCTACATACCTCATTGCTGAATATCACTGTGGTGACCTTTGAACTATTCCCCCTGGGAGGCTATGCACCAATGTCAGTGCCTAGTCCACTCTTCAAAGCAATTTTGAAACTTTTCTTCTGGAATGACTGTCAGAGCTGTCACTGTATTACCCTTGATGTCCTGAATGTCATCCAAATGTCTTCCTTTCAATGTTTCCTTAATCTTTGGGTAAAGAAAAAAGTTATTAGAGGGCAGATCACATGAATAGGTAAGGTATTCAAATATAGTTATTTGTTTACTGACTAAAACTCCCTCACAGGCAGCTATACATTAAGTTCATGAACTTGCCACCGTACCACTGTGCACAATGACCATTCCAGAAAGAGTTCCAAAATTACTCTGAAGGGTGGACTATTGCTGGTGTCAGTGCATAGCTTCCAAGAGAAGTACTTCAAAGGTGACCTTAGTGATACTCAGCAATGAGGTATGGAGCACTTTTTGTAGGATGAGTTCATGAATTTATTTGGCAGATGTTGCATTTGCATCAGTATACACATAAATCTATATATGTATCAGTAGTATATAAATAGACTAAGGTGCACCTGACCCAAGCCATGGTATTTTGAATTGCATCATACATGTGTAAAAGTTGGACAATGAACAGAGAAGGCAGAAGAAGAATTGATGCCTTTGAATTGTGGTGTTGGCAAAGAATGTTGAATGCACCATGGGCCACCAAAAGAACAAACCAATCTTTTCTGGAAGAAGTACAATCAGAGTGCACCTTGGAAACAGAGATGGCAAGACTATGTCTTACATACTTTGGACATGTTGTCAGGAAGGATCAGTCCTTGGAAAAGGACATCATGCTTAGTAGAGTGGCCAAGTGCCATCGAGTTGGATAGTAGAGTGGAGAGTCAACAAAAAAGTGGAAGACCTTTGATGAGATGGATTGACACAGTGGCCACAATGATGGGTTTCAGTATAAAAATGACTGTGAACATGGTGCAAGACTGGGCGGTGTTTCTTTCTGTTGTTCATAGAGTAGCTATGAGTTGGAACTGACTTGACAGCACCTAACACCAACAGAATTATATATAAATATGTGTATATTTATACATATAAATATATTAAAATCCTGATGGTGCAGTTGTTAAGAGCTATGTCTGCTAACCCAAAGTGTGGCAGTTGAAAGTCATCAGGTGCTTCTTGGAACTCTATGGGGAAGTTCTATTCCATTTTATGGGGTCACAAATTGGAACAGACTTCACAGCAATGGGGTATATGTCAATATACACAAGGTGTATTTGTACACCTTGCTTTATGCTTTATTAGTTCTAAAACATGTAGGCATACTCATCTGTTGGGTGCACGTTTTCACATCTCTTGTACTGGCCTGCATGTTAATTTCTCTATACAGGCGTTTGTTTATCTTCTTTTTAGCCATGATTCCACCTTTGATCTTCTTGTGTGTGTCGTGTGTCTCCTACCTATTTCAGGAAATAATTTGTTATGTTAGAAATGAGATGTATCTGTGTACATTATTTTAAAAATAATTGTGTCCATGTGTATTGTATTGGTCTGAATTCCGAATTTGCACAATTTCTGGATTGAACTAGAGTTAGAGTTTAATGAGGCTGTCAATCAGTGGTACTTCAAGTTCTTCATTTTCACTCATTTCATGTAACTTTGCAAACAAGATAAAGTTCTGACACTTGAGGATCTAATACAGATTCAGCCTATTTAAGTTCAACAGATGTTATCTATAACAGACAGCAATGAGGGTAAGTTTTGAGAAAGATTTTATGCAACATTCAAATAAAAGAAATAAACATAATAAAGAGACAATTAAAACCCAAATATGTATACACATATCTAGATGAGCTTACTAATTCATGAATTTGTAACATGTGTCCTTGCAGATAATAAAAACAAAATTATCTCATTTCCTTCTTGATTAATCAAATGCTTGGAGTAAACTCTGTAGTCATGAGGTTATACACCAGTCATATAAATCAAGAGGAATAAAATAGGCTATGAGGTAACTTGATCCAGAAAATCTCCTGGCTTTTCTCTGAACCATGTCCAATAAATCCTGGTTATGTTAATTCAGACAATTCATGTGCCTATGTGAAAACTAATAAAGATATTCTTTCTAGTATCATTGTTGGGGAAAATTTTCCCATATTTACTAATAGTAGATGAGAATTCAAAGGATTCAGGGCATGTTGAAGTTTCTATTAATAAAATATTCTAAATTGTTTATTACGGATCAGTTATAAGGAATGCAGATTACATTCTTATTTGAATGCCATTGTTGACCTCAACCCAGTGACTCTTGTCAACTTTAAAACTGAAGAGTGTAAAACTGCCTGGATTTCCATGGTGACTTAACTTTGCTGACCTTTTTCATCAGTTCTTATTTTTGTGGATTTGCAGTTCAGAGGAAGGTCTGCAGTTTTAGCCATCACAAAGTAGCATATGCTCAAATTCATGTGAACTGCATCAAACATGAAGTTAGCTTTAGTGAATATTCTTTTGTGCTGTGGATACTTAGCAAATGTTTTCTAAATTTTGATTTGATTCCCCCTCTTTATTTCCTTGATGTATGATCTACCTATCCATATATTATTTAAATTTTTTTTCAACAAAGGCTCTAAGAATGCATGCAAAGTCAAGGATAGAATAGAGTCAATTATCCAAACAAGGCAACTAAAAATTATCTCACCTTTAGTCCAGCTACTTACTGATGAACATCAAAGATTTTTGTTCTTTATCCCAGAGCTGTTGGTCATCCAAAGTATTGGCCACCATAGTGTGTAATCATATCATCAGTAGCACACAATAATCTTCTATGATTTTATTCTACTCTTCTTGTCTCTAGAAATTTTGTATCTGTATAAGTTTATATTAGGTCATATATTAACTGCAAAGCATCAGGAGGGACCAATCGCTGGAGAGGGACATTGTGCTTGGTAAATTAGAGGGTCAACAAAAAAGAGGAAGGCCCTCAAAGAGATGGACTAATGGAGTAGTTGCTCAGGCTCAGGCATAATAATGATTGTGAGGAGAACACAGGACCGGGCAGTGTTTTATTCAGTTGCACATAAGGTTGCTGTGAGTTAGAACTGACGTGATGACACCTAACCACAACCAAATATTACTTGTAGAGACTGTAAAATAGTTTCTAAATTTAGTTCAGCAATGATTTAAAGAAATGAAATCATAAGCTTTATAGTTATAATTGTAGTTTTTAAATCTGTTCTTCTGGACATAACAGCAGCAAGGTAATGAAAACATTATCTAGTTTCAGTCATGATGACATGGAATTAGAAGGGAGTTGGCTTATTTTGCCAACATACTTCCTTTGGGTCCGATGCTGGTTGATTTAAGGCTTGTAGCTAATAGGTCTTATCATCTCTTATGACATAGAACTGACCAGAGGCCCAGGGCAAGAGCATTTATTTGAATGAATGATTATTAATTCTGAACACAATATAAATCAAAGAGTTTAAGGAATAGGGTTGTTATGTCCATCACCGCTGGCAACTTTGGCAAGTGTAGTAACCCTTCTTCTCTTAGCACTGGCAGACTGACCCGTGTTTAATCTTGTGTAGGGCTTCCAGTATCAGAAAATGTTCAGGTTAATATCATCATCAAGTTCTGCAGCCCAGACTCCCAGGAAGTTTCATGTAACATGATTTGGGAGCCACCAGATGTCGTACATACATTGTTGATTATTTGATTTCTCCAAACACATGCTGTGAGCACTGGAAAGGAAAAAAAGAAAGTTGCTGCAACTGTTAAGAGGTTAAGAGGATGCTATCCAGGGCAGCGTTGAGTTTACTGACCAAAATTTACTTCCTCTACTGTTGTACATGCAGTTTGTAAAAGAATTATTAATTCATTCATAGGCAGTATCTTAACAAGAAACACAATGATCCGATGATTTTTATGATGATCGGTTTTTTTTCTGAACATATGTTACAAATTCCATCAAGCTAATACTTAATTTTTTTCATTATTCATAAAAAATTCTAGACTAGGTAGCTTTTACTTAATCACCACTTGCTGGGTGCTGAGTGTACAGAGCTAAATGAGATTTTCCTCCCTCTGCAAGGGTTTTACACTCTAGTAACTGAGTCAGATATTCACGTAAGTAAACTAAGAGAATACAACTGTGATGCAGTCTCATGCTGAGTTGTCTGGAAGCAGATACTGAGATAAGTTTGAGGTATGTTTATTAGTAGTGAACACCTTTTAAAGGATGGGGGAAGAAGCAGGATTTGGCAAAGGGAGAAACCAAATTGTGATGAAGGTCAGGCAAAGCATTAGTCTACACAGTGCAGTGGGTGTTTCTAGAGCAAATAGTGCCCATCAAAGTTGTACCATTTCAGGCTGGGCTTTGAATCTCTACATACCTTGGCTAGATGTGGGGTGTCCTGAGAAGGGCAGTCTTGGAATGAGGAAGCTCTCTATGGTTAAGGCAGATGCTGAAGCAACTGGAAGCAAGTCCTTTTCCCTATCTCTGTGTCACTTGTACATAAGATACTGTGAGATCTCACAGGGCAATAGTAATTCAGCCTTGGGGCTCAGTTCATAGGTGGTTTAAGAAGGAGCCATGGTGAATCATAAAAACAATAATGATAATAATTGCTAAGATTTATTGAGTGACTATGCCAGAGATAACATTCTTAAGATAGTTCATCTTATTTAATCTTTTCCATAAACCTACAAAATAAATATATAATAAATACATTACAAATGACAATATAGCAGATGAAGAATCAAGTAACTTACCCAAGGCTACTCAGTTAGTAAGACGTAGAACTGAGATTCAGTCCTGGGCTGTATGACTGCTGGTCTCATTGGGTATATGTAGTGTCCTTCAAGTGTACAGGCTGGGTTGTTGTTGTTGGGAAAGGGTTTTGTAAAGATGCTAAATGTCTAGAAAAATTCCTGATCTAGAGTGTAAGTTTACTAAATATTTTTTAAGAAAGTTAAAGACAAAGGGAAAAGGTAGAAGTTACACTGAAAGAACTGAAAAAAAGATATTATTGGTTAAACAATCCAGTGCTTCCCATTTTTTCACTAACTACAATCAAATTTGTATTTGCCTTATTGTTCTTTGTGCTATTTATATGGGAAGATGATCCTTTCAAGATTATTTCTCCCATTAGCCAGTTTTTCTTTTAAAGATGTATGTGTACTTGACAGTTCTCTCCTCAATGCATGTAAAATTTACCGTAATACTCTGCAGTTGTTTACAGAGCTCCTTACAAATTCTGATATTACTTCATTGCCCTAGAAACCATGGGATTCTCACCTGAAAAGCTTCTCACCATTCCTGGAGTACCAAGACAGGCCATCTACTAGATTTGACTTCCCAGCAAAGGATAGTCATACTATTTGGTCTTCTATTGTTATGTCCCCTTCCTAACATTCTCCTTTTCTATTCATGTTGTGCTCATCGCGTCTCATTTCACCGTATAAATGCACTTGTGTCTTTTTCAGTTATCAAGGCCAATGGAAATGTTTCACCAAAAGCCACAAGCCTGATTTCAGTAATAAAATGGCAGCATTTTTGTTGATCCTGTCTACCTTAAGCATGGAATACTGCTAAAAGTTATTAGAAAGCTACTTATGGGGTTATTTGATGGCTGTACAGACCTGCTTGAAACCGTGGTGGCATAGTGATTAAGTGCTACATCTGTTAACCAAAAAGTCAGCAGTTGAAATCCTCCAGGCACTCCTTGGAAACTCTGTAGGGCAAATCTACTCTGTCCTATAGGGTCCCTGTAATTTTAAATCAGCTTGACAGCAGTGAGTTTATAAACATGGTTAGAAACCCTGGTGGTGTAGAGGTTAACATCTGCTAACCATCATGTTGGCAGTTCAAATCAGCCAGGAGCTCCTTGGAAATTCTATGGAGCACTTCTGTTCTGTCTATGGTGTCTGTATGAATTAGAATTGACTTGACAGCAGTCGGTTTGGTTTTGGCAGAATTTTGACTTGGTTCACTCTGTTTTAAAACATATGCTCCATGGTTTCTGGAGCTGAGAATAACACCATGTAGCAAGATTGTTGTTGTTTGGTTCATTGATTTGATTCCACTCACAGTGGCCTTACATACAACAGAATGAAACATTGCGTGGTCCTGTGTCACCCTTACAGTCTTTGCAGTGTTTCAATCCATTGTTAAGCTATTGTGTCAACCTACCTAGTCAAGAGTCTTCCTCTTTTTTACTTACGCTGTATCTTACCAAGCATGATGTCCTTCCCAAGGACTGGTCCCACCTGATAACTTGTCCAAAGTATGGGAGACAAAGTCATGATCTCCTTACTTCTGTTAGTTGAGTTTCTTCCAAGACAGATTTGTTCATTTTTCTGGCAGTCCACAGCATATTCAGTATTCTTCACCAACACCATAGTTCATCATACAATTTTCTGCTGCAATTCATAAAGTTTTCACTGACCAGCATTTTTCAGAAGTAGACTGCAGGTCCTTCCTAACCTGTCTTAATCTGGAAGCTCTGCTGAAACCAGTCCAACAAGGTACCTTTGCTGGTATTTGATGTAGCAGTGGCAAGGCTGCCAGCATCACAGCAACACCCAAGCCACCAGACCACAACCAACTGTAGATATAGAGCCTCATTTTTATAGATACTGTTCTGGAAAAGGCAGGAGGAAATAGAAGAAGGGAGTGATGCCCATTCTAGTTTTTGTCTAATTTTAGAAGACATGACACATCAGAAACATCATTTCTGAGGCTGCTAGCAGAGAGACCACTAGAACTCAGATATTCAGTAGCACATATTCATTCTTTCAAGCTAAAATAATTTCTCTAAAATGCAGAGTTACAGAAGATGTGATATTTGTGGTCAGCTGATTGTGTTGCTGTCATTATGAGCAGCAGGAGAAGGAAGAAGAGAGGTACACGATCTCTGATGGCACCTTCGATCAATTTTCTGTTTTTGTCTGAGGCTAATTCTAGGGCTTAAAATACTTAAATATATCAGATACAATAGCAAAATCCAAAGTAAATTTAACTTTATTAACCATTTTCACGAGGGGGAATCTAACAACAAAAGCACAGATATTTTGGTTGATACAGGGCAGAAATAGGATAAATTCCTGCCCCATTTTCCCGAGGGGGAACCTGAGGAGGAAGCTGTCAGCAGCTTCTTCATGTTTAGTAATGTTTGAGAGCAAGTGTGAGGTCATAACTCTTGACTCAAAGTATAGTTTAAACTTAAATTAGAATATGCATAGATATTTTACATGTGCTAATGATTGAAGACACATTAAAGTCTTAAATTTAACTGAATTATTATTACTACTGATGATAGCATCTATCTATAAGGTGAGAAGAACTCTAATGCTAGACTGCCTGGGATTTTATACCACTTTCACTACTTACTTTGGACAAATTCCTTGTTCTTTCTATGCTTGTTTCCTCTTTGAAAAATTTCTAGCTACTTCATAAATACTAGTGTGAGAATTAATACACACAAAAGACTTAGAATGGCCTCTGGCCTATAGTATGTGCTAGATTAAGTATTTTCTATTTTTTAAAATCCTTATTAATGTTATATTCTGAACCTTGGGTTTTCAGAAAAGCTGTAAGAGAACAAAACACGGCCCACTTCAGCAGCATCCTCACACTTGTAAATCTTGGAGCCCGTTGTTACATCCACGGTGTCAATTCATCTTGTTGAGAGTCTTCCTCTTTTTCACTGAGTCTCTGCTTTACCAAGCATGATGCCTTTCTCCAGGTTCTAGTCCTTCCTCATAAACTATCCAAAACACATGACAAAATCTCACCATCCTCACTTCTAAGGAACATTATGGCTGTACTGTTTCCAAGGCAGAGTTGTTTGTTTTTCTGGCAGTCTGTGATATATTCAATATTCTATAATTCAAAGGTGTCAGTTCTTCAATCTTCTTAATTCTTTGGCTAGCTTTTGTATGCATGTGAGTTGACTGAAAATGCTATGGTTTGGGTCAGGCATCCTTAGTCCGCAGAGTAGCATCTCTGCTTTATAACACTTGAAAGAGACCTTTTCCAGCAAATTTACCCAATGGAATGAGTCTTTTGATTTCCTGACTGCTGCTCCCATGTTGATTGAAGATACATGTAAAATGAAATCCTTGACAATTCCAAAACTCCTTTGGTTTATCAAGATGTTACGTATTATTCCAGTTGTGATGGGTTTTGTTTTCTTTATATTGAAGTGTAATCCATATTGAAGGCTATAGTTTTTGATCCTCATCAGTAGGTGCTTCAAGTCTTCTTGAATTTTAGCGACTAAGGTTGTGTCATCTACATATCCATGGTCGTTGGTGAGTCTTCCTCTAATCCTGATATCCCATTTGTCTCCATACAGTCCAGTCTTTCAGATTATTTGCTTAGTGTACAGGTTAAGTATGGCAAAAGGATACAAACCTGACACACACCTTTCCCAATTTTAAACCATACAGTATCCCCTTGCTCTATCCAAACAACTGCCTATTGATCTATGAGCACAATTAAGTGTTCTGGAATTCTCATTCTTCACAGTGCTATGCATAATCTGTTATGATCCATACGGTTGAATGCCTTTGCATAGCTAATAAAACACTGGTAAAGATCTGTCTGGTATTCTCTGCTTTCAGCTGCAATCCATCTGGTGTTAGCAATGATATCTCCTACTGTACACTGTCTTCTGAATCTGGCTTGAATTTCTAGCCATTTCTTGTCAGTGCACTGCTACAACTGCTTTTGGATTATCTTGAACACAATTTTGCTTGAGTGTGATATTAATGATATTTTTTTTGATAATTTTCTTATTCCATTGGATCACCATTATTTGGAATGGGGGCAAACAGGAATATCTTCCAGTCAATTAGTCATGTAGCTTAAATTTCTTGAAATAGATGAGTGAATGCCTCCAGGGTTGTATCCATTTGTTGAAACATCTCTGTTGGTATTCCAGTAATTCCTGGACCCCTGTTTTTGTAAATGCCTTTGTGCAGCCTGCATTTCTTTCATCAGTACCATCTATTCCTAATCATGTGCTACTTCCTGAAATAGGCAAATATTGAACAATTCTTTTTGGTACTTTATCTATGCTTTCCATCTTCTTTTTGTTGCTTCCTACATCATTCAATATTTTTCCCACAGACCCTTCAGCACAGCAACTCAAGGCTTGAATTTTTTATTCAGTTCTTTCAGCTTGCGTAATGCCAAATTAGATTCTTCCCCTTAGCTTGTCTATCTCCTATAATATTTTACTTTGCCTTCCGGAGCTATTCTTTGAAATCTTCTGCTCAGCTCTTTTACTTCATCATTTCTTCCTTTCACTTTAGTCACTCTACTTTCAAGAGCAAGCTTCAGAGCCTCATCTGACATCCATTTTAGTCTCTCCTTTCACGTCTTTTTAACGACTTTTTACTTTATATTTTCATGTCATCACACAACTCATCTGGTCTCCGGTCATTAGTGTTCAAGGCATCAGATCTAGTTTTTAGATGGTCTGTAAATTCAGTGTACAGTTGTGTCCCTGACCATTTGTCCTTCCATGCAAAATGAATAACCCAGTGAGCAGATTAAAGTTTTGTCCACTGGGACTATTTCCCTCCACCACTCTTTTTACTTCATTGTCCCTTTTAGAAGTAGAGAGAGGGAGAAGAGAGAGACCAAGCCACATGAAGATTGCCTGGGAGTAGAATTTCAGAAGAGAAAAGCAGCTTCCTGTAGATCCAGCATAGAAAGAAAGCCTTTTCCTAGAACCTGTTTATATATATATATAGTGCAATTGAGTTGATTTTGACTTACAGCAACCCTGTAGAATAGATTAGCATTGTCCCATAGGGTTTCCAAGAGTGCCTGGTGAATTTCAGCTGATTAGCAACCATAGCTCTTAACCACTGCAACATCAGGGCTTCCTCCCATAGCACAGACAACCTGAATTCAGACACCTAGCCTCTAAAAATGTAAGAAAATAAATTGTTAAGTCCAATGACTTATATTATTTCTGTCATGGCAGCAGTTGACAGCTAAGACAAATGAGGTAATGCAATACTGGTACTTTTGCTTCTCACATATTTCACTCAGTGTAACATTTTCAAAGTTGATCCATGTGGTAGGATGTGTCAGAACTTCAGTTTTCTTTATGGCTGAAGAAAACTCCAATGTGTGCGTATACTAGGTTCTGTTTACACATTTATCTGGTGATGGACATTTGAATTGTTTCTACCTTTTGGTTAGTGACAGTAATGCTGCAAAGAACATTAGTATACAAATATCTGTTTGAGTCCTTGCTTTCAATTCCTTTGGATGCATACCTACATTACAATTGCTGGGTTATGCAATAATTCTATATCTAACTGTTCATGGAAGCACCAAACTGTTTTTCACAGCAGTTCTACCATCTTGCATTCTAAACAACCATGCTCTGGAGTTCTAGTTTCTCTGTATCTTCAACAGCACCTGTTAGCTTCTATGATTTTTATTTTTATAACTGCCTTCCTAGTAGGTGTGAGTGAAATGGTATCTTATGGTTTTGGTTTGCATTTCCCGAATTAAGGATATTGAGCATCGTCTCATTTCCTTACTGGCCATTTATTTATTTAGGGGAAATGTTTTTTGAAGTCCTTTGACTATTTTTAAATTGAGTTATGGGCTTTCTTAGTGATTAGCCTATAGCAAAATTCAATATATAGATGTTACATGAGTGAACAACACAGTCTGAATTTCCACATCAAGTACTTATTATAAAATCCATGACAAATAATAATTACGTTGATTACATGTAGAAATGGAAATTCCACAAAATCTTCAACTTTTTAAAGTTGTGACCATAGTGGAAAACAAAATCTCCCACACTGAGCACATTTGAAATCTTTCCTACCTTCTTGCTGTTTTCAATGCTAACGAACTCTTATTCTTTCTAAATAACAGGCCTTCATTTAGGAATGGGTTGCTTTCTCAAAGTTAGGAACCGTGATAACATGACCTTCTTTTAGAAGAAAGAAAGTGAACAAAACAACAATAACAAAAAATCTATGCTTATTCAGGCATCAACATTCCCGAGGGTACATAGATTATCATGTGTTGAAAATCTCATTGTTTTCAGAGTTAGATATGAGTCATAATTTGTTTAAGATTATTGTGTGACCAAGACTATCACTATGGGAAATTTATTATCAGTTTTAGTGTTTTCGCCCATAAATTGAGGAGTAACATCTCCCTCATATGGTTGTTTTGAAGACAAAAGAGGAAATAGGCACGATGATACTTGGCATAGTGAGCATGACGTCCTACCATAGACGGCATCCAATGCACTGTGGGTACTCATCTTACCACTGTATCATGCCTTCTTATCTCGGAAAGCCACTCCTTTGTGGAGATCCGAATTGTAAAACAAATAAATCTACAGATATTGAATCAACTCTGACACACAGTAACCCTATAGGACAGAGTAGAAATGCCCCACATGGTTTCCAAGGAGCAGCTGGTGGACTCCAACAGCTGACATTTTGGTTAGCAGTCAAGCTCTTAACCACTGTGCCACTAGGTCTCCAGAATCATGAAACTTTCCCCAACGCATTTATTGTGAATTAATAGTCCTTCGAATCCTTTGTGTTGTTTATGTTGAGTGGTATGGAAGTTTTCCGTTATAAGGAATTCCCTTTCCAGCAGCTGTGTGGTTGATTTAATCCTTGTTACTTCATTCATCTGTTATATGGGTGAGCATGAGCCTCACATTCAACCAAGCAGAATATTTCTTCCCTTGGCTGAAAAGATTGGTTAAAGAATAGGCTTGTGACCTCAACCAAGACAATTCTTCTCTGGTTTTGCACCCTAAGTGTTTTTGAATCTATCTTTCCGTTAGACTAGAGGAGCTACGAGTAGTAGTAGATATGAGTACAGGAAATCATCAGATAACATGACCACCAATGAAGAACTATCTCAGGAAGGAATATGAGTCTCTTGATATCGGTTGAATTTCTGTATACAGATATTCTTGAAATTACCATTATTGTTAGACTTCTCTACTTTATTCTTAAACTGATTTGAGATGCCAAACTAAGTGTCGCTGAGTTGGATCTGACTCATGGCGACCCTAGGTTTTCATTATTTGCAATGAAAAGAATTATAAAAAACATACATTTTCATTTTTAAAAGTTACTGTGTCTAAAAAGTAAAAAAAAAACATTAAGTAGAACTTGTGTGCATTTATAATTTTCTGAAAATAGTTTCTGTTGGAAAATTTGAAAATGTTTAATATTTTTCCATGTTTTTTAGTCCCTGGCATAAATAGCAAGACTGAGACTTATAAAGTGGAAACAGGCTTGCTTGTATTGAGGGCAGCATGTTAATATTGGAACTGGCTAGTTTACAGTCACATATTCCTCAGGAACACAAGAGACCACTTGGCCTAAGAATCCCACAAAAAGTCAATACTAGCACCAAAACCAAAACTGGAGACATGCTGAGAATATTCAAAGGTGTTAATCAGGGCAAGTGCCTGACTAAGCTGCTGGATACAAGCCTCTGACAGCTTCTCTAGAATCTCTGAAATATCTGCAGTGTCGCACTCTACACCTCACCACTCTCTCCTGTCAAGGGATTTGGTACACTTAAGGTAAAAATATTAAAGAGTCAAGTTAGAAGAAAGGATTCAAGAAAAAAAGATACAATACACTCATATACAAGACTAAATATTTTCCCAAAGTCACCAAACCTAGGAGCTCAGAGTCTTCTTAGAGAATATTAAGCATGCTGTGTATTGCATACCATCCAGTATTCACTTACTCATTCAGCAGATGCTTGTTGAGTTCCCATGGAATGTCAGTTACTGACCTTCTGGAGATACAGCGTTGTACAAAACAGAAAGAAATGCTTCCCTTATGGAGACTGCATTGCACTGGGGAGACAATTTAAAATACAAATAAATCAGTAGAAAATTTCATTGCATGGAAAACAGAAATAGAATGCTTTCAGTGAGAGTGTGCTTTTATAAAGGATGACTGGGAAAGACCTCACAATTAAGATATTGTATCAAAGAAGTGAAAGACGTAAGGGGCTAAATCATCCAGATATTTGGGAAAAGAGTGTTCAAAGACATGAGAAGAGAAAGGATGACAGTTCTCAAGCAGAAGATGACTGGTGTGTTAGAAAAAAATCATTTAGCAAGGAAGTCACTGAATGATAGGAAATGTGGACAAAATAACAGGAGATGAAGTCTGAAAGATAGCAGGGGCCAGATCTTGTAGAACTTCGGAGTTGAGATAGAATTGAGTTTTCATTCGGTACAGAGGGAAGCCATTTAAGAGATTTGAGCAAAAGAGTAATGTGATCTGTCTTGAGTTTTCTATAGATTTCTCTGGCTGCTGTGTTGAAAGGGTCTTGTGATGGGTGAAGGATTGAATCAGGAAAACCGGCTAAGCCACCATGATTGATAATCAAGGTGAGAGATGATGGTGGCTTGGTCTGGGCAGAAGGGGAGGTGGAGAAAAAGTTCAGATTCTGGATATTTTATGAGGGCGGACTCAATACGCATCAAGTGAATGCTTGTAAAAATCTCTAATGAAGACGGCATTTTCAAAGTAATATACATATATATGTGTGTGTGTATATATATATATATATATTTATCTACCAAGAAGAACAAACATTGAAATTTAGCTCCTGTCTATAATGAGTTTAGAATTTCATCAGTGTTGAATGTGTAACATCTAATGAATGTTATATGCAGGGAAATTCATTAACTCGGAGCTTAGAAAAAATATCTGAAGACTTGGGAAATAATCTTCCAAGCCTTTCTTTGCTTTAGGATATGTGTAGCCAGCCAGCCCAGAGCCATCGAGTCGGATTTGCATGCAGAAGACAGTTTTAGCCTTTTTTCCCCCAGTTCTCTGCCTCTTCATTCTTCTTTTCTGCCTTGGTTTCACTCATACATATGATTAGAGATATGTATCCAAGATCAGCTTCGTGGTTTGTGGAACCCAATAAAAACTGGAAGTAAGGGCAGGAAGACAAATGTTAAAGATACAGGAAAGCATTTCCTTTCCCTTTCCTTTGCAGGCTCTCTCTCGACTTGTCATGATTTTTTTTTTTTTTGGCTGTTTATTTTGGACTTTTATGCTATTTGTTATTGTTTTCAGTAAAGAAACTTCATTTTTTAAGTGATTAGGATGAATTTTATTGTTTGTCTTTCCATTGTGCAATGCCAATTTTAAATGTAAATATGTTATTAGAAGTCATCAAGTGGGTTCTGATTCATCGCTGCCCTAAGTACAACAGAACAAAAGAGTGCCTGATCCTGCGCAATCCTGTCAATCTTTGCTATGGTGCTTTACCACCCATGATGGCCTCCTCTAGGGACTGGTCTCTGCAGATGTCCAGACTACATGAGGCAAAATCTTGCTATCCTTGTTCATTGCCCTCATGTTGGAAGTACTTGAGATCAAGTCTTTTTATCTTTGCTTCCAAGGAGCATTCTGGCTGTACTTGCAAATATAAGAGCATTTAATTCGCATGTAGAATCACTAAAATTATACAACTTGTATTTTGTAACTCATAGATGTATATATATTAAATTAATACCTGAATAATGGAAATACTACACAAAACTATTCTAATTTAATCTCTCAGGTATGTGCACACAGTATGAACACTTTCTACTTTAGGATTACTGGTGAGTACAAAGGACTGGAAACCTGGGGCATAAGTGGGTAAGTGCTACATCTGCTAACCAAAAACGAGCAGCACTTCACATCCAACAGGCGCTCCTTGGAAACTCGATCGAGTAGTTCTACTCTGACCTATAGGGTCGCTATGAGTTTGGTTTTGGTTTAATAGAGAAAAAGGAACTGCAGTTGACTTATTTTTTCCTTTCCTTTTATTTCAACATTTTTAACTTAAGTGTTTAGCTAATGCAGGGAATTGCTAGAAGTAAAAGAAGATATCATGGGACTTCTTCCTTATTTGTGTCACTTAGCATACCACCGCCTTCTTTTTATATTCAAAGAAAGTTCTGATCAGAAATGCTGCCAGCAACCCTGTCTGCCCAGTAGTAGGAATAGCTGGCTTACTTTTTTCAACTTTCTGTGTCTCATTGACCTTCTAGGCACCATAGGTCCATGAGGTGTCTGTGCTCTTGGGGCACTGAGAGTCAGATATGTAAACAGTGTTGGGAGTGAAGAAACACATATTGTGTGTTGCTCTGCTCATGTGCATAGTCCATTTCCCCATCAGACCTCACTTACAAAAACACATGTTCAGAGATTATTAAGAATTTCAAGACAACAACAGTACAGTATAAACACAAGTGCTGTGCAACTGCAGGAGTTGCATACCCACAGCTCAGCTCTGTCTGAATCTTATATATCATTAATGTAGTCTCCTCTCCTGTGCTCTCAAGATTCAAGATGAAAATTCCCATATCATCAGTTTGGCAGAAGGAAACTCACAGTATTTCCTGAGGAGTGTTTTCCCTACTTTTTCTGTCTTTTCTCCCTCTTCTATTTTGGCTTCCCTCATTCACGGGTTTTCCCATGAAAACATCCAAAACCTTTTTAGTCTCTCCTTAAGTTATGTAGAGCTGTTCCTATTCCCACACTTAACCCCAAACTTAGCCCAGGCAGACACCAAGCCCTGAGAGTGTATGTTTCTAACCTCACTTATGAGCTACTCTTCCAGAATGATGTTGTAGATGTTGATAGCTGCCATCAAGTCAATTCCATCTCACAGTGACTTTGTACACAATACAAAGAAACATTGCCCAGTCTTGTGTCATGGCTACAAGCCATTGCTGCAGCCAGTGTGTCAGTGCATCTTGTTGAAGGTCTTCCTCTTTTTTGCTGACTGTACCAAGCATGATGTCCTTCTCTAGGGTTGATTCCTCCTGACAGCAAGCCCAGAGTAGGTAAGATGCAGTCTGACCATCCTTGCTTCCAAGGAGCACTCTGGTTATACTTCTTCCAGAACAGATCAGTTTGTTCCTTCAGCAGTCCATATTCAATATTCTTCTCCAACACCACAATTCAAAGACATCAATTCTTGTCTCTTCCTTATTCATTGTCCAGTTTTCACACACATATGATGCAACTGAAAATAGCATGGCTTGGGTCAGGCACACCTTCGTCTTCAGGGTGACATCTTTACCTTTCAGTACTTTAAAGAGGTCCTTTGCAGCAGATTTTCCCAATGCAATGTATCTTTTGATTTCTTGGCTGCTGCTTCCATGGGTGTTGACTGTGGAACCGAGCAAAATGAAATTCTTGACAACCTTAATTCTTTCTCCACTTAAGATGTGGCTTACTGGTCTAGTTGTGAGAATTTTTGTTTTATCGATGCTGAGATGCAATCCATCCTGAAGACTGCTGTCTTTGATTTTCGTTAGTGTTTCGAATCCTCTTCACTTTCAGCAAGCAAGGTTGTGTTATCTGCATAATGCAAGCTCTTAATGAGTCTTCCTCTAGTCCTGATTCCTCACTCTTTGTATAGTCCAGCTTCTCTGATTCTTTGCTTGGCATACAGGTTACAAAGGTATAGTGAAAGGATACAACTCTGACGCACACCTTTCTGGACTTTAAATCATGCTCCGTCCCCTTGTTCTGCTTGCAGGACTGCCTCTTGATCTATGTACAGATTCCTCATGAGTGCAGTTAAGTGTTCTAAACTTCAGACACAGTCTTACTAACATTGTCTACAATGTTAGCCATTATAATGTTTCTCCATTAATATAATTATGATCCAAGAGGAATTTGACTTTCATTTGTCAACATAGTCTTCTTCATCTTGTTATCTTATTTGTTCTACACAGACTTGTTTTCTTTTAAAATTTCTAAAAGTGGAATACAAGTTAAAATTAATGTGTTCATTTAACTTATAGCAGTTGGGGGATGTCAACATCTGCGGAGTGTGTAAAAAATGAAAGATCTATTGAAAAGCATTAGGTGGCATTTTTTAAAAAAATGTTTCAATGGAAACATACGACATCCACACCCTTCCCAGGCCGTCCTTTGTACATATCTTTATTATGTACAGTATAGAGCACTCAAAATTGCAAGTATTTGCTATATGCCTATATCTTTTACAACACTGTCAGTACCCTGAGAGCAGAGATTGTATTGTATTCAGATAGATACCCCTAACACAACCCACAGAGCTAATTTTAGGCCTCTAATAAAAGATGGTCAGCACTTGTGTCCCCAAAATTGAAGGACCGTTTCTTATTTTTGAAGTTATAATTGTAGCTGAGCTTTGAAAGAACATTTTAATATTTACAAGGCATTCTTTAAAAACAACTCTAATACTTTTGGTTGATTTATGTGGAAAACTACATTTAGGAGTCTATAAGGTTTAACAATACACATATACAGTATCTTAAACACTTTGTTTTTATACACATTCTTACTCCCTCAAATTCCTCAAGAGAATTATTTTTAACACTAAATGTGAAGTTGATAGTTTATATAACTAATTACTTTCACTGTCCAACCTGCTTCTTTCTGGGTACTAGACAGTGTAAATGTCTCTACATTTGTCGGACTGTTTTCTCCTGGCTCCCAAGGTCACTGGCAGGGCACCAGGACAAAAGGTTAAGTGGAGACAGAAGCCAAACCAAATGCACTTCCATCTAGTTGATTGACCTTTTGGTTAGTAGTCATAGCACTTAACTACTATACCATCTGGGTTTCTGGTGGCAGGAGAATACTATATAATTCTCCCATCTCACTAGGGTTTAAGTGCTACCGCTGTTAAACAAAAAGTTGGCAGTTGAAATCCACCAGATTCTCCTTAGAAACTGTATGGGCAGTTCTATTTCATCCTATAAGGTCACTATGAGCTGGAATCTACTTGATGGCAATAGGTTTGGTTTAGTTTTCACTACATGTGTTTACTTCATGGATCTTGGAACACTTGAATTAGAAGCAGACTTGAAAATCATCTAGCCTGCCTTCTTGCTTAATGGATGACTGTTCTGTGTATTAGCTCTGACAGGTTTATAAAAACCTATCTTTGAGATCCAGACTCTGAACCAAGATTCAGAAGTGGGTGCTCTGGGGTGAGAAGGAATGTGTTCCTGTTTTATGCCTTTAATGCCTCTTTAAGGGTGGCATTTCTCACTCATCACCATAAACCATACGCCTTTTGATTTCATAAGACCTCAGCTTTCAGAATATATTAGTTTTTAATCTGTATTTTTCTTTTAGGTGTTAGAAGAACTTTCTCTTTTGGAATTGACTCAAAATTTCAAAAGTTAATAATGTAACAATGAATATAATTATGAATTTTTGAATATAAATATACACCTGTATCTAAGGATATACTGTCTGAACAGAACACCCATTACTCATTAATGCAAAGTAGTATTTAACTGCCTACTACTGATGGACTTTGAGGAGTTTTCCAAATAAGAAAAGCTGTTGGAATGTTATCTTAGAAATCTCTACTTGGTTTAGGATAGCCAGAGTCTTCTTGGACAGTGAATGTTTGAGCTGAGACGTAAAGAAATAGGAATTAGCAAGATGAACAGATCCATACATTTGATGACCTGGTGCACAGAAAACACTACATGTTAAAAAAAAAAAAAGAAAGAAAGAAAAGAAAGAAAGAAACATGAAAATCCATTGCAGTCAAGCCAGTTCTGACTCTCAGTGACCCCACAGAATGGAGCAGTAATGTCCCTTAGGCTTTCCAAGGAGGGGCTGGTAGATCCGAACTGTGTAGTTTTTTTGGTTGCAATAGAGCTCTCAATCACTGCAACACTGGGCTCCAACAGTAAAGGAAGAACAGCAACAAAATCAGTGTGGATGGTGTGTGAGGAGGAGAAATGGGGCATTAAATGAGATTAGAGACGGGGCATGGGTTGGATTGTGAAAGGTTTTTTCAGCAGTTGAGAGTTCTGATGCTTAAGAAAACAGGAAACTACTGAAGATGTTTAAGGATCCGATTACAGATGACTGGTTCCCTTGGACTACACCGAGCCAGCAGTGCTGCCCTCATGCTAAACCCCCCTGGTGAAAAAGTCTTTTTTTTTTTTTTTTTTTGGAAACCTGGTTGACCAGGACTCCATTTGGATGAATTTAAGCAAGACTGGAGGCAAGAAGAAAAATGATAGCCTGGACCAGGGTGGTAACAATGGTTTTGGAAGAATGTGGTTACATTTCAGAAGTACTGAGGGGTAATCCGTCTTTGCAGAAGCAGACTTGGAGATAGGAGAGAGGCAGAGCTTGCACTAGGCTTATTTCCAACCTGTTAGTAGACTGTTGTTAGCTCCAGCTGAAAGCAGAGGTCAAACTCTGTTGAACATTCTAGGCCACATTCTTTATTTATTTATTTTTTTAATTTAAGAAAATGTATGTTAAAAAGTATTACCATAGGTTCTTTCTTATGAGCAAATTAATGATACTCTACTTCATTTTTGATAACGTTATCAGCAAGATAAAGCAAAATGCTTACTAAGCTCAGAGACTCCATTTTCCTCATCTGGCATTTATTGCTGATGTTCTCCAAGCCCTCTGAAAGACAATGAGAATGCCAAATGCGGAGAATGAGCTGAACGTTAAATTGTATGTCTTCATGTGGCTCTACAAAGATGACTTTTCTCTAGGGTAATGTTCATACAGATGTTAGGATTCTGTGAAAGTTTTATTTGTAATTTTATGAGATTAGCCACACACACACACACACATACAAATCCATATGGTATGTTCTTTCTGGTTTTCAGTAAGAATTATATATAGTTGGGCGAGGTAAGAAGCAGAAGTCAAAATATTATTTATTTTGGCCAATTCAGTTGCAAAGCAAGACACATTGCTTGTGTGCTGACTCCAAAGTAGCACATTTTGAACATAAAGCTGAATATTTGTTTTATTTTTTCTCTTGCTGTGTCCAACTACGGGGGTTGAGTTGCTTACCCTTGTGTGACTGAAGAGCCGCATCCTGTCATTTTTACACTCCAAAGATGGTTCTGTTTAGATAGAGGAAAGTGTCAGCAACGAAGCTTTCTGACAGCAGGGTGAAACTTTCTCACATTTAAAGAATTCTCACCAGAGGTGTTTGGAATCCCCCTTCTCTTTTCCTTTCCTCCTGAAACCTGTTTGAAGATAAGGTCCAGTATAACCTGTGCCCTGTCGGCTTCCTACAGAGTGTGAATGCAAGACCTTGCATCAGTCACAGAGGACATCATTTCACAAGTTCCTGGTGATCGGGAATGAGTTCCAGATCACTTTCCATGCTGACTGTTGTGTTACCCCACACCACTGTAGCTAGTCATTAAATCTTCAGAAGATGAAATGTGGTGCCATGATTAAAGAATCTTGAAACAAGGTGCTGTATGATTTCTTGTCGGTAAATTTATCTCACCTCCCTAAAACCAGGAAGCTAAAAAAATGGCTTATTACACATGAGAATTAGATAATAATTATTTTTTTAAATAAGGAGAATATGAGAGCACTCTGCATTTAGGGGTTATTACTGTTGTTATGCCATTACTTTACTTCTGAGGTACAAGGCTAATGAGTCCAATTAATTTAATTTAATTTATTTAAAAATGGCTTTGTTGTATTGTTAGGTGCCATCTAGTAGGTTCTGACTGATTGCAACCCTGTTTACAACAGAGCAAAACTCTACCCAGTCCTGAACCAACCCAGCAATTGTCTTTGTGCTTGAACTCGTTGTTACAGCCATTGTGTTGAATCATCTTGCTGAGGATCTCTCTCTCTCTCTCTGTTGATTCTGTACTTTCTGAAGCATAGTGTCTTTCTCCAAAGACTAGTCCCTCCTAATGCTGGTCTGAAGCACTTGTGACTGAGTCTCACCATCCTTGCTTCTAGGAGCGTTCTGGCTATACTTCTCCAAAGACAGATTTGTTCTTTCAGCAGTCTGTGATATGTCCAACATTCTTGGGAGTTTGTTTTATTTCGATGATCCTCTGCTTTGTGAAGCATAATGTTCTTCTCCAGGGACTGGTCCCTCCTAGCATTCGTGGAGAGCACTTGTGACAAAATCTCACCATCCTTGCTTCTAAGGAGCATTCTGGCTGTACTTCTTTCAAAATAGATTTGTTCTTTTGTCAGTCCATGGTATGTTCAGTATTCTTCACTAACAGCATAAGTCATGTGTGTTAATTCTATTTTCTTTCTTATTCACTGTTCAGCTTTCACATGCATATAAGGCAGTTAAAACTACTGGTGTTAAGTCAGATGCACTTTAGTCCTCAAAGTGACTGTTACATCAGTTTTCCACTCAGGAGTCCTTCCAATTCTTTAAAATTTTTATCTTTAAATAATTTTAATCTTACAGAAAAGTTGCAAAGATCATACAGAGAGTTCTCTCTTATCATTCACCAGCTTCCCCTAAGGTTAACTTCTTACATCTTGCAAGATAAAATAATCAAAACTAAGAAATTAACATTGATGTAATGCTATTAACTAAGCCATGGGCTGTATTCATATTTCCCCTGTTTTTCAGTAATGTCACTTTTCTACTCCAGTCTCCAAGCCAGGGTATCACTTGCATTTAATTGTCATGTTTCCTTAAGACTTCTGCAATATGGAACAGTTCCTCACTTTTTTCTTAACTCTCATGACCTTGACATGTTTGAAGGATATGTTTTTGTAGGATGTTCCTCAGCTTGGATTTTCCTCATTTTCTTGCTATTAGATTGAAGTAATGGATTTTGGGGAAGAATGCACAGAAGTGATGTGCTTTCCTCATATCATATGGGGGGGTCTCATGTTTTGTTACTATTATATTAATCTTGATCATTTGGTGCCAGCCAGGTTTTGTTACTGAAAAGTTACTATTTTTTCCATTTCATATTTAGTTGTTTGGAATTGAATTACCAGGTCTAGAGTACACTCAAGGGGAGAGGAATTAGTCTTCACTTCTTAGAGGAAGGGGTATTAAAGAACTTATGTATCTATGTCAAAGCTATCACAGTTAGTAGTAATTAGTTTGAGGGAGATACCTGAGGGCTATGCAAATGCCCTATTTCTCTTCAGTTTAGCACTCACCAGTGGATCTTGCTTGCGACATTCACATGGTGGTGTTCTAATAGTGATTTCCCATTTCCCTCATAACTTCAGCATTTATTAACTAGAATACATTTGTGAGGAATAGTTCATTTATCATTTACTTGTTGGCTTGTAACAGTGTAGTATCATGGACAGCTATTTTATTGTTTGGTTCGTAATTCAATGTTGCCAAGTCGAATTCAATATTACTGTTAATTAATTTTTAGAAATAACAAGATTTTTGGCCAATTTATTTTTGGTCAGATACTCTGTAACTAAGGGTACAGTTGAGTAATTTGTTAACACTCTTTCTCTTTATGGCACAGGAGAATTCCCATTCCTGAGTGCCAACATTGTGTGAGGGTGTATATGATTTGAGAGCTTTAGGAGGAAAACTGAAGTAAAAACTTGGCCTCACTATTAGGAATTGAATGGTGTACCCCTCAAAATGTGTTGTAAATCCTAACCACAATGGAAGCATCAGTCAAACATCAAAAAATGCACTGAATTGGGAAAATCTGCTGCAAAAGATCATTTAAAATGTAAAAAAGTGAAGTGCCACCTTCAAGACTAAGGTGCACCTGACCCAAGCCTTGGTATTTTTGACCTCATCACATGCATGCAAAAACTGGACAATGAATAAAGAACACAGAAGAAGAATTGATGCCTTTGTATTGTGATGTTGGAGAAGAATATTGAATATACCATGGACCACCAAAAAAATGAACAGATCTGTCTGGAAGAAGGACAACCAGAGTGTTCCCAGGAAGCAAAGATGGCAAGACTATGTCTTATGTGCATGACTGCCAATTAAGTTCATGAACTCATTCTAGAAAAGTGCTACATATTTTATTGCTGAACATCACTAAGGTCATCTTCCAAGTATTCCGTTTGGGAAACTACGCACTGATGCCAGCACCTAGTCTACCCTTCAAAGCAATTTGGAACTCTTTTTGTGGTCATATTACCCTTGATGTCCTGAATGGCATCAAAATGTCTTCCTTTCAATATTTCCTTTATCTTCAGGTGAAGAAAAAAGTCATTGGAGGCCAGATCAGGCGAGTAGGGAGGGTGTTCCAATACAGCTGTTTGTTTACTGGCTCAAAGCTCCCTCATAGACAACTATGTAATTGAGTTTACTATCTTGCCGCCATGCCACTGTGCACAAAGGCCAACCCAGAAAGAGTTCCAAAATTACTTTGGAGGGTGGACTAGACACTGACATCAGTCCATAGCTTCCAAAGGGGAGCCCGACGGAGGTAACCATAGTGATATTCAGCAACGAGGTATGTAGCGCTTAGAACAGTTAACTTCGTGGACTTCATTGTCGGACTTTGTACTGCGGTCGTGTTGTCAGAAGGGATCAATCCTTGAAGGAAACGTTGTTTTTGGTAAGGTGAAGGGTCAGCAAAAAAGAGGAAGAGCGTCAATGTGATCAACTAACACAGCGGCTGCAACAGTGGGCTGAAGCAGAGCAACGTTTGTGGGCACGGCACAAGACCATGTAGGGTTTCATTCCGTATTGTACATAAGATTGCTGTGAGTAGGAACCAACTTTGTGGCACCTAGCAACAAGGACAGTACCAGTGGTTATGATCTCATTCAGGAATGGCTTTTCTTGTCATGCTAATGAAGCAGAATTAGGTTAGGGTATATCTTGAGTGGACCCTTTTAAGAAAAGAGCAGATCAAGCAAGTAGCAAAGCAAGCAAACCTAGAAGAGGGAAATAGATGCCATGCGGCATGAAGATCATCAAGATTGTCAACGAATAGAAGCTGAAAAAAGACAGTGGCCTTCTCCCAGGGCTCACAGAGACAGAAAGCCTTCTAGAGCAGTATCCTAAATTTGGGCTTTTAGACTCCTAGACTGTGAGAAAATTAGTTTCTTTTTCTTAAAGCCACATACTTGTGATATTTCTTTTATAGCTGTGCTAGATAACTAAGACACTCATTAACTTCGAGAAATATTCACACACATATTTGAAACATTTTGGCAAGGTACAGCCATAGGAGGGAGAAATAATAAAAACACTTATTTTCTTAGGGGGTTATTTACGCTTTATTAAGAATAATCGTGTGTTTCCTTAAGTGGAATACCACACCTTGATTACAGATGTCAGTCCTTGACAGGTTCGGATGAGCCTCGTAAAATGTCATACAGGCAATTATAACTAATTACTTACTGAATTCCTTCTATAAACCCTGTACTTTTCATTTTGGCGTGGGGCAAACATACACATTTATTGAATGAAGAAAAGACATACCATAGTTTTCTGCAAAAGAACTCCTACATTATATGTTTCTTTGTAAAGCACATAACTTTGTAAAGCACATAACCCTCCACATGTTATATTGGTAAGCATAGTGTGTTATAACTATAAGTACATATTATGTGTGTGACCTATAAATATGTGTTATGTATGTGTGTGTATATATAGCCAAGTGCCATATATATATATAATTTTTATTTATAATTTATATATATATGTATTTATAATTTATATATATATAATTTTTTACATGTTGCTGATTTCCATTTCAATTTTTTTGTTGTGGTTGTTCTTCAGATTTAGTGTTACTGGGTTAAAACTGATTTCATGAATACTTTATAGTAATTATTTTCCTAAACCAAGTGTGACCAATGGTGAAGTGACCATGCTCGTGATAAAATGAGATGTTGAAACCAAAAAGTATGAATGTACGAAGAGCTAGAAATTGGTAAGGAAGAAATGATCCTAGACCTCAAACTACATAAGCAAGATGTTGTTTATATTTCATTGCTTTCATAAATCTTAAACTGAAACATAATTTTTCATAATCAGTGCCTTCCAAATCAACAAAAAAAAGTCACTGGAAGAAATTGTGTTTTCATCTTAAAGTAGGACATTTTAGGTTATTCATTCATTATCATCGGAAACCTTGGTGGCATGGGGATTAAGCGCTGTGACTGATAACCAAAAGTTCAGCAGTTCGAATCCACTAGGTGCTCCTTGTAAACTCTATGGGACAGTTGTACTCTCTCCTGTAGGGTGGCTGTGAGTCAGAATTGACTTGATGGAAATGTGTTTGGTTTCAGTTTCATTCATCATTATCATCATCATCATCATCATCGTCTTCTGACTCCTGAAACCCTTCAAAGTCCAATTCCTCGTCACTATTCTCATTGAAATATCTTGGAACTGACTGTAAACTCTCTTCTGTGTCTTCACAACTGTTGTCATCATCTTCTTTTTACATCGTCATCTTTGTCAGTAGTGTTCTACCAGTACACAGCACAGATGGTTTCTGGGGTTGTTTTCCCCCAGTAGACGTCACCTACTTGCAGACTTCAGTGAACATCACCCACTTCGGTTGCCCTGATGGTGTGAACTCGGGAAGCCCAGGATGCAATCATTCATCCCCCTCTCTTCTCACCAAATTCTTCAATGGGTGGTTGACTGCTATAAATGGCAGCAGCAGCTTGCAGGTAAGGCCCCTGGGTCTTACTGCTATATTGCTGCTGGTTGAGTTAACGTAATTTTGAACTTCTTTCTTTGTGAGCAGCCATGGAATTGAAAATTAATGAAAATTCTTCAAAAAGAATCCCCCCTTGCCTCGACAATACTTATCTACCCCTACTTTCATAACAATCTCCTTCCTATTACAGTGAGAAACAATGCGAGTGGACGGTTTTCTGAATCTCAGGGTAACTCCCTTGAAAATTACCATCAACTTTAATCTCACTTGCTCAGTGCAGCCAAAGATGGCAGTGAAGCAAGCCCTCTTGAGCCCAGTGGCTACAATAGTTACAGTTTTCCAAGCTGAAGCAGCAGCTGTCCTCGTGACCAGAATGTTGAAAGACATCATCAAACCCTCATCCATATTAACTGCATCCATTGCAGAGATACCATGTTCAGGATTTCTTTGTCAATGAATTCTTGGTCGTTGACCGTCTTTTGCTCCTGGTCATCTAGAAGTTGCTGGTCTACAGTGGCTCTCGTTCTCATGGAAAGACTATTCCTTTCCTTGAATTTAAAAATCCAGGCAAAACCTGCCTTGAAATTTGGGATTCCTTCTTTATTTGCCAGAAGTTTATTTTGACCTGAATTGCCATGGTAGAGACAGCTTGATTTTGTACCCTTCGAGAAGTCTTCCATTCTTTTAAGTCATTTTCCAACTCAAGACATTTCACTTTGGGCCCACAATGTACACATTTTTGTGGTATGTTTTCTCCATTTCCTTTGTCTCTTTTCTTCATTTTTGGGTAGATGGCTCTCTAACCACCAGCTCTCTTGCTGCTACTCTGTTGATTGTTTCTTTGGCCTCATAGCAACATTCACTCTGAACTCAGGAGTATAGGACTTGAGTTTAATCCCTGCCATGACCCGAAAACTTTCTAAGATTTTAGACTTAGAAACAGAAATAGTGCGCACAATATAACTGACAAGTAGCTGGTTCTGGTAAAGTGATCCACAAAATTCAAATGTGAGGTATATAAGACGCAAGGGTCTATTTATGTACTAGCAAGCATGTAACTAAAATGACTTATGACCACTGATCAAAGACTTCGGAACTCGTGAAGCAAAATTTGGCTATGAAAGAAGCAGACATAACACAACTTAGTGGCTTCACTTAAGATGATCTGATAAGGCTTTTGCGTTCTACTGTTGAGCCAAGAACAACCATGCATCAGTTTTACTTTGTTTACTCCTCAATTAAAAGCCAGATTTGGAAAACAACAGTAATAATTATGTCAAAGCAGACTGAGTCCAGATTCCTACTGATAGCTACTCTATGCCATTGTGGTTCAGTGGTTAAGACCTTGGCTGCTAACCAAGAGGTCAACAGTGGGAATCTACCACCTGCTCCTTGGAAACCCTGCGGGGTAGTCCTGCTCTGTCATGTAAGATCACTATGAGTTAGAATTCACTGGATGGCAAAAATTTTTCTTTTTTTTTGTCTGTTCTTTTTCCATGTCATTTATGCCATTGTAGGCTTCACTTTGTTTATGCTTCCAGTTGATAGCTTATGATTTATGGAATGCAACTGTCAGTTTAAATGAACAGAAACAAATGCACAGTTTCATTTGTTTATTTACCAGTTACCAGAGTACTACCAAATGTGATCCATGACTTCTTAACCATTGCCTACAACTGTTTTTTACAAATATGATCAAATGTATTATTATTGGACTATTGAGTAAGGATGAATAAGGCTAAAATTCACTTCTGGAAATGTCACATGGCATATGCATGGGCATACTATGCCAGAACTTTTAAACACAATTTTGCCATTCCCACAAATTGTCTGTGTGTGGGCTTCATTTAAATGAGCAGGCCGTTGGTGAAAATATACAATAATTCTCACACCAAAGAAGTAGAATGGTCACTGGGGAGATAAGATCTAACTAATTCATTCAGAGCACTATATGATTTTAAAAACAACAAAGACTGTTAACTATAACTTTAATAATCCAATAGGACAGAATAAAACTTCCCCATAGGGTATCCAAGGAAATCTTTAAGGAAATAGACTACAATGTCTTTCTCCTGCAGAGCTGCTGGTGGATTTGAACCATTAACTTTTCAGTTTGCAGCTGAGCACTTAACCACTGTGTCATCAAGGCTCCTTAATGATAAATAAGTACATTTATAATTTATGAAACAGATGCTAGTTCCTAATCAGTGGATTTTCTATTTGCTTTTCCTTGTTGTAACCAAGATAAAGAAAATTTAATTGTGGTTTATACAGAAAATTGTAATAGTTAAGACATTGACTTTATTTTAAGAAGGCAGACAATGACATGTTAAATGTCAGAGCCATTTTTCTGTTACTTAGTACCCTAATTTAAAATTGTGAATTAGATTTCTAGTTTTCATATTTTGATATAAGTTCATTTAAAGGATTTCTGAATGACCTCTTAATTTAACACTTTTGTTGTTAACACTGAATGAAGATTAAGGTGCTCCAAGGAGACCTCTTAAGATTCTGCAGTGTAAATCTTTTCTGGCCTTGATCTGTCCACAATTAGATGTTTCTTCACTCCAACTTGGCTTTACCCATCACAGACTTGGAAGTGAGCTTATGTCACTCCATATGAACCCTCTACAGTATCTGAGTTCAGGAATAATTAATTTAAATGTGCAAACACAAAGATTCATGAAAGTGTTTATGCTTGGAGATGCCAACCTTCTGTGGTCCTTGTGTTTTGATACCTTGAGACCCAGTGACTAGAGATAGTATATTTCTAGGGACTTTTAACCTTCAGTGATGGATTACAACTTCTTTCTTATGTTAGAACTCCCTTAAGAGGTGGAAATGTAGGCACATCCTTTTTAAAAAGTGAAGCTTCTAGCAGGCTGTCTCTACAACTGTTGGTATATTTGGTGGAATTAAGCTCCCAGAAAGGAGGGATGAGTGTGTGAGGAGCTTCCCTTTTACTACCAGAGACTTTGAGAATCTATCTCTGCCACCTCTAAACTGATGTATAACGTACAGAATTTAGTATAACAAAATTGTATTTTATCAACTACAGAGACCAGGACCTCAGTAATTGTATTTTAGAACAGAGTATCATAAAGACAAGAATTACAATTGACAGTTGCAGAAATTGTAAGTTAGGCTAGGGAAGAATTTGGTATCGAGTGGGAACTGCTTTCTGGAAGTCATTGTTAGAAAGGAGGAATTAGAAGCTCTTGACATGCAAATGATTTCTTGTTTATTTATTTATACATTTTCCTGAAAGGTGAGTGGTTGGCTCTTGATTTGGTGTGTAGATTTAATTTCCCTCACAGAGTCCAGTCAAGATTTAACATTCCAACTTTGTTATTGGAGGGTTATTACACCATTCATCATCTCCTTACCTTCCTTAAAATATATAGTTCTTTCTTTAAGCAATCCCAGACTCAAAACCACTAAAACAATGACAAAAATAAACTCATTTAATATTAGAAATTAGAGTGTTCCCACCATCATCATTGCATTGCTGGCCATTCTTATCCAAAATAATAGTGGGGAAAAAAATACATGATGCAAGGGATAGAAAGATAAGTAGGTAGATGGCTGGATGGATAGACAGATAAACCAAAAAACAAACCAGACTCACTGCTGTAATGTTGGTTTGACTCTTAATGACTCTATAGGACAGAGTAGAACTGACCCATAGAGTTTCCAAGGAGCAGCTGGTGAATTTGAACTGCTGAACTTACGGTTGGCAGACGTAGCACTTAGCCACTACACCATCAGCATTTCCAGATAGGTAAATAAATTTAGTTCCTGGAACTGTATATGAGGTCTAGTAATTAACTTTGCAAACTCATCCAGGAGTTAGTGCTCTATACCTCAGTGCTCAATATCACTACAGATGTCTTCGAAGTGCTCCCCCTGGGAAGCTGTGCACCGACATCAGTGCCTAGTCCACCTTTCAGATCACTTTTTCTAGGATGACTTTGTGAATTTAATTGGCAGACTTCATTAACTGTATGACAACAACCCTGATGGGTGTTCCAGAAAAAAAGTCCCAAAATTGCTTTGAAGGATTGACTAGCACTGGCATCAATGTATAGCTTCCCAAGGGGAGTACTCCGAAGGTGGCCATAGTGATACTCAGCAGTGTGGTATGTAGCACTTCTTCTAAGATGAATTCATGACCACAACTCATATCTCATATAAGTTTTGGCCAAGGTGGACTGAAGATTTTCCTCATTTCTGGAATTTTACACTGCTTTCTCTTCATTTCAGTATTAGATGTATCTTCTGGCAGTGCTTCACTTGAAAAAACTCAATCAAAAATCAATATAAATAGAAAATTCTACAAACAACAACAATGAGGGAATTACTATTAACAGCTTTTTTGTTCCTTATTACAAAGCTGGCTTGGGAGGTCTGGCTTCTAAGACGTCTACTTATCTAATGAAGTAGCTCTACATAAATTAAGGCTTAACATTACCCAGAAATTTGGCTACATTTCACAACCAACACATATCTTTTTATTCTTACAGGAAATTTTAAGGCAGCAGACATTTGCCTGTTTCTGATCATGTAGCCCCCATTCTGTATAGTCACATTTAGATTAGAGAAGTTTAAATTACAAGTCTTATTTAAAATGAAAGTGCCACAATGATAAAAAGCTCATAAATAAGAGCATGAAAGACATTTAAGAATAAAAACTATGAGCCTTGCACAATAGATTCAGGACCAACATCTCTCTTTCTCTTTATAAATCATACATATGAGGAACTTTCCTGTTAATAAGAATTACCTCTAAATTAAAAAAAAAGTATGTTGTTTTCTCTCATGGTAGCTGAATAAATGTTAACCCACAGTTTAATGCTGCAAATCAAAGAACCCATTCATTCTTCTATCCAAAAATCCTGATATAGCATTACTTAGTTGAAATTTTAGCAGCTTTCAAATAGAATCATATTTTGGAAAATTAAATGTCTGTGACAGCGTAAAAATATGGATAAAATGATGTGTGCATTCACTTGTGTTTTTAAAATATGGTGACATGTACTTCTTGTCAAATTTAATATTGTTACTTGACATTTAATTGGAATCTCCCCACAAATTCAGTAAAAAAATACAAATCCTTTCAAATACAACTAAAAACTTGTTTTAAAAAATTAAACTCAAAGCAAGTTTTAAATATGTTTTATTTTTTAATTATTTTGTAGTTATCATACCGGGTTATTACATTGTGTACCTGAAATAAGCCAAGAGATTGTGGGTCACGGGTAGGTGATAATATAACCTATTATTCACATTGCAATGATTTTGAGGTGACAGTGGGCTTTTGTAACTATATGGGGACAACTGGAATAAGTCAAGACTCTCCCAGGAAAACATATGGTCACCCTGATACCAGATTCTTACAGGACAGATGTAAAATGAGAGGTGACACAGTGCACAGATGCACAGATATGGTCTTGAGACTATACCTAGATATAGTTTTAGCCCATCAAATTGCCAGCACTGTGAAATCCATCATGTTTGTTTCCAAAGGAGGGTCTTGAGATGCCCTGTATTGTTTTGGTAGCACCACACCCTAGGATTGCTTTAGGATTTTTGGAGGCCAACCTGCGGCTTGACCACTTTCCCTAATACACTGGGAAGTTGCAACATTTACCAGTGACAGGTGTGGTACAAAATGGATCTGCCTTTTTCATAGCATACACCTGTTCTTGTTAAATTACTTTCAACCCATGGTGACCTCATATGTTACAGAGCAGTAGGATTTTCTTGGTTGTAATCTATATGGAGGAAATCTAGATGGCTAGTGATTAAGTGCTATGTTTACTAACCAAAAGGTCAGTAGTTTGAATGTGCCAGGTGCTCAGTGGAAACTCTGCCGTGTACAGTTATTATAAACTGGAGTCCACACGAAGGCAGTGAGTTTTGTTTTTTCGGTAGTCTCTATGGAAGCCGACCATCAGGCCTTTTTTTGAAGCACCACTAGGTGGGTTCAGACAGCCAGCATTAAGATATGTGGTCAAGCTCAAACTGTTTCTACCTCCCAGTTACCCATAATAGGCCCTCAATAAATGCACACAAAATGAAACATAATACTCCTTTCTTAATACTTAAACCTAATACTCCTTTCTTAATAGTCATGCACAGTCTGCTAGAACTCCCTAGAACATCATCTGTGACAGTAACACACTAGTTCATTTTATTGTTAATTTTCTTCATTGTGTTTTAAGTGAAAGTCTACAATTTAAGTCAGCCTGCTGTACAAAAACCTACTTGCAGTCTACTACATGACCCTAGCCCCTCTCACCACACTGTGACAGACACTTCTCCCTTCCCCTCAAACATCCCATGTCTGTTCAACTAGCTTCCTGTGGCCCCCACCTTCAGATCCCCTCAACTCTCAGACACATCCCGCCTACACACCCCAGCCCATCCTCATACCCTTGCCCACCATCTCACCTCCTAACAGGAGCTGCCCAGTTAGTCTTCTGTATCTAAGTCAAAAACCACACTCTTCACCAGTATCATTTTGTGTCTTACACATATACCAGTTCAATCTTTGTCTGAAAAGTAGGCTTTGGGAATGGTTTCAGCTGTGGGCTAGCAGTTCAGAGGTCATGTCTTCCAGGGACCCCTCAGTCTTGCAGACAGATCACCAGGTCTGGTCTTTTTACTAGAGTTTAAGTTCTGCACCCCACATTTCTTCCACTCCATCAGGTACTTTTTGTTGAGTTCCTTATCAGAGCAGTCATTGGTGGTACCCAGGTACCATCTAGGTTTTCCAGTCTCCTGCTGATGCAGTCTTTAGTTTACGTAGCCCTTTCTGTCTCTTGGGCTCTTATTTTCCTTATGTCTTTGATGCTCTTCATTATTTTTTGTTCCCAGCAGACTGAAACCAGTTGAAGTTTCTTAGATGGCTGCTTGCTAGCTTTTAAGTCACTAGACACTGCTCACCAAGGTGGGATGCAGAACATTCTCTTAATAAACTTTGTTATGCCAGTTGAGCTAGATATCCCCTGAAACCATGTTACTGAACCTCTGCCCTTGCTACTCTGTCCCTCAAGGTGTTTGGTTGTATTTAGGAAACTTCTTACCTTTTAGTTTCGTACAGTTGTGCTGACTTTTCCTCTACTGTGTATTGTCCTTCCTTTCACCTAAAATAGGTCTTATCTGTTACCTAATTAGTGAATACCCCTCTTTCTCCCTTCCCATCACTGTAACCATCAAAGATTGTTTTCTTCTGGAAACATATTACTTCATACTACTTTCATTGTTAGCCAATCCTGGCTAAATATTTTCTTAGATCATGCTGATATGAAGCCTTTCTTGCTGAACTTTCACCACTTTCTGCCTAAATTAAAATTAAAAAACGACCAAGTTTTCTTTCCTTTTGTGATACTTTTTGGTCACCCCTTAAACACACATTTTACTCCAGGCAATGAAATTCTCAATGTTTCCATCATTTGCTCTATGTTTTGTTCTTACCTACTTAGAACAAAAGTACATTAGAAATATCTTGGGAAATTCTCTTGTTCTGTGTCAGAATTAATATATAAGTCACATTGTTTGTTTTCTATTTGATAGAAACCATTAACATCTTGATTCATGAACTGTACTTATTACTGACGATAAATGTCAGTGCCCTGTTCTGTGGGTTATTATCTTTGCTTTTTCTCATTTATCACTTTTTAATCTGCTTTGTGAACAGTCAGATATGTCACTAGAATTTCAAGAAACTGTTCAACAAAACTGTTTTCTTAGAAAATATGCTCTCACTGTAGAGTGATTTTAAGTTTTACAGAGGCTTATGGTCCTCCTTCACAATTCCTCCAGCCCCTAACTCATATCACTAAATTTGGAAGATATGCTAGTTCTTTTAATCAGTCATTATCTCATAGACATTTGTGAAGCGTACCCTACAAACGCACAGTTGGCGCATATGTTGCCAAGTTTCCAACAGGAAAACAAAGTTCATGGTAAACCTGGGTAACTCTTAAAACATTATTTTTTGTGTATAAAACAAATTTTTCACATAGTAAGAAGGACGCTAATGAGTAACTTTGGTTTTCTAGGCAATAGAAGAAGCAGTACATTTAAAACACGTTTTCGTTTATTTTATTGTATGTAACTTTACAAAACTGTGGGAACTCTTTAAGATAAAGAAACTGTCAGAGCTTCTATAGTTTCCAAAATATATACCTAGCTTTTGACATGTACAGTCATGTGACAAAATGAAGGTATAAAAATAGTCTAGTGGCCTGGGTTGAAATTTGTTTTCCCTTAGTCACCACTGATTTACTCATGGTGTCCCCACGTATGGCATAGTAGAACTGTGCTGCGTACGGTTTTCAATGGCTTATTGTTTTCAGAAGTAGATCACGGAGCCTTCTGCCAAGGCACTCTGGGTAGACCCAAGCCTCCAAACTTTCTTAGCAGCTGGGTGGACTTAGGAAATGGACTCTTCAACACACATGCAAAACAAGCAAACCACCACCACCACCAACAACAACAACAAACACTTCTGTTGAGTCAGTTCTAACTCAGAGCAAGAGTAGAGTAGGACTGCTTCATAGTGTTTCCGAGGAGCACCTGTGGATTGGACAGCCAACCTTTTGATTAGCAGCCGTAACACTTAATCAGTTTGCCAACACACGTGTAGGGAGGCCAATTCTGCTGAGTCCTTCTTTGAAATCAACACTCTTCTTGATTTTAGCTTTGCATTGATTATTCTCTTCTTTAAACCAACAAATTTTCTATAAACATTAAGTTGGTATTCACAGCAACCTTCATAACAAGTATTTCAGAAGTAGGCTATAAAGGAGCAAATGTTTATAGATTTAGGTTATTGGAGGGCTGGAGACTTAAAAAGAATCAAGTTATAAGAATGTTGATTATTAAAGATGCCAAATATCTTATGTGTTTCTCCCTTGAATGCTTTAACTGTAAACCTATCAATTTTTAAATTATTCTACTTTTTAAGATCCACATATTTAACTGTGAGACAGTAAAGAACTTGAATTTGCCCCTAGGTCAGCACTTGTACCCTAATTACTGACATTAGGTGAACACAAATCAGCTAAATCACAGTGGCTCCAGAATGTTTTAAGGAATGATGTCTGCACAATATATGACCTCCTATGCAAAGTAGAAGATTGCTTTTACAAATAGAAGCATGTATGTGCAAATTTCTTTTTGGGTTGACAGACGCTTAGTTTATATAGATAATCACCAGGCTGCATTTCCACTAAATAGATTCTGCTAACTTAAATTAGGGACTTAATTGTGAAAACTAATCCTTTGAAGAAACAAAACTCTTTGAAGTTTACTTTCCTGGCTGAAAAATTTTATGGCTTTTGTGTATAAATTGAGATGTGGAGGATGACTGAGCTGAGGGATTCTGTAGGCTAGGGTCCAGTGGTGTCATGTTTCACATTTTCTGCCGTATCACCATGTCTGTAAAAAGGACCCACAGACCAGGAGTTTATGATGATATTAACTGTCTCACAAGTCAGATCTCTGCTTTGGGGTATTTTCTTCATTGTTAATAATGAGAATAATAATAATAATGAGTCGGATCCGACTCGACGGCACTTGGCTGGCTTGGCAAGAAGGCATTAGAAAATGTGCTCTGCCTATATTCTGACTTTATTGTAAAAAAAGAAAAGAACAAGAAGAAGAACAAGAAAAGAAGATAGACTGTTATGAGGTACTCGTAATTGTACTACAGAGGTAAAAACAATATTATTTGGCATTAATAAATCATTGGATTTGGCACCTACTTGAACATTGGAAAGAAATGTTTTTATACAGTCTAGAGCTTATCTTTTCTTTATGTTTTACCTCTGAGGGCGATAAAGGCTGACAATGAGGTAGATGACAGCCTTTGCCCCTCTCTCACCCTATTTAAAAGGGGAAATTAAAATAGACAGGATTAATTCATTACAGAATTGACTTTTTAAAAAAAAATTTATTTGATATGATTGAGTGAAAATGTACATTCCCATATAAATTTACATGCCCACCTGTATGCAGCTTCCACTGCTCTCCCTGTCCGGTGACAGCACACTATTCCTCTCTGCTCCATACATGTCTCATCCTCCCAACAGTCAGTCTCCTTTCCCCAGAATTGACTTTTTAACTTTTTTTTTTTTTTCCTTTTCTCAAAATTCCTGGCTTCCTCTTCCTGGCCCAGGAAATCACACATCAGATTGGTGCCCCTGGGATAATAGGTCTACAGCTTCTCCTTATAGCTTCTTCTTTAGGAGGCTCTGGGTGGAGAGGCTAATAAAGGTGCTAGTGAGACCCCTTGTGTTAGCTGACGACTGAGAATTTCTTGGACTTCAGATCAGATGCCGTCTGCTCTGGGATGGGTGACCCTCTCAACCGTTTTCATTGTTTTCCAGATTCCACCTCTCTGTGCTAGAGCTGCACATAGCTTCTCCTTTAAAAATACCCCTACTTTGCTTGATGATTTGGAAGAGGCTTTGGTGGAAAGAATCCTCCCTAGTTCCTGTGTTACTGGCTCACAGAAATGAACTTTTGATCACTCATTCAAATACCTGTCTCAGAGATTGGCGTATTTGGGAAAGATAACAGAATCCAGAGCTTTGGCTGGTAATAACAAAACTAATGTTTGGTCCCCAGGTAGTTCCACAGTCAATGTTGTGGATTTAAGTGTTTCCCCCCAAAACATATGTTGACATCTTAAACTCTGGTACCTAAACCTATGAGTATGATCTTCTTTGGAAACAAGGTCATTGAGGATGTTAGCAGTTAATCTAAGTTAACATGGGAATAGATTGGGTCTTAATCCAATATAAGTAATGTGCTTTATAAAAGAGAAGAGACACAGAGACACAGACGGAAGATAGCCATGTGGTGAGAAAGGCACAGATTGTGGAAAGCAGAGCTGTAAATCAAAGAATGATACCAATTGCTCAGGAGCCATCAGAAGCTGGAGAGAGACATAGTAAAGACATATCCTCAGAGCTGTTTGAAAGATTCAACACAGCAACACCATGATTTCAGACTTCTGGCTTCCAGAATGATGAGACAATAACTTTCTGTTCCTTTTTTAGAAAAATATTTTATTGTGCTATAAGTAAAAATTTACAGTCCATGTCAATTTGCCGTACAAAACTCCTCACAAATACTGCTATTCAACTCTAGCTGTTCTCCCCACCCTGTGACAGATAATGACAACTGTTATCATGCCGAAATTGGGAATTTAGAGATAGTAGAGACACTACTCGTCACTCCCAAAGAACTCTCCATGTAGAAGGTGAGATGGATCCAGAAATAAAAAAAATATACAGTGTGTAAGCTGTAGTGACTGAAGAAATAATTACCCCCTGAATCTTGAAGCACTATTTGGACTCTGTGAACAAGACAATACTTGAACTGGATCTTAGAGACTGAATAGGCATGGAAATTATGAGTGTTTACAAATTCTAAGTGGTGATGTGGAATGGAGCCTCATCATTTAGATTTTCTTAGAGCCCTAGGGTCACCATGAGTCAGTGGCCATGAGTCGGATCCCACTTGACGGCACTTGGCTGGCTTGGCTGGACCGGCATGAAGATGAAATTTGGTTCAGTCAAAGAAACCACTGGCAAATATCATTTTGAATTTCACAAATATTGCCTCCCAATGTGCCATCTAAGAAACACCAAAAATTGCAGGGCTATGAAAAATGACACAACTTTTCAACATCAAAGTAGCATGATCCACACAGCCAATGGATTTATTCTGTTTGTGAAGCTTAAACTTCAGAACAAAGACTGATAAATTGAGAAATAAAATTTCAATAATTTCATCAATTCATCACAAGTCTTAATTTACATCACTGTGTGTCAACTTTATTTTCATTATCACTACCCTGCCAAGGAAATCTTTTAAATTTTTTCCCTCTCATTTCCTTGCCTTCTCCCTGTGAAATTTGATACTACAGATACAGTGTATACATTTATATACAACCACAAACTTTAGTAATATCTAGGAATTTTTTTTCACCCAGCAAAAACCAATTTTTGCCCTATGGGGTTGAGAGTACAAAGTTCTGTCTTTTAGATTGTTTGGTGCACAGCATAATTTTATACAGGAGTCTATATTTGTCTTGTATTTTATAAGCCTCAAGCATGTAAATTGCAGGGCATATACTTAATTGATATCAAACCCTTTAACATGACCCCAGCCAGCCACTTAAACAGATGTTTGGTTCTAGACTCTACTTGGTACCTGAAGTGTAATTCTCCAGTGAGGATCTTGACTGCCTCTTATTTCTCAGCATTTTGAATAAAATCTCATCTTTGTTTTTATAATATCTTGGGGAATACTTTTAAAAAAATAGTCAGGGAATAAAAATTCTTCAAACAAACAGTCCTCTAGTGTCATAAATTTCCCTGGCTAACCTCAGCTCTCCCCAGTCACTGTTCGAACAGGCAGAGAGCACAGCTTTAAAATACACTTGGGGTGGGGGAGGGGGAGAGACAGAGAACCATAATTTTACTTGGCAAACACCAAGCAGTGGCCAAAATTGTTATGTAAAATGTAATGCTTTGGAAAATAGCACATCAACAACTATGCCCCAGGAGAGCCTCCTTATGAAAAGAGATTGTAGGGTGGAGAGAATAAATCTCTGCAAGAATGAAAATGACAACTCCTAGATTTGATGAAGGTAAAGTGGAAGAGATTGCAGGGAAAAAGGGTTAAGACTTGAAGTAAGTGAAAAAAAGGGACTCTCTTCCCAGGACATGTTCAGGAACAAAGAGCTGCAGATCCATTGCTAGGAAAACTAGCACACAGCTGAGGGGCAACCACCAACTGCACGCGGAGCCCATGAACTTCAAAAGATGAACATCACATATTTCAAAAGCATGAGCATCAGAGATCCGTGGAGGAGACTGGAAAGAAAGACTTCCTTGGGTTCCCCCTTGGCAGTCTGCGTCACACGTGTTGAGACTCTGGCCTCTTCCACTGATTTACCAGCTCCAAATGCCAGCCACTGAAATGTTCTTCTCAGGAGCCATCTAGTTGCTTCTGATTCATAGAGACTTGTGAACAACACACCCAAACATGGCCAGGTGCTCTTTCAGCCTCACAACTGTTCTCTGTTTAGGCCCGTTGTTACAGCCACTGTGTCGATCCATAATCCCTTCAGGGTCTTCCTGTTTTTCATTGGCCTTGTACGTTGCTAAGCGTGGTGGCCTTCTCCAGAGACTGGTTCCTCCTGGTAACATCCAAAGTATGAGATGCATTCTCACCATTCTAGCTTCTAAAGAATGTTCTGGCTGTAATTCTTCTAGGATGAATTTGTTTGTTCTTTTGGCAGTCCAGGGTATATTTGATATTCATCACCAACACTGCAATTCAAAAGCGTCAATTTTGAATTAACACTGAAATGGCACATTGTTAAAAAAAAAAAGAGAAAAATTATTAATACAATTATATATACGTATATACATATTTCCCCTAGAATTAATAGAAACTTGATCAGGGGCTTAGTGAGGGATAGAGCTATGCCATCTTGTCTGTGGAAGTGTTTATCTGAATAAAACTCAAGCAAAAAGAGCCTCAAACAGGGGTAGTAAAGCGACGTGCCTCAGTGTTCTTCCACCCCTCTGATTTTCCCTCGGTTCTGCAGTTCTTGCTCCCATTTCCCCTCAGGGCTCAGCTTCAACCCTTCTGGAAACTGCCACACTAGGAGTTAAAGTTCACGACGTGCTTTCACATATACAAGCCCATCCTCAAATGATAACAAACCCAAACCTGTTGCTATGGAGTTGATTCCTCCCCAGGGTGACCCTGTAAGACAGAGTAGCGCTGCCCTCCACTTTCCAGGGCTGTAAACCTTTACAGCAGCGGTCTGCCACATCTTTCTCGTGTGGAGGTCCTGGTGGATTCCAATCACCGAACCTTTCTATTAGCGGCCGAGCCCTTTATCTGCTGTGCCTCCAAGGCTCCAAAAGGACATTCAAGAAAAAAACAAACAAAAAAATGCATTGACATCCAACTGTGACTCAGTGATTGTGTAGGACACAGTAGAACTGCCCCCACAGAGTTTGCAGGGAGCACTTAGTGGATTCAAACTGGCAACCTTTTCGTTAGCAGCTATAGTACTTAATTACTATGCTACCAGAGTTTAGTAAAGGATAACAGATGTGCACCAATAAAATCTTCCACAACAAAATAATCTTGGGACATCTGGGATGATTCAATCTGTTTACCAACATGTTAAGGCACTGTGATTCTTTAAGAGGGGACTATAGAATATACAGAGCCCTGGCAGCATAGCGGTTAAGAATTCAACTGCTAACCCAAAGGTCAGTGGTTTGAATCCACCAGTCACTCCTCGGGGTGGTTTTAGTCTGTCCGATAGCATTGTTAAGAGTTGACTAAACAGCAACAGGATTTTGTTTTATAGTATATAGATACATATTGGAAGACAGTCTGAGAAATGCTAAAATATAATATTCTCATTTTATCTTCATGCTGACTAATGAAAATACTGGTGCTGACCAGTGAGAATTTTCTTTTGATGTTGGCACGACATATAACTTGTGGGAAAAATAGCTCTGTAGTTACTTAGAATCTGAACTGGCATTCAGTTTGTTACATTTGACAAAAAACAACATCAGAAACCTTAGCTTTCTTCCATCCTTTGTTTCCAACATACAATTCTTTATAATCTATTCATAAGTCTGATGAAAAATATAAAAAACAAAATCACTTATGCTTCCTTCAAAATCGTGATCATTTAACTCAATTTGAACAAACCATAATACCTTAAATAGTTAATGCCACTTAAAATTTTGTCAAATTCCCTTAGATATCTCATTTGTACGTATAAATTTAAGAATGTGATGTTCTTAAATGATTCAAGTACACAACAGCATATAATGCAAACTGTGTGCTAGATACTGTTCTAAGGTGTTAACATATACATACAGTCTGACTATTAAGTCCACGAACAGAATTATTCTAAGTTCTATGTACCTCGTTGCTGAATATCACTGTTTACCTTGGGAAGCCATGCACTGATGCCAGTGCCTAGTCCACCCTTCAAAGCAATTTTGGAACTCTTTCTGAAATGCCTGTTGCACAGTGGCATAGTGACAAGTTGACAAACTTATTGCATAGTTGTCTGTAAGGGAGTTTTTAGCCAGTAAACAAATAACCGTATTGGAACACTCTTCCTACTCACCTAATCTGGCCCCAGTGACTTTTTTCTTTACCAGAAGGGAAAGATAATATCAAAAGGAAGACATTTTGATGACATTCAGGACTTCAAGGGTAATACAAAGACAGCTCTGATGGCCATTCCAGAAAAAGAGTTCCAAAATTGCTTTCAAGCGTGGGCTAGGCGCTGGCATCAGTGCATAGCTTCCCAAGGGGAGTACATTTAAGGCCACCTTAGTGATATTCAGCAATGATGTATGTAACACTTTTTTCTAGGATGAGTTCACAAACCTAATTGTCAGCCCTTGTAAACTTAGTCTTTCCATCAATCCTATGAGGTAGCTAATTATTCTGATCCCTATTTTACAGATGAGTAAACTGAGGCACTGAGGTGCTGAGCCATGGACAAAGGCTAGATTCTTTGCACGAAGTTAAATTCTTTACCCTGCGGTATAAATCACCTTAAATTTGAAAACAAATGTATTGCTTTTTGTGACAGAAAAATCTATGGACAGGGAACCAAGCCATCAGGGCTTGGCTGGAGAGGAGACTGAAAGTCTGTCATCAGAAAACCTATCTCTCTTGCTCCTGCACTCCGTTTCCACACACTGGCTCCATGCCTCACTTGGCTGCATTGTGAGTTTTGACTTGATTCTCTCCTCTTCCTGATTCCTACTTCCATGTGGCCAATGAAAATGATTGTGAATCTATTGATTTATATTTTTCTTTCATCTTTTGGTTTAAGAAGAAACAAGAGTATCTCCGCCAAAAGTTTTTGGAAAAGAACCCAGGGAATAGAATTCATTGGCCCCAGGTTGAGTCATATGCCCCACCCTGAATGAATCATGGTGATTGGGCGTAGGAATACACTTGGGCCACGTCCCTCAGAATGGAATCTCAAACCAAAACTCAAACCCATTGCCATCGAGTCTATTCTGTTCCAGGTTGATCCTATAGCACAAAGTAGAACTGCCCCATAGGGTTTCCAAGTTGCTGTTGGTCATCAGTACCACCTAACCCACCAGGAATTGGGAGGGGTGTTTTTTAAAGGAATGAGAGTGGGCAGACAAATATCCTGGGCAACATGTTTCCTCTCAGCCACTATCCTTTCTCATTTCTTACCTTCCTGCAGTAGTTCAACACTGCATGTCTACTACACACTGTTGTTGTTCGGTGCCATTGGGGTTGTACCTATTCATAGTGACCCTACGAACAACAGAAGGAATCACTACCTGGTCCTGTGCCATGTCCACAGTTGTTTTAAAGCTTAAGTCCATTGTTGCAGCCCCTGTGTCAATCCATCTCCTTCCCCGTTTTTGCTGAGCCTCTACTTTACTGTGCACGATGTCCTTCTCCCAGGCATTGACCCGACCCCACTGACAATGTGTCCAAAGTGTGTAAGACACAATCTTGCAATCCTTGATTCCAAGAAGCACTCTGGTTGTACTTCTTCCTGAACAGAGCTGTCTGTTCTTTTGACAGTCCATGGTATGTTCAAAAGTATTCCCTGACACCTCCATTCAAAGGGCATCAGTTCTTGATCTGTCTCCCTTATTCACTGTCGTCCTTCTGCAGGCATATGATTCAGCCGAAAACACCGTGGCTTGGGTCAGGTGCACTTTAGTCCTCGAGGTGAAAGCTTTAGTTGTCAACCCTTTAAAGGGGTCTTTTGCAGCAGATTTTGCCAGGGGCATGTGTCTTTTGATTTCGTCATTGCTGCTTCAATGGGCATTGATTGTGGAACCAAGTAAAATGAAATCCTTGACGTGGCAATCTCAATCCTTTCTCCATTTACCGTGATGCTGCTTACTGGTCCAGTTGTGAGGGTTCTGGTTTTCTTGACTTTGAGGTGTAACCCAAATTGAAGGCTGTGGTCTTTGCTTTTCATCAGTACGTGTTTGAAATCCTCTTCACTTTCAGCAAGATTACTGTATGCTAGTTACTGTAAAAGAGTCAGGAATAAAATAGGTATAAACACTTCTACAAAGCTTGGTGTACTAGCAAGGAATGTAGACATTAATCAATTAATCAGTTTATTAGTTAAGTTAGAATGTGATAAATGTTAATAAACAGACATACTGGATGTTAAACAGTGTTTAGTGAGAAAGTGGGCTGGTTGGAGAGCCAGAAAAGGATTTCCTGAGGAAAACATTAGAAATTTATTGAGATCTAACAGAAAAATAGTAATTAGAACAAAAAGGGAGTGAAGAGCATGCCGAAAGGAAGAAGGAGTATCTGTGAAGGTTCTCAGTTGAGCTGGAACGTGGGGCCTTAGGAACTGAGAGGCTAGTGTGGCTGGGCCATCCTCCTTGGCCTGGAGGAGAGGGAAAGAGAGGAAGCTGACGGAGGAGACAGGATAGAGATAAAAGGCCGTATCAAGGAGGGTCTTTCTTTTTTTCTAATTGTATTTTAAGTGAAAGCTTCCAGTTTGAGTCAATTTCTCATACAAAAGCTTGCACACACTCTGTTATGCGCCCCTAGCTGCTTTCCCACACCATGACAGCACCCCCACAACTCTCCACCTTATATTTCACCTGTCTCCTCACCTGCCTGCGCATCTCCCGCTGAATAGGAGCTTCCCAGTTCGTCTTCTGTACCTACTTAGACAAGAATCACAGTCTTCACCAATATCATTTTAAGTCTTATACACCACTTCAGTCTTTGTCTGAAGAGTTGGCTTGTGGAATGATTTGAGTTCTGAGCTAACAGGAAGTCTGGTGGCCAGGTTACTTGGGGACCCACTAGTCTGTCAGACTATCAAGTTTGGTCTAACTACAGTGTGAGTTCTGCACCTGTGTTTCCCCTGCTCCATCAGGGACTCTTTTTTGAGTTTCTTGTAAGGGCAGTCATTGGTGATAACCAGGCACTGTCTAGTTCTTCCGGTCTCATGCTGATACAGTCTCTAGTTTATGTGGCCCTTTTTGTCTCTTGGCCTCATATTTTCCTTATGTTTTTGGTGCTCTTCAGTCTCCTTTGTGAGTGCTTGCTAGCTTTTAAGCCCCCAAACATCACTCACCAAAGTGAGTGGGATGCAGAATATTTTCTTAATAAATGTTATGTCAACTAACCTCAGTGTCCCCTGAAACCATGGTCCCAGATCCCTGCTGCTGCTACTCTGTTCCTCAAAGTGTTTGGTAGTATTTAGGAAACTTCTTATCTTTTGGTTTAGTCCAGTTGTGCTAAATTCTCCTCTACAGTGCGTTGTCACTCTTACCATGAAAATAATTCTTGTCTGCTATGTAATGAGTGAATACCCCTCTTCTTAACCACTGAGAAGTCAGGGGGCTTCCAATTGTTCTTACTGATTTTGCCTTGAGTTTCTGGCTTAGGGGAGCTGGCAGGTTATTTTTTCCCCATTTGTTAAATTGTTCCCTCCCCAAGTGTGGTAAAATGGCTCCAGGTGTGTGAGGGGTCCTACTTCTTGCCCAGGAAATTCATCATTCTCTGGAGTTATCTCAGGCACAGTGGAGACTGGGCAGTAAGAAGGTCAGGTAAAAGGGGGAGAAGGGTCTCCTGAAGAAGCTTTAGATCTGTCCACAGTAGACTAGACGAAAGCTACTTAACTTCTGATGATGGACTGCTGTTTTTCATTAATTCTGGAGACGTGAGCAGGCTCTCTACCACTTGGTCTCTGCTGCTGCTGAACATGTGTTCTGATCACCACTGCTCCCCTCACCACAACTTGCAATTAAATAGATACTCCCTTAATATATTAAATATTATAACTCTACCCGATGGCTGATGTGTCTATGGGGTACTGATTCCTCCAGATTAGGTCTGGTCATTCCTAGGTACTTCTGGACTTACTCTCCCTTCCCTTTCACTCAGTCCAATTTCCCAACTTTCCCTTTGATGTTCAGGGCTTCCAGAATGTCATATATAATCTATTCTTTTTGGGGTGGGGGTTCTTTGCTGTTAGAAGGATCACAGGAAGCATCTTATGACTCAGCCATCTTTTTCCCACCTCTCTCTCATGCAGGCTCTTAAAAGATTATGGAAATTCTATGTAATTTCATGGAGATAGAGCTCTACACTTATTAAGACTATGTAATCTAAAGGAATGCAGTTCATGATAGAATGTTCTGGAAAGGAAAGGCAACAATGTGTAAGGCTTTTTGAGGGAAACTGGTCTTGCAAAGTTTCACAAATAGCTCCATACAGCTGATAGAGGACACTGACTGCAGTGTGTTTGGATCTGGGACAGTCACATCTAAGGGATTCTGCCATCGGCCTTTCTCACCTCAGAGCACATTCAAACCAATCTGTAATAATGAGTGACTTTGGTTGGTAAAGATAATTTAAAAATTCCCCTGAAAATGTCTGTTCTGTTTTTGAATTTTGAAATACTAGAATTTTTGGAACTGTCTTCCTTTATCCCTTCATCATCAGTCTTTGCCAAACTAACTTCTACTCTCATCAGCCTCTAATCTCAGCTCAAATATGACTTCATTGTGGAAGTGTTTGCTGATACTCAGTTTGGATCAAGAACCACCTGTTATATATATATTATAGTAATTCTCTTTCACGGCACTTGTAGTTATTAATTATACATTTGCATAGTGATGTACAGGATTATAATAGCAATCCATCCACTAGATCATTAATTTCTAGTGTGCAATGACTATGTCTATTGTGATAATGACTGTGTCCCCCCACTGCAATGTTGAACACATAGATGTTGATCAATAAATATTTATGCATAAGTAAATAATCTCAATTTTCTGTTATATTTTAGTTTGTTGATATTCTAAGATTTTGCCTTGCCTACAGTTGAAGACTTGTTCAGTAGTATTTGCTGAAATTAATAAAATTAAGGAAAGCAAACCATGACAGCTTTTAGAATGCCTGAAACCAAGGAACTTTTTTTAACCCGTAATTTCATTAAGAGATCAAAAGCACAGAGGAACTAAGTAATCTCCTTCTGAATTCCTTTCTTTGTAGAGCAACAGTCATGACCTTGGTCCTAGCCTCTGAATCCCTCAATCAGGAAGATTCCTGGTGCTATAAGCCTGCAGGCAGACAGAACATGAGGAAAAGGGGGTGTGCCCATGGGCCAAAAAGCCTCTTCTTGTCCTGTAAATGTCATATTCTGTGGCTTGGCATTTTTCCATAAAAATCTTTTAAGTCATTTTTATTAGCTGTGTAGTGCTTAAAGCTTCTTAGTGGAGGAGTATTCTACACATGCACACACACACCAATGCATAAACATACATACATGTTTTTTCTTGTTTGCTCATATTTTGTTCTTGTGCCTGACCTTATGTCTTACAATGTTACACTCTCTCTTAGCCTTCACTTCCGTCTTGAATAAGCAACATGTCTAAGCCCCTAGCAGTAGCTGGTTAAAACTGCTCTGGAGCCAGTAGGAGATGAGATCTCAGTGAAACTAAAATATTCATGGCATTTGAACTCACAACTGTTGTACTGTTCTACAAGAGGAATTTTGAAGATGAGTTGACATAACTTCATCTGCAAACATCCCACCGGATGTTTTTTTAAGCCTTTTGCACAAAGTTCATCTGCCCTATGGGAGAGAACACACATTTCTTCCTAATTTGTAAATTTGGAATGATAACATCTGAAGAGTTCATTAGAGGAAAAACATGTTCCAATGTAACAATACTCTGCTTGTCCTTTATTCCAAAGGACTGAACAGTTTTTTTAAGTATCTCAGCAATCAAGTGCTTTCATTTATTGAGGAAAGTAGGAAATGCTAGTCCATTTGACTGCTGTTACAGAGAAAAATGAAAATTCTTCCCTTGCCTGAGATTAAGGGCCTGTATGGAAGAAGTTTAGCTCCTTGAAGAATTTGCTAATACGTTCAGATTATTTTTAAGAAGCACTGCAATGCAATGCATTGTTAATTTGGGGTCTGTATATAAGAAGAGCAGAGTTAGCAGTGACCTATATACACTTTTAGTTTTCACAAATACTGGTTGCTTTGCGGACTTTGCTTTAAAAGATGAAGAACCTAGTGACTCAGAAAACCTGGAAGAGTTATGTAACTCAATGTGGAAAATATTTATCCCTGATTTGACTACAATTACACATTTATCTTACATTTCTTCAGGCTACAACAACCTGTAGTGCACTGCACAATGCAAACAAACAAAACAGTAACAAAATCATAGTTTCTGGCTAGAGTTCCTTTCCAGCAATAGCATCGAAACCTGACAGGTCTATAATGTTTTCTTCCAGTTTAAGCAGTGCTTAATTTTCCCCATTTCAATTCAGAGCAAAATGTTCTCATTATTAGCCAAGGTGAGTATTTTTTCACCTGTTTATTGATCACTTCCATTTTCTTTGTAGTGAAATATCTTTCTATGTCTTTGCTGCTTATTTTTCTTTTTGATTTCCTTTGTCCTATAGACTTGTGGAAGTGTTTTACAGTTTGCATATTTACAGTCTTGTTTAAGAAACTTTTCTCTAACTGCAAGGTTATAAAGTTATTTTTCCATATATTGTTCTGAAAATCCTTAATACATATGGAATCAGTTTTGCACATATCATGAGGTAGAAATCTAATTCCACTTTCCCAAATTAGAGTCCATTTCTCAGTGCTATTTATTAAGGTGTTTATTGGTATTTTGGTGATTATACTAAGGGATTTGACTATATGGATCATTACAAATTATGGGTAAGATTGTGAAGAATAAGAATTCCAGAACACTTCATTGTGCCTATAGCTAAGAGGCAGTTGTTCAAACAGAACAAGGGATTATTTGGTGGATTAAAATTAGGAATGATGCAGGAGGGCTGTATCCTTTCACTACACTTATTCAAGTTGTATGTTAAGCAAATAATTTGAAAACTGAACTACATGAAGAATAATATGGCATCAGGACTGGTGGAAGACTCATTAATAATCTGCAATATTTAGATGACACAAATTTACTTGCTCAAAGTCAAGAAGCCTTAAAGTGCTACTTACTGATGAAGATCAAAGACAACAGCCTTCAGTATGGACTGCACCTCAACTTAAAGAAAACAAAAATCCTCACGACCGGACCAATAAGCAACCTCATGATAATTGTAGAAAAGAATGAAATTGGTAAGGATTTCTTTTTACTTAGGTTCACAGTAAATGCCCATGAAAGCAGCATTCAAGAAATTGGGCATATGTGCTGCAAAAGACCACTTGACAGTGTTGAAAAGTAAAGATGTCACTTTGAGGACTCTGCTGCACTTGATTTAAGCTATATGATATTTTCAATCACCTCATTTGCATGTGAAAGCTAGACAATGAATAAAGAAGGCAGAAGAATTGATGCCTTTTAATTGTGGTGTTGGTGAAGAACACTGAATATCCCATAACTGCCAGAAGGATGAACAAATCTATCTCAGAAGAAATACAGCCGGAATGCTCTATACGTCTTGGAAGGGAAGATGAAGAGTCTTCCTTTCACATACCTTGCACATGTTATTAGAAGGGACCAGTCCCTGGAGAAGAACATCATGTTGGTAAAGAGGGTCAGTGAAAAAGACAAAGATCCTCAATGAGGTAAGCTGACATAGTGTTTGCAATAACGGGCTCAAACACAGCCACGGCTGTGAGGCTGGTGCAGGGCTGGGGGTTCTTTCTTTCTATTGTATCAGGGTTGCTGAGTTGTAGCCAGTTCAATGGCATCTAACAAGTCTTTCTCCCAGTTTTTCTGCCAGACACCTCTACTTTGCCTCTGTTTCCACATTTTGTGTTATGTCTCTCTAGTGCTCTCCTACCTTTCCCTATGTTCACTATGGCTATAAAAAAGTTTTGAGCTCTCTAACATCATTTCTCACTAGCTAATCTTCAGGAACATCTTAATTCCTTTTACTCTTTCACTGTGCATGTAAATTTCACATTCATCAAAAGCAAAAACAACAAACAAAAAGAATCCTGCTAGGATTTCAATTGAATTTTACATGAATTCATAGGTTAAATCAAATAGGTTTGATGTCTTTAAATTATTGTGTCCCGATCAATGACTGTGTTGTATCTTTAGAGTTATGTAGCTAAGAAAAAAAAACAAACCTGTTGCAGCCTGATCAATTATGGCACACAGTGGTCCTATAAAACAGGGTAGAGCTGCCCCCACAGAGTTTCCGAGGAGCGGCTGGTGGATTTGAATTGCAGCCGAACGTTTAAGCATTCTGCTAGACAGGCCTTGCTTAAAAGCTTTTTGTAAAGTTTAATAAATTTCTCCCAAATAATCGTATACTTCATTTGCTAGATTTATTTGTAGGTAGTTTATTGGTTTAGTTATTAATTTAAATGGTTTTTGAAGAATGTTCTTGTCTAACATTTTCTCTCTAGGTAATAAAATGCAAAGGACTTTTATGTATCAGTGTTGCTGTGTGTCTCAACTTTGCTAGAATCTCCAATCAGTTATAATAAAAACTTATTCCCTTAGAAGTGTGGGTGTTCTACAGATTCAAGGGCACACAGCATGACATGCAGATGATCACGGAACTTAAAAATAATGTTCATTTCTAAGTAGTAGGCATTTTATTTGTTTTATGTTTTTAGTTTATTTAAAATATAAATTACATATTATATATAGTATACATAAGCTATGTATGTATAAAATATAATTTTTTATATAAAATATGTCCATTCTGACTCGATGACACTTGGCTGGCTGGCACTTTATATTCTTTCTAATTTGTAGGCATTTTATTTATGTTTTCATATTTTTGTCATATAGGTTATATCTCTAGAGGGCACTTCTACTCTGGCCTGTAGGGTTGCCATGAGTCGGATGCCACTCGACAGCACTTGGCTTGGTAAACCAAAATAATTTTTGTTGTTGTTGTTAATAAGATGAACCAAAAATTCAAAGCTGTGAGATGGTTTTTGTAAGAAAAATTTAAGCACTAGTGGGAATTGGTAACTTGTTACGGGATCACTAAGGGTTCTGTTTCTTTTTTGAGAGATTTGGTGCTTATTGTACATAATTTCACCTAACTTTTCAACATAGCACCTGGAAGTTGTTTACAATACTACCTTTTATGTATATAACACATTTCTATTTGTGTCTCTTTTATTGTTACTTAACGACACTTGGCCGGCTTGGCTTATTGCTACTGTTTTTAAAATTATTATCTCAATGGCACTTGGCTTTGGCTATTATTTTATTATTTTTAAATTTTTTTTTTACTGATTGAGCTTTCTAAATATTTATTAATTTAGACCATAAATGGAACATTTAGTTTTCTTAATTATTTTTTATTCACTTCTACTCTTATAATCCCCTCTTTTCTTTTTTCTTTAGATTTATTGTGTTTTTTTCCTTTTTTTAATTCTTAATTTGGTGATTACATTTATTGTCATTCTTCTTTATAACATGAGCAGATTTGGCTCTGAGTTTTTCTTTATGTTGCTTTGGTTATAATCCACAAGTTTCCAACGAAATAATGCCCAGTTCTAAGTATTTTCTAACTTTCACTGCTATACGAGGTCTGACAATTAAGTCCACGAACTTAATTGTCTGAAGTGCTGCTTACCTCATTGCTGAATATCGCTAAGATCACCTTGAAGTACTTCCCTTGGGAAGGTACGCACCATCACCAGCTCCTTATCTACCCTTCAAAGCCGTCCTGGAACTCTTTCTGGAATGGCCATTGTGCATGGTGGCATGGTGTCAAGTTCGCGAACGTAATTATATAGTTGTCTGTGAGGGAGTTTTTAGCTAGTGAACAACTAACTCCAATTGGAATACCCTCCCTACTCACCTAATCTGGCCGCCAGTGACTTTTTTCTTTCCCGGAAGATAAAGGAAATGTTGAATGGAACACATTTGAATGACGTTCAGGATTTCAAGGGTAATACTACAACAACTCTAACGGCCATTCCAGTAAAAGAATTCTAAAATTGAAGAGTGAATTAGGCAGGTGCTGGCATGGGTGCATCGCATCCCAAGAGGAGTACCATAGCGACATTCAGCAGTGAGGTATGTAGCCCTTTTACTAGGATGAGTTCGCAAACATAATTAGCAGTCCTTGTACTCTCTTGGTGGAGTAGTGGTTAATGGCTACAGCTACTACCCGAAAGGGTGGCAGTTCAAATCTACCAGAACTCCTTGGAAACCCTATGGGACAGTTCTACTCTGTTCTATATAAAGTCGCTACAAGTTGAAATAGACTCCACAATGGTAGGTTTATGCTGTTGAGAGATGTATTAATATTTAAACAAGAAAAATGATCTTCTTGGTTTTAATTTCTAGCACCTGGATTTTAGATAGATGGATACGTCTATTCATAAAGATGTTTGAAATGTGTTGTGAGATTATTTTTATGTATTTTTATTTGTACTTGTAAAGAATATGTATTTTGCAGTGGTTAGGTGTGGTATTCTGCATCTGTTCTTTAATCAATCTTATTATGTTCAGATTTTCTGTAGTCATGTTTATATCTTTATCAATATTGACAGAGATGTCTAATATTCATAGTCGATGTATTAATTTCTTATGTAGATAAATCAATTTTTTGTGTTTTGAAAGTTTTTCATAAAGCTTTCAAGTTTAGAATGGTTAAATTATCTTTGCAAATTAAAGCACTTATCAGTACGTGATCACTCCCTTTGTCACTGATTTTTTGCATTAAAATTGCCTTTTTATTTATAAATATAGCTAAACTAGCTTTGTTTTGATTTATATTTAAGTAGCATGAATTTTTCCATAAGAAAAAGTTTTAACCCTTGTGTTTCTCCTGTAAAAATACAAAATTGGCTTTTGTTTTATTATCCAGTCTGACACTGCTTTCTTTTTAAGAAGAAATATATTTCATTTATTTATTCCAATTGTATATATTTGGGTTAATTTTAACTTTCTTATTTTGTACTTTTTATTTTTCTTCGGATACCCCGGTGCCAAAAGATCAATGGTTCAAATTCACCAGGTGCTCCTTGGAAACTCTGTGAGGCAGCTCTACTCTGACTATAGGGTCACTGTGAGTCGATTTCAACTCTATGATAATGTTTTTTCTTTCTTTATTTTACTCTACTTTTTTTTTTTAACTGTCTTGTTGAATTGGTTAATATTTCTTCTTCCTAACATTTAATTTCATATTTTCCCTGGCAGTTTGGAAAATATAAACTATGTTTTCAATCATTGTAATGGTTATTTCAGAAATTTTAAATACCTAAGTAACCTAATAAAATTTAAAATTGGTAATACCTTTGTTCTTCTCCTGAATGATACAAACACATTTAGAGTGTCTTCACTTCAACTCAATTCTGGTAATACCCCCTTGCCGTTGAGCTGATTCCGATTCATATCAACCCCATAGGATGGAGTAAAACTGTCCATAGAGTTTCCAGGCAGCACCTGGTAGATTCAAACTGTTAGCCTTTTTGATTAGCAGCCATAGAACTTAACCACTACACCACCAGAGTTTCCAATTCTGATAATACACATACTTTAATCAATTCAAGATTAAACTATATATTCCATAAATTAGTCATCTTTGTTGCTTTTTCACAGATGTCTGATAAATTTCAGTTATCCACATATCAAAATTTTGGTTGCTCACCATTTTTCCTGTATCTCAGATCTTTGCCTTTAAGGATGCTTGCTTACAGGCTGCTTTAAGGAAGATCTTTGTGTTCTGAATCTTCTCAATCTTTGCTTCCTGAAGATGTCTTTATTATGACCGTGTTCTTAAAAAACAGTTTAACTAGATGTAGAATTCTAAATGACATTATGCATTTATTCCTCTGCTCTTTGAATGTGTTATTTTATTGTCTTTCCAATTTCATTGCTGATGTGTTGAAGTCAGCTGTCATTTAATCAATAATTTCTTTTTAAAAAAATACATTTTTTCTTCTTGAATTAAGATTTTCTCTTAGTATTTAGTGTACTTCATTTTGACTATGCTTTGTTATGTGTTTATTTTTATTTATTGTTCTTAAGATTCATTAGCTTTCAAGTCTAGGAATTGATGCCTTTCGTTAGTTTGGATATTCTAAATCAACATACCTTCAAATGTTGCCTATTCTCCATTCTTTTTTTTCTCTCTTTGTAATTCACACTTCCTCTCTCCAATCTATTCTTCATGCTACTTAAATTCTATTACATATATATATATATATTTTTTGTCTTATCTGTCCATCTGTGTTAAATTCTGTGTTATTTTTTCAGGTCTATCTTCCAGCTCACTTAGTACCCTTGTAACAGATTTGTCTAAATTGCTGATTAACCTAACAACTGAGTTTTTTATTTCAACTGTTTTGTTTTTAACACAAAGTTCTTATTGGTTCTGTTTCAAATAGGTTCAAGTTCATAGCTTATTCTCATTGATTAAATTTCTTTAACTTTTAAACTCCAACTGAAACTAGTATTTTATATCTGATTAATTTGCTGAGTTTTGCAAGTTTTAATCTGCAATTTATGCTTCTACTGGCTATAAATAGTTGTGGCTTTTTTTTTCTAACATGTTTGATGACTTTTATTGTAACTCATATATTCCTTAAAATTTTATATGTGGAAATTCTGTGGAACTTGGCTTTAGAGTGCTTTGTTCTGGACAGTGTTTATGTTTGCTTTAGTAGGGGTTAGTGGTTTTTGTGTGTGTATGTGCATCACATGGTTAGTGTGAATTCCCACACCAAAACCATGTCAGTGTGAGAGTTAGGCTATTAATTCTCAGAAGAGAATTTTTAAATTAGCCTTTTCCCCCAGTTTACTCAAAACTGAAGCCAAGGCAGGCATATCTCTCTCCTGTCTTTCTATGTTTGTTTTTAACGTTTATCCTCCCTGTGTCTATAGCTCTAAGAGTCCTGAAGGCACAGTGGTTAAAGCACTCAGCTGCTAATAGAAAGATTGGTGGTTTGAACCTATCAGCCACCTCGTGGGAAAGAAAGATGTGCCAGTCTGCTTCTGTAAAGATTTACTGCCCTGGAAAACTTCCACAGCAATTCTACTCCATCCTATAGGGAGTTATGGCTCATAATTTACTTGAAGTCAGTGGGTTCATTTTTGGTTTGCTTTGTAGCTCTAGAACCATACCTGACAAAAAGTGAACATTTCATAAATATTTGTTGATGGAATGAGTGGTAGTTTAATAACCTTAATTAAAGATGTGAAAACCTTTCTAATTTCTATCAGAGAGTGACTCAGTAGTTACTGTGATAGCACTGAAGTAGAACTGTGTAGATTGCATGATGTGTCATATGATCAGTTAGTCAAAGGAATATATATTTCTCATAAAAGTACTTAATACCTAATTAAATAAAACATTAATTCATTATGTCATTAGAATTCATTCATTTTTTTTCTATAAACTCAGGCAGTGTGCCAAGCAGCCGCCTGATTAGCAGATAAGAATACCGGAACTTGAAGAATTTAAATTTGTAAATGGTGAAAGTGTTATATGAACATGGCCCAGTTGATGTTGGAGAACTGGTCCTTAATCCCTGCCAGTGGTGGTTCCAACAAACTAAACCACTCATTTACTTTGAAAGGTTTTTTTCATAGAAAGATGGGCCAGGAAAACCAGTGATGATGGATAAACCTGGGAAGTAAGGATTAAGGCCATTCCTTAGCCATAGGGCATCAGAAAACAGACCAAAATCTTCCCTGCAGAATGTAGTCTTCACAGTTCTAATTTGGGAAGAAATCTAGTCCAGGGCAGGATATTTTGTTTTAACTTGATGAGTATCTTCGCCAATCATGCAATCATGTGAGCAGTGCTCTGCCTTTTATAATTTTGAATGTAGACCAGGTTTTATGGACTGCTGTAGTTTCAAACCATTGGAGGGGTACAAGTTTTGTGGTAAATATTTTATTGTCTGGCTTTGGCCCCCACTAACATATGTCATAGAAATTCACCTCCACTTCAAGGAAGCCCTGGGGCTATCTCACATGTGCCCATGAGAGTGTTGTTTGTGCTATCATCTGACACATAACCATTTTCCTAACTGAAAACTGTCTTCTTTAGGCTTGACACGCCTACGAACCTTCAAAAGAGTAACTCACGGTGCAAGGGCCGGCTGTGTCCACAGCACGGTGCTGAGATTCACGCCGTGGTCCGGGTCACCATAACCCTGCGAGCCCCTCTGCTACTATTCTCGTGCCAATAACAAACTGTGTCCACGAGACAGCCAAGTCTGCAGGAGCTGTTATGTGTTCCCTGCTAAAGGGGAAACTTCTCTTGCTCCCTTCTTTATGTTACTCTGATAGCAATACAAAAAGATCTCACAAGGATTTCGGCACTAAACATCTGCTGCTTCTTGTTTTGTTTATTGTCTTATACCACAAAGAAGCTCCTTGCCAAGGCCTGAAACACATATACATGAAGAAAGTTATCAGGGGCATAGAAGAGGAAGGTGAGCTGAGGTTGAGCCATGGCTGCAAAGGTATTTGTGAGACTACTCAGTGCATGGTGGCTGTTAAAGAAGAGAGAAAATGCTCTTTTTGGTGGTCTCTTCCTCAAGATAGCTACTCTGGTGGTACGGTGGTTAAAAGTTATGGATGCTAACCAAAAGATTGGCAGTTCTAACCCACCAGGGGCTCCTTGGAAATCCTATGGGACCCTTCTACTCTGTCTGATAGGGTTCGTGAGTTGGAATGCACTCAGTGAGAGTAGGCTTGGCTTTGGAAACCTTAGTGATACAATGGTTAAGAGCTATGACTACTAACTGAAAGGTTAGCAATTCAAATCCCCTGGGAGCTCCTTAGAAACCCGTCAGGGGCAGTTCTATCCTGTCCAGTAGGGTCACCAAGGATCAGAATCCACTCTACAGCAACGGTTTTTTATTTTCATTTTTATTCTTATATATTTTTTTATATCCATCAAAATGAGTGATGTGTTGTTATTGGCCAGTTTTAAGTACCTGACTATTTGGCTGTTTCTTCTTTAGAATAAGAACTTTATCAGGGAGACCTTCTCTCCCCTCTTCTGCCATCAGACAGATGGCTTAGTGGTAGGCACATCCTACAAGTTCTCCCTTCATACCCAAGCCTACCTGAATCCCAGGCTGATGATCTGAGTATAAATTTTAGCCCGAGCCTCCTAACCAGCATTAATTGGATGTTTCATAGTTTTATTTATCTTCTTATTGATCTCTATCTGATTCTTTGCTGTATCACTTTTGTTAATTTGCTTTACCTTTAAATACAATGTCTTGTGTTATTTTTCTTAAATTTCTCTGTTGACGCATATGTCATTTATTTAACTGGCCTCAACCTCTGCCCTGTACTTTAAATATAATTAAGCTCCATTTTCTTCCATTTCCTAGTGGTTGCTTTACACATTTAACAAATGGTTTCTCTTGATTTATTAATGTTCTGCTTTATATTTTTACGTTTTCTAGATGATTGTGGGTTCAGGTTTTGGAAGTTAAATAAATATGTTGATATTTGTTTCTTTCATTTGAGGATTTTTTTTCTTTTCCTGCTTACTTGCATTTCTTATCTTTTCCCAATGGCATTATGACTTTCCTTAATGACTTTGTTCCCTGGCCTTTTCAGACATGTAAAACTTAATTGAATAAGGATTTTGATAAAGAAATTTAGTCTGTCTTGCATTAGACATATTTAATTTCAACTTACTATGAAATTTTATAAGTCTAAATAATCTACATGAGTGTCTTAAATGAAAATAAGGATCACAGTCATTGTCCTGCAGCTGAAGCTTGGTAAAGTGATAATTTTGCTCCTGGATCAAGAAATGTTGCTTGCCATTGGTGAGACCAATATCATGGATTTCCATAGACAAGAGAGGAAAACCTTAATATATGAATCACTTGTCCTAAACTTGCAGAAATGCATTTTTTTCTTTCATCCCAGTTTCATATCAAAGTTTAAGAATAAAACACTCACTTAAATTATCACATTTATCTCAGGAACTCGAAGCACCATCAGAAAAAATAATGGAACATTAAGCTTTATAAGCAGAATCAGCATTTTGAAGACAAAGGTTTTGTGTGTGTGTGTGTGCATGTGTGTGTGTGAGAGAGAAACACAAGGAAGAGAGTCTTAGCTACTTTTATTTTTTAATTCTGCAATGCATTGAATTTTTATCTATCTGGAATAATGTCTGTCTGTATGCATGTATATGTGTGTATGTATGTGTATATGTGTGTGTCTATATATATATATGCATACGTATTTTAGTCATCTGGTACTGCTCTAACAGAAATACCATGAGTGGATGGCTTTAACAAAGAAAAGTTTATTCTTACACAGTCTAGTAGGCTACAAGTCCAAGTTCACAATCTCTACTCCACAGGAAGGCTTTCCCTCTTTGTCTGCTGTAGAGGTAAGTCTTTGTGTTCCATCATTCTTTGGTCAAGGAGCATACTGGTCCAGGAACCTTAGGTCTGAAGGACACGCTACACTTCAGGTGCTGCTTTCTCGATGCTGTGAGGCTCCTGGCTCTCTGTATGCTTCCTTTCCTTTTATCTCTTGTGGGATAAAAAGACAAAAGGTTGGACAAGCCATACTCCAGGAAAAATCCCTTTACACTGGAGGAAGGAAGTGATTTTACAAGGAGTGTTACTCTCCCACCCTAATCCTCTTTAACATAATCTAGTCTATTAACCACAGTGGTGTAGTTAAGTGCTACATCCACTAACTAAAAGGTCAGCAGTTCAAATCCATTGGGCGTTCCTTAGAAACTCTATGGGGGCAGTGCTATTCTGTCCTGTAGAGTTGCTATGAGACAAAATCCACTCAAGAAGAGTGGGGAAGGTTTATTAGCCACAGGCAGAGATTAGGATTTGCAGCATAGGAAAAATCACAAAACAGAGAGCAAAGGCACAATATTGGGAATCATGGCCCAGCCAAATTACTACACACATATTTCGGGGGACAAAATTCAACCCATGACCATATGCATACGTGTGTGTATATGTGTGTGTGTGTGTGTGTGTATACAGAGAGAGAGAGAGAGAGAGAGAGAGAGAGAGAGAGGTGTAAACTCTGGTTGTGTAGTTGTTAAGTGGTTAGAAGCTCAGCAGTTGAACCTACCAGGAACTCCTTTAAAGCTCTACGGGGCAGTTCTACTTTGCTCCAGAAGGTCACTATGAGTCAGAATCACCTAGATGAGAATAGCTTGGGTTTGGGTTTGAGTCTGTGCAAGGACTGCCCATTAAGTTCAGGAATTCGTCCTAGAAAAAAGGCTACGTGTCTGACTCATTGCTAAATGCCACTAAGGTCACTTTCGAAGTACTCCCCTTAGGAAGCTATGCACTAACGCCAATGCCTAGTCCTTCCTTCAAAGCAATTTTGGTGCACTTTTTCTGGAACAGTCATCATAGCTGTTGTCATACTCCTTTGATGTCCTGAATGTCATCAAAATGTCTTCTGTTCAAGACTCCCTTTATCTTTGGGTAAAGAAAAAAGTTTTCAGGAAAGTAGATTTGGAATGGGCAAACGGGAAAAGGAGCATCGTGTTCAACTGATAGCATTTTCCCTGTGTCCCTGTGTCCCTGCAGTGAGTCACTCCTGGTGAGAGTTAGTGGGGTGTTATTTGTGGCTTTTGGAAAAATCCTGCATTTGGTGCAGACTTTCAACTCGTTGAGCAAACAATAGTTCACTCTACACCTGCTCAACTGAATGGCATTTTCCGTGCTTTCTGCGCTCTGGAGTGGGGAGCTTGGTCTGGAAGACGTGATCGCTGGTGTGTGTGGTCATTTGAAACATTCCTGGACACATCTCATCTGTTTCTGGCAGAGCTCAGTTAGTTAGAAAGTTAAGCTCAAAGCTCTGGAGAGAAAGTAGTACAAGTGCTGGTTTTAAATAACCTTTGGTGATTTTTTTACAAAGACATTTATTTATGTAGAATGGTCCACACTGGTAAAACATTACAAGTGTCAGTGAGGACATAACGAAAATCATCACCATTTATTGGGACTTTCTCCTGTTTTTATGGGAACTTCAGCATAGGCCCTGTGGTGGTATCTAATCCCTGTAACAGTGTATTTGAGTATCATTATCTAATTTAAGGAATGCCTGAAACAATAAAAGCCAGAGCCATATTCTTCAATGCACAACGATTAAGTCATTTTTCAAACTAGGAGAGTATGCACTAGTGTTTTAGAAGCATACGAATCTCCACGCTGATGGTCTTCGAGATTTCAAATCCTCCTCCTGAAAACCAGTATAAGAAAACTAGTAACATGTGTGGTGCACGATGCTTGCTAGAATGATGTCTTTTAATATCATTGTTACAGTGCCTGATTGCACCTCCAAAATTGAGTCCCATCCAGCTCTCAGGAAGATATAAACTGGACTTTTAGCTTAAGTCCTTAAACTAGAAAGGACTTAATAATTTCAAATACTGTTTCTGAAAGTAGGCTCCATAGGACAATAGTATGTAGGAATATTAATTCATGTTAAACAGAACCATTCAGGTTTTAAAACACTTCAGGAACTTCATTTGGTCAAGCAAATTTAAACAGGAGTTTTTCATTGAAGCACTCTAGTGTATTAAGATGCTTCATGGCTGTAGATAGAGTCCCAACAATAAATATTTATGTAGTCCCTACTGTGTGCCAGGAACAGCACTGGGCTCTGCCCAAAGAAAGGTCAACAGATCAGACCTGGTTTCTTTCCTCACAAGGTTTCCAGAGCAATGGGGAAAAGAGATATTAAACAAAGACAAGAATATTTAGATAGCAGTAAACTGTATTGTTTTAGGAAGAGAAAGCACACGATATGCCATGAGAATGAACTACAAGAGATAGCAATTTCACTGGGGGATGAGTTTAGGAAAGGTCTCCCTTAAGAAAGAAAACAGAAACTGAGGTGAGAAGTAAGGATTAGTTAGACAAAGGGGAGAATTCTGGAAAGAGTAAGCAGCTAATCCCAAATCCTAGTTCAGGAGACTTTGCTATATCGGAATAAAGGAAAGGCGAGTGAAGCTAGGATGCAGTGAGAAAGAAGCCCAAGGCGACTCAGGAACAATCAAGGGTAAACTCATGCAGAATCTTACATGTCGTATGAAAGAGTTCCAGTTTTACTCTACACTGGGGTTTTAATGAGGAGACTGGTGTTCATAAGAACATTTTTTTAAAGAAAAATACTTTTAGTACTTTTATTATACTGTCACTGCACTCAGTAACTCCCCTGCCCCCTCCTCCCGCAGCGTATTTGATCATGAGAACTTTTTCTTTTCATGAGAAATTTCCAGAGGGTGGTATTCTTAGAAAAAAATATGGTCTACAGTTTAAAGGACTGAGGATTTTGAATCGGTTAGAATTCCTTAGATTATGATAGAAAACAGTGGAAGAGACTTTATCAGTACAGATATATTTATCAGTATTAGAAGCATTCAGAAGTAAGACCACCAACGTAGATAGATTTTTGACTTAAATGTTTACCAGGACTCAGTTTCTCTCCATCTCTCAGCTTCCTGCCCGTGTTTCAGTTTTATTCTCAGCATCATAATGTGACCCCCACAGCTTCTCTACATGGCAGAGAATCCTGGCAGGACGTCAAATGGAGGAGGAAAGCAGTGTGACACATAGAATTATCTTCTCATATGCTGCCAGACTGAAGGCCAGTAGGAAAGAAAAGGCTCTCGGTATTTCCAGAAAAATTCCTCTGCTTCTTTCTCCTCTCGCTGGAAGCTTATGCCCACCTGGGAACCAGTTGCTCATACCAAATTAATGAACTATGTTGACAGGTAAGCTGCACCTTCATCTGTCTGGATTCCCAACTACAAATCTAGGATGAATACTACACGGAGGAACAAGTCTGAGGAGACAGAGCTATACTCCAATACAGACTTTTTTTTTTGTTAATTTTAGACCTTCAAATTATGTGAAGATGTTTTGGGTAACCACGTATTTCCTGTTGAATCCTAAAAGGGAAAAGCAATAAAATTTTCTAAAATAGCAGTTTGCAAGGACTGAGCAGGACACAAAAACACAGTGCAATTTGTTGCTTCTGGGTGGTTAGAGAGAGTAGAAACATCATAAAACAATGAAATAAGATACTTCTATTTTTACTGCTGGTAACAATTCACCTCGCTCTGTGATTACTACTTGACAATTACTCAGCCTAGGCCAGTGAATCATTAAGCTATTGGCTACAGGCGTCATTTAAATTATTGGCTACAGCCCTTACATTGCATGCTTACAAATACATGATACTGCATCAGACATGTGGCTAAATTTGCTTAGACTTCCACTCAAGCACTTTGAAAAAGTAAATATATAGGCATATACATGGCTTTTCAAAAATATGTCTTGAGGATTATAAAAGATTATTTTATGGTTAGATTTTTCAATCAAAATGTTCCCAGTACTTTGGAGACAATAACAAATGCCGGAATTTATAAGCGGTTGTGAGTAAACCTCCAGAGCATGTCAAATAAATTTTAAGCATATGAAAGTGGGGGAGTAGGTACTTCTCTGAGTCTATAATGTGGCCTGAGTGATCAGAAGAGACTTGAATAAGCTGTAGATCCTGAACACAAACTACAGCTCGAGGAAAAGCTATGACCCCTGTGACATGGACCCATGGTGGATTTTTAGTTTTACAGATGTTAGTTAGCACTTTGGGTCATTTGTACTTTGTTCTTTATTTTATGACTGTCATCCCCAAAACAGCTGGACCCATAGCAGGACAGGAATTGTAAGGGAGGCTTATTGTGGATGGAATGGGACTTTGGGGAATATTTTATAGGGGATGCAGGAAGTCCATGGCACAGAATCCTGGCACGACATCAAATGAAGAAGCAAAGGAGCGTGACACATAGAACCTTACTGTCTCGACCTCAAAGATAAGTCAGACACAAGATGGCAGATATGTACAAAATATTTACAATAGGCAAATACATAAAGACTAAAATTTATTATTATTAGGGACAGGTAGTGGGGGTGATGTAAGGAGGTGCTGCTTTCCAAAACTAAATAATGGTGATGATTGTATAATACGGAGAATGCAGTTAATGTCGCCAGTTTGTACACTGAAACCGTGGTGGTGCAGTAGTTAAGTGCTATGGCTGTTCGGTGGTTCAGATCGCAAGACCCTTCTTAGAAACTCCATGGGGCAGTTCTACTCAGACTGTAGTTCTAGTCTGGTTAGCAGCTGTAGCACTTAACCACTACACCACTAGAATTTTCCTTTCTAAGAAAGGGGATTATAAATAACTATCATATGGAAACCCTGCTGGTGTAGTGCGTTAAGTGCTAGGACTGCCAACCAAAAGGTTGGCGCTGCAAATCCACCAGGCGCTCCTTGGAAACTACGGGGCGGGACTATTCGGATCTCTAGAGTCACTACGAGTCCCACGATTCCATAGTGTCATAGTGGGTAAGTGCTACAGCTGCTAACCAAAAGGTTGGCAGTTCAAATTGGCCAGGCGCACCTTGGAAACTCTACAGGGCAGTTCTTCTCTGTCCTACAAGGGCTCTATGAGTTGGAATTGACTCAAAGGCAATGAGGTTTTTTTGTTTCTTTTTTAAAAAAAAAAAATTATTATTTATGTGAAATAAAGCATGTTTGGAAATCTTGTTGGAATTATTTTATTAATATAATTTCCTTAAATCCATTGCTGTCGAGTTGATTCTAACTCATGGAGACCCTGGATCTGAGCTGCTGACCTTTTGGTTAGTGGAGCTCTTACTATAACTTCCTTACGGGCAACACCAGTCAAGGTGGCAGGAGCACCGTGCACAGACCCAGAGATGTGGGACAGAAGGGCTGTGCTCGGGAGACTGTAAGCGGCTAGGTATCACTTCTGGAAGGTAAAATGTGCAGAAGAGGAGTAGCAGGAGTCAAGACTAGAAAGGAAGGGAGAAGCTGGGTAAGGAAGGACCTCTTCAACATCACTTCAACAATTCTGTACGTTATTTCCTCTCCATTTTCACCGTTAAAGATGTGATTATTTCGCACCTTGATGACTGTAGTCTATTTGCTTGAAACTCAAATTATGGTGTCAACTTATTATTAATTCGACTCGACAGCACTTGGCTTTGGCTATTATTAATTGTCACATTCTTTCTTTCCTTTTGGAAATTATGCAATCCCCCATTTTAGGATCTTATATTTTCCCAGTTACACCTATTATCGAGCCCTGCTTTTCTGAAAGTAGGGTCTGTGTAGCAGAGAGTTTTCACACAAGATTTAGATTTGTAAAACAATTTTTGGAAACATTTCATATTAAGCAGTAATTATATTCTTTACTCTTTCAAATATATAATGTATAGTTTTAACTGTAGAAACACCATAAAGTAAAAGAAAGGATTTTTCTTTAGGCCTTCTCTGCAATTGTTTTGTTTTCTCAAGGACCAGTAATCTCTTTCCTTCTAGATTTGGGGATGAAAAAGCAAGTTATCCCCAAAGCATAGGCAAATTTGTAACTGGATAGGGTTCTTTCAAGTGCGCAAGTGACAGAAAAGAATAATCAAACTTTTCTCAAATTTTAAAACAGTATTTCAGGCATGGCTGGATTCAGGGCCTCAAATAAAATGAAATTACCTCCGTCTTGCTCTATCCATCTTTAAACTTAGTTTCCCTCTGTGTTGTCTCTAGCTTCAGGAACACTTTCTGGTGTTTGCTAACATCCTCAGCTTACAAATATCTTTTCAGCAACAATCACAGAATGATTCCATCCGGGGGTTCCAACTAGCGTCTTAAAGTGGAGTCTCATTGGCTCTGACTAGGACACATGCTCCCTCATGAGTCCTTAGCCAGGCCAGGGGATTTTTGTATTGTAATTGGCCGTATCATGATCACATGCCAACTCCTAGATCTAAGGAGAAAGCCATCTTCTCCAGAACTACATGGACTAGAACAGAGAAGAAATAATTTTTAAAAGAACATTATAGCATTAGTCTCAGAATCCAAAAATAACAGACAGGAATGATATATGAGAAAAGACAACTATATAAATATTATGTCAATTGGACATATATAAAATATAATCACAGAGCTCAATATGTCATGACATAGTCTTGGAAACATTTTATATTAAGCAGTAATTATAGAGTATTTCTTACCTTTTCAAATATGTAATATATAAACTTATCTGTAGAACCACCATAAAGTAAATTAAAGAATTTTTCATCAGACCTTCTCTGCAACTGTTAGACTTTTTCAAGCCTCTACATTTTTTTTCCCCCTAGAAATGAGAGAAAAAGGCAGACTTTCCCAAAAGCACAGGCAAATTCATAATCAGTCTCAGAATGTAGTCCAAATTCCTCACTATTTTACATATTTTGCTGTCCTGACCTCTACATCTTTCAGAAGGGCCACAAATGGGGTGCTTAACATGTGCTAATGACAAGGAATTTATCAAAGAAAAACGGATAACCAAGACAATGATGACAATCTATAATTTAAATCCCTTTCAGGTGTACTTTGTTGTTCCTAAGGCAAAACCAAATAAAAGCCACAGTTCTGTTCAGCACTGTTTTTGCTGAAGTTGGATGTAATCAGCAACGTTTAAGTAGGATGGGTTAAGGGAAGTAAGTACAATGCTAAAGAGCAGTGCTTAGATCCAGACCAGCATGCTGTTGAGACAGACTGGGATCAGGAGTGGTGCCTGGCAACTGAGAAGTAACCAACTTAGTTCAGGAAGAAGAAAGTTGATCTAAAAATGCAGTAACTTAGCGTCCAGCCTTTTTTTTCTTTTTTTTTTTTTTTTTGTAGCATGATGTTAGCTAAGGATTTCACCGACCTGGATTTAGTTTTCTAATCTTTAAAATGTATGTGAGTGTATGTGTATTTGTGTGTGTGATTTACAGTTTCTATATACAATTTCATGTGCTGAGAATCTATGATCTACCTGGAGGCAGAAAGTAAAAGGCACATGACTCAGGTAAGCACTTTTGAGAAGCTGTACCAGTTGCATCAGTGACAGTCACTGTGCTCCTAAAACAAGCAGTGCAGACAAATCCTGCGTGTGGCAATAGAAAAACACCAGCAACAACATCAGCAACAAAAGCCAAGTTCTCCAAGACATGACTCAGGGAGAGTGTGGCTGTCTCCCAAAGTGTGCCTTTTCCAAAGGAAGAGGAGACCTGGCTGAACAGACTGCAGTAACGTAGAGATTTTCACAGCCACCTGTGAAAGCCCGTTCCTAGAAATATTATTATTATATTTTATTGTGTTTCAAGGGGAAGTTTGCAACCCAAGTCAGCTTGCCATATAAATCTCTGCATACACACTGCTGTGCAACTCGGATTCCTGCCTCGCTCTGTGACAGGACACCCCTTGTTTCCACCTGTATCTCTTTTATCCATTCAACCAACTCCTGGCCCCTTCCACTCACTCATCTCAACTCCGGACAAGAGCTCCTCAGACAGCCTTATGTATATTTAAGCCAAGAAACACACTCCTTGCCGGTGTCACTCTCCGCCTTACCCTCCAAGTTGGTCTTTGTCTGAAGAGTTGGCTTCAGTACTGGTTTCAGTTCTGGACAACAGAGTCTGAGGGCCATGTCCTCAGGGGACCCTGCAGTCTGTGGGACCGTCGAGTTTGATCCTTTAACAGAATTCTAGCTCTGCCCACTCATATTACACCTACTGTAGCGGGGACTTTCTGTTGTGTTCCTGTCAATGCAGTCATTGGTGGTGGCTGGTTACTACCCTACCTAGTTCTGGTCTCACGATGATGCGGTCTCTGGATCACATGGCCCCTTCAGTCTCTTAGGCTCCTATTTTCCTCGTGTCTTTGAAGTCCTTCGTTCTCCTCTGCTCCAGCTGGAGTGGGGCCAATTGATGCTACTTAGACTGTCACTTGCTAACTTTTAAGACCCCAGATGCTTCTCACCAACATGGGATGCATAACATATTCTTTAAAAAAGTATTATTTTTTTAACAGCTAACTTCTTCCATTGACATGAGGATGCCAAGGATCTCTTTAAAATGTATTTAACTGGACCAGGAGAGAACTTTGAGCCAAAGTGAACTAGTGAAACTCTTCTTCAAGGATTTGGATTTGGGATATAAGTAATTGTCCCTCTCGGATGGCTGAACTTAAAAACCCTTAATGCTTTCTGCTGCATGGTCAGGAAAAGAGGAAGACATCAATTTCAGAGGGAAAAATGGATAAGGGCCAAGTAGATAATCAGTAGGATGCATAGATGAGAGACTGAGAGAGTCCTCCTGGCTTCAGGGTTGTTCTTGAGACCTACAGCATTCTTTTCCTTGAGTTCTATGAGACTAGCTTGGTATTATTTTAGTTATTATTATTATTGCTTAGTTTGAAGTAGTCCTAACTCTTGCAAACTGATGGAGGATGGAGCCAAATATTGGTTTGATGGTGCAAGTTAAGCTTTTGATATTTCCTGTAATTATTGTTTTGTTGTTACTGCTGTTGATAAGCTATTGTATGCTAGCTATTAAACATGAATTGGCTTCCCTGGGAGGCATAAACAATTAAGCACCAGTTGCTAATCAAAAGGATGGTGCTAGAAGTCTACCCAAAGATACCTAGTAAGAAAGGTCTGGCAATCTATTTCTGAAAAATCAGCCATTGAAACCCTGTGGAGCACAGTTCTACTCTGGCTCACATAGCGTCACTGTGAGTCAGAATTGACTTCATAGCAACTGGTATTAGTAAACATAGATTATTCTCTTCTTGTCCATCAAAATTTTATGAAGTTGACAGTGCAGTATTATCTCTCTTGAACAGAATGAATGAATAAACAAGCAAACAAACAAATAACAGGTTTAGAAAAGTTATGGAACTTGCTGTGAGTTAGACAACTTGTAAATGAGGCTGTCATTTAATAGGCTTACATTAGTTGATTTTCAAATCTGGCCAGTTTAACACCAGACTTGTTCTTATAAACAGGATTCTGTAAGATTAAATAGGATATGAATTACTAGTGAGAAGCCTAACATAGAGAACGTGTACAAAATATTTAATTTTCTAATATTTTTCAACATTTTTAGAAAAGGAAATAAATAGGGTTCAGAGTCAGAAATGGGGATGGAAGTGCGCAGTGGTTGGTATTTAAGAGAGCCGGGTGTCAAAATGTACTGTCTTCTGTTAGATTCTGTAAGTCAAAGAATTAAAGCCTTGGTGGAGTTGTTAAGAAAGGCAATTATGTAGGAGTTACCTCATTTAGAAGAGAAGTATGTGTATCATTTGGCTGGTATTTCCAGGTGCCAGAAGGCAAAAGCTACCATGTCAAGAGTTAGTGGATTCTGCCTTGGTGCATTTCTCCCAGTTTGTGTGCCTTATAATTCTTTTCAAGTCTAGCTATGCTGTTTTCACAAGTATTTCTAATCACAAACATTCAGTCAGCCACAAACACATTCCTGTACAATTCCTTCACTGGTGTCTCCTTCACAGTGAACTCAAGTATTAACTTATTTTTAAACAAAATGAATAGTTGAAATCTCTGACTGTGTCCTATCAGTCTAGAAATTATGAATTTGTACAACAGCTGCAACTCATTTCAGTAAGGATTAAGTTTTACCCAAAGAAGGACAAACAAAAAAGTTGTCTGTAACAAGAGAGAATAATGTTCTCAATAAAAAGAAATGAATATACCCACAGCTTTTTAATATTGGCTGGAATAAAAATGACTTTGAAGAGTAAGTGAAGAACATCCTTTCTATTATGACTCATCTCATTTCCAGATGATTAGTCGTGTCAGACCATGAAGACTGTAAAACTGTTAAAGAAAATGAGGGATAAGATTTGAAGGGTTTTAAAAAAATTCAGCAGCAGTATTTCTAAAAGGGTTTGATCAAGCATTATAGGATGTCATGGCTGCTTTATAAGGAATGATAAAAATATGCTGTTGAGGGTTTCCCTCATTGAAAGCCTTTACAGTCTTTCTCTACATATAAACTAATTGGTGTCTTTTCAATTGACCAAAGTTATGGAACGTTGGTGAGTAGATGTAAAATATTTCATAGGCCCCCACTGCAAGAGCTGAATGATCACCTCCACCGTACATGGTATTCAAGTACTCTAGCCGTAGTGAAAGGGGTGTTCCTACAGCCACTGATTGGCATTCTTAGGGACAACAGGTAGGCTGAGTCACGAATTCCATGGTTCAAAGTTTGTTCAAGTTCAAGACTAAGAATCTCAGCTCACCTAGAGATGATCAGCTTCTCTGTGGACAAATTATTCACTCAACGAGCTCACTCAAGTGTTTCTCATTCAAAAATGTAGGTTTTCTTAGTATTCTGTGATTTAAAGTGAAGTCTTTCTTGAGCTGTCATCTTCCCTGACTGGGGGAAAAAAAAAAAAGGTTATGTAATCATTGCTAAGCAAATACAACCAAATTAGGACTTTACCCTTTCACCTTTGTCTTCTCTCTCTGCAGCTGAAATGGTCCACATGCCTGTGAGCTTATATAATAACATCATGGCTCTGGAAGCCTGGGTTTGGGGGATCAAGGATATGATGCAAGTTCCTCATGTGTCTACACTGTCATCTAATGAATTACACTTCATCCCCATTCTTTTTTGCTTCTTGATGTCTTTTGGCACTGGAACCTGTGGCAAAGAAAAGTTACCATCCAGTGTGTAAACACTGGTTAACACGCTCTGCATCCTCTGGGTGAAGACAAGTTCCCATCCTGTGTGTAGACACTGGTCAACACACTCTGTCTCCCCTAGGTGCCTCAGGTCAGTGACTGTCTTTTGGCACTCCTGCACCACTCTGAGAACCTGAAAAATTCTTTGATTCTCTTCAGAAGCATGGCAACTTGAGGAGTCATAATTACGTAGGTCTGCAGTGCCCTTCTTGTGACTTTATCTTGTATACACAAGCACTGACTATTAAGTTCATCAGGCTATCCTAGAAAAAGTGCTCTAAACCTTGCTGATGACGATCTCTATGGTCACCTTTGAAGTACTCCCCTTGGGAAGCTGTATACTGATGCCAGAACCTAGTTCACCCTTCAAAGTGATTTTGGAGCTCTTTTTCTGGAATGGTCATCAGAGCTGTTGTCATATGACCCTTGATGTCCTGAATGTCATCAAAATGTCTTCCTTTCAATATTTGCTTTATCTTCAGGCAAAGAAAAAAGTCACTGGAGGCCAGATCAGGTGAATAAGAAGGTTGTTCCAATACAGTTATTGTTTGCTTTCTAAAAACTCCCTCACAGACAACTATGCAATTAAGTTTGCCACCTCGCCACCGCAGGCAATGACCATTACAGAATGAGTTCCAAAATTGCTTTGAAGGGTAGACTAGGTGCTGGCATTGATGCATAGCTTCCCATGGGGACCACTTCAAAGGTGACCCTAATGATATTCAGTAATGAGGTATGTAGCACTTAGAACAATTAACTTTGCAGAGTGAATTGTCAGACCTTGGATATACAATACTGCGTAAGTCTCGAGATAACACTAAGATGCTAGTGTAATATTTACTGTAGTCTCTTTCTGAAGATGAAAATCAGAAAAACAATCTCTATCTTAATTGTTACACCAGGTAAGAATGTCTTGAAAACAACGTTTTTGTGTTTTCCTCCTATTTGAAGTGGTAGCTGGGTTGCAAGGGAAAAGAGTGCAGCACTGCTCCTCAACTCCTCTCCTATCCTGGACAGATTCTTTCTTTTCTGCAGCTCCGAGAAAGGTCAGGAGAAGCATGAAAACAGAGGCAAGACAAGGGAAATCAGAGAAAGTTTGGTTGTGAGAAAGAGAAGAATTCCAATTGTTTTAACTCCTCAAGCAGTCTTTTAAATGAAGACACCAAGTGAATCATCATCACTAACTGAAGATCTCTGTGTCCGTCTGTCTTTCTTCCTCCTTTCCGTCTCCTTTCTTTTTTCAATTTTACTTTGATACCAACATCACTTCCCTGTATCTACTAACAGAAAACTTCTGAGGTAACTTCTGCAGTCTTAAGCATACTCCTTACCTAAAGTGATATCAGCAAAAAGGAAAAAGTCTATACAAAGGTTTCTGGGATTTTATTATATATATATTTGCTTTCTTTCCCTTAAAACTTTAGGAATTAGCTTTAATCTGTTCATAGGAGTCAATCTGTAAGTATTTCTCACACAATGTTGACTTATAGCTTTGGATTTCTACCACGGCAATGTGGTAAATAATCATAACATACTTTGAAAATGTGTAGTTTAATGTAAATCTGAACTACAGTTCTATGTAAACTTGCCACAAATGTGTTTCCACTAAATCTGGACTGCCTACATTAAATGGTGAGAAATGTATGGAACTCTGTTTTCCTAGCTTTAATGATTTCTTTGACAGAAAAGCCTTTTAGGTCTTTTTTGGATATAGACCAATGAATTCGTTCAATCAGCTCAGGAAATATCAGATAGGTATGCCATTGGACTGACTGTATGTTTGTGATGTCTTTTTGTGATTCAGTGTAGATGGCTTCTAATGAAAATAAAAATAATCACCGTTACCATCTATAATATGAATCGGATGCTGATTACCTAACAGGAAACTTACTCGGCACTTTAAATGCAGTATTTCATTGGAAGCCTTTAACCTCCTCATGAGATTGTACACTGTTGTATCATCCTTGGACATATATTTTGTTACTGTTATCACTTTCCTCATTTTACAGTCAACTGTAAAAATGTAACTGAATTCATACTTAAAGAGTTCACAATAATGATATATGTACACTTTCCAGCAAATAGTGGATCAAAGCTTCAAATTGAGATATACTTATTCCTGAACCTAGTAGGTGTTAGACAATCCTAGAAGTGATGGGCTGGAGTGTGCTCTTGGGCAAGGGATGCTTCATCAGATTTAACTTGGCAGCCTGTTGGATCATGAGATTGATGATTGTGCTTAAACATATGTATAAAGTATTTGTTGGAGGGAGAACTTTTGCTAACTTCATCAAGGCACTCTGTATATTACCATACTTGACTTTTTTTCACAGCACTTTACCAACTTAATGTAAGCTAGAGAGAGAGAGATCTTCACCTATCTTTTCACTGCTATTTTTTCAGCATCTTAAAATTACCTGACATATAACACTCAATGAGTATTTGTTGAATGATGAAGTTGATCATTAAATCTCAGCATAAAAAGAAGCACTTGATAGCAATCCACATTAAAAAAAAAAAAAAGCCATGGTCTCATGGAGAATGTACTCTGCTCTCCTGGTTTCCTCACTTTTCCATTTAATTAATTATGTGTGGGGATTGTGTATATGTGTGTGTTTATGCACTAATAGTGGTTTAATTCCCCACGTTTGTGGGGAGCCCCCAGGCTGTTTTCTTTAGGCAGCCGTTTCTCAGCTTTATCATGAGTGACACCAAAAGGAGTTACAGGAAGATGCCTAAGGAAAAGCTGAAAATGTGCTATAGACAACAGTTCAAAGGCCCAGTTGCCATGGAAAGTTATTTAGGGAGACAGTTTATTAAGGTTATTAAAAATACAAGTTTGCTTTATTCACAATAGCCAAAAGGTAGAAATAACTCACATGTCCATCAACACATGAATGGCTATAACATGTATAAGTCTTGAAAACACTGTGCTAAGCAAAATAAGCCAGACACAAAAGGATAAATATTATATGATCCCACTTATATGAGACATTCGCGATAGGTTTATCCATCAAGACAGAAAGGAGGAAATGAGAAGTTAAAAAAAAGAGCTCTCAGTCTAACACTTCAGATTAAAATCTCTATGAATTCTAATTACTTGCCCATAATCTCCTTTATGTTTTCCATGCAAATATAAGCATTCTCTTTTGTTCCAGTCGTATATTTTATTTTCTTTCTCACTGTACTGGCTAGGTCATTCAGTTGAATGTTTAATAGAAGCAGTAATGGCTAGAACTCTTATCTTATTCTGTTTTAAAGGGAACAGTTTGAAATTATAATAGTCACTATGTATGTTTGTTAGATTTCCATTATTAAACGGTCCAGTTATTAATTTTTGCCTGTTGGCACAAAACGCATCCTTTATTGACTAGTCTGTGGAAATGGAGATGGCCCTTAATCCATTTTTTTTTGACAGCTGGCAAAATGTTAAACTTTGCCATTAAAGAGCAATGCAGAGACATTGGAGACTTAGTATCTCAGTGGTTAAGCTAAGTGGCTGGCTGCTAACCAAATGGTCAGCAGTTTGAATCCACCAGTCAGCCACTCCTTGGAGAACACATAGGGCAGGTCTATTCTGTCCTATGAGACACTGTGAGTTAGAATCAACTCTAGGGGTGAGGATAGGAGGGACATTACAAGATGAAAGGATTTTCTTTCCTGTTCTGATGTGTCCAGGAGCATGACAGCTCATTGGTTAATCTCCTGGCTGCTAACAAGCCCACAAGCCACTCTTCAGAGCATGGTTCTGTAAGTATTACAGCCTTGGGAAACCTATGGGGAAGCCCCACTGGGTCCTATAGAGTCTCTGTAAGCTGGGATTAACTTGATGGAGACATTTTCTTTGTCCTGACGCACTCACTGGCCGTGCTCTTGCAGCTCCCGCAGCACAGGTGGTCTCTCCAGCCTCTGGTTCCGTAAGCACCATGCCTCCGCCAGGGCCAGGCTCCTGCACAGGTGAAGTCTTCAGGCCCTGCACCCTGAAGCACATGCAGCGTCCCAGTGCCTGGCTGCTGCAGCACAGGCTGCTTGTTCAACAGTAGACTTCGGCGGAGGATCCGAGTCGATAGCATCCATCACCTACCAGCTTCTGCCGGCATCCCCTTTTATGATTTCTTTGAAGCATGCTACCACCAAGACATGTGCCTGTGAACGGCTTTTCTCAACATACTAGAATAGGTTTCTGGCAAGTTCCAGAAATTAGGTTTGTAAAGTGTCCTACTGACATGGTAACTTGTCTGCCAGCCGGTGAGCCACGGCTGGGCCTTCTCTAAGGAGGAGATGGGAAGAGGGGAGAGGTTATTCCTTGGGTGCTGTATCTCAGATGTGGGGATAATAGCTTTGCTTTTATCTTCTTTATTTTTAAGTGTTATCTGGACTTCTTACTAGGCAATCCCTAACTTATTCCAATAACTTGTTATAGCTAAAAATTTTTTAAATTAAACATTTCCTGTTCCAGTTAATGTATAGTTGCTGTCTTCTGATTGGACCATGATATACCAAGTAAACTTTATTCTGTTGTTATTTTCTTAGGATCTTTATCGTAAATATTTTAAATAGGTGTTGAATTTAATCAAAGGCACTTACTATGTGTATTGAGATGATGATATGATTTTCTTTCACTTCTTAAAGCAATGGTAAATGTTCAAGTTTAAAATATGAATCCATCCTTCTGTTCTTGGATAAATCCAGTGTGGTCACGATTTTTATTTACTGTTATCTTTTACTTGCCAGTACTTTCTCAGGATTTTTGTGTCCATGATCATGCATTCAATTAAACTTGAATTTCCCTTTTTTGATTGTCCTTTTCTGGAGTTGGTGTCAAGCAAATGCAGGCCTCATGAAACATGTTCAAGACAGACCACATTCTATTACTGTAATTCATTTCCTTTTGGCCTTCTTTTCTCTTTTCTTGAGCAGCTGATATGAGACTTGTTTTCACTTTTACTGTCTTCCTCCTTAAGCCTTCATCATCTGCAATTTGGGTGATGACAAAGGCTTTTTCTCTTATACAGATTTCCTTGGCAATTCTTCATGTAGCTTTCCAAGTTAACTTTCCAAAACATCAATTTAAAATAGTCACTACTTCTTCTTCTTCTTCTTTTTCTTTTTTACAATAATAATATTCCCAGACACTTGTCAGGGGCAAATATGTTGAAACCACCAATGGAATGATATGTTATAAGAAAAACTCTCTTCCTTGAAAACTGGAAATTGATCAAAAATTCCTAATTATAGTTCACCTTTTAGATGTAGTCTTTAAAAATTTATAACTGCCATTTCACACATATTCTTTAACTTTGTTCCTTTCCTTTCTACTCATTCATATAGTCAATAGGCTTAGGTTCCAAGAATATTCAAGTGAGGCTTACCAGTCTCTATATTTAGCCTACTGATCCTCATCTTTATCTCACTTTTATTAAGTTGATTAAGTCTTGTCATTAAAGTCATAAATGACTACATTTTTTGGTTGTTTTTCACTGTTTTGTGAGGACAAGATGCAATAAACATACTTAAAAAAAAAAAAAAGGAACTGCTGAGCTAAGATGCTAACACAGCATCTTACCAAGTATATTTTAAGACCTACCATCAAAATTATAATTTGGTGAATGGGATTGTTGTTGTGGTGCTAGGTGCTGTCAGACTGGTTCTGACTCATGACAACCCTCTGCACAACAGTACGAAACACTGCCCTCTCCTGTGTCATCTTTACAGTTTTTGCCATGTTTGAGATCATTTTTCAGGGAACCCTTGTCAGTCTATCTTACTGAGGACCTTGCTGTTTTTCGCTGGTCCTCTACCAAGCGTGATGTCCCTGTTGGGATCTCTTGAGAACATGTCTAAAGTACATGAGACAAAGATTCACCACCACTCCTTCTACAGGGCGCTCTGGCTTGTGCTTCTTCCCAGACAAATTTGTTCTCTGACAGTCCACGGTGCATTCAGTACTCTTCACCAACAGCATAATTCAAAGGTATCAATTTTTCTTCTGTCTTCCTTATTCACCGTCTAGTATTCATGTGGATGGGGGGAGATCGAAAATACCACATCTTAGGTTAAGCACATCTTAGTCCTCAAAGGGATGTCTTTGCTTTTGACATTTTAAAGAGGCCTTTTGCGGCAGATTTGACCAATGAAATACTTTGCTTGATTTCCCAACTGCTCCTTCTATGAGCTTCGATTGTGGACCCATGTAAAATGAAATCCTGGACAACTGCAGAAACCATGATGGCATAGCAGTTAGAAGTGGCAGCTACTGATCAAAAAGTCAGCAGTATAAATCTACCAGGTGTCTTCTCTGTTTGTCATGATGCTGCATGTTGGCCCAGTTTGAGGACTTTTGTTTTCCTTATGTTGGGATTTAATCCACCCTGAAGACTGTAGTTTCGATCTTTATCAATAACTGCTTCAAGTCCTCTTCATTTTCAGTAAGTGAGATTGCGTCATTTGTACATCACTGATTGTTAATGAACCTTCCTCCAGTCATGATGCTGTGTTCTTCATATAGTCCAGCTTCTCAGATGACTTGCTCAGCAGACAGAGTGAGTATGGTAACAGAATACAACTCTGATATGTGGCTTTCTTGCTTTTAAACCACTCAGCCTCCCCTTGTTCTGTTTGAAAGACTGCCTCTTGGTCTATGTACAGTTTCTTCAGAAGCACAATTAAGTATTCTGGAATCCTCTTTTTTTTTTGCAATGTTATCTATAATTTACTATGATCCACACAGTTAAATGCCTTTGCCTAGTCAATGGAACACAGGTAACTATCTTCCTAATATGTTCTATGTTTAGCCAAGATTCATCCAACATCAGCAATGATATCCTTCCTTCCACATACTCTTCCAAATCCAGCTTGAATTTCTGGAAGTACTCGGTTGACGCATTACAGACACTGTTTTTGAATGAGATTCAGCAAAATTTTAGTTGCATGTGATATTAATGATATTGTTTGATAATTTCTGTGTTCAGTTAGTTCACCTTTCTTTGGAATAGGCACAGACATAAGTCTTTTCCAGGTGGCTGATCAGGTGGCTGTCTTTCACATTGCTTGCCATAGATGAGTGAGCAGCTCCAGCTCTGCATCCGTTTGTTGAAACTTCTCAGTTGGTATTCTGTCAGTTGCTAGAGGCTGATTTTCCAACATTGCCTTCAGTGCAGCTTTGAGTTCTTCCTTCAGTACCATCAGTTATTGATCACATGTTACTTCTTGAAATGATCCAAAGTCAACCAGTTCTTTTTGGTATGATGACTGTGTATTTCTTTCATCGTCTTTTGATGCTTCCTTCATCGTTCAGTATTTTGCCCATAGAATTCTTCAGTATTGCAGTTCAAGTTTTGAATTTTTTCTTCAGTTTTTTAAGCCTGAGTAATGCTTACAAATATGTAAATTTAGAGCATAAAAGGAATTTTAGGGCTTTGAATCAAAGTATCTGAAAGCGGGCATTATTTAAAAATGTCAGAATGGTTGAAAGTATTATTTACCCCCAAAATATGATATTACCTAATTGTCTTAAATTTAAGTCTGAACATCTGAGCATGCTATTCAAGTCCATCTATAATCCCAGCCTACTTTTTAAGCTGTACCAGTTGTCATGGACTCACTCTGACACATGATATCCCCATGTGTGTCAGTGTGGAATTGTGTTTTACAGGGTTTTTGATGGCTGATTTTTCAGAATGAAATCTTTCAAGCTGCAGCACTCACTATTTTCCCACTTCTATAATCTGCCAGACACTCCTTGGAAACTCAGTGGGGGCAGTTCTACTCTGACCTACGGGGTGCTATGAGTCAGACCCAGCTCAACTGCAGTGTATTAAACAGTCCTTTATGGCAAATACCACTTACCATTCTAACACATGTCTAGTTTCTATGCCTGTTTCTTCAGTCATGACATGTCTTCAGTCTAGCTTTGCCATCTCGTCTTACAAATTCACTATCGTTGTTTCAGGTCCTATGAAAAACTGATTCTGGCATGGAGTTTATTGTCTCTTACGCATCCCCAGACTTGAAAAAGCCAAACCCACGCTGTTAACCAGTTGATTCTGACTCATAGTGACCCTATAGGACAGAGTAGAACTGGCCCATAGACTTTCCAAAGAGCAGCTGGTAGAGGCAAACTGCCAACCTTCTGGTTAGTAGCTGCAAATTGCTGTAGCTCTCAACCACTGCACCACCAGGGTTCCCTGTATATCCCAAGAACAAATTCTGTCTCTCTGTTCCCAGAAGATGTTGTTTACACGTCTGGAACTGTATCTTCTTATTGGAGATAATTATACCAGTTTAGGGTATGATATAAATCACATCTCTTTTTAATACTCAAGTGCATGAAGTCATTATGTAGCTTCTTCCAACAATTACCTATGGTTTCCAGGGTCTCTATTATAGAATAATTCTGAGAATGATACAAGTGTGAATAATAACAGTTAACACTTCACAGAGCATCCACAATGTGCACTTTGCATACATGAACGCATTTAGTCCTCAGAACAACACTGTGTAATAGATAAGATTAATCATAGTATCTATTTTTACACAGTGGAAAACTGAGATTTTTACCGAAGGTCACAAGGCTGGCTCCCATGACCTCCCTGAGTTTCATTACTCTGAGCCTTATGGAGAAAAAAATTTTAGACAAAAGGTAAAGAAACTGGTTTGTAAGGGACTGTGAAAACCAGGGTGGCATAAACACCTTTTGGACTCAAGTGACACAGTATGACACAGAGGAAGAGAGAGAGGCCCTCTTGTCACTTCTGAGGGGATCTTAGCTTGGCTTCAGCACAGTAAGATTTCCAGGAAAGGTAGAGGCACAAACACCCTCAGGGTGTTCCACAGATGGCTGTGGAAGAACATTCTAGCACATTACTGCTCTTCTCGTGAAAAATACATTAGGAGGGTGTCAAAAACAACCTATAGAGACTTGGTATAATTGTAAAGTCTTCCCTTATGAAGAACAGGGCAAAAGGCACTGAAATCTGTATTGTAAGAACCAACAAGCGCCTATGGTTTGGTGAGAAACCCTGGTACCATAGTGATTAGGTGCTACAATGGCTAAGCAGAGAGCTGCAGTTCATGTTGGCCAGGCATTCCTTGGAAATTACAGTGGTACTTCTGCTTTGTCTTATAGGGTGAATGTGAGTAGGTTTGGTTTTTCTTTATGGTTTTGTAAGTGCACTGCTGGCACAGTCATTAAGTACTTGACTGCTCATTGAAAGGTCAGTGGTTCAAACCCACCAGTTGCTCCTAGGGAGAAAAATACACAATCTGCTTCTGTAAAGATTACAGTTTAGGAAACATTAAGGGGACAGTTCTACTCTGACCTCTAGTGTCACTGTGAGTTGGAATTGAGTCAACAACAGTGGTTTTCTTTTTTTTTTAAATGGTTTTGTGAAACTTAAAGCTATTCTGTATACACAGATGGTCTTATTTATTCCCCACGATTAGCTGGCTATTTTGCAATTATTTCTGTCTTAGTTTTTTCAGAAACTGTAACTCAGAGAAATAAACAGCTTACTCAAGACCATGATTCTTTTAAGTAGCTGAGCTGGGATTCCAACTCAGTGGTTTCTGACTCTGAAGTCCGTGTTCTTTGCCCTGTGCAATCCTGCTTTCCCGTAAAGATGTATTTAGAAATACACTGATGTGGCTTTAATTTGACACCCACAGGCAAAGCATTCTTTTCTCAGTACTTGGCATTTCTCATGACCTAGAAATTAGTATTCCTGAGATTTTCACAAAATGAGGCCCTTGGTGAAGACTTGTGTCCTTACCCAGGTTAGGTGAACCCAGTGTACTTTTACAGTCTCATGATTTTCAATGTGGTTTTCCTCTGAAAATGTGGACTGAGCTGTAGCTATTACACTTGATGTGTGAATAAATGCCTACGAATATCACAACTGTTTGACTGTCCATTCGTATGGTGTGCACAACCTGCCATTTCCCACAGTACAATGTTTTCGTTTTCCCAAGTCACTGTATTCTTCATAAATCTGGCCACTGCCCTACTTAGGAAATTCTTGGAACTTTTTCTTTTATGTATATTAAAAAGGAAATAAAAATGAATTGACATCCTAAAAGGAGAAAGGAGAGAAAGCGCTGTAACATCCATAGAAATAAAGCCCTACCAAGGGATTGATCCTTGAATTAGGTGCTGAATGCAGTGCATCTCAGTTCTTATGAAATCACAGGTTTGAGTCTTGCTGTAGGAAATGCTGGGTTTTTACAGGAAATGTGATCGTGCACTTGAGTACATTCTGAGTTGTTATGACATCAGATTTGAGAGGAACTGTTTACTCTTTCCAGCAATGGGGAAATGATGTTGCTTATGGCCCAAGTTGGCAGTTTCACTTTGAACCTAAAATCAATTGCTTGCTGATACATATGGGCCAGGGATGCACATATGATTTATTTGGACACCTCATCTGGGAGGTGAGTGCTCCCTGGGGTAGGCTTGTTCAGTCTGTGTCTGCTTCTGTTTTCTTCTCATCCTATCTAAGCTGATTGTGTTTGGCTGATGCAGTGATGGCATCCTTCTTTTCTGGTACCTACTTCTGACTGGTGATAATCCAGCAAAAGTGTCAGAGAAGGTAATACATTTTAATGGAGGTGAGAATTTAAATCTCTGTGCAACTCAGGACATGTATTTTTATTAGAATGCACGAATGTAATATATTTATGCACATTAGAGTGCATAATATGTGTGTCTCTGTGTGTACCTATATGTGTGTATATATATATGTGTATGTGTGTGTGTGTGTGTGTGTGTGTATGTTTTAAATCTGTACTCATAAGTGGGAGATGCTTCTGTCTGGGTGATAGTCATTTATTTTGTTACGCAAAAATTTCCAAGCCAACTGCCTGAAGGAAAACCACTGTATTTTACCAAGAATGTTTCCCTCTAGTATCTTAATTCAGTCAACACTATGTGTCTCAGAAATTGAATCATTTTTTTCCAGCATTTTTAGTTTGTTGATGTTCATGCTTTTCTACATTATAATTTGAATCAAGGTATGAAACGGATCATTAGTTCCCAAAAGAAATACTTTAAGTTTTGTCCTGTTGTAGAATCTAAATAGGGGGCTTTGAAAGTCAGAGAGTTTTCTGCCACTTTTAGCAATCATGAATAAATGATTGCTTTTGCATCCGACTCAGCGGCACTTGGCTGGCTTTGTCTTATGTGGATAACCCTCCCCCCGAAAAAACCTATTGCTGTCAACTTGATTCTGACTCATAACTACCCGATAAGACAGTAGAACTGGCCTGTAGGGTGTCCAAGGCTGTAACCTTTACAGAAACAGATGGCTATCTTCTGCCTAGCAGCTGGTGGGTTCCAATTGTCACCTTTCAGTTAGTAACTGAGAGCAAAACCACTGTGCCACTGTGACTTCTTCAATATGGATGGTAAATGGTAAAACTGGAAGCAAATTTAATAAGGGCATAACAGTGAAAACTCATCAGGTTTGTAAAAGATGCTAAACTGTGATATTTTATTGAAATGATTGTTGTTTTGTAATAAATGGTAGATCTGTTTTTGAGATTGGCCTGTGGGAGGCTGGAAATTAAAAAGGAAATTTTGTTGAAACATGTCTTCAAGTCAGCATTGCGAAAAAGAAGGACTTCTCTGTTTCCTTAGCAAGAATGTATTCTCCGACTATTCGCCCACTACCCCATACCACCCAATCTCCAGATGGTCAAATTCTTTCTGTATTTCTAAATGTAGTTAAAATTCACCTTGTCCACAAATTTCCATACTCTCTTTAAATGCTCACGTTATTTACCTGTACTTTCAAGGCAGATTTCATTTTGCTATGGTCTTTTGAACTCTAATCTTATTTCCCTTGATTCTAAGAACTCTTACAGTTCAGTTGATTATCTGATTCAGCTTTGAATTGGTCTCAGTGCTTACTTTACTGACATACACAGTCCAAGAATAATAATGCCTGTTGTTCTTAAGTTGATTTCAAGTCATCATGACCCTGTATGACAGGGTAGAGCTGTCCGGTAGGGTTTGCAAGGCTATCAGTCTTTATGGAATCAGACTGCTACACCTTTGTCCTACAAAATGGCTGGTGATTTTGAATAGCTGACCTCTCAGTTAGCAGCCAAGTGCTTTAACCGCTGTGCCAAAGGGCTCCTTTGAATGATAACAGAAAAAGCTAATGTTTGTTGAGAGTTTACTGTGTGCCAATCATTCTGAAAGGCGTCACTTAAGCCTCATGAAAGTCCTATGGTAGATATTGTGATAATGTTATTATTTCTCTAACACCAGTCTGAGACCTCAGACTTAGGAAGAGTGATTAACTACTATTTTAGCATCTTGTGCTGCTCTAACAGAAATACCACAAAGTGGATGGCTTTAGCAAAAAAAAGTTTATTCTTACACACTCCAGTAGTTACAAGTCCACATCAGGGTGTCTGCTCAGGGGAAGAGCTTTCCCTCTGTCAGCTCTGGAAGAAAGTCCTTGTGTTGCATCAGTCCTTTTTCAGGGAGCATCGTGGCACAGAGCTTTAGGTCTGAAGAACTCGCTCTACTCCCAGTGCTGCTTTCTTGATGGTGTAAGGTTCCCCATTCTCTGCTGGCTTCAGGAACTTAATTGTTCATAGGTTGTCAACACTATGTTGAAAAACCACTTGCTGTCAATGCAGACTCATAGAGACACCCTGTGTGTCAGAGCAGAACTGTCCCCTGTAGGGCTTTTAATGGCTGGTTTTTCAGAAGCAGATTCCCTGCTGTCTTTTCCAAAGCCATTCGCGGTAGACTTAGACCATCATTCTTTTCGTTAGCAGTCAAGCACATCAGCTATACCACCAAAACGTCTGCTACGGCCATCAGAGCTCATTCCTGTCATGGTCTTCTGTTGCCCTGATCACCAAGTCACAGTCTCTGTCACTTTAAAGCCTGTCTTTTATGTTCTTAGACTTCTGATTTGCTCTCTCAGCCTCCTGCTTCCAAGATCATACAAGCCACCTTTTTTGTTCTTCCGTCTCAGGTCAAATATTTAAGGCTTGCAACATTCGTGTTGCTCCTCTGTGCTCTCTCTCCAAGTTCTGCACATATGATATTAATTTTAAGTGACTGCTTTGAATTATTAAATTGTTGACCTAATAATTGTCAGGTGTGTTTTTCTGAAAACAATAGTTGCAAGATTGCACTGGCTCAATTCAGTAACTTTGTTGTTATGTGCATGAAAATAAAATAAACACGAGGGAACAGATGAGAGTAGGGGACAGTAAGTGCCAGCTGGAACTGGAGAAGAGAATGATGTTCTGTAACCTCGGGAGCCATCGAACACAAGTGAACCTTGTCTATTTTTTGGCAATATATTAAGGATACGTATAATAGTGTGATTTCCCTCCCCCACCCCTAATCTTTCAGGGTGCATGGAATTGATCTAGTGCGTGATTGCAAGCAGCCTCGTTCTCTTGGTTGCATGGTACATTGGGTTAGAGTGCAGCTCAGAACTATCTGTGGCATTTTTCTTCTATCAAGATTCATACTGATAAATTCTGGACACACATCTTTTATATATTCTACTATTTCCATGCTTACAGTATAGAGAGGACTCAACATGAGTTTTTTCTTGTAGGTAGGGTATACAGATTTTATGAGGTTATGCAGAAGTTTAGTATTGATCCTTTTTTTTTTTCTTTTAAGTTACCCATACCCACTGCTGTTGAAATGATTCTGACTCAGAGTAGAACCACCCCCATAGATTCCAAGGAGAGCTTGGTGGATTCGAGCTGTCAATGCTTTGGTTAGCAGCCACAGCACCTAACCACTATACCACCAAGGCCTCCTTTAGCCTCTGTTAAAAGATATAAGAGTAAAGTTTTAATTTTTTTTGCACACACCATGAAATATAATGCATTTTCTTTTAATTCTCAGAGTTTTTCCCCTTTAACTTCAAATTTCATTAGCAGAAGAAAATATATGAAAAAAAGCATCCAGTAATGGTAAATCACAATACAAAGCTTATTGTCACAGCCACTGTTATTCAGCAGAGAAATAATGTTACCAGCATTGTCTTATCATTTTGAGAAATTCTAAAATTTGATTTGCTATTTTCATTAAGAATTCCCATAAGAGATTTCACTGAATTATATGCTTTGGGTCATCTCAAATTTAGTCTTCTCTTTGACCTGTGTCTACTTTGAATATATCCCTTCATTGCTTGTCTTAGAATCTTATATGAATGAGCCTCAATGTTGTACTACCTTAGAACACCCTCAGCTTTAATGACCCTAAAACTCACTCAAAACAAATCATCCAACCTCTTGCTATTGAGTCGATTTTGACTCTTGAGACCTCAAGTGGGAAAGAGTAGAACTAAGTTTCATGGGATTTTCTGGGTTTAGTTTAATTATTTCCAGACAAGGTCAGTATATCCTGCTACAAGTTCTTTTGTTGTTGTTGTTGTTGTTAGGTGCCACTGAGTTGTTTCTGGCTCATTGCGACGCTACGCACAACAGAACGAAAGACTGCCTGGTCTTGTGCCAGGTCCACAGTTGTTTTTATGCTAAAGCTCATTGTTGCAGCCACTGTGTTGATCCATCTCTTTGAGGGTCTTCCTCTTTTTAGCTGACCCTCCACTCTACCAAGCATAATATCCTTCTCCAGGGACTGATCCTTGCTGACAACATGTCCAAAGTGTGTAAGACTACCTTTACTTCCAAGGAACACTCTGGTTGTACTTCTTCCAGAACAGACCTGTTTGTTCTTTTGGCAAATGAGTTTTTTCAGTGCTACTTACATCTCTTTAGATTGGAAATACTGATGGTGTAAGTGATTAAAAGCTACAGCTGCTAACCCAAAGACTGGCAGTTTGAATCCACTGGGTGCTCCCTGGAAACCCTACAGGACAGTTATGTTCTGTCTTAAGAGTCACTGTAGGTTGGAATTAACTCAGTGGCAGTGGTTTTTGTTGTTGGTTGGTATATCTCTTCGTCTGTCTTTCACAGATATCACTATCCAGTTAGTCATGTAAGTTAGTCTACTTCTTCTTGAGGGTATGTATCTTTCTGTCTTTTCAACTTTTGTGCACGTGGTGCCTAGCAAAGTGCCTGGCACGTAGTTTAAAAAAGAACAAACCCATTGCTATTGAATCTACTCCAACTCATGGCAACCTCACATGTTCCAGACTAGAACTGTGATCTTCACAGAAGCCGGTCACCAGGACTTGGTTCCACAGTGCCACTATGTGGGCTCAAACTGCCCAACTTTTGGTGAGCAGTCAAGCACCAACTGTACCACCTGGGAACCTTAATAGGTATCAACCAATATTTAATAAATGGATGACAGAAAAAAATGGAAAGCATTTGGAGTACTCATTATCCCTCTGTGAATAACAAAAGGTAGACTACCAATTTTCAAATCATTAGGCTATTAAAAACACATAATTTATTGTTCAGTCTCTTAGATGCATTCAGGTGCTTCAGTATATTTCAGTGTTTTGTGTCATTAATTGTATAATAATCTAGTTTGCTTTGAAGTTCATAAGATGACTAATAGAAAAACTACTTGAATGTGAAAAAATGTACAGCTATATACGTGAGAAGTACTTAATATATTGTCAGACACAGCTTCCTATTGCTTCATACTTTGCTTCTGATGACATGTAGGCTTTGTATATAATGAATTATTTTACTGAGTTCAGAATCTGTTGTCAAAAGGAAGATGAATCTCTGGGATCTGCATCCCAGAAAGCTTTTGCAGTAGTATGGTACAGTTATTTTAAAAACTTATGACTTCATCCTTTCTCTGGTTAACACATTTCTTGTCTAATTGTTTGAGAAATTATTTATTGAATCTATTTCTTAAGGAGCTGCCATCACCTTGTAATATTAAAAAATAAAATTAAAAACATTACCGTTAAGTCAATCCCAACTCATGGTGACCCTACAAGACAGAGTAGAACTGCCTCATAAGGATTCTAAGGATCAGCTGTTGGATTTGAACTGCCAACGTTTTGGTTAGCAGCTGTGGCTCTTAACCACTGCATCATAAAGGCCCCGTGTAACATACCAAAACCCAAACCCACTGTCATCAAGGTGATTCCAACTCATAGTGACACTATAGACAGAGTAGTATTGGCCCATAGAGTTTCTAAGAACCTGGTGGATTTGAACTGCAGATCTCATTAGCAGCTATAATACTTACCCACTATGCCCCCAGGAGTTGTTGTTAAAAGAGGCAAGGAAATAGAGAGGTGCCTGCTAATGGCCATTGAGCCTACATATCCCTAGATGTTTAGGATGACACATATCCTGGTCTAGAGGTCTCTATGGCTCCTCAGAAATCAATATTTTAGAAATATTTTTCAAGGTCCAGAAAGTCATCTTCAACTTACTATAATCAGTGAAGAAATAAGAATTATTTTGGACAATCTATCCTTCTGTCTTCTGTATGATAGAAGAAACAGTGATTCAGATTGGTGGACTGAAGTGAGTCAGCTGGTAGTGTGGTGACATGTCTTCTGAAGACTTCTGTTACTTGTCTGACCCAAGAAGATCCCAGGCAACAACCTCAGCCCTCCCCAGGCTGGCACATTCTGTATCTCCCAGGTGGGGATTCAGATTTATTTTAAGCCCTGAATGAAGTGAGGAGCATTATTCTGCTCAGGTTCACAGTGGGCACGAAGCCAGCAGCAGCTGTCAGCTCAGTGGGTTTCAGCTTGCTGCTCAAGGCAGACGAACGTGGAGCCCTTGGCAGGAGTGAAGGAGAGCCCTGTGCTATGGGAAAATGCTTAAGTTGTCCACTCCCTTTTTGTTGCTTTTGTTTCACAGGTCAAGTTTCACTTAACAGACCCCAGGAAAAAGCTGTTCAATCCTCAGTAGCCATGGAAACATCCCTTCTTATTGGTACATTGCATCAAAACAGCTTAGCTGAAGACTGATGAACTCTTGAACCAACCGACAGAGTGACTGCAGGGTTCTGGAACTGAAGGGGATCTGACTACACTTGACTGCTGTGTTACTGTCAGCTATAGCTTTGCACTGACTGCCAGTCTTACACATCTTCCCACGCATGCATCTCTAAACTTGTTCAATTTTCAAAGGTTTTATAATATGGGTTCCATATTTTTCCTTCTGTTATTATCAGCCATCTTAGTAATACACTTAAGATGTTTAAGTTTTCATCTCACGCTTGCCTACCACTGCCTTTGAGTTGGTTCCCACTCACAGACAGCCTATGGGTCATAGTGGAACTGCCCCACAGAGCATCTGGTGGATTTGAACTGCCGTCCTTTTAGCAGTTAGTTAGCGGATGTAGTACTTAACCACTGCACCACCAGGGTTTCCTTCCTCTTGTAGCAGTGCTCAATTTTCCAGTTTACCCCCAAGCCAAAACCAAACACTGCCATTGAGTCCATTCAATTCTGATCCATAGTGATCCTGTAGGACAGGGTAGAGCTGTCCCATAGGTTTTCTAAGGCTGAAATCTTTGTGGAAGCAGACTGCACCTGAGTTCAAACCACTGACCTCTCAGTTAGCAGCTGAATGCTTAACCACTACACCACCAGGACTCCTTTTCCAATACACAGATAGGTAAAAATGGCTAAGATAACTGAGTGTGTGAGAGAGTTAATGGGCTCATCTTCTGTAGAGGATCTCAAGGCTTTGGTTTTTGTAATAGTTTAGACCTACCTCTCTGAGTTTCCTTTCTAGCCTGAGGTAATGTCCTATAGTTACATCCCCAAAGGATCCTGGGAAGTAGTATGGAACATCTTCATCTTTTTCACATATTCCTTGGGGGAAGGATTAAAGGGTTTGGTAGTTACCCTCAGGAAATAAACAGCCTCTCATCTTGGGCACAAACCACTTCTCTTTCTAATTCCATGTCCCTGGGTGGTACAAGGAAACCCTGGGGACATAGTGATTAAGTGCTACATCTGTTAACCAAAAGGTCAGTGGTTCAAATCTGCCAGGTGCTGCTTGGAAACTCTGCATAGAAGCTCTACTCTGCCCTATAGGGTTGTTAAGAGTGGGAAATGACTTGACGGCAGTGCGTTTGGCGGCAGTGCGTTTGGGTGGTTCAAATGGTTAATACTCTCAATTGCTGACCAGGAATTTGGCAGTTCAAGTCCATCCAGAGGCACCAGAAAGAAAGGTGGTCTACATCAAATAAACTAGTAAATCAGGCATTGAAAACTTTAGAGAACACAGTTCTCTTTAAAACACATGGGGTCACCATGAGTTGGAATCAACAGCAGCTGCTAGTCCTCCTAATAACAATAGTCTACACTCCTTTACTGTCTACCTGTACTTTTCTCCTTTGGTGGTTTTTTATCTCACTGTAAAATCTTTCTTTCTCCTCATTCATTTATTCAACAACATTATGCTCAGATTGACTGTGTTTTGTGTGATATCCTAGATATTAAAAACAAATAAACCCTTTGTCATCAAGTTGATACTAAGTCATAGTTACCCTGTAGGACAGAATAGAAGTGTCTCATCAGGTTTCCAGAATGCAGCTGGTAGATTTGAACAGCTGACCTTTTGGTTAGCAGTCATAGCTCTTAACCATTACACTGCCAGGGTCCTCACCTAAGGCACTAAAGCCAGCCACTGCCATTGAGTTGATTTTAACTCACAGTGACCTCATAGACAGAACTATCTCATTGAGTTTCCAAAGAGCACCTTGGCACAGATTCGAACTGCTGACCTTTTGGTTAGCAGATGAAGCACTTAACCACTACATCACCATGGTTACCATACGCTGGGTACTTGGGATGCAATAACAAAGAAGACAGAAGCTCACCTCTCCAGAGCTTACAGCCGGTGAGGGAAGTCAACAATCAAAAAATAAACAAAATAATAATCAGGAAAGCAATGCATCACTGTTAAAGATAGTAATGGAGATGGATTTTTTATTTGTTTGTTTTTGTAGTATGCAGGGGAACTTTCTATAAAGAGCTACTTAAAGGTAAAGTCAGAAGGATGAATCAACTTAAATATTCAGAAAACCTGGAGGAAAACATTTCAGACAGGTCCAAGAGATTTATTATATTTTAGTAACTGTCAGAACTTCAGTGTGGCTGGAGGACAGCAGAGAGTGGTCAAGAATAAGGTTGGTGTGCTAGGCTGGGGCCAGATCACAGGAGAGCCCTATAGGTCACCCTAAACCTTTGGAGAATGGTGCTGTTCTCTGTATAAGAGTGACCTTGTGAGAGCTCTCATTATTGACTGGGGAAAGCAGGTGATAATCGAAAGAAACCGTCTGCTTGGTAGGTTATGTACGGGTATGTTCAGCCTGGACCTGGGATTCCGGTAGGGGAAGAAACAGAGGAAAGTCAATTCTCAAAATCACTGACCAAAAAAGCTGCCAGAGCACCATGTTTCTCATTTTGTAGAAGTATATTGTGTAAGGAAACCTTGGTGACATAGTGGTTAAGCGCCATGTTTGCTCAACATGAGATCAGGGGATCAAATCTGCCAGGCACTCCTTGGAAACTCTATGGGGCAGTTCTACTCTGACTGAAAGGGTCTACATGAGTTGGAATTGACTCAGTGGCAGTGGGTTTGGTTTGGTTTATATTGTGTAATATAATGAATACAGTACTGTGTATTCCAGCACTAGGAAGGCATAACCTGTGTTATTTCTAGGTCAGACTTCCACCCCCTGATCCAACAACCTACCTACACACAGGGTATCACAGACACCCAGGATGAACAGGCCTCTGGCTATTTCTAGGCAAATTTGTCCAAGGCTAGCGTACTTGAATCCAGACTAAGACAAACTCAGGAAACTCCTTCAGTGTTTCGTTTCTGTGGTTCTTTTCTATGCGGATGTGTGATGGGTTGCTACTTTGTATAATGTTCCTCATCTGTTAGCATTTGACATTTTCTTCTTTTTTTCATTCTTAATACACTTTCATCACCCTCCCTTGTTACATGTTAAAATGTGATCATTTGGTTCTAAAGTCCACATTCTACTTGGTCTCTGTCTAAGGATTATAATCAAGCGGTAAACTCCTAACACACAGGCAATTGTTTTAGCAATCCAAAAATATAAGAGAAAAATTTTGCATTTAGATTTGAATTGTGCTCTCCAGCAAAGTTAAGTAGATTTTTTTTTTTTTTTTGGACCTACATCAAATGTACTGTTTGTGTGGCTTCCTTTGACGCTTTGAATTCAGTTGAGGAAAAGGCAAAATAATCTCTTACTATTATTTGCATTGTTGTATTTCAAGGCACGTGACTAACTCTGGTAAAGAACTAGGAAGAGTTGTATGTAATGGACCCAGATGGTAAAATAACATGTGTTCTAACATCTCAGTATGAGGAACAGATCAAGCAAGTAAACTCTTCCCAGACATTTATTACGTAGCCCAGGTCTGGAATAATTATCGTGCTTCTGGCGAGAGACAAAGGTGGAAAATGGACATTTAAGTACAGTTAATATTAAAGGAATTATTGCATTCTTTTCTGAACATAATCACCTGTAACTGGAAAAGTAATGGTTCCACATGGCATGATCTTTATTGATTTCTGTTAGATATTTGCACTGGTTTGACCCCAGTGTAGGTGTAGGATGTTACTAATTTGGATATTCTTGAGAACTTAATAAAACCATATTTGGTTTGCCAAATGGTTATTAATAAAAATAGACCAGTATGTTTCAAGTATGTAGAAGATAATACACTAAAAATAAAAAAATAAATGATTTCACTGAAATATCTAAAATCATGCCTTTCCCAACACCTATGCAATTTTTAAACAAATGTTTACATATTTTGCTACTCAGTGCAAGTTATGTGAACAATTATGATTAAATTGTGCGTGTGTGTCTGAGCATTGCAAACCTCTTTTCCATAGCATTTCTTAACCTCAACCCCTTTTTTAGAGCCGACATTTCAACATCTTACTGATGTTATTTTTTCATTAACAAATATTCTGATTTTCTTATGGAGACTATCTAGGTTATTTGAAGATAATTTCCATGACTCAGAAGCTGATTTTACAACAGGCGAGCACTTTGCTTAATAAAGTTATTATTTTTAAAAAATATTCATAATTAATAAATAGCTGGTTCTAGCAAAATACCTTATTTCGGTTGTTTACCATCAATTAAGTGCATCTTATTTCCTTTGGTATGAAAACACAGTTACCTAAGAAAGACAGCTACCAAAACTCCAAAGAAAGAAGCAAAAGGTTTAATCATTTATTGAACTTTATTATAGGCCAGGAACCCTCAGAGTCAGATTATTTAATACAGAAAAAATTCTCTGAAAAAGGAACTATTACCCCATTTTACAGGGAAGTCAATTAAACTTTAGAAAACTTGAAGAATTTTTAAAAGGACACACAACTAGTGGCTTTCCCAAGTCACTAACCTCTTAGCCTTAGTTTCCTAGCACAGAAAACAAATATACCTACTGTCTTGAGATTTTATGAGGATTAGATTAATATATCACCAGGGATCTGCCTCGCTTAGACTATGCTCAATAGAAGTTAGTGATAAGACTTACGCTAATGATCACAAGGAAGATGGAGGAACTCGTAGAAGCTGAGAAATTTGCATTACTAGTAAGCAATGGATTTCATTGTCTTGGTTTTTAAAAATTGAAACTTTGGACTGAATAATCACTAGGGTTCTTACATACTTTGATTTCCTATTTCATTGTGGCCTTCTGCTGAGAACATTGAAGCTGTAAGCAGACGAATAGGAAGGGTATAACCCTCTACTACCTACTAAAGAATTGGTATGTCTGAACCAATCTGCAGATTTTAGAGAGTGTGCCATCTACTTACTGCTACTTAGTCAGGAGTTCAGATTTCTTAGATGTTTATGTATAAAATTATATATAAACATACTTTTGAATCTACAACATCTTGTCATACAATTTTGATGCTTATGTGTTTTTACTAGACAATCAAAAAGAGGTAAGAGGTCGTATGAAGAGCTTCATGACTGAGGTCATATTGAAGAAGATCCGAGTACATGTTATGGTTTTTTTTTTTTTTTTAATTACAGAGAGTAACCATATGTAGTTGTTATTAGCACTTGGAAGTTTACTACTGTAGAAAAAAATTAGCCAGTGAAAACCTTGTGGAAAAGCTATGAATACTGTCTGATATAAATGAGTTCCTCAGGTTGGAAGACACTCAAAATATGACCAGATAAGAGCTGCCTCTCAAAGTATACTGAAGCTTAATGACATGGAGACAGCAAAACTTTCAGGACCTTAATTTGCTAATGTGGTGTGATTCAAAACTAAGAAACAGCTGCAAACACCCATTAGCAGTTGGAATGCGAAATACACAAAATACGAATCAAGGCTAATTGGAAGTTATCAAAGATGATATAGAGTGCTTTAACTTTGATATGTTATGCATTAATGTGCTGAAATGGACTGGTATTGGCCATGTTGAACCAGACAGTCATAGAGTCTGCTAGAAAATGAATGATAAATTGAAGAGGAATGGCATCACATTCATTGTCAAAAAGAACATTCAAGATCTACCCTGAAGTACAACACTGTCAGTGCTAGGATAATATCTGTACATCCACAAAGAAGGCCAGTTAGTACAGCTATTATTCACATTTATGCATCAACTGCTAATGCTGAAGATGAAGAAATCGAAGATTTTTTCCCAACTTTTGCACCCTGAAATTGATCAAACATGCAATAAAGATGTATTCCTAATTACTAGTGATTTCAATGTGAAAAATGCAAACAAAGAAGAAGGCTTAGTAGTTGGAAAATATGGCTTTAGTGATAGAAATGGTGCTAGAGAGTGAGTAGTAGAATTTTGCAAAACCAATGACTTATTTATCATAAATACTTTTTTTAACAACATAAATGATGACTATACATATGAACTTCATGGGATAGAATACACAGGAATCAAATCAACTGCAATGTGGAGATGATGGAGAAGGTCAGTAATCACCACTCAGATCAAGGCCAGGGGGGCTACTTCTGGAGTACACATTCAGATGCAAATTCAAGTTGAAGTGGGAGAAAGCTGAAACAAGTACAAGAGAACCAAAGTATAAGCTTGAGTATATTCCATCTGAATTTAGAGACCATCATAGGAACAGATCTGACACATTAAACACAAATCACTGAAGATGAGAAAAATTATGTGATGTCATGTAGTTTTCTATGCAACTAAAAATATTGTCATTATTGGTTGCTACTGTCAAGGCAATTCTGATTCATGGTTAGTCCTTGTGTGCTGAATAGCACTGCTTCATAGAGGTTTGAAAGCTGTGACCTTTTGGCAGCCGATTGTCAGGGATATCGGAATGGTTTTGAATCACCAACGTTTCAGTTCAGTTATCCATTACCTAACTATCTTCACTACTTAAGGACTCTACAAATAGCAATACCTATCTAAATCCATCCTGATAGATTTTTCAAATTTACTTCTGAAGAAAATCTTCTCTTAGACCAATTAAAAAGTGAAAAGCTCTAAGAATAAATTCATAGTTCCTTTTACTTTGATAATATAATATGTGATAATGAAAAAGCATGAAACACCCTACATTTCCTCTATGAATTTTATTACAAGATATATAAAAAGCTTGCCAAGTTTTTCTTTATAGAATAATAATTTAAACTAGTAAACTCAAGTAGCAAATTTAGAAAACCACCTAAAATATTCTTGCAGATTGAAAATAAGAGGGTAGGGAAGGAGGAGAAAAATGTGCCACCAGCCTGCTAAAAAGAAACAAACAAACAAAACAAATCCTGTGTGTAAGTTCAAACACTCTTCCAAGCTCTTCCGCTTTTCAGGATGGAAACTCACACCCAAAGAGATAAAGGGACTTGACCAATGTCTTACAGAAAGCTAGTGGCCTGTACTCATATTAGAATCACAAGTTAAATCTCTTAAATCTTGGCCCTTTGTCATTTTAAGAGGCCAAGCTGCTGTTAGTTTTGTGCTTTTTCTACAACACCACAGTTGCGTGTCCCTCAGGATTTTACTGGCTAACAGGGTCAATGAGTCGTAAAATGACAGTTGTCTTTCTCTATTTTTTACTTTGTCAGGGGTTGCTGTTTTGTTAGGTGCTGTGAAGTCAGTTCTGATTCTCAGTGGCTCCTGTGAACTGCCCTATAGGGTTTTCTAGGCTGTAATCTTTACAGGAGCAGATTGCCACACTTGTTGGGGTAGTAACAATGGCAACAGAACACCCATTGCCATCGAGTAGATTCTGACTCATAGAGACACTTCGGGACAGAGTAGAGCTGCCCCATAGAATTTCCAAAGAGCACTAGTGGACTTGAACTGTCAACCTTTGGATTAGTAGCTGTAGCACTTAACCACCAGACCACTAGGATTTTTACTGGGGGAAGGAGCCTGGAAACGAAATGAAATGGTTGGAGAGTTTGAGACCTCTTCTTCCAATCTCTGAAAGTGGACTTCACAGAAATCCATGCTTGCAGTGTTCCAAGGGCCAGAATCATGACTGCCCAGCCAATTTAAGCAAAACTTTCAGTTCTTCTTAATTAGTGGGTCTGCGGGAAGAGGGCTTCTCTCACTCATTCTTCCCAGGCTTTTCCAGAGCTCTCCACTGGCCTACTGCTCTGGGAGGGGGAGGACAAATGCAAGGCAAACAAACACAGGCTTTTGTGTGCTGGCTCTGGGGCTGCCAAATCTGCCGGCTGGATGCAGAGGCAATTTCTTCAGCATTTGTGGCCTTACACTGGCTTCTGCATGGGGAATTTGGGAAGTATTTATTGTTGAGAGAGGCCCTGGGAGATTATTCTTGGAAGGGATGACCTCTGTGAACTTCTCTTTGTGTATTGACTGAAAATATCTTGTAGCCAAGGTTTCACAAACTAGATGTGATTGTCTCCTCCCAACACAAAAAATACTGAGAAACAGAAGAAATTCTTAAAGATTCAAAATCCATCATATAGACTGTTTTTTTCTTGCCCAAGATAATTTGTATCTCAGAGGTACTGAGTTACTCAAATGTGGAAATTGTTTACTTGAAGTCACCTAACAATAACAATTTCCACACTTAAGTAACTAAATGGTCCTGAGATACAAATTATCAGAACAGAAAGAACTCCCCTATAGGGCTTCTAAGGAGTGGCTATAAGACAGGGCAGAACTGCTGCATTAGGGTTTCCAAGGAGTGGTTGGTAGATTTGAATTGCCAACTTTTTGGTTAGCAGTCAAGCTCTTAAAGATACAGTGTACTGCCCTCTAGGATTTTGTGGACTACTGAAATTTAAACATAGTAATATCTGCTTGTTTGGAAACTCTGGTGTCATAGTGGTTAAGCACTTTGTCTGTTAACCAAAAGGTCGGCAGTTCAAACCTACCAGGCGCTCCTTAGAGACCTGATAGGATAGTTCTACTCTGATCTATGAGATCATTATGAGTCACAGTTGACTCTATGGAGTAACTTTGGCTATTATTACTTATCCAAGAGAAGTTTTCCGTATTCCCACTACAGACAGAACCACGAGTACTAGAAGTGATACAAAGATGAAAAAATCATAATTTTTGACTTAAGGAACTCGCACAATTCACTCTTTTAATAAAGAAGAAGAAGTTGCACATAAATTTATCTGGAAGACATACTAGTGACTTAAACTAATTGTTCAGACTATCTTAGAATAAAATAGTCAATCGTTCAAATACTGACTTGTCCCTTTTTCTCTAAACTAGTATTTGAGCCTATGGAGAAAGCAGCATGACACAATTCCTTTTGGACTTTCCTCCAAGTACTGTGCTGGCTCCTTACTTAGTTCTTTTATGACTAAGTTCCTTATACTGATGGTTTTAAGCAACCCACTTTTTGGGGGGGGCGCACAACACTCTTAAGGAATAAGATACTTTTCTATCAGTAACAATGCCTATTCAGACAAAAGCTGCCCAAGGTATAATCACTGTATAAGTTCAAAATAGCCTTAACTTAACTCCAGAGACCGATATGTAATACCGAGGAGACATGTCTTCTTTCCATTTCTGAGGAGCTTTGAGGACTTCTGTTTTTAGAAACACGATCTCTTATGCTAGAATACTTAATTTGTCAGCCTCCTCATTATACCAGCTTCCGCAGAACCAGGACTTTCCAGGGTCAGAAACTGATGACTGAAATCCCCTCACTTGGTATGAAGACCAAGTCAGGATCTCAGTATAGCTAGAGAGAGTTCTGCCAGAAATGGAAATGGCCTTGAGGCTTGAATTTGAGGTAGTGAGCATCAAATGGCTGGGAATAAGGGAAAGCTCATGCATCTCAGAGTCAAGGTGAACAGGTGCCGTGGATAGAATTATGTACCTCCCCCAAAAGTATGTAGCCATTGGCTAGGCAATTATTCTTGGTATTGTGTGTTGTTCCCATATGTGGTGAATCCTGCATCTGTGACGTTAATGAGCTAGAGCGGACGGCCTTTCTGTTACTGAGGTAGAACTCGGTGTATAAGGTTGTACTGTGTCTTGAGACATAAAGGAAAGGGAAGCAAACAGAGAATGCGGGACCTGATACCCCCGAGAAGCGGTGCCGCGAGCAGAGCGCACGCTTTGAAAAGGACTGGGGGTCCGCGCCCCTCAGAAGCTCGCAGTCCAGAAGACTGACGGCAAGGAGAAAGTCTTCCCCTGGAGCTGATGCCCTGAATTGGGACTTGTAGCCTACTGGACTGTGACAGAATAAAATTTCTCTTTTTAATACCATCCATTTGTGCTTTTTCCATTAGACCGGCACTAAATGACTAAGACAAGCAGGGATCAATTCCTGACTGCACCTTTTAAACTCACTGGCTCTCTTTTCTACTACTTCTTTACTGCCCAGGTTCAGACTCTTATCTTCCTAACTTCTGTGTCTCCCTGACTTCTCTCTGTTGTTTGCTGCTTGTTTCTTTCCAGCACCGTCTGTGTGACCTGCCTAGCCTTTTACAACCTCAGCCCACCTCTGCCTGCTTTCTCTCCCGAGCTGGAATGTCTGCCAGCTGTTTACCATGAATCTTTTACACTTCTGTGTAGATCTCTTCCTCTCTGTTTCTACTCACATAGGTCCCCAGAGGACAGCTTTGTGGCCTCTCTGGTCTCTGGGGCTCAGTAGTTCTAACCTCACCACTGTTTGTCTGGGTCTTACCAACACAGTTCTACATCCAGTTATTCCTTTTGTTTGTTGTTAACTAGACCCTTCTTTTAATAACTTCATCGTAGATCAATGAGCTTTGAAAAAGGAAAATTTGTCTTCCTTGCATAGATTTTTATATGAATCCTTGTTTTATGGTGCCTGAATGGGTTTATTTGTTTAAGAAAGCACAATACAGCACAGATGTATGGGCTAAGTGTGCTTGCTGAATGGTACTCTGTATAGAATATTTGTGCGCATACGAGTATTTACAACAAAAGATAGACATCTTTCCCTTTTGGAGGATTTTTTTTTCTCAAGCTAGTCAAAAGTTAGACTTATAAAACAAACCTGTGGAATATTTACTGAACAGTATCACAAGCAAAATTTATGACTACACTGGAAAGCATCTGAAAGCATCTTAATACAAAATATCAAACCTTTTAAAGGTTGGTATCAGACATTCTCTACCACATTAGCATCTGTTAGTATAATACTTTTGCTCAGAGGGTTGGATTTCTGCTGTATTTTGTCTCTAAGCCACTGGAAACAATACTGTAGTTTTCTAGTACTACTGCTGCACTTTCAGTCAAATGCCCACTTTGTGTAACTGATTGCAAGCAAAAGAGTGTGTTTTATGAGTATGTTTTTGAAGATTTGGGTTTTTCCTGGTAACCGGTAGGCATGGTAATTAATTACCTTAAGTTGGTAAAGTTGGTAATTCATTTCCTTCTCTCTACCTAAAGTGGCCATGCTTTGGACATGTTGTCGGGAGGGATCAGTCCCTGGAGATGGATATCATGCTTGCTGCAACAGAGCAATGGCAAAAAGGAGGCAGATTCTCAAAGAGATGGATTGACACAGTGGCTATAACAATAGGATTAAGCATAAAAAGGATTATGGGCATGGCACAGGACAGGACAGTGTTTTGTTCCTAGGCTTGCTATAAGTTGGAATTGACTCAGTGGGATCTAATGACAACATCCAAATTGAATGTAGGTAACAATATACTCCAGGTATTAGTTATTGTTTGTTCATATATTTTTTATTTTCCCAGATTTATGTGTATAGTGACACAGAATGGGTATTTGACTGAAACTACAGCAGTAGTACTGGGAAACTAGAGTATTATTTCCAGTGGCTTAGAGACAAAACGCAGCAGAAATTCTTCTGAGCAAAAAGATTGCACTAACAGGTCGTAACCTGGTAGAGAATGTTTGATAGCAACCTTTGAAAGGCTTGGTTTTTTATTAAGGTGTTTTCACACCCTTTTCTGTGCAGTAGATGACAATATCGGGCCGTGCACTTTCAGTTCGTTGAAGCATTCATTTGGGTTTCATGTGAAGAAGTTTTGAATACCTGAAGCTTTGTGCTATTGTTTTCCTGCTAATATCTGGCAAACATTTCTTTTTTTCCTCTAAATTCCTGTAAACTGATAGAGTTACTAGAAATACACTCATTTCACTGTGCTATTTCAGAGAAGTTCAAGGTAAGGTCACATCTGAAAAGTGAGCCCTCTCTATATTCTGAAGAAAATGCCAGTTTGGAATTTCCATATTTAAGACACCCACTCATCCCCTCCCCAATAAAATATAGGTTATGTGATTCTACAGCTCTTAGTTAGAAAATTTTGTCTTCATGGGAGATGAAAACTGTAAGTTATTATAGTTTATAAATGTGTACTTAGGTAGACCGGAGGGTAACACATAATTTCAACTTATTTCTGGACTGAATTAATATGATTACATATTATTTCATACCACAAGAGTAAAATTATTCTCTTATAGAAGGTGACTCCTTTCCCAAATTACCTGTACTCTTAGTAACTTCTGATCAGCATTTTTTATTAAAATAACTACTGAGCCAGATCCAACTGAATGGCACTTGGCTTGGCAACGACTAGTCAGACATTTCAGAGAAAGAATAAAATCACATTTGTCGCTAGTCCTACACAGAGTCAATAGTAAGAATCTGGTAATCTGCAAGATTATGTGCCTATGTTTTCACTTGTCTGTAACTTTGGACCTAGGGGTAGGGAGGAGATCTGTCAGTAGCCATCAGTCCACACAGCTGACCTAAAAAGCAAGGAAACAAACAAAAACCACAAACTATTGTCTTCCAGTCCGTTCCACCTCATAGTGACCCTATAGGACATAGTGAAACTGTCTCATGGAGATGTCAAGGAACAGCTGATGGATTTGAACTACTAACTTTTGGGTTAGCAGCTAGGCTCTTAACTGCTGAGAGTGTCCTCACTGCGGTATTCTTCTGTGATGTGCTAGTTAAAAAAATAAAATAAAATAAAGCATGTTGCTAAAGAGCCAATTTCGACTCATAATGACCCAATAGAAACACTGCCCCAGTGTTTCTAAAAACTGGCTGGTGGATTAGAACTGCTGACCTTTTGGTTAACAACCACAACCAGGTCAGTTAAAGCTGACATCTACATTTATATGTCATACTTTCAAACTCTCAGCTACCTTGAAATTGGACTTGATTTTGTTTAATTGCTTGAGAATTCATGACCCCATAATTAATCGCAGTCCAGAAGCTAAGACGACTAGAGTTTTTAAACATGGCTACCTTATTAAAGGAAAGAAACTTGTGTGTGTGTGTGTGTGTGTGTGTGTGTCAGGGAGTGTGAAGATGGGGATTTGAATAGGTGGCAAATGGTGTCTGAAAAGACTTAATAGCTAAGATCCTTAATTGATAAAGTGTGTGTTTAAGAAGGCACAGGGCAACACTGTCTTGCTAAGACTACTTGGGGATTAGTCACCACTAACTTAGTCAGGATGAACTGGTGTGCTCTCACTGAACCGGATAAAAGTGAGAAAAAAAGTTTTAATTCTCATGTAATCCATATTTCTGGGGTCCATGGAATTGGGGTAACACAACTAAGCCAATGCCTTTAAATATCCTTTTTAACCATGAGCTAGAATAGACTGGTCTCCTAAAAGTCACCTTTAAGTCAAACAACTGTCTTCTTAACTGGTAGAGACCATTTTCCTTGGTCATTATGCTCTTTTCAGTCAGTTTCAGGAAACAGAAACTCCAAGGTCAAATTGTAGGGTAAATTGTTACTATATAAACACAGTTCTGGCCCTTTTCCATGGCAATGTTGATGTAAGATGGAGTATAAAAATTTGGGGGAGTTCTTTCATCTCTGGAAAATTTTTTGCTCCCTATTTGTCATGTTGTATAACATGCAAACTGCACATTAAATAAACTTCAATTTCGGTTATTGGCTTAACACATCTTTGTTTTAATAAAGAAAACAAAACAAGAAAACTTAGAATTGAAAAACCAACTGGGTAGCGTTTCCCAGCTAACACATCCAGTGGGTGGAAAGATATGCCTCCTAGGTCATGGAAAATCGAAATTATTACATAGATTGCCATAACTCCCAAGGTGTCAAGAGTTAGAAAAAGTAGAGAAAGAGCTGATGTACAGCCCAGGCAACTGGAATGGGCATCTTGAGCATAGCTGCTTGGGAGGGAGTCTACCCAACAAAAAGCGAGCTGATGAGATGCCCATCATTGCATTATGTCAGTCCCCCAAGGAAGGGTATGAGCAGTTTCAAAGCAATGGAAGCAATGCTCCTGCAGAAGCTGTGATGAGTCACTTTTCAGGCAGTGTCTCAGGGATGAAAGGTGACTGACAGTGGTTTTTAGAAACATGGCCTCTAGGATACCTCTTTCTGGGTCTCTTTTCTCTCATCTTAAAAGTCAAATAGATGCCATCCTTGATGGCATGCAAATTGTTCAGGTAACCAAGTGTTTAACTAAAATAAAATAGTGATAAACAAGTTAAATTAAAGCACTTGTAGCAAAAATTGGTAGATCTTGACTGTATGGAAACCCTGGTGGCATAGTGGTTAATAGATATGGCTGCTATCCAAAAAGGGCAGTTAATTCAAATCCACAACTCCTTGGAGACTCTGTGGGGCAATTCTACTCTGTCCTATAGGTTGTTGTGAGTCAGAATTGACTTGATGGCTATGAATTTGGGTTTTGGGTTTTCTTTACTACATCATGCAAGTGTGTTATAAAAAAATGAGAAAGGGCTCAAGAATTTCAATAGACATACGTACAAAATCAATTAATTCTTATCGAGGAAATGGAAACATTTTCAACTTAGTAACAACAGAATAAAAAAACAACGATTATATAGTACCATTTTCTGTAAATAAATGAAAAGGATATTCTCATCTCATTATTTGTAGCACATAAAAATGATGAATAAAAATTTAAAAGTAAAAAACTAACTAGAACTGAATTTGTCAGTTCTTAGCAAGGAAATTGAAATATTAATGTCTTTTGATCTAGCAATTGTACTTCTAGAAATCTGCCTAAAAAGGAAATAGCAATAGATTCAGAAAGCAAACAAACTATGCACAACCAGACCCATTAGAAGCTGACAGATCTCACTAGAACCGGGCTCCATCTCTTACTACTTGTATGCCTTGAGGATTACTTCTCTTTAAGTTACTCTCAGTTTCATTACCTGTAAAATGTAATAATAAAAGACAACTCAGTAAAAAAAAAGACAAAGGAATAGACATTCCTTCAAGGACCATATGCAAATAGCTAGCTACCATGCAACATGAAAAGATGCTCAATATCACTATTAGCAAGTGCAGGATACATTCAAAATGACAATGTAGTGCTGTTTCATATTCACTTCAAAAAAAAAAATTGGTTGCCATCCATTGCACTCTAACTCGGGGTGATTACATGTGTGTCAGTGTAGAACTATTCTCCACAGAGTTTTTATTGGCTTAGTTTTCAGAAGTAGGGCACCAGGTCATTCTTTCCATGATCCTTTAGGTAGACTCCAACTGCAAACCTTTTACTTAACAGCCAGTGCTTAACCGCTTGCACTAACCTAAAGTACTCTACTCATTGCCACTGAGTTGATTTCAACTCATGGTGAGCCTGTAGAGCAGAGTAGAAGTGCTCCACAGGATTCTAAGGTTATGTCTTTATGGAAGCAGACTTCACATTTTTCTTCCAAGGAGAAGCTGGAGGTTCCAACTGCCAACCTTTTGGTTAGCAGTCCAGGACTTAACCAGTATACCACCAGGCTCCTGTATTTGTACTAGAATGACTTTAATTAAAGAGTCAGGTAATAACTAGTGACAATGAGAATGTGGAGAAATTAGAACCTTCATCCATTATGGGAGCATAAAATAATGGAATACAGTCTAGCGGTTCCTTGAAAGGTTACTGTAGAGTTACCATTAAAGAAACCAAACCTGATGATATGGAATTGATTCCAACTCACAGCAATTCTATAGGACAGAGTAGAGCTGCCTTCAAGGGTGTCCAAGGAGCCACCTACAGAATGGGAAAAAATATTTGACAACTCTATGTCAAACTGATGCTTGATCTCCATAATCTACAAGGTACTACAAAATATCAATAAGAGAGAGATAAATCATCCAATTAAGCGATGGGCAAAGGAGCTGGACAGACACTTCTCTAAAGAGGAGATCCAGGCAGCCAACAAACACAAGTGGACATGCTCACGATCATTAGCTATTAAAGAAATTAAAATCAAAACGACAATGAGATACCATGTCACCCCAACAAAGTTGGCCATGATCCAAAAAACACAAAACACTAAATGTTGGAGAGGCTGTGAAGAGATTGGAACTCTCCTACACTGTTGGTGGGATTGTAAAATGGTGCAACTTCTTTGGAAAGCAGTCTGGTGCTACCTTAAAATAATGGATATAGATATACTATTTGAGCCAGTAATTCCACTGCTTGGAATATATCCTACAGAATTAAGGCCATTCACACCAACTGATACATGCACACGAATGTTCATCACAGCACAGTCTGCAATAGTAAAAAAAAGATGGAATCAACCCAGATGCCCAACAACAGAAGAATGGATTGGTAAACTATGGTATATATACTCAATGGAACACTACGCAATGATGAACAACAACGATAGCAGGAATCATCTCTTAACCTGGTTTCAACTGGAGGATAATATGTTGAGTGAAAGTAGTCAGCGACAGAAGGACAAACACTGTATGAGACCCCTATGATAAGAACTTAAAATCAGACTCATGCATAGAAGAAAAGACTCTTTGACAGCTGCAAGGGTGGGGAGGGTGGGAAGGTGATGGGGGAGGGTTTAGATTAGACAGCTGTTAGAAATTTGATTGGGGGAAATCGGTGACAACACACATTAGTAAGAAGATCAATATTAACAGGACTTCAACACAACTTGCGTACTCCTCCCATCTTAACCCAATATTGCAAGCACAGAGTAGCTGGGGTGGGGGGCCAGGGACCGTGCTCTCAGGGGAAATTGAGACCAATTGGTACAATTAGAATTTGCTAATGAGGACTCTCTGTACCCCACATCGATGAGTGGTGTTTGGGGTCTTAAAAGCTGCCAAGCTGCCATCTGAGCGTACAGCAAATGGTACCAACTTAGCAGGAATGGATGATCACTGAGGTCCATAACAACATGGGGGAAAGAGAATCCAGAAGACAGAGAGACCCACATGAGTGGATGTCTACATTGACTTGTGACCGGAAGAACCAGATGATGCCCGGCCACCACCAGTGATAGCCATGATGGAGCTCCCAAAGTTGAATCTCACTGGCGACACAAGAATGAATAGGGGTATACCCTGAGATCTCCACTAAAAGACCACAATTGATGGCTCAGGGGCTTTAAGGTTCCCCTGGGAGCAGGGCCCCTGGCCCTGATGCTACCCCTGTCCATAAGTCATAATGAAGGTCAACTTTTCGGACACCAATGGGTTGGACTTTGTGACGCAGAGTGACCATATTGTGTGGGCACTTTATGGTTCTAGGCATCTACAGGAGGTTGTCCTGTTGACCTCATACTGGAAGATGGGGAATTGGTGGAGAGAAGAAGATATGAGACTACTGGGAAGATAAGACATGTGTGGAGCAGAGAGGAAGAGTGTGCTGTCACCATGCAGGGAGAGCAGTGGAAGCTGCATGTAGGTGAGCATGCAAATTTATATGGGAATGTACATTTTCATTCAATCATAAAAAAAAGAAGGGGGTGTCCTAGGAGTAGCTGGTGAGTTTGACCTGCTGATTTCTTTGTTAGCAGTTGGGGTCTTAATGACTGTGTCACCAGGGATCTATCACCCAGCAATTCCACTCCTAAGCTTATACACAAGAGAAATGATAATGTCTTCATAAAAATTTGCATACAAGTCTTCATATCAATGTGATTCATAATAGCCAAAAAGTGGAAACCGCCCAAATATCCATTAACTGGTGAATGAATGGAGCCCTGGTGGTGCAATAGTTGAAAATTTGGATGCTAACTAGGTGAGCAGATTGAATCCACCAGCTACTCCTTGGAAACTCTGTGGGGCAGTTTTACTCTGTCCTATAGGTTGCTATGAGTCAGAATAGACGTGAGAGCAACATTTTTTTCATTTATTTTTTTAAAATATTGTAGTTCCATAAAATGTTATATTCTTTGCCAATAAAAACAATGAAAACACTGGTACATGCTACAACATGGATAAACCCTGAAAACATTATGCCAGTGAAAGACCTCAGACACAAAAACTACATATTGTGTAATTTCTTTTATATGAAAAGACCAGCATAGGCAAATCTATTGGACAGAAAGTAGAAAGTAATTACCCTGGGGTGAGAAGATTCCAGTGAAATGGGGAGTGACTGCCTAACCGTAAACTGAATGTAATCAAGTAACAGAGTGCAGCAACACCTTAAAACCAGGGAGGGGGTGGAAAGACCCAGGTTGGCCAGATTCGGGTGAGCATTGTTCAAGAGAAAACAAAACCTGACAGAATCCTTAATAGAAGGTGGGCAATAAGTATGTAAGTAATAACTCTCCTAAGGATAAACAAATTTTATTTAAAAGGATTCTTTTGTCTTAAGCAGCTACTATTTTGTCAGGAACTTTTAAGGTGTTTTATGTATATGATTAGTCTTCACACAACGACTCTTACAAGCGCAGGAACGATACCTTAAAATCTTTGATTTGCCAAGGATCACACAAGTAATAAATGACATCGTAAAGACTAATACTAACTTGTTGCCATCCCGTTGTTTCTGACTCATCGTGACCCTGAGGACGGAGTAGAACTACCTCATTGGATTTCTAAAGCCCTAAGCTTTATGGAAGCGGATTGTTACATCTTTCTCTCATGGGGTGACTGATGGGTTTGAACTTTCAACCTTTCAGTTAAGAGCTGAAATCTTAACTACTATGCCATGTGGAGTAAAGACTAGAATTCTAAAATGCTCACTACATTATTCTATGTTGGTTTATTTAAATTTAAAACGGTGTCTCATTCACCAAATACATTTAATAAAGCATACTTACCATGTCATTTGAGTCAAAATGCAGAGGAGAGAACTGCAGTTCCTGTTTCAAGTCATGAACTTAGGGCTAAATCCCAGAATTTTCAACCAAATGCCCTGAGACTTTTTAAGTAATAAGCCTTAAAAAGGATGGAGTATAAATAGTAGCACCTTATATCAGTTCTGTAATTTTTCCAAGTGACAGTAATCTTTTTTGTTCTTCCTAGGCATGTATGAGTAAAGGCTTTTTTTAAAACTTTTTTTTATTTTTTTCAAATTTCCCATTCAGTTCTTTAAAATAAATGACTGCATGAGGCCCCCTAATTGAGAAACTTGATCACATTTATGAAAAAAATTTGAGATTGCATCACTCTCTCAGGCTAGAAGATGGTAACATACCATGTAGCTTTCAATTTAATATACTATAGAAATGCTCCTTATGTAAATAATGTCTTAATGTAAACATTATATGACGGACTCTAACAGTGAGCTCCCGCTTAAGTTTTAGATTAGATACTAAAGGAAGAGAAATGTCAGCCTTATTAGGAATTTTTTTAATGACTTAAATACTTGCAGTTATTTTTGTGCAGAAACTATATTTCTCCTGTTGTTGCCATGAACTGTCAGTTGCGACTCACAGTGACTCTATGACAACACTATGGGACAGAATAACTCTGGCCAATAACATTTCCAAGGAGTGGCTGGTATATTCTTACTGTTGATCTTTTTTTAAGCAGCTAAACTGCTTAAACTCTTAATCATTATGCTAGCAGGGCATCATTTTTCTTCTATGGAGAGGTAAACCAGTAGTAGAATTTTGACAAGATTTGTGTGATTTCAGTTGTAATTTAGGTCACAGCAATAAACAAATGCACAGGTCTGACCCTTCCATTCATGTGAGCACCAAAGAGGATTTTCCTGTGGAATACCTGAAGAGGGCATACCTTTGCGATGTCGTTTCCCTTCCACCGGATTCTAGGACACCTTGAGTTTGATAGAGTAGCACCATGCTGATTCAGGGGAGAGGATGGGTGCACTCCAACTGGAATAACCAAAGCCTGAGTAGGGTCGCTATGAGTTAGAATCAACGTCGTGGCCATGGGTATGGGTTGAACAGACTAAAATTTTGCTTATTGACTAGTGTAATGTACTTCAAATTTATAGGCTTGATTTATTTAACTTAGTGGAATCCCCAGGTGCTTTCCAGACAGGGTGCGTGCCCAATATGTCCTTGAGAAGACATGTGTACATTGGATAATGACTGTCTATGTCTTTTGAAGCAAGGAGGGGATCATTTTGTTTTTGAATCAGGCAGTAACATTCTTGTTGACTTTTCACTTTTGAATTAGCCAGTGACATGTTCTCTTTGGCCAGCTGAGCAGAGATATTGTGGGTTAAGACAAAGGCAGAATGAAAGGAAGACCACAGCGAGCAGTCACAGGGCACCAAGCAAGCAGAGCGGGAAGTGTTCATTTAGTTAAATGAGGCATTTTGAAGGCTAAAATGTGATTTGTGGTGATCTCCCTCAAAACAGGATTGTAAACCTTAAAATGGGTTGAAATAAAAGCAAAGGTGGTTTTTAAAAAATATGTATTTCTACAAGTCCAGTCAAAGACTTATTTATTACAAAATTATATAAGAAAGATGACACTAATGAAAACCCCTCTTCACATAGACACCAAAATAAGCACTACTGAAAAAACCTAACCCTGTAGGAAGATACCCCTGAGTTTCAGTTTACTTATCTGTTAAAATCATAATAAAAATATTTACCAGTTTGAACTTGTGACCTCTGAGATTCTTTCCAACTTAGAGTTTTTATGGTTCCCTGTAAGACATACTTAAAAGTTCAAGGTGCCGCATCTACCAGGAGAACATGAATTTTATTAAGTAATGAAGAGCTTGGAAAACCCGATGGGATTAATCTCTAAGGATGAACTGTATCATTCATGCATTCTGACAGGTTTGTGATGGACATATGTCTATGCATGTCCCTGTGTGTATGTGTGTATGTGTGTGTGTGTGTGTGTGTGCATGTGTGTGGGAAGGCTTTTTACACCACTTAAATCATACTGTCATTTCCCAAAGCAAACCATAATAAAAGATTTTCTAGCTTGACTGCACATTAGAATCTGGGGAGCTTTAAAAAGCTTGATGCTCCGGCCACACTACAGACCAATTAAATCAGAATCTCTGGGGTAGGATAAGCACATCAACAATGTTTAAAGCTCCCCAGAGAATTCCACTGTGTAGCCCATAATGAGTTCCACCGCCTGGAGCCTTCAGGTTGCAGAAGAGAAACCTGAGGCCCTGGTAAATTAAGTAACTGAGTTTAGGTCAAACAGCTGGTGATGAAGTGGGATAAGAGTGCAAAGCTCCTGATTCTCAATCCTGTTCTTTCCACTACATCCCTGTATTTCTGTATCTCCTTATTTCATATGGCTGTTCTCTGACTTGGCCTGCCTATGGTCTCGATTTCAGGTCTTCTGCTCAGCACCTCTACAAAACAAGCAACAACAAACCTATTGTCATTGAGTTGATTACTGACTCCTAGCAACCGTAAAGAATAGAGTGGAACTGCTGCGTAGGGTTTCCGAGGCTGTAAATTTCTTTACAGAGGCAGCCTGCCTCATCTGTCTTCTGGAGAGTGGCTAAAGGAAACAAACCCACTGCCGCTGAGTCAATTCCGACTCACAGAGATCCTGTAGAGCCGATCAGCGCTGTCCCACAGAGTTTCTAAGGAGCACCTGGAGGATGCAAACTGCTGACCTTTTGGCTAGCAGCCGTAGCACCTAACCACTACACCACCAGGATTTTAGTGGGTTCTAATTGCTGGCCTTTTGGACAGCAGCAGAGTGCTCTAACCGTATACACGACAAAACAAAGATGTGAGTAGCTTTTCCCAGTATAAGCTTTAGATGTGAGTTTCTACAGCCACCGTTTTCTAGGTTTGCCAGTCTAGAGGCAACCTTAATTCTCTCATCTTAATGAGAAAATTAGAAACGCTAGTGGTGCAGTGATTAAGAGCTACAGCTGCTAACCAAAAGGCTGGCAGCTTGAATCTACTGGGCATTCCTTGGAAACCATACGGTTGCACTTCTACTCTGTCTTATGGGGTTACTGTGACTTGGAATCAGCTCTGAGATAATTGGTTTGGTTTTGGTTTTAATGAGAAAATTGATCACCAGAAAACTGAAATAACTGTAAACAGCAAATAAGCAAACAGCAAATAACTGTAAACAGCAAACAGTAAGGTCCAGGGTGAAATCTGTAAGCACTTTAGCAAGTTTTTCACTCTTTTAAGACTCCAGCTTTGACAAGAGGAGTTGTAACGGTTAACCTTAGGTGTGAGCTTGTCTAGGCTCTGATTCCTAGCTGTTTGACAGACACTGGATCAGATACTCTTCCATAGTGTAATGTAATGTAACCTAATGATCCTCCATGATGTGATCAGCTAGTCAGTCGGAAGAGAAGTTTCCTTGAGGAAGTGGCCTGCCTCCCGATATAAACAGACGATCTGGCCAAGTTTGTTCCTCTCATGGCCTAATCTCCGGTTTGGGGGCCATAAACCTGAGAAGTTTCCAGCCTACTTCCTGACCCACAAATCTGGGATTTTCCAGCCCCAACAATTTTGTGAGAAAATGCCTTGAAAATCTCTCTCTCTCTATTTACATACCTATTTCACTGGTTTTGCTACTCTTGAGACTCTAGACTAAGAGAAGAATGTTTGGTAGGAGATGCTAAAACCCTTCTTCATGAAGCAAACACACATCTACACCAGGAATAGAGTAGCAGGAAGCATCCTATTTTCTACATTTGGAAAGTCAGAAGAGGACCAAGATACTGGTATAATTCACACATATTATTGCTATGTGCTGGCTCACCTGCAACTCAGCCTACAATTTCTCTTCCAGAATGCCTGGATCGTTGAAGCTGGAAGCTTGGATCACTGAAAGACTGATGCTGGTTCCCACTCATTCTCATGGGTTCTAAAGCAAGCTTGCAGGGTTTTTTTTTTCCTTGCTCTCCCATTCACGTCTATTCTCTGTCTTTAACTGCCTGACACACGCACACGCACACACACACACACACACACACACACACACACACACACACACACACATATCACACAGTATTGCCATCGATTCTAACTCATAGTGATCCTATAGGACACAATAACACTGCCACATATGGTTTCTAAGGAGTGCCTGGTAGATTCAAACTTCCAGCCTTTTGTTCATCAATCTCCTTGCCTATAATTTTGATAATGATTTTAAGACAAAGTTTTTAAGGTGAAGTTGCCTAAAATAGATGAATTTTAAAGCTTTTCATATATAGTTTCTATTTTTTTCTTAGAAAGTATATGCTGATTATATTTTCTTCAGCAATTTTTCTTCCTTGTTTTAATTTTGCCACGAGAAGCCCAACATGTATGATTATTATTTTAACTTACAGTCCCAAAGACAAAAAAAATATGTATTTGTATCTTGAGATAATATGTGGTTATTAAGGTGTTGTAAGATGCTTTTTGTTGTTGTTAAGCTGTTAGTTTATCAGATTTCTCTTATACCTAGTAAATACACTGTGGTAGTAAAGACTGCAGAAGAGGAAAGAAAACTGTACTTTAGAAATCTGAGAAATAAAACCTGAAGAAGTAGAAAAACTGCAGAACAGTAATTCTTCTACCCCTATCCAAAATCAGTGGTGGACAGGGAGGAGTGAGAGTTGCCCACAGCAGAGATTGAGTTTCTCTGGATATCAAACAAAGAATACGACCGTGCTAACATCTTTGGCTGGGACTCTGGAAGTGTTAGAATATAATTGACAAGGCACCAATCCAAACATTATACATCTAAGACTGATAAAGGAAGTTAAAGTAGAAACTAGAGAATGTCAGTCGATATTTTCACAACTTTATTTAGCTTAAAATGAGATCCCTGAAGACCAAGACACAGTTAGCATAACCCTATTATGAAAAGGGGGCCAGGAGAAATATTCAGAAAGTATAATTTCATTTCTGGAAGAAATTATGTAAGCCTTTTTGTACAATCCTGTAGAGCTATACCTCAAAAGCCCTCAGTTTGAAGGAGACCAGCCTGTGCTCTTATTCCTTGGTTCCTGAGGATATTTTTACTGTAAAGGTGTTAAACCCTTGGCATGAGAAGGGAAGAGCAGGGAGAGAACTGCATGCTGTTACTGGGGTTTAACTGGAAACTCATTTGCTTGTTTAGGTTTAGGGTTGACACTGCCTACTGAGAAAAACCAAACCCAAACCCACTGCTGTCGAGTCAATCCCAACTCAGAGAGACCTTGTAGGACAGAGTAGAACTGCCCCATATAGCTTTAAGGAGTGCCTGGTAGATTCAAATTGCCAGCCTTTTGATTAGCAGCTGTAAAACTTAACCATTACAACATGAGCATTTCCAAAAGAAACTTAATTCACATGCTGTCACTGATGTGAGTTTTTCTGAGTTGGTTTACACAGTTTACATGGGAATTTTATGTGGGATTTTTGATTTTTATTATTGACTCTCCAAAATTCTGGTCAAAAAAGTCTTCCTCTAATCAATGAATTGTTCGTCTACAGAAAACAATTTGAAAACATGTCAACTTGAAGAAGAGTGGGCTGTATGACAAACCTATGAGGAGGTTTGTAGGCAGTCTAAACTCACAGCTGGTCCAATATCTCTGGGGACTAGCAAGTGACAGAGGGGTCACTTACGGCCCCAAATTCAGAGAAGGTGAAAGGAGATAAAACACAAGGGAAGAGTTCAACGGTAGGAGTTAACATGCAACCAATAACTCACTCTGGAAGACCCCAAAGGGCAGTGCTCAATTAACCACTCTCAGTTTCAATTTCTTGTTATGCTTTGTTTGCTTGTATTTATTTTTTTAGTATCTATGGTCCTCCAGGGAAAATATGGTGCTATGGTGGTTAAGACCTATGGCAGCTAACCGATTCTAATCCAATGGGCATTCCTTGGAAACTGTGAAGCCGTTCTACTCTACAGGATTGCTGGAGTCAGAACTAACTTGACAGTGAAGCATATAAGATTCCCTGGACTGGTAATATTTTAATTTGATGAGCTCCTTGGTCTATCTTTTTTGACTTTCAAGGAAATATCCAGAGAATAAACTCTTGGTGTTTGCTTTAGTCCTAGGTAGGGAATGGCAGAAGCGTAATACATGTGATTAATCCTTAAAATTCCATAAAAACAGAGTGAAGACCTATCACATGGGGGGTGGGGGAAGAAAGAAAAAAGAAATGTAGATAATCTGCCTAAGACAATGGATTAATGGATTCACTGTGCTCTTCTATGAACCAAGACTTGGTCCAATCTAGCAGTGTTCTAGTTAAAACAAAATGAAACAAAACCAAACCATCCTGAAGATTTGAATCACTATCTTTTGTCCAAAAATTTATCTGGACCCCACTTATTGCCTTAGTCTAGATATAATTTCCTGTTATAATCCAGACCTAGAGGTTATTAAACTGAATAACCACAGCACAGTTAAAAATCTTTTGAACAACACTCATCCTGCCTAGGAAACTGTCTTCTGACTTGGCTGCATTACTGAAGCACCCACCAGGCTTTCCTGAGCAGTGTGCTGCCTTGACATAATGGACACAGAGTGGAGAAGATGCTTAGTTGCACCTGGATTCCCAGATGGTGCCCATAATTTGTGTTTTTTTGGAAACTAGAGACAAAACAACTCCATTTTATTGGGCCGAAGTCCTAAATGTAGAAGATCATTGAGATGAAAGGTATTGGCCTGGAATAAGCTCTGGCAAATGTCTTGGAAGAATGTCTTTTCTGTCCCAGTTGAGTGTGTTTCCAAAATATTTCTTTAGTTCAAATGGGGTCAACCAACCATAACTCCTCATGATCGCATCTTTTAGTATTCCAATCTGATCTTTGGTCTGTGTAAGCCCAGCTCTGTCTGAATTTTTGGGAGTATTTTATACATTTTTTTAGTAGATTAGAAAAAGAAATGTTGGCCACTGTGAGAAATAGATTCTCATGATATCAACCACTTTTTGTGTGAAAGTCATAATGATCAGCAGGTAACATGTTGTTGTTAGATGCTGTCAAGTCAATTTCAAGTCATAGTCACCCCATGTGCCAGAGTAGCACTGCCCCATAAGGTTTTCTAGGATATAATCTTTACAGGAACAGAGCTCCGAGTCTTTCTTCTGCAGAGCTGCTGGCTTAGTTTGAACCACCAAGTTTTTGGTTAGCAGCCAAACACCTAACCATTGTGCAACCAGGGCTCCTTTAGAGGTGACATAGTAGAGCAACTCTCTATGTTTAATTGCCAAGAATTTCTTTAACCATTCAGCATGGAGGACTGGTTTTATAATCTTCATAATTTCTCATGACATCTTTTCCCATTCTGTGTCTTAAGCCAAACAGTGCCTCAATAGATTGTCACGTATTCCTTATAAACCCACTGGCTTATAAGCTCTTTGACAGCAAATACCACTTCCCAAAGAACTTACCACCATGCTCTGTAAATGGTGAATTTCCATTGATACCTCTTATATATCTTGCTAGTACAGTATTACAGATGTTCTTTTCTCCAGCCAGTCCCATTCCAGACATATACAGTCATGCACCACATGACATTTGTTTGGCCAGTGTCTGACTGCATGTGCATCTGTGGTCTGAACCCCTGTGAAGCCTGTTATGTTAAAAATTTAAGGTACACACTATGGTTCGTAGTAAAAAAAACGAGTGCTACTTGGTGAGATGCATCAAAGTATTATTACTATTACTCTAGTGTGCGAAAGATGTTTTACTGTATCTGGAATTGTTTCCTAACTGTTTTATGCATAGAAAGGTATACTGTATGTCATATACTAAGAGAAATATGCTGAAGGAACTGAAGAAAAATATTCAAGCCACAAGTTGGAATATTGAAGGATTCTACAGGGAAAATATTAAACAACACAGGTAGCATCAGAAGAAAGATGGAGAGACTACCGAGTCACCATACCTAGAGTTGGTCACATTTGACCATTTCAGGAGCTAGCACATCATTAAGAAATGATGGTGTAGAAGAAAGAGGTCCCAGTTACACTGAAGGCTACAGAAACTTCTGGAATATCAGTTGAGATGTTTCAACAAATAGATGCAGTGCTGGAGTTGTTCACTTATCTGCCAAGAAATTTGGAAGACAGCTACCCAGCCAACCAACTGGAAGAGCTCCACATTTGTATCCATTCCAAAGGAAAGGAGACCCAAAAGAACATTGAGATTATACGGCAATATCATCAGTATCACACAAAAGTCAAACCATACTGAAGACCATTCAAAAGTTTACAGTAGCGGTGCATCAATAGAGAACCGCAAGAAATTCAAGCTAAATTAAGAAGAGGCTGTGGAACCAGGGTTATCACTGCTGATGTCAGATGGATCTTGACTGAAACCGGAGAACACCAGAAAGGTGTTTACCCATATTTTACTCTATGCAAAGGCATTTGATTGTGTAGATCACAATAAATTACAGATAACACTGAGAAAAATGGGGACTTCAGAACACTTAATTGTGCTTATTAGAAACCTATACATAGATGAGGAGGGAGCTGTTTGAACAGCAAAGGGGATACTGTATGTTTTAAAGTCAAGAAAGATGTCAGTCACAGTTGTGTTCTTTCACCATAGTCTGTGTGCTGAATAAATAATCTGAAAAGCTGCACTGTGTGAAGAACACAGCTTATGGATTAGAAGAAGATTTATTAATAACCTTCAATATGCAGAGGATACAACTTTCCTAAAAGTGAAGAGGATTGAAAGCACTTGCTGATAAAAATCAAAGACTACAGTCTTCAGTATGGCTTATACCTCAACATCAAAAAAACAAAAATTCTCACAACTGGATCACTAAGTACCATCATAATAAGTGGAGAAAATATTGAAGTTGTCAAAGATTTAATTTTCTTTGGATCCACAACCTACATCCATGAAAGTAGCAGTCAAGAAATCAAATGATGCATTACACAGGGAAATCTGCTTTAGAAGACAGCTTTAACGTATTGAAAAGCAAAAATGTCACTTTAAGTACCACAACATACCTGATCTAAGCCATGGTATTTTCAACTATATCATGTGCATGTGAAAGCTGGACAACGAATTAGAACTATAGGAGAAGAATTGATGCCTCTGTAGGATGGTATTGATGGAGAATTCTGAATATACAGTGGACTTCCAGAAGAATGAACAAATTTGTCTTAGAAGAAGTACAACCAGAATGTTCCTTAGAACCCAGGATGCTGATGTTTTCATTTCACATACTTTGGACTTGCTATCAGGAGGCACCAGTCCCTGGAGAAGGACATCATGCTTGGTAAAGTAGAGGGCCATTGAAAAAGAGGAAGATGCGGGAGATCCTCCCTGAGGTGGACTGACACAGCAACTGCCACAGCAGGCTCGAGCATCACAATTGTGAGGTGGTGCAGCCCTTGGCAGTGTTTTATTCTATTATATGCAGGGTTGCTAAGGTTGGAGGTGACTCAGTGGCACCTAACAATGACAGAACAAACGTTTGAGTAACTGATGCTATAGACGAATCTTACCTGTTTCAAATTACACACAAATTACACTTAAAGACAGAATGAGGAATAGAACTCTTCATAATTCAGGCTCTTCCTGTGTATAATAGGGTGTTTTTCACAATGTCCAAATCACACAATGTCCTAATTTCAAGAATGTATCATGTAAGCTAAGTGATGCATGGCTGTACTCAAATATTTTCCATCCTAAACACCAGTCATGCTACTTAACTTCCAAACAGTGAGAATTCATGTTCTTAGGTCTTGCAAGGCCTTTAAATATGTCCAGTTAAAAATACACACACCCCTGGGTAAATTAAAGCAATCAGTCTTTAACTATGTCCACTCAGAAATACGTATATCCCTACCCAGCAGACCAAACTCAGAGCCTTCGAGTCGATGCTGAATCATAGTGACTTCATAGGACAGAACGGAACTGCTCCACGGAGCAACACCTGGTAGATTTGAACTGCTGATCTTTTGGGTAGCAGCTATAGCACTTACCCAGCATGCCACCAGGGTTTCCACATATACCCCTGGGTAGGGTAAAGCAAAGGTCTGTCTTATGGCAAAGAGTGTACCTGTCCCCTAGGGTAATATTCCTTTATAGGTTCTTGGTTTTCAGTGTCTTCTTTATTTGTTGTCTGAGATGCAGAAGATAATGTAGATGCTTATTTACCCTTGCAAGTACCTTAAAATAATTGCCAGTTTGTATTATTGTAGTATGATTAAAACAAAATGTTTTAACTCTTTTTGAAATTTTTGACTTGTAACTTTGATGCAGGGAGACATCTGTGGTTTCAGAGTCAAATTCTACATTGTCCTTTCTTAAAGTCCAATCTAATTTCGTTTAGTCTCAGAAATGTGCTCATCTGCATAGCTATCTTGAATTGCAAGTAAATAAACCTTCTTGGAAAGGCTACACTGCTCAGACTACCATGGTGTTCCTTTTAGGTGCTAAGGAGGAAAGCACATTAATTTTCATCAAACACAAAAAGGCGAAAGATTAGCCAAAGAGTTTGTGGTCCATACTCTTCGCTTATGCTCAGATATTGGAATGAAACTAGGACATTTCACAGTTGTCAAAAAGTTACTTTCCAACTGATTTAATCCACAAGGGAAATGCCAGGATTGCAAGAGAGGAGGGCTGTTTCTAATTGAAAGGGCCCTGTCCTGCTCACCAGCCCTGCTGTCTGCGACTCTGACGCCTTTTAAAGTTTGGGAAAATTCATTCCCTTGTTTCTCACTTCATTATGCATGAAGTCTTTGAAAGCTCTCCGCCCCTTGGTGGCTCCTTCAAGAATAATTAGTGCCCTCATCAATTTGCCTGCCCTTGCTCATTTGACAAATAAGTGCCATCGAGTGTCGAATGAGCAGAATCTGGGGGCAGTTTTTAATTCTATAGGTTTTACAGTTGATGCTCCCTGGAGAGTCATAAGTGAATTGGTGGTAATGTAAGCAGTTTTGCTCTACCAACAGTGTTAAATTTCATCTCTGAATTGGCCTTTCATTTCAGTGATTAACAGGTGTGGCTCAAGAAGCCTTTGGTTTCAGTTCCATTTAATTCAACTGCCGGCTTCTGCTTCATTACCAAGCCTAGGAAACAATAATATCAGGCTTCTATAAATCGGCAGGAAATTACCACAGAGAGCAAGTGGACCTCTCCTCGTTTAGATTCTTTTAGAAATGACTCTGCTAGAAAGATCTAATGCAAAGCACCAAGCAGGCACAATTTCCTGACTCTGTTTTTACAGTTTTATAAGTAGAATCGTTTTTCAAACTACATTTCTAAGCTTAAAAAAAATCCCTTTTATATCACAACTGTATCGTGAATTGTAATCCTTATTAAGACCAAGCTGAATCATCAGTCTAAGGGTGAGCTGATTTCCAGAATTTTCTCCATTTCTACTCCAAGCTAGGCTTGGGCAGGATGATTCCAGGTAGTTCCAGATTAGGAAGGAAAGTGGGACGTCATAATAACAATATAATAATAATCATTAATGTTACTATTTGTTTTCACAGACAGTTAACAAAGAATGTTGTGAGGGGGCAAGCTAACTCTTATGCTGAGAGGTTTTCCCAAACTGCATTATTATTGCTTCACTCAGCAAGCATGCATGTAGCACCAACTGTATACTGAGGATTGCAGTTGACTCTATGAAATACTAAGGAAAATCCATATCGTTTCTATGTTTATGAGAATAGGATCCAGGCCAGGGACACACAAAATAAAGAGTAATACAAATAACCATTCAAAATAAGGGGAATGGCACCCTTGGGCTGAGGCTGTCAGAAAAGGTTTGTTCAACCGAACTTCGAAAAGGGGATAGCAGGAGGCATGCAAATGAGGAGAATGAAGTCTATGCTACAAAAAACATAAGGCTGAGTGAGCAGTATGTGAGGACAGAAGCAGGGCTTCGTGTTATAGCTCTGGAGCCAGTTACTCACAGGGAAGGAGTGACGGAGTTCATAGCTACGACTTCCATGGCAGATGACAGAGAACTTCTAGTGTCTTAATCAGATCATAGAGGCAGTGAGAGCTTTTGTGTATTTCTTTATGGCAACCTGGATTAGAAACGATGCTCATAGAACAACTTTTGGCAAAAAAAAAAAACCTGAGAAAAAGACAGGCATTAATAATACAAATAACCGCAGGTGTGCTTAGATTCAACTAACTTCAATTACCCTAGCATTGAGAGTAATTAAAATAAATTGTAATTAATGAATACATTGAAATTAGTAATTTGCTTAATGCTTCCAGGTAACTTCGAATATGATTCCTGAGTTATTTTAGCCATCCACGTTTCCTGATGATTCACCTTAAATAATTACGAGGCAAAATTATTACCTGAGATGTGATCAAAACCAGACTTCTAAGACAGGAAACTGGCCATGAAGATTATTGACATATTCCATTGCTTATCGAGGTACTTAAAGTCTTGGAAAAATAAAGCCTTCTTATTTAAGTTTATGAAATTCATTAGAGCCAAGGATGACCTTATAAGTCCCATAGTCAGTCTTTAGGACAATCTTGCAAACAGTATTACTGTTTGAAAGCAGAGTTGCCATTATGAGCTCTGGATTTAAAGTTAGGATTTATGATCAGTACAATATTCATTATATGTATTGCAGTGTGAATTAAGCTTTGATATAGTTTGACATCCACTGGAGATATTTTAAAAGCAATATTTTGCTTCAGTTCTAGGTCAATTATTTCCTCTTTATCTAAAACAGAAGAAACCATTTGTCGACCCATCAACCAATGTTCCACAGATCTTGGAAAATATAATTATTTAAGGAGACTCAGGGGAGTCATCTTAAGCTGTCTCCCGAAAATGATGTTGATATTATTTTTATTTTTGATGTGAATACTGAAGTCATATGATTACAACAACTTTTCCTTGCACTTGTGAGAACCGATTCGTGACCCTGCTTTCAAACTGAGTTTAAATCTTAGAGCAACTCCAAAGCATAAATCAAATGTTGTGATCCGTATCACCCTTTTGACAAGATTCTGGGAAATAAATTAGAAATCTGTTTCTTCTAAAATAAATCATAAATTAATAGGATTTTCAAAATGTAGACTGAATGAAGTATCTTGGTTGCAGCTTCAGTGATGTTTTCAAAAGAGAAATGAAACTACAGCACATTGAACTGAGAGCAATGCAGCCTTAGAGTCTGTAGGAACACTTTCAAAAGCTAGAACATTCTGTGCATTGATTTTGTGTTAATTTATTCACTCTACAAATACTTACTTAGTTGTAACATCTGAAAGACTGTGACCAACGCTAGGACACAATGAGAAATGGGAGGAAAAAGAAACATTTGGGGGATATTCACACTCCCTTAATCTCCAGGGGAGCCCTGGTGGCATAGTGGTTAAAGAGTTGGGTTGCTGACCAAAAAGGTTGGCAGTTTGAATCAGCCAGTTGTTCTTTGGAAACCCTGTGTGGCAGTTCTGCTCTGTCCTCTAGGGTCACTAAGAGCAGGAATTGGCTTGATGGCCAAGAGTTGTTTTTTTTTTGTTTTTAATTTCGAAACATTCCCTCATTTTTTGAGACTGGCCTGTTATTCTTTTTCCCATATAATTTAAACAAAAATTTAGCTAGATGTATGAATAGTCAGTTGAGGTTAATAGTTACTTGAAAATAAGAAATAACCAGCCTGTCCCCTAACTTTTTAAGGTCGGTATTGTAAGTAACGTGCATTAGTTCAGTCTTGATCTGCTTTAAGAATAAGTGGTCCTAGAATAGTTTCTAGTTCAAGAAAAAGATAGCAGCAGACTTCAGAACACTGTAAATACAGTATTGCTGCTATTGCTGTTAGCTCCCATTGAGTCAGTACCCAACTCATGATACTCCACCCATAATGAAGCAAAATACTGCCGGGTCCTGTGCCACTCTTGTGATTGGTTTTGGATTGAACTACACTGACTCATAGGGTTTGTGTGGCTGGTGTTTTTGGAAGTAGACCACCAGGTCTTTATCCCTAGTCTGTCTTAGTCAAGAAACTCCAATGAAAACCTGTTCAGTATCATAGCAACATGCAAACCTTCACAGACAGGGGTAGGTGGTCGCACATGAGGTGCTTTAGCTAGGAATCAAACCTAAGTATCCTGCCTGGAAAGTGAGAATTCTACCATTGAATCACTGCTGCCCCCCAAAGAAGATATCGAAGTCATTAAAGGAAATGAAAGGGCCTGAGAGCTAGTCAACATCTAATCTGAGCTGAGAAGTCAGAAAGAAGACAAGAGACACAAACAAAAAATATGCATAGCCAAATTTGAAGCCTCCTCATATCTTAATCTCAGTAGAGAAATGATGTGTTTGAATTTAGTTGTATTAGCATCTTGCCAACCACCTTTAGTATGGACACAAAGAGCAATCTAATTTAAACTGGACTAATGCAAAGAGAGGCCAGTTATTATAACTCTTCTGTAGTGATTAGCAAGGTATACATTTCTCTTTTTGTGGTAAAAGTAGGTATTTTGCACATGTGATGGGCTAGATATGGAAGACAAAAAGGAGCAGAGAAAAATCTTTTAAATAATCCCCATACTGCTGCAGTGTGTGATGTTCCTCTTAACATTGATTACAAGGGAAACAGGAGCAAAGCTTTTGGAAAAAAAATCAAGCATCATGTTAGTGTATGTAGTGACTGTTTCAGAATGTGAATCATTTGAACTAAAACATTTAAGGGCTTAAAATTGTAGGTCTAGACAGGGGGAGCAGTAAGGTTGGCTTAAGAAGGTAGATCTGGGAACGATCTCCAAAATGACACTGTTGTTGCTGGGAGAGCGTGGGGGTCTGTCAGAAAAAGGGAGACCTGGGTGCTATGTAATCAGAGTCTAGCCAAGTTGGAGCTGGTCCCAGACGCAGGGAGAAGGCCAGGATGAGAGTGCAGAGGGTGCTTTCAGGGAGTTGGGAGTTTTAAGATACTCTGTCTATTCTAAACTTACCTCTTTCTGTGGCTGGGAAAGTTTATAATTAAAAATGCCAAAAGGAAAAACAAAGTACATACCTAAAAGAAGACAGAAGACAAATGCCTGTAAGCATGGGACAAGCAAGCAGAAAATAAAGATATCACCAATAAAGTAATCTTGGTGAACACAGGCAAATGGAACATCGACCAGATACTTTAGGTCATCTGTTACAACTGCGTAGTGTCCATCTGGAAGTTCATGTTTGATTCAGGTTTTAATATTCTTTTGCTTTCATTCACTTTACGGATTGACATTAGAGATCAGCACTTGAGGTTCTAATTTACTCAGTGTGAAGTGCCATTCAAATATCTTGGTGACACAGAAGATGACTTTGAGAATTTGGCAGTCTGGCTGAGAAACTAAGATAGCTGAAGAAGCACTGAGCAGATGTCAAAAAATGCATAAAATGAAATACTAAATTGTGCATTACAAGTTAACTGTGATAAAGAATTTTACAAATGGGTGGGATCAGTGTAGGATAAAGGAGAAAATAAAAGGCAGTTTCAAAAAGGAGGAATCTGAGTTGGGCTTTGAGGGATGTATAGGACTTGACATGACAGAGAAAGAGAAGGGCATCACTGGAAGGGGAAGTGGATTGAAGATGGGGCTAAATATGCTATATTTGGGGTCCAATAGGGTAACCAGTCTCTCAAAAAGAGACCCACCAACATCACCACCTGCCACTGATTCAGTTCACACTCATGATGACCACGTACGTATCAGAGTAGAATGGTACTCCGTGTGGTTTTCCACAACTGATTTTTCAGAAGTAAATTTCCAGGTCTTTTTCTGTAAGGTCGGCTGAAACCTCTAACTTTCACTTGGCTGCTGAATGCATTAACTGTTTGTACCAGCAGGGATTGAGCTGTGGGAATGAATGCAATTTAGAGAAAGACTTTGGAAAGCCAGGGTGAAGAACTTGGATTTCTGTGCTCTACCCAGGTGTCTTGCCTGACTTTACATTTGGAAAGGGAGATCCCACTGCAGCTGCCAACACTACAACTGCCATGCACAGAAACAGTGGAGCCTAGAAAAGGGAGGCCGGGGCACGTCTTCCTTCCCATGCCACAGCCAATGAAGAGCCAGCTATATGGAACTTCTGTTCACCTTGAGCAGAAACGTTCCTCTGCTTGAGCTGGCCGTGATAACTGTAGCTCTGCAAGTGCCAAAAGGAAACACCAACCTACCCCTCTTTTCCAGGGATTAGCTGTGATTCCAACACTCAGCCAAATCAAAGCTTAAGTCTACAATGGTGTAGTTTAGGTATATTAAATTGTGGGGTCTGCATTACACTTACCTAAACTAATTTGATCTTTGCCATTGGTTCTGAGAGGTAACTCTATGGTTGGAATTTCCTGAGTAATTGAAGTGCTTTTGTTATCTACAGGAAGCCCTACTAGTGTGGTGGTTAAGTACTACAACTGCTAACCAAAAGGGCAACAGTTTGAATCCAGCAGATGCTCCTTGGAAACTTTGCAGGATGGTGCTGCTCTGTCCTATAGAGTTGCCATGAGTCAGAATCAACTCAGTGGCAATGGTTTGGTTTGATTGGTTTTTGTTGTCTACGGTCCTCCAGATCACACTTGAGAGTTTATGCTAATAAGATTACACAGGTTGGGGCTCATCAAGCTAGAAAGAATCACTTGTGATATTAGCTGACCTCAGGGGATGTGGGCTGATTCAATCATCATACTATGTAAAACACCAAACTCAATGCCATCCAGTCAGTTCTAACATATAGCGACCCTATGGTCCCACCTCAGTGCTGTCAAGTCCATTCTGACTCACAGTGACTGTATAGGTAAGAGTAGGACTGCCCCATAGAGTTTTCAAGGAGTGCCTGGCAGATGTGAACTGCCGACTTTTGGTTAGCAGCCGTAGCACTTAACCACTATGCCACCAGGGTTTCTGACCTGTGTAACCAGGGCCAATAAAGCCTCTGGCCTCTGAAGGTCCATGGGCTTCCTGGTTGGGGAAAAGCTTCCGTGCACATGGCAGTCAAGTACCTCCCTTGGAGAAATGGAAACCTCCATTCGGGAATCCTCCCAAACTTTGTTCTGCGCCTCTTCATTTGTGTCCGGTTTGCTATAGTTAAACTGTAAGTATAGTGTTTTCCTTAAGTTCTTTGAGTTCTAGCAAGCTGATCATACTTGAGAGTGTACTAGGAGCCACCGAGTCTGAAGCAAAGGGGGCTGGGAATCCTTGAGTTGATGCCAGGTATCCCGACAGGTTAGAGTTGTTGCTTTGTTATTGTGTTCAGGTGCTGCATAGTTGGCTGTGACTCATAGAAACCCTATGTACAACAGAGCAAAACACTTACCAGTCCTACACCATCCTCACAATCAATGCTGTGGTTGAGGCCCTTGCTGCAGCCACTGTGTCAACCCATTTCATAAAGGGAACTCCACATTTGCAGCCAGCAGGTCAGAAGTGAGGGCGCTTGCAGATGTTGTCTGAGGATTCGGATGGACTCAGCATTCTGGAGGACTGTGCCCTATAACTTGTAAGGTCTGACCTAGCTCCAGATGGTTCGACCCAGAAGGAGGAGCATCACACATGCAGCTGGGGTCAGAACAGAAGTGGAACAGAGGAAAACAGAACAGATAATAAATTGATTTGGATTGATCAACAGTTCAGTGTCAGATAATTGAAAAGCAGGAATTTGCTTCTTTTTCTACTCATATTCGCAATTTAGACATTTATATATCAGCACAGTATTTGCACACCATAACTGGCAATAAATGAGCGACACAGCCTCATAGTTTCCTGCTGCCAGCGCACTCTAACTTCCCCTTTCATACCTTGAACTTTCTTCCTAACATTTAAAGCTAAAGCCAGCGTGCTAAAGCTGGCCCCCTGCATCCGCGAGGTCCACATCCATCAATGTAACTAACCACAGATAGAAAATGTTGCAGGGGGAAAACAAAAAGAGTTCTAGAAAACAAACCTTGAACTTGCAGCCTCCTGAACACTAGGCCGAATGCATGCAGATGAAGTGATGTGCAGGCATGTCCTGCGCTAGCCTCCCACCGCTGCACACCTCCCCAGTCTCCCCTCAGCGCTGTTCACCTGGCGCCTCATTCTTTCACTGCTCATGTGATATGCACCTTTCATTTCTATGAAGAAATGGCTCCTAAAAAGCAGTGAAGTGTTCAAAGCAGATCCTCAAAGGCTAAATGTGAGGAGCATAGGAAGAGTGAGAGAAAGAGTTTAAGGCTAGCTCTGTAAAGTGCTGCAGAACTTCAAGGTCGTGGGAGAATGCCACAGCAGCATCAGCGTTCCCAGAAAAATTCCAGAAACTCACAGAGGAGAAAGGCTACCTTCCAGAGCAAGTCTTCAGCTGTGATGAAACAAGTAATTACGTAGTGTTTACTTGGTATATATTATAAATAATCTACACATTATTTAAAATATACTGTAAGATGTGCCTAAGTTATGTGAAAATACTCCATTATTTTATATAAAGGACTTGGGCATCCTTGGCTTTTGATATTCATGATGATCCTGGAATCAGTCTCCTCAGGATACTGAGGGATGAATATATCATGTTTCTTTCCTCTAATACCTAAGGTAGTGGTTTGCAAAGTGTGACCTCCTGAACGGTAGTGTCAGCATCACCCACGAATTTGATAGAAGCATACATTTTAGCCTCCTTCAGCCAAAATAAATAAATAGAAGCCCCACCATCATCAAGTTGATTAGGACTCAGGAGCTATCTTTTCGGACAGAGTAGGACTGCCTCATAGTTTTTCCAAGACTCTAAATCTTTACAGAAGCAGACTCCCATATCTTTCTTCCTCAGAGCCAGTGAGTTCTAACCTTCAACCTTCTGTATAGCAACTGAGCACTTTAACCACCGTGCCACCAGGGGTCCCTTTCTCCACCCCCACCAAAACTGAACCCCCTGCCATTTAGTCCTTTCCCACTCAGTGACCCTATAGGACAGAGTGGAACTGTCCCATAGAGTTTCCCAGTGAACTGCCAACCTTTTGGTTAGCAGAGGAGGCACTTAACCACTATGTCACCACGGTCCCCACCCCATCTCCAGAACCTGCTTAAACAGAAACTCTGTAAGTGGACACCGGCAGTCTGTGTTTCAGTCATCCAGGTGATTCTCCTGAGCACTGAGGTTGAGCACCGTTAACGCACAGCCTGGAGGCAGTGATGGTTCCGAACAGTGCCAAAGGAAGCTCTTCGTAAGAGGGGTGTTATGCAACCTCATCCTAAATTACACGCACATATATATTATAGGTTCATCCACACTTTCCTGAGTTTCCTGAGAACACTATGCTCTTTAACACGCCTCTGTTTCTGTAATTTCATTCCTACTGCCTAGTCTAGAGTGTTAAAGAGCCCTGGTGGTTCAACGGTTAAGCCCTGGGCTACTAACTGAATGGCCAGCAGTCTGAACCCACCAACCACTCCTCAGGAGAAAACATTTGGTGATCTGCTACCATATAAAAAGTTCAACCTAGAAAATCCTAGTTTGTCTCTATGGGGCAGTTGTGCTATGCCCTATGGGATTTCTATGAGTTGGAATTACTCAACGGCACACCGTAATAAAGCCTATCCTCACTTTGACAAGCTCCTGCTTTTCTTTCCAAGTCTACCCTCAATACTTCCTGGATGAATTCTTCCTTGACCCAGGCCAGTAGTCACTCTGCCTTATTGTCCTCAAAGCCCTTTGTTTGTCCAGATGATGTATAATTATCATAATCAACTGAATGATCCATCATACATCTGTTTAGACTTAAGGGTAGGAATCTTGTATTCAGTGTTGAATACTCAAGAGCTATTAATGGGTTAGATACATTACTGAGACTCAATAACACTTCTTTGGCTAACCAAATGATTAAAGATATTTAATAAACCAATAATTGTATATTCAAATAATCAAATCAGTTTCCAATTGAAGATGAAATGGCATATTCTCTCCAGCTCAAATTTCTCATGAGCCAATTGTTACACTTTTTTCGTGAAGTGGTAAATGTCCAGCAATGGGTATTTATGTACATGAAATATACAAGCATTCTGTCCTTATCAGTAATGGCTGACTCAGTGGCAAAAACTGGCCACACACGGTACACTGAAGCAGCTGTTTGCTACCAGCAAAGATCTGGTTAACCTTTGATTAAGCATCGGAATTTAAAGCATGAAAAAGGTCTGGAGCCCAACACAACCCTTTGACACCACGCCGTCTGTCATTAATGATAATCCACCATTAGATGTTCAGCTTTGAAAATGGAGTTAGACGACTTCAGTTTTCAGCCATAACCCTGCTGTACTGTAAACTGAACCCTGCTGTGTTGGGAGACTTCCTGATTTACTGTTTAGCCTTTTAACTATTCCCAGGCAAGTGGGGGTTGGGGGGATGGTAGAAGAGTCCAGAGATCAAGTGAGTACAAACAAGGCATTTCAGCCACCATCAAGGGAGGCGACTTTCTCCTTAGCATAAGTCACTAGGTCAAAAGAGCTTTATTCCCACAGTTGATTTAATCTTCCCTCTCCCAGTGCCCTCCCCTCAACTAGGTGTAAGAATTTCCTTGCTGAGACATCATGCTAGAAATATTCGCTATCCTTTTTCACTTCCTTTTAAAAACAACAGCAATCATGTAAGAGTTCCCTAGGGCCCCTGTAAGTCTCAAGGCTTTTTTTCTTTTTTAACCACAACGTAATGTGTTGTGCATCTGAAGGCACAAATTCTCATTTCAAGGGCCTTGCTCTTTCAGGGTACAGTATATGTCTACACGCTTGTTGAATGTATGAGTGGCTGGATCTGGCTCTTAGTTCTATAGCTGTGGTTTGCACATAAAAGCACGTTCTAGACAACAATGAAATTACAGGAAGTTGATCTAGACTCCTTCCTGGAAACACTTGACTTGTTTGTTATTTTTAGTATTACTTGTTGGCTCTTGAGTTAGTGACTCCACCCCTCCACCTCCTAGGCTTTTTGGCTAGAATTGAGACTTCCTCTCAGTTCTTGGCTCAGTTGACTTCTGAGATTTCAGTGGGGTGGTGTTGTGGTTAAGTGCTACAGCTGCTAACGAAAAATATCAAGCAGTTCAAATCCACCAGGCACTGCTTAGAAACTGCATGAGGCAGTTCTACTCTGTCCTATAGGGTCATTATGCATCAGAATTAACTTGATGGCAATAGGTTTGGGTTTTCAGTTAGAATCTTTGGAGCCATGGTGATGTGGTGGTTAAGCCCCTGGCTTCTAAAAGAAAGGCTGGCACTTTGAACCCACCAACTTCTCTGCGGGAATAAAGATGTGCCAGTCAGCTTCCTTAAAGATTACAACCTTGGAAACCCTATGTAGCAGTTTTACTTTGTCCTGGAGGGTGGCTATGAGTTGGAATCCACCTACGGCAATGGGGTTGGTTCTGGTTGATAATCTTCCAGTTAAGGAGCTTGGTTGCTAACTCAAAGGTTGGTGATTGGAATCCACCAGCTGTTCCACAAGAGGAAGATGTAATCCAGCTTCTGTAAAGATTTGGTCTTGGAAATGCTGTGGGGCATTTCCACTTTGTCCTGTAGGGTCACTATGAATCAGAATCAACTCAACAGGCAACAGTTTGATTTTTAGTCTTTGCCACGAGATTACTTTTCCAGTTTCTGCTCTATAGAAACCCTCTGGGAGATCACAATTCAACTTCCTCAACCTTGAGGCAAAAGAAACATAGACATCTTCCACCTGTTTAAATGAGAAGGACTGGAATAAACTGTATTATAACTGGATCCTTCTCAGATGCAAAGATGCCCTAGCACAATTTCATCACTTTTGTTTGCCTTTTACCAAACGTTTGGATTCCAATGCAAACATGATTACAACATATCAGTGCCATATAAAACTTTTTTAATCTTTAGTAACTATCATGAAATTGTGATTTTAAATAAAAGCATATGACATTGCCATGACCATATCAGCTTTATGGGAATCTATAAGCTAATACTTACACCCAGCACTGCCATGGACAGTTTTATTTTACTTAACAAGCACACATACATAGCAATTACCGTGAGCCAGGCACTGTTTCATATATTCCCTAAGTATTAACTCATTTAATTTTCAAAGTAGTGCGAGAGCAAGAGGTGGGCACTGTTATTAAGTTCCATTTTGAAACAGGGAATATGAGATGCAGATATTTAAGTAATTACTCAGGATTGCACAGGCAATAAATGTCAGAGGTAGGATTTGAACCCAGGCCATCTATCTATAAAGTCTACTCTCAGAAGCAAAGTTGATATGCTTTCTTCCTGAAACTGTCTGATACTTCTTTGTATCAATGATACAAAGAACAGTAATAAGATAGATGATATTATTAATAGTAGATTAATAACAATACTGAACTACTAAGAAACTTGTTTCTATATCGAGTATTATGGTCCATGTTCTGGTATAAATTATACTAGTCACAGTTTGGATATTTATTTTAAAATGAGATTCCTTTTTTTTTTTACTATGATGTTTATGTCATTATTGTACTTTTATTTATGTAGTGTCTTAGTCATCTAGTGCTGCTTTAACAGAAATACAGCAAGTGGATGGTTTTTAAAAGAGAAATTTTATTTTGTCGCTGTCCTGTAGGCTAAAAGTCTAAATTCAAGGTGTCAGCTCCAAGGGGACAAAGCTTTCTGTATTTGTCACTGGAGGAAAATCCTTGTGGTCAACTTTCCCCTGGATTGGTATTTTCTGATGCTCAGGGACTATGAGTTCTTTCTAAAGGACGTGCTGTGTTCCTGGCACTGCTTCTTGGTGGTATGAGCCAAACCTACTTCCTTAGAGTTGATTCTGACTGATAGCGATCCTATAGGACAGAGTAGAACTGCCCCATAGAGTTTCCAAGAAGCATCTGATGGATTCAGACTGCTGGCCTTTTGGTTATCAGACATAGCAGTTAACTACTGCACCAGTAGGGTTTCCTCTCAGTAGTGTGCAATCCCCAAATCTATGCTTGCTTCTCTTTCCTTGATATCCTGAGAGATGGCCTCAAGACTCAACACAATCTTGCACATTAAGTCCTGCCTCCACCTCCCTACCACAACTGCTTCTCATTCTCCCTCATGAACATCACAGGGACAGGATTTACAACTCAAAGGACCATCAAACAATACAAGTAATCATGACCCTGCCAAATTGCTGCGCACATTTTTGGAGAGACAATTCCATCTATGAAATACAGTTATATTTCATCAGACATTATACAGTTCAAGAGTCAGAAGCCATGTGTAGCTAGATAATTTATGTTCTTTGTAACAGTGAGTTCAATTAGCTAAGGCTATTGCCTGTAAGTGGAAACCGTGGTGGAATAGTGGTTAAGTGCCACGGCTGCTTATGAAAAGGTCAACAGTTTTGCTTCACCAGACACTCCTTACAGACTCTATGGGGCAATTCTACTCTGCCCTATAAGGTTGATATGAGTCAGAACCAATATGACAGCAGTGGATTTTCCTGGGTTTATTGCTTATATGCAGATAATCCTATTGTTTAACAATAAGAGCTAATTAATATCCAATTTATTTCTCATTTGGGAACATGGAAGACTTCCTAGCTCCCTTCAAGTGAGGTGGGAGTCATATGACTAGTACTGGCCAATAGATACAGAGTAGACATGCTGTGTGTCACTTCTAGGCCAAGCAGGGTAAAGTAGCTGTTTTATCTCCACGTCTCTCTTTTCCTGATTTGGTAACCAAGGAGGTGAAATGGGTCCTGGACTGTGTAGCGACAGAAGTGGAACCTAGCCTCTGTCTCTAAGTGACTCTTTGAGCATAGATACCACCTCCATCCCATCCCAGCTGCCCTATGACAGCCTAGTAGCAGCACGACAAGTGATCCTTTGTGGTGGTAAGCCACAGCAATTTGGGGGCATATTTTTAAATACAGTACAATGGTTCTAAAAATATGGTTCCTGTACAAAAAAAAAAAAAACAAAACACTAGTTTCAACAAGAATGTTGTTAGAAATGCAAATTCTCAGGCCCTACTCCAGACATAATCAGCCAGAAACACTGCAGACGCAGCGTGACAGTCTTAATATTAACAACCCTGTGCCCTCCACTGCAGGGCATTTTGATGCAAGGGCATGTTTGAGTCCTACTGCAGTAGCATAATCTAGCCTATCTGGCCTAATACTTGGTGCTGAACTTGTCAATTTGAATAATTACATCTAGTCTGTGTGTGGGAAATGGAAAAAGGAAAAGCAGTAACTGGACATTATTAATCAGGATCATCTTTACCATTCTATATAGCCACCCTAGTTCAGAAGGATATTGAGTTTAGTTGCAATACAGGGACTGCCATTTAAGCTTATGGACTCACCCTAGAACAAGTACTATATACCTAATTGCTGAATACCACTACGGTCACCTTCAAAGTACTCCCCTTGGGAAGCTATGCACTGATGCCAGAACTTGTCTACTCTTCAAAGCAATTTAGGAACTCTTTCTGGAGTAGCATTGTGCACGGTGATATGGTGGCAAGATTGTGAACTCAGTTATGTAGTTGTCTATTAGGGAGTTTCTAGCCACTAAGCAAATAACTTCATTGAAGCACCCTCCCTACTCCCCTGATCTGACTCCCAGTGGCTTTTTTCTTGACCGGAAGAGAAAGAAAGTGTTGAAAGGCAGTCATTTTGGTGACATTCAGCACGTCAAGGGCAGTCCTACCACGGCTCTGATGGCCATTCCAAAGAAAGAGTTCCAAGGTACAGTTTCTTGAGCTTCTCATATCACGGTTGTGGAAATCCTACCTTTGATGGGATCATTATCTTAGACAACATTTTCAAAGACTCTCTGTTTCCTACAAAAATAACATCTAAAATCCTTTGCTTGATTTGTTTTAATGCCATTTATGATTTTGTGCATATGTCGCCACTGTAACCCTAACAGAGCAAGTCTGGTGTTTGTTGAACATATCTCATTCAGTTCCCTCAGTCAAAACAATTTCCTTTCATATTGTAACATGTATCCAGATTATTCATTACTTCAGTGTAAATGAAGACCTCTGTTGGCTCCTTTGCTGTCTTCCAAGTATAGTTTTCTCTCCATCTTATAAAATATGCAAAAATTTAAAGATGCTAGTCTCTTCCTGTTACGGGTACTTCTGTGCAAATGTTGATGAAACTCCCCCATGACTGCATTAGGTACAGTGCCTGACTCACAGTGGGCTCTCCGGAAATACACCTTTCTCCTGAACACATGGCTGAATGAGAACAAGCTATCCTAAGAAAAGAAAAGGTGTGAAGATTAAGGACTTTACCGTTCTAAAAGCACTTTCACACATCTGCAGCCCATTGTCCCAGAAGCAGTATTAGTCAAGGTCCTTATTAACTGCATGAGGAAATTGGGGTTTTTAAGTTTAAAATTCCTATCCAAGATCTTGTGGACACTGGGTAGCCACCATTCCACATCTTCTGACTTCAAAGCTTGTGGTCTTTTCACAACTAAACTCCTTTTGTACTCAAAGGAATCAGGAAGGGAAAAAGCCTTCTACTACCAGAGAATTGTTCTTTTTCTTTTCTTTTTTTTAATTAAATGGGGATAAGGACAATTAAAGCACAAGGAAAAAACTAAATAAAGGAAACCCTTTCTGAAATTTTTGCTTAGATGTTTAAACTTTTAAATTAAGGATTTAGTAATGAATGTTGGTTGTATAATACATAGGAACAAAGTAGGTCTATTCTTCACAAAACCTCTCTGTGCTAACCTGAACCCCATGGCCATTTTATTACAGTAACTATGTTGTTTTGAAAAATAACTCATTCCACTGGAGATGAAAGATAAGTGACTGCCAGTATGTAACGACAAAAGGGGAGCTTCTGTCGCACATGGGAGCAAGGCTAAAGTCGGGTGAAAATGGCCTGAAGAAAAGGATTTGGGATAGAATTCACTTCTGGGTAATGATGTGTGCTATTTAGAAAGGATATTTGGCTCCTTTCTGCTCGTCACTGAATCTCCTGTGCTGGGCATTCACTGAGGGCTGCTTTATCCTTCCCCCCAAAATCCTCTGGACTGATGCTCAGAATCTTTGGTTGACTTCTGCCTTTGTCAGTCTGTTTGATTCCTCTACACAGCTGGGGGTTAGTAAAGAAGTTGAAAAATAGTCCACTATTTAACACATCAGAGAGACAGTACTAACGTCATAACACTGTTCTCTGTACTCTGAGTCCTATAATCTGAGCACCATGTTTCTTATCTATATAATGGATGTAATATTTCCCTTATGCTTTGCTCTAAATATTTTAAAAAATCTGCAAGTTTCCAGCTGGATGCCTGACACAGAACATATGCTCAGAAATTTTGCTTACCTGCCTTGTCTTCCCTTCAGCGTTTTTCCCCAATCATGGCCCAAGTTTCTTCGATTGGTTTTACCGAATTAGGTAAAAACATACGGGGAAGGGTGAATTGCAAGTTGGGATGGTGTGATAAACTTAAAAAACAAAACAGAAGACAAACTAAACCAAACCCATTGATTCAATTCCAATTCATAGTAACACTGTTAGGCAGAATAGCACTGCTCCATGGAGTTTCCAAGGACCATCTGGTGGATTTGAACTGCTGACCACTTGGGTAACAGCAGTAACCATTAACCACTACACCACTACAGTTCCCATGATTAACTAGTGGGACTGGGTTGACTCATTATTGACTTTTCTGAGTCACTGCCGTTATGGTGGTGATGGGGAGTGGGTAACGCTGAGGAAAACTGCAGAAATAGTACAATTGCAGATCATAAAAATAACCAGTGATTTATCCTGTGTGCTTTCCAGTTTGCCAAGCACTTGTAGAGATATAATCTCATTGATTGTCCCCACAGAGATCTTGAAGTAGATATTCTGATCTTCTTCATTTTACAAATGAAGAGACTGAGTTTCAGAGTGTTGGTGATACACCAAAAATGCTACAGTGGGAAAACCCATATAGGTGACTACTTTCCATGAGGAGAAGAAAAATGGTTGTGTTGTGATAACTTTTAGAAAAAAAGGTTGTGATAGATACATGATTGTAGATTAGGACCTTAATTTATAGTGGGGGATGATGGATAGATTTTGTTTTGCATTGTACCTTCAGTTGTATAACTTCTCACTTGCAGTATCAGATAACTTGGCGAAAATCATTTTTAGCCTCCTTTTCTTGTTTCTAGAGAATTTCTGATGAAAATTCATCAGATTTCATCGTTAAAATATTTACATATTTACTTAGTGTAGACTGACTCATAAAAAACTTGTTGGAGAACAAGGTGTTTGGAATGATATAAAAGAACTATATTTCATTGATAATTTCATCAGTTTATTGGTTGAAGAGGCCAATGAATGAGTTGAAAAAGCATATTTTGTCAAATATTTTTATTTACTTTCTTTTAAATTCCCCTGACTATTCTGATCTCCTGATGCATTATTTCATAATTCATTTCTTAAAACACCCTCGGGCCTTTCATTCCTTACTGTATGTATTACTTGGTGATGACGGATATTTTTGTGGCCTCTTTCCAATGAAAACAAGAGATGTATGATGATAAATATTTATTTATAGTAACCAATTCACTTCCATAGACATCGAATTTTTGCAATAGGAAAATACTAAGGAACAGAAATAGAGGAATTCGAGACAAAAAAATATGAAAATAATTTCAGCAAACCTGAATTTTGGCAATGTAAATGAACTGTTATGAATATATTTGGTCCATGGCTTTCTATATTAATAGCTATTTGGAAAATTATTTTGTTCACATCGTGAAAATTATTTAATTAATACTATAAAGCAAAGCTGGAAGGCACGGCTATAGAAAAACGAATGTTTAACAGAAGTTAATTAGGGAATTTTCTTCCTCCCTGGAAATAAAGATTAAATTGTATTCTAGGTTTACTTAAGAGAAAATAGAAATCTTAGGGTTTTTCTTTGTGTGTGTGTGTGTGCTAAAAGATTGAAATCCTTATTATGTAATTGTTGTTGCTGATAGCATCGCCCAGAACACTCCCTGAAGACAAACACAGTGAAATCAACACGGTCATGTGATATTTCCTGATGGAATACCCAGTCTTTCCCTCATGGGATGTGAATTCCATAGTCAACTGGCAGGGTTTGGAAGGTCTTTCTTACAGACTAGATTGATCTGATAATCCATACCATGTTTTGACATATTTTGTGGACTACAACTTAAATTCTTTTGCTTCTATGACAACTGATGGCTTTGTAAACTGACTACTGAAGCACTAGGGAAAGAAACACATTGGCAGAATGCTCAGGTTTTTGTTTTCCATAAGACAGAAAAAGCAAGATACCTGATGACTAGCTATGATGATGTGACAAGAGATTATCTAATTATTTTTGACATGCTTCTATACAGCCCAAAAGGCCTACTTTGGTTTAAAAATAAGCTCCAATACAAAACAGTACTTTTCTTTCTTTGATAAAATAACAGATTTTCAGCATGATGGTGGGGATATAATATGTACGTGAATATTGTTTGAGTGTCAACACAAAAGAGAAATGTTATAATTTTGGCCAACACAAATGCATTTTAATTTTCAAACACTGTTTTAATGATGAAAAACTAGATATAATTTTAATCAAGATTTTAAAGAAAGTTATTCCTGATTAAGAAAATTTGGTTAAATATTGGCATTTTTTTGGTGAAAGCTTTTCTTGTTTTTTGAACTGGCTAGTGGTATCTGTGGAAATAGACTGGAGATTGGTAAGCTGTGACCTACTAATTTTTTTTGTATATCTTAAGAGCTAAGAATGATTTATTTTTTTAAGAACAATTTCTATATTTTTTAAATAACTGAAAAAAAATTGAAAATGATATTTCATATCATGTAAGAATTATCTGAAATTGACGTGTTAGTGTTCACAAATAAAGTGCTAGTGGCATAAAGCCAAGCGTGTATTCCCCTGTGTATTATCTTTGGGAAACCCTGGAGACACAGTGGTTATGAATAGGGCTTATAACAAAAGGATGGTCAGTTAGAATCTACTGAGTGTTCCTTGGAAAACCTATGGGAGCAGTTTTATTCTTTCCTATGGAGTCCCTGTGAGTTGAAATTCTCTTGAAGCTGATGGGTGTCTTTTTGGTTTTATGTCTGCTTTGGGACTGTGGTAGCAGAGCAGAACGGTTGGGACAGACAGTGTATGGTAACAAAGCTGAAAATATTTACTCCCTTTATAGCAAAAGTTTGTTTACCCCCCCCCCCCACACACACAGAAACACACACAGCAGATTCTCGGTATGTTTTCATAACAACACTTTGATCTCTAGGAATTATTCTGATTTTGAATATTCTTTTCAACTTGCAGATTATTTGGAAAATGATCTCTCTACCGCTAAAATCCTTACAGTTAAAAACAAAAACAAAATAAAGATACTAGATTGTACAATGTGACTTCTATGGCTTAAATATGCTTAAATACTGGCCCCAAAATTGATACTATGCTTAAATATTGATCCACAAGCTGATACTATGTTTAAATACAGGGCCCCAAAATTGATTGGACTGATGTGTGGAGTATCCATAATCCCACACCACTCACAAGTGGGCTGAGCCACTGATCTAATCCTTATTAGGACATTTGTTGTCTACATGGTTGACAGTATTGTTCTGAGTGGATCATATGACAAAGATTGAAATCCAGAGTAAATTTTGATCCTTTGTGTCATCTTAACTAAAAATCTAATTGCATAATGACTAATTTAACAGCTGATGCTTAATTGATATAATTCAACGATAAAAAAAAGACATATCTCAGCTTTTACACCAAAACCCTCTGCTGTAGAGTTGATAATGACTCACATTTTACACAGTGATCTACATGTCCCAGAAAACAGAGCTCCGCTGATAATTGTTCTCAAACTGTACAGAATTCTGATAAGTGGGATATACTAAGAAAAATATTAAAGTGGCCAGGCTTGTTGATTGGCACCCCTGTTCAACTGTAGCAGCTAGAATGGGTTTACACAAGAAGTTTCTGCCATATTTGGGGGCTTCTAAGCTGTCCAATACTAAAACCTCCCCAAACAAACCCATTTCCAAGGAGTTAGTTCCAACTCATAGCAACCCTAGAGGTCAGAGTAAACCTGCCCCGTAGAGTTTCTGATGAGCACCTGGTGGATTTGAACTGCTGACCTTTTGGTTAGCAGATGTAGCACTTAACCCACTATGCCACCAGGGTTTCCTGTCCAATATTACCTAAATAGGTAAACCTGTCTAATTTTGAAGTCTGTCCTTAGAACGTTCACTGTTCTGTGCTGAAGTTCTATCACGTCAGGTATTTCTTCAACTTGGCTGGAAGTATGTGATATTCTCTCACTGACTGTTCAAGCAGATACCTGGGAGTACTGAGTAGGGGGAAAGGAAGAGGGTCTGTATCTGAGTAATTCATCTCCCTGTACCTCATAGGAAGGAGAGGCTGCCCAGTCTATGATACATAAACTGACCTATGTCACTCACGCAAACCTCAGAGATCTCATCACGTTGCATTATTAGCTGCATCTTTAGTAACAGGGGTTTCCCACATATCTAGATGCCTGTTTTAATGTCCACGGCAGGAAAGAAGGCATACAGGGAGAGATTTGGGTGGGTCTGTTCTAGACTTTAGGGAAAGGTGCAAAGACACTCATTTTTCTTTGCATTCGTCTTTCCATCCTTCTTTTTCTCATTGACCTTGATGAGACTACAGGAGCTGAGTTTTTATCTAAGGTAAGGGATACTGAAGAATCTGTTTAGGCAAGCCTGAGGTGAAAAAGTCAAGGAAACTCTGTATGTCTCACAGAAGCTACCTGAGGATGGTCCACAGAAGACTTAAAAGGGACTCAGGGCAAAAGCCTAGCTCGTATCAAAGAGCTTTGCCTAGAGCATCCCAGAAGCATCCCTTGCTGGACCAGTGTTGGCAAAGGCATCTGGTCAAGGGCTGGGGCTTTTGGGGTTGTGGCTGTGTGTCTCTAACTCAGAGATGGTTTTGATAAGTGGTAGAGTGCTATGTTTGCTAACCATAATGTAAGCAGTTCAAATCCACCAGGCACTTCTTGGAAACTTGGAAACTCGGACCTATAGGGTCACTATGGGTTGGAATAAACTCAGTGGCAGGGAGCATAGCTTTTTTTTTTTTTTTTTTTTTTTTTACTGCTTTCTGTCACAAATAATTTGGTGAAAGAGTAGTCAGTGTATCTGATGGAATAAAATGTGATCAAAAGTGAGTTCGCCTTTCAAAGCTTGCTGCATCATTTTTATGAGCAGTGACAGTCTTAATTCACACAATATCATAATCTACGTCAACACTGTAACATTTTACCCTTATAGCTGCATCCTACCTTCCCCTGCCCTTAGTCTTTATAATTTGTCTCTTTAGACTACCACTTTGATTTTGCCAGTAAATTCTAGGCCTATTCTTTCCTTGATCCCTTTCTCTGTGACCAACGCTCTGTTGGTTTTCTGTTCTCTTCGCTGAATATGCTCTATTGACACAGGTGATGGTTACATTCTCCTCCTTTAGATGAGGACTTCTCACATCTTTATCAGCGGCAGTGTTGAAAGCTAGATCCCCTCATGAATGGCCTCATGCACAGATTTGTGTGCAACACCATTACAGGCATTTCAGGGGCACTGTTGCTAGAGAACTTCACACCCACTATCATGTGGGATTTGGGAGTGAAGAGAAGGAAACTCACTTATCTGCACCTTACTGCTGTGACTGTTGAAGGCATTCTAGAACAGTATAGCAATAGGGTAAGTCAAAACAGCAATCAGAGTCTGTATACGAGTGCCATAATATTACTTGTGCTGCGGATGTTGTATTCTACAATATACAGGGCTTTCCTGTGTTCCAGGGAGCATACCTCTTGAGACTTTCTGAGAGTTGTTCAATGAGGAAAAAAGATGATATTGGGAAATGCTGCATCTTAATCATGATATTTTGCGTAGCCGTATGAAAAACAAGTGATTCCATAGCAAATACAGCTGTTTAATTTCATTTTACTTAGTATTTCTAGAATTTTTTTCCCATAGATTTTCTTCTTGCTGTTACCAAATCCATAGCATTGTCCTGTTTTATTGAGATGTTACTGAGTGAAAGGCAAAATGCAGAACTACACTATCGGTTGTGCTCCTGTAAAGAAGGAAGTTCGTACCCAGCAATGTAAGGACAGGGCATGTGGTAGGAAGAGAGTCTGTGGTGATTTTATCAATTAACTCTTAACTGGTCTCCCTGCCTCCTATCTAGTTTACTCAGTCTGTTCTTTGTGTTGCTTCCAGAATAATGGAATATGCCCATCCTGCTACACAATCTCCCATCTAAAAACTTCTGCAGTGTCCTCTCCTTTGCTCTGTGATGAGACCTAGTTTTCATGATCTGAATGGAGATACCCACCTCTCTAGCCTCACCATCTACCACCTCTCAATCCTGCACACCCACCCCTCGTGCCACGCTAGCTCAGTTGTTCTCCAGCAAATTAGTATCATCGTGAGAGCTTTTAACAAAGACTGATGCCAAGACCCCATTCCCAGAGCCTATGATTTAACAGGGCAGGGTGAGACCTGGCTGTTAGCATTTTTTAAAAGCATGCCGATGGATTCTAACGTGTAGCTAGAATGGAGACTCATATCTCACCAAATAAACTATTGTGGTTCCTTTAATTCTCTTTCTCTACTTTGTCTACCTGCCAAGGATACCCTTGATCACCATTTCATTCTGATAAACCTCTGTTCATCTTTAAACACTTAGTTGAAATTAGCTGTGGCACCAAGAAGGAGGGGAAACTTGGAGTTTAGCACTGCCTTGTAATATCTGTCCACTCCCAACCACATTTTCTGTCCTGTGAACAACTTCCATTGTTTGAATATTACATAATATGCTATGAAAACATTTTTAAGCCAGTCCCTTGCCAACCACATTGCTCCCCCAAAGGCTCTCCTAGGGAGTTATCATGAAGCCAGCTGTCACAGAGTGATTTGCGGTTCCCTAAAAGATACGTTGAGGTCCTAACCCTGGCACGAGTGAATGCGACCTTATTTGGGGAAATTTGTCTTTGCAAAAGTTATCAGTTAAATTTAGGAAATTGTACTGGAGTAGAATGGGTCTTAATTTTAATTGCTTCTGTGTGGCTTTTTAGAGTAGGTCAGAGGCATCATGTGCGAATGGAAACAGTGTATCTATTAGCACCAAAAGAATGCCAAGGATTGCTGGCAGCCACTAGAAGCTGGGAGAGAGTCCCTCAGCAGGAACAGACATAGCTGATAGGCTGAATACTAGTGCTAGCTGCCAAGACTGTGAGAAAAATAAATTCCTGTTCTTTAAATTCTCCCACTTTGTGGTCTTTTGTTCTGTGGGGCACCTCTAGGAATCCAAGACCCCAGCCCCGACTAGGGCAGGTGTTACACCTCAGTAAGGCTGTTCTGTAGATTGATTAGCACAGAGGGTCCCTCCCTCTAGATAGTCACAGCACCTTCTGCACTGTCGTAGCTCTTTGATAACTACTGTCTTTGTGCCGTATAGTAGTTTATCATTTGCATGCTTCTAGAGCCAGTGGATTCTGAGCAACTCTAAGCCAGCAACATTGTCTTAATCAGTGTTGTATTTTCACATTATAGCATAAGGAGCCCTGGTAGCACAATGGTTATATACTAGGCTGGTAACCCAAAAGCCGGTAGTTTGAACTTACCAGTTGCTCAGCAGAGGGGGGGAAGGGGAAGCAGAAGTGAGGAAGACCTATGAGATAGTTCTACTTCGTCTGAACAGCTTACTATAAGATGCTGTAATGTCCACAGAACTTTAAGGGACTTTGCTGGGAGTCCATTCTGACTCACAGAGATGCTATAGAACAGAGTAGAACTGTCCCATAGGGTTTGCGTGAGCAGCTCGTGGATTTGAACTGCTGACCTTGGCTAGAAGCCAAGCTCTTAATCTCTGCACCCCCAGCGTTCCTTAAGGGAATTAGGAAGGTGAAAAATCAAATCATAAGGAAATAACTCTCTGACCTCTTGATTCGTGGTTTACCTATGGAGTTCATGGTAGAGCTCTATGACATTTCTATTTTCAAGTATTTGCAGTTTAGTTGGAAAAACTCCTACCGTGTGTCAGAGTTTAAGTGAAATACTCTCCGCTTTTAAAATATTGGTTTCTTCTTCTAGAGTGTAGAATATATACTTACCCCATTCCTTCCATAGTACAGGAGTGTGGGATATATAATAAGTTCAGAATGTGCATCTTTCTAGTTTCTTTAAATCAAAATAAATCAAATAAATTAAAAGCCATTATTTACTCTGTTTTTAATAAGACTTACAGTCTTTAATCTGGGATAGACAAAAAGGCCTAATTTATTACTGCTTTTCTTAAGGGAAATTGTGACCCTTTATCTTAATTAGCTTGCAGGGTACGTTTCTTGATTCTATAATTCCAACATAACCGAAAATGTCTGTGTTTTTGTTTGACAGTCCTTATACTTGACTCTGTGTACTCTGTGATGACCAGCTAGTCACCTTCAAGTTGATTTTGACTAATGGTGACCTCATGTGTTTTAAATTAAATCTATGCTCCAGAGGGTTTTCAATAGCTATGATTTCTTTAAGGAAACCCTGGTGGTATAGTAGTTAAGTCCCATGACTACGAATCAAAACGTTGGCAGTTTGAGCCCACCAGGCACTGTCTGGAGACTCCACGGGGCAGTTCTAATGTGCCCTACAGGATCTCTATGAGTCAGAATCTACTCAGTGGCAGAGGGGTTTTCCGATTTCTTCATAAGGAGCTCACCAGCCATTTCTTCTGCGGTGCCGCTGTGTGGATTCCAGCTGCTGATCTTTTGGTTATTACCCTCGGAGTTCACCACTTGTGCCACCCAGGCCTTCCTTTCTTTGATAAAGGCAACAACAACAACAAAAAGCAATTTGTTACTGTGAGGACAATTCTCACTCCTAGGACAGGGTAGAACGTGCCCATAGAGTTTCCAAAGAGTGTCTGATGGACTCAAATGCTGACCTTGGTGTCAGCAGCTGCAGCACTTAGCCAGTAGGCCCCCAGAGCTTCTGTTCTTTGAGAAAGCCTCCTTAAATAACAATCCTCCTCTCAATGTGTGATTTTAAAGAATAATAATAACACTAACAGTCACTGACTGTCTACTACAGAACAGTCAGTGAGCTAGATGTACCTAACTTATTATTTTATTTTCTACTGCTAAAAACCAAACCCACTGCCATTGAGCAGATTTTGACTGGTCTAAGAGGTAAAGGTATTTCTTAGCATCACTCACTCACTAAGCTGTGGAGCCAGCATTGCATGAATGATTTGAACACAAAGCTTAGCCTCTGGAAAGGCTGCCAGCTATGTAAGTGGTATATAAAAACATGCCACTGTGCTGTCTGAACCTATGGATATGTACTGCTGAATGCTGAATACACTCGAGAGGTGAATGTACGCATTTCTCATGACACACTCTGTGGCTGCAAGCCATCTCACGTAAGGTGTGTGAGTTTGCTGACACAGATGTATTGAACCAAGAGATGAAGAATTATGCAATAAAATGGATAAAAAGATTTGTAAATATATAAATTTCTATTGTCATGAAAAGAGATGGTTTGGGAGACAATGCTAATCATTATACTTGGTCTACTTAACCTGTGTATTGTTTGCATTCTGGAAAGAATGAAATATCTTTCATCTAAGAAACAAAGACAAAAGGTTTGTGATTAAAAACTAAAGAGTGTGTTTGCTGAGAGCTCACCATTTGCAGTCTAATAGCTTCAAGTAAATTTGGGTGAGAAATGTTAGATTCAGAGTTGGTTAAAAGGCATAGTCATTGAGTTGATACTGACTCACAGTGGCCCTGTAGGACACAGCAGAATTGCCCCATGGTGTTCAAGGAATGCCTGGAAAGTTAGAACCGCCAGCCTTTTGTTTAGCAGCTCTAACTCTAAACTGCTACTGCACCATCAATTCTCATACCCTTAATAAATCACACATTTAGTCTGTCTTGTATATATTAATTAATTGCTTAATTAATATAATGTCATTATTTATTATCTTGATTCAACAGAGTTTACCACCCTGTAGTGTTCAGGTCAACTAATATTTTAGGTATTCCAGAAAAGTCATTACTAAATTTTTTTTTTCTCCAAGAAAAACTAAGTTCCTGTCTGAGTGTTAGTGATTCTTCAGTGCAGGGGATTTCTCTTTGGAATTTGTGTATTTGGTGGTATTTATTTGTTTTAAGAGATAAACTGCAGATGCCATTTTAATACCCAGAGAGTTGTGTATGATTGCTTATTTTCTGATGACTGGGGGATAAAAGACCATGCAGGAACTCATAGCATCAATTCTCATAAATTAAAACTAGAATTATTCTCCTGATGGTAATCATTTTGTAGCACTCTGTGTACAAGGAGATGAATGTGTCCGTTATCATAAAGATTTCCCTAAAGACAAGACAGCTAAATTTCTGTAAGTGGTGAAATAATTATTTCTTTGTTTAAATTTCATACGCTCAAAGAAACTGAACTACATTTTCCCGAGAATGACTAATTGTTTGATAAAGATTTTAATGAAGGAGATTCTCCTCATTCTTCCCCTTTTATTTTTCCTTAGTTTCCAAAATTCTCATTGAGTGCATGCAGTGCTCATTTCTGAGTGTATGTGGGCTCAATATCTACTTAAAATCAGGCTTACTAGTGTAGTGGTTAAAACACTCAGCTGCTAACTCAAAGGTCAGTGATTGAAACCCATCATTTACTTTGAGAGAGAAAGATGCATCACTGACTTCCATAAAGATCACAAGCCTGGAAACCTTATGGGACAGTTCTGCTAGCCCTATAGTGCTGCTATGAGTTAGAATTGACTGAAAGGCACTGAGTTTGGTTTTTGGTTTAACACACTAACCAAAACAAGAGTACAGCAAGAACAACAGCGTGTAATTGTATTCTGGCAATGCAATATCAGCATACCCTCCATCTGTATTATTAAACCAGTTCAAATCATTCACGTCTTGTAGCACTCCCTTCCTCTAAAATTAAACACACATGCATGACACCTGGTTTTGGATTCTGAAATAAAATGCAAACCAGATGGATTTTGTTGAAAATGTGGTTCTTGATTCTTATGCTGAAATGAGAATTCGACTTTTTTAATGGCATCTAAAAATACACAGTTAAAAGGCTGCTTTTGCTGGTCACCAAGTCAGATGTTAGGACGCTTGGGGATTTGGTCTGTCATTAGAGGTTGTCCTGTTGAGTATTTAACCCTTTATATCTGAATATAAGAATATATGGCTTCTGTTGAGATATAGTGCACTTACTGAATTGTCTCTATAACATACTTGAAGCATATCTTCTGGTTGTTTTTTTTTTTTTTTTTTTTTTTTTAATGTCTCCAGTGATGGGAAACTCATTAACCTTTGGGGGAGACTCATTACATCTTCCAGTAATTCTGATAATCCTCCCAAATACAACAACTTCTTTCTGATGTAGCAATCATTTAAATTTGATAGCTATTTAAATATAGCTATGTTCTTTCATTCTGATTTCTTTGTCTGTTTCTGGGACAAAAGTGCTTTAAGTTTCTTCACCTGAAATAAATAAACCTGGAAATAAATCCCATATTCCAAATGTAATTGGACAAATTAATAATAATCAATTCTAACTACCCCACCCCTAAAACAAATCCACTGCCATTGAGTCATTTTTGACTCATAGCAAGCCTATAGGACAGAGTAGAACTGTCCCGTTGAGTGTCCAAGGAGCAACTGGTGGAGTCCAACTGCTGACCTTTTGGTTAGCAGCCACAGCACTGAGCCACCACGCCACTAGGGTTTCCATAACACAAACCCACTACTGTTGGGTCAGTTCAGACTCACAGTGACCATAGCCTCCCTTATTCTAATATAGGCACTATAGTTCTATAAATATGGCCTAAGTTCATGTAAATTTATTTTAGAAATCATATCTTTTGTTAGCCAACACTGAGATACTCTCTCCTCAAACCCCTATGCTTGTGTTACATATGCTGTCTTCAGTCCACAGTGTTACCTTCACCGTTGCAGCTGAGATGCTTACTATCTGTCTAATATTTCTCTTTCTGCATTCTCTTTTCTCTCCGGTTGCTTTTAAAAATCTACTTGTCATGTTCTGTAGTTTTATTATGATAACTGTAGGCATAGCTTTGTTGTCTTTTTGAAACCTAAAGATTCATATCTTTTATTAGATCTGTAAATTTACCAGCCCTTCTTTTCAAATTTCATCTTTCCCACATTCTATGAATTTCCTGTTTCTGATTCTGCAGAAAGACATACCGGATCATGGCATTATATTGTCCATGTTTCACCACCTCTATTACATATAATGTATTATTTCTCTGCCCTCTGTTATAGTCTGAGCTCTTTATTCAGATCCACTGAGGGTCTTTTTTTTTTTTTTAAAGCTGAGTTTGAGTCTGGACATTTCTAAAGGTTTACTAGAAGTTAACAAAAGTTTGTGCATATTTTTACACTTTGATCCAAAATAATTCCATTTTTGAAAACTGTAGATGTCAATGAATTTGTGTAAGGATGTGTTTAAGGACATTTCTTTTAGCATTATATATAAACAACATAAATTTCAATTTATAGAAAGTTAAATAAAAATTACCTCATATAATGACTGCTATGAAACTGTTAAAAATTAAGTTCATGCAAACATACATACAGAGAGAGAGAGAGAGAAAGAAAGAAAGCTTTTCAAGAGACATCATTAAGGGAAAGGAATTGTAAAATACCATCCATAGCTTGAGCCATTTATGTAAACATCTAAGAAGTATACATGAAATATCTCTATATGTAAAATTATATATGCATAGACAACATCTAAAAGGATAGTCAAGAAACATTAAACAATGCTTTCATATCTTATAATTTTTACTTCATAGCTTCTGTTCTGCTTGATTTGTTTCTAATGTACTTCCTTGCAGCATGCATGTTCTTATATAATTAAAAATGCAACTTAAAATATCCCATTAAATCCATCTCGTCACTCCTTTTATACTTTTCTTTTGGCAGGGGTCTGGAATTCTGACAGATGGTCAATAGGTTAGATAGCCTCCTCTACTTTGGTGATTTGAAAATTGGCTGAACATGAAAACTGTAACATCATCAGTCACTGGGAGAACTTTGCAATGCCCTTCAGAAACTTCCACCCAGGGAGGTTTTATCATCTGATAACTCTGGCACAAAGGAAAATGACCTAATTTTCTTTTTTTCCTTTTTTTTGTTGTAATTGAGTGAAAGCAGGACACAATCCAAGTTAAATTTGCGCACCCGTCTATCTGCAGTTCCCTCTGGTTTCCTTGCCCTGTGACAGCACACTCTTCCTTTCCATTCTATACATGTTGTATCCTGCTAAGAATCTCCTATCCCTTCCTCTCCATCCTCTCCTCTGTTCTGCTAAGAGGCCAGTAGGACAGCATCCTGTAGATACATAGAACCATAAAGTGGACAGATCATATGGTCACTCCATGTCCCCAAGTCCAATCCATTCCTGGAAAATGACCTAATTTTAATGAATCCATTTTTTCTTGTCTTTCTCTTTTTCCTCCTCCTTCACTCCCTTCCTTTCTTTCACCCATCTTGTCTTTCTTTTTTCATTAAATTATTACACACATACACCCTCACGTACAAAACCAAAAACCCATTGACATTGGGTTGGGTTCAACTCATAGTGACCCTAGAGGTCAGGGTAGAACTGCCCCATAGTGTTCAAGGAGCTCCTGGAGGATTTGAACTGCTGAGTTTTTGGTTAGCAGGCATAGTACTTAACCCACTACTCTACCAGTATTTCCCTCACACACAGGGACCGCCAATTAAGTTCATGAACTCATCCTAGAAAAGTGCTACAAATTTCATTGCTGAGTATCACTACGATCACTTTCAAGGTGTTCCCCTTGGGAAGCTATACACTGATGCCAGCCCCTAGTCCACCTTTCAAAGCACTTTTTCTGGAATGGCCATCAGAGTTGTCATTGTATTATCACTGAGGTCCTGAATGTCATCAAAATTTTTCAGTATTTATCTTTTGGTAAAGAAAAAGTTTTGGCAGGGGCAGATCAGTTAAGCAAGGAGGGTATTCCAATACAGTTATTTGTTTACTGACAAAATACTCCCACACAGACAACTGTGCAATTAAATTTATGAACTTGCCACCGTGCCACCAGGCACAGGGTCATTACAGCGAGAGTTCCAAAAATGTCAGACCTCTTCTACACACATGCACATACAAACACACACACATAAAATATAGGCCAAACATATTAACTTTTTCTAGATAAATTTTCAATGTGAAAACATTGGTATATTCATTTCCTGTATATCAGAAAATCTCTCATCTTTTTGTACTACCAAACACATTTACTTCTTCAGAAAAATTAAAATATTCGTGTGTTTATCCTGCATATCAGATTATCTATCCATATCTTTTCTATACTATCAAAAATTATTTGTGATTATCAAAAATATTTGGGATTACTGAATTGCAGTATCAATTTCATGGTCACTTAAAATTTTAAACATCCCCTTTTATTGTGTCAAGTTACAAAAGCATTACGGGCTTCTGTTTTCTAATGTTTGACCCTCGGAATCTGTAAGATGCAAAACTGGGAGAAAAGTGCTGGGATTGTGGAGAATTGATGCAAGAAACCACATCAAGTCTTTCCTTCTACGCTATACTTTCTCAGTGTATCAGCTCAAATTATAGACAAAATCTAAACTGAATTTTGTAAACCTGAAGGGAGAAATGAAACTGATTGCTAGGAAATAAGAGTTTCCTCTAGTGATTAAGATCAATTTTCCCTTCAGTGATGTTGCTTCTGAATACATTTCAACAAGATCCCAAAAGAGTCAAGAAGATTAAAAGCATTTCTTCAGTTAGTTCACATTTTGAGTCCAGTAACATCTCCAAAGCTCTCCGAGGCTTGTAGGATCCTGCAGAAAGTCTCCGGAGGACCACCCAAAAGTCGTATGCATCCTACAGCGTTTCTGTGAAGTTCCCAGATCAAAATGAGACATTTTTGCCTAATCTTTACATTCATTCTATGCATTCCTAAACACTATGCAAGATGTCAGTTTGCATCTGCATATCATTACGTTATGGTAACTTGTTTGTCACCTTTGGGATCACTTCTGCTCCTCCTCCGCATTCCATGAAGATTAATTGTTGAGCTCATCCCAATTGAGTAAAACTATTTTGGAAAGTCTGGAACTGAGGGTCTTGTACTTTGGAGCTGCCTTTCAGAGAGCCATGAATGTAGCGTTCAAGAGCACTTGTCTCTGGCGGTGCAGTGGTTAAGGTCTTGGATGCTAACCAAATGTCAGCAGTTTGACTCCACGAGCCTCACATGGGAAACCCAAGGGGGTAGTTCTACTCTGTCCTGTGCAGTCCCTATGAAGCGACTCTATGGAAAGTGTTTGGTTTTGGATTTCTGTATCTAATAAGTACAGAAAATTTGTCTCTTTTCCGAAGTGTGGTTTTACTTACCTTGTGTCTTTTCAAATGTGCAATCTACGTGCATATTATATATTTCTTAAGACAAAGGGACTCTTTACAGATCAGTTAATCACTTTTAGGGGAGGGGACTGTATTAAGCTAGTATGAACAGATAGAAATGGCAAAATAGAAAATTAATAGAAATAGAAATTAATTTTACAATATTTCTCTTATAGTTGGTAGATCATGGTTCTCTGACTCCTGATGGGTTAGACTTCAGAAAACAAAAAAAGCAAAATTATATGGATTCAGGATCAAGTCAGCCTAAGGCAATGTTTACATTGATCTACACATTCTAACTGATTGGAGAACTAAACCTATATTCACATTAGTTCACAAATTAAAACTGACCAATGTTTGCTAGAAAGGATGGATTTTTTGAGCTAAGCTAACATGTCAAGTGATTTAAATGATCTGGCTGTATGTATTATCTGATGTGTATAAATATATCAGAAGTTTTCTTTTTGTAAGTTTACAATGTTATATAACTTATTTAATCACATGACTAATCATCTTACATAACATTTTATGTTATTGTCAATATAACTCTAAATTAGAGAAACTAATATTGTTAGCTCCATCTGGCAGATGAAAAGCTGATACTTGAGAAGTCTGACTAACAGATCCAAGGTCCCCCAGCCAATGAAGTGAAAAGTTTCTAAGGAAAATAGAGGTCTAGGTGAGTGTGAGTGCCTAAGATCAGAACAACATCACTAAAGAGCATCCTAGTATTTCCATCTTTCACATGTGAGGTGCGAGACCCACCATGCACTTCAAAAAGGGAAGTGGTCATTCCACAGTGGAATTCTCTGTTTCTGTGGGGGATACCCTGGTTCATTCCTATCTAATGCATCTAATACATAACTACTACCTATCCCTCAGTGAAGGCTTACACATTGCTGTGGGTGCTGAATTGGGTTCAGGGGAACGTCTAGCCTGAGACAGACTGAAAAGAAAGGGCTGGTGGTCTACTTCGAAAAAAAATCAACCAATGAAAATCCCATGGATCACATTGGTCAGATCTCATTATAGACAGAATTGCTACAAGTTGGAGCTGACTGGAGAGCAGCTAACAGAGTAGTATACTCTGGAAACTTCATCCTAAGGAAAAATTCAAGTCTGCAGTTCACTCTTAGTAGCTACAGTAGGAAGTTTGGTTTGTTTTTTCCTTGCAACACAACTGCTTGCTGTTGAGTTGATTCTGACTCATGGCAACCCTGTTGAACAGACTAGAACTGCCTCTTAGGGTTTCCAAGGAGCAGCTGGTAGATTGAACTCCTGGCCTTCTGGTTGACAGTGTGAGCTCTTAACCACTGAGCCACCAGGCACCTCAAGACAAATGCCTGCGTAACAGTGGCTCATAGTGGAAATCATAAGGGAATTACAGGTCAACAGTGAACTGAGGAGAATTTCAGATGCTTATGCTGGGTCTGATTCTAATTAGTAGTTCATTGTGACAAATACTAAACACAGACATGCACTCAAGCTTAAATGAATAAAGAAAAGGCCATTTCATCCAGTGGAAACATTTTAAACATTGTCCCAAATAAATTGTTGCATACCTAACAATTTTCTCCTGGTGTTTGTTACAGGATTTTGCCAAAGTTTGCCTATTTGGTACACAGCCAAAGTTTTGTAATTTTCCGTTGACTTAAAACCATTCTTGTCAGATTTTCTTTTGCGTCATCAACTTTTGCAGACATCACACAGTCGGCTCAATTAAAATAAAGTTAATTGGTATTTTTGGTCCGTGGAATGGCTTAATTAGTCATTCCATATGGAGGGGTTTGTAGATTGTTGGAGACGCCTCTTTGGAAGGTGGGAGTTCGGAAGTGAAAGCCAAGAAACCACTTGATGTCTTTGGAAAAGTAAGTGAATTTCTTTCAAAAAATAAGAGAAGTCACTTTTATAAAATCTTGAGGCAACCCTTAGAAAAATAATCTGTGGAATATCCCAGGGTTTTCCTGAACTGTTCCTCACAGAGGAATGGAAGTAAAAATGACACTCGCAGAGAAATCATTATGAGAGGTTCTCTCCCATGAAATGTAGTGATATTATTTTAATTTTTGCTTAAATCTTCAAACAATTTAGAAATTGAGCTATTCTGTGGTAAAGCCTGTAAATTTTATTTAAAAATACTCATGTATTTTCTAACCTCTTGACCTGTCTTCCAAGTCCCTCCAACGTGGTTGCCTGAGTATGTTTAGGTAGTTAAGGGGACGTAAACCAAGGTAGAATCATGCAGTCCAATCTTTAAATCAAAATACTACACTGTACTGGTAATTTTCATTTAAATAATTTTAATAATAAAAATTACAATTTGTCTTATCTACCTGTGCATTGTGCTGGAATATGAGACACGGTCACATGTTTAATAGGTTAACTCTCCTAATGGCTCAGGAAAAAAACAAAAAAACAAAAAAGCACTGCTGTCAAGTCAATTCTGACTCATAGCAAAACTATAGAACAGAGTAGAACAGCTGCATACAGTTTCCAAGGAGTACCTGGTAGATTCAAAATACTGACCTTTTTGTTAGCAAATGTAATACATAACCTTTAAGCCACTATACCCCAGTGGTACAGTGGTTAACTGCTATAGCTGCTAAGCAAAAGGTCAGCAGTTCAAATCTGCCAAGCATTCCTTGGAAATTCTATTGAGCAGTTCTATTCTCTGTCTATAAGCTTGCTATGAGTAGGAGTCAATTCAATGGCTCTGTTTTTTTTTTTTTTTAATGGTTCAGAGGAAACCCTGGTGGTTAGTTAGTGTGCTACATCTGTTAACCAAAATGTCAGCACTTCAAATGCACCAAGGACTCCTTGGAAAACTCTATCCTATAGAGTTGCTATGAGTCAGAATTGACTAGGCAGCAGTAGGTTTGATTTGGGTATGATGGTGCAGAGGTTAAGTATTTGGCTGCTATAAAAAAAGGTCAGTGGTTCAAACTCAGCAGCCCCTGAGAGGGAGAAAGACATGGTAATCTGCTTCTGTAAAAAATTAACTAAATCAAACTCACTGCCCTGGGGTCAAGTCTGACTCATATTTATCCTATAAGACACAGTAGAACTGTCCCACAGGTTTTCTGCGGCTGTGGCTGTAAGTCTTTACAGAAGCAGATGGCCACATCTTTCTCCCAGAGCAGCTGGTAGGTTCCAACCTTTCAGTCAGCAGCCCAGCACTTAACCACTGTACCACCAGCCCTCAGTAAAGATAACAAGCTTGGAAATCCTATGGGACAGCTCTACTCTGTCCCATAGGGGTATTAGGAGTTGAAATTGGCTACATCAAAACCAGTTTGAATTTTTGAATAGCCCTATAAGGTAGGAATTAGTCCCATGAGCTAACTGAGGCCCAGACATATAAAGTCTTTCACATAAGGTCACACAGTTTTTTGCATAAGGTCACATAGAGGGAGGGATTCAACCTTTTTTAAGTATCTAGAAAAACTGTTCTCCAAAATGCTTCTGTTTATACTGGCCCTTATGAATTTGTCTCCATGAGAGCCAAAGTGTGACCTTGAGTGTATCCCTCCCAAGTTTAAACACCATCTCAAGAACAGATTTGATGAGTTGATCACTAATGACCAAAGACCAGATGAATTGTGGAATGACATCAAAGAGCTCATCCATAAAGAGATCAAAAGGTCATTAAAAAGACAGGAAAGAAAGAAAAGACCAAATTGGATGTCAGAAGAGACTCTGAAACTTGCTCTTGAATATGAAGCAGCTAAAGCAAAAAGAGGAACGGTGAAGTAAAAGACCTAAACAGAAGATTCCAGAGAGCCACTTGAGAAGACAAAAGAAAATGCTACAATGATATGTGCAAAGAACTGGAAATAGAAAACTGGAAGGGAAGAATACATTCTGCATTTCTTAAGTTGAAAGAGCTGAAGAAAAAATTCAAGCCTCAGGTTGCAATGGTAAAGGATTCTGCAGGGAAACTATTAAATGACTCAGAGAGCATCAAAACAAGATGGAAGGAATCCACAGTCATTATACCAGAAAGAACTGGCTGGTGATGTTCAGCCATTTGAAGAGGTAGCATGTGATCAGAAATCAATGGTACTGAAGGAAGAAGTCAGAGCTGCATTGAAGGCATTGGCAAAAAATAAGGCTCCAGGAACTGATGGAATATCAATTGAGATAGTTGAGTAAACAGATGCAGCACTGGAAATGCTCACTCATCTACGTCAAAAACTTTGGAGGACAGCTACTTAACCAACTGACTGGAAGAGATCCATATTTATGCCCATTCCAAGGAAAGGTGATCCAACTGAATGTGGAAACTACTGAACAATATTGTTGATATCACATGCAAGTAAAATTCTGCTCAAGCTCATTCAAAAGTGACAACAACAATATATTGAAAGGAACTGCCAGAAATTCAAGCTGGGTTCAGAAGAGGACATGGAACCAGGGATGTCATTGCTGATGTCAGATGGATCTTGGCTGAAAGCAAAGACTACCAGCAAGATGTTTACTGGTGTTTCATCGACTATGCAAAAGCATTTGACTGTGTGGATCATACTAAATTATGGCTAACATTAAGGAGAATGGGAATTCCAGAACACCTAATTGTGCTCCTAGGGAAACTGTATATGGGTCAAGAGGCGGTCATCTGAACAGAACAAGGGGACACTGGGTGGCTTAAAATCAGGAAAGGCATGTGTCAGGGTTGTATCCTTTTACCACACCTTTTTAATCTCTATGCTGAGTAAATAATCTGAGAAGTTGGATTATACAAAGAAGAATGAGGCATCAGGATTGGAGGATGACTCCTCAACAACCTGCGTTACGCAGATGACACCACCTTACTTGCTGGAAATGAAGAAGACTTCAGATATTTACTGATAAAGATCAAGGACCACAGTCTTCATTATGGATTGCATCTTAACATCAGGAAAACAAAAATCCTGACAACTGGACCAGTAAGCAACATCATCATGAGAGGAGAAAGGATTGAGGTTGTCAAAGATTTCATTTTACTTGGGTCCACAATCAAGGCCTTTGGAAGCAACAGTCAAGAAATCAATAGATGAATTGCCTTGGGAAAATCTGCTGCAAAGGACCTCTGCAAAGCATTCAAAAGTAAGGATGTCACCTTAAAGACTAAAATGTACCTGAGCCAAGCCATGGTATTGTCAATCGTATTATAAGCGCCTGAAAGCTGAACCACGAACAAAAAAGACAGAAGAAGAACTGATGCCTTTGAATTGTGGTGTTAGAGAAGGATGCTCAGTGTATGATGGACCACCAAAAGAACAAACACAGATCTCTTCTGGAAGAAGTACAACTAGAGGGTTCCTTGGAAGCGAAGATGGCAAGACTGTGTCTTACATACTTTGGACATGTTGTCAGGAAAGATCAGTCCCTGCAGAAGGACATCATGTTTGGTAGAGTGGAGGGTCAGCAAAAACCAGCAAGACCCTTGACCAGATGGATTGACACAGTGGCTGCAAGAATGGGCTTAAGCATAAAAATGATTGTGGACACGACACAAGACTGGGCAGCATTTTGTTCTGTTGTTCATAGGATGTCTGTGAATTGGCACCGACTCAGTGACACCTAACAACAACAGCAACATGAGTCGTAATCAGCCCAGTGACAAAAGGTTTGATTTGGTTTAGTTGTAGGCACAAAAAAGAAAAAAAATGAGCAAAATAACACACCTATAAGTAGTGGGAATCGATCTTTATTTTTTTAGTCACATCTTTTGTGACCTGAAACTGTATTATTAATTTATTTACATACTATCTTGAGAATCTCTTATGAAATTGCTTAATTCCTTCAGCTGCTAACTCAAGGGTTGAAGGTTTGGGGTCACCCAGAAGTGCCTGTGAAGAAAGGCTTATTGACCTACTTTTAGCAAAATCAGCCATTGAAAACCTCACGGCACACAGCTCTACTCCGGCACATGTGGAATTGTCAGAAGTGGGGGTTGACTCACTGGTACCTAATGAGGTTGGTTATACACTGATTTGATCGATCTGCTACCTGAGAATGTAAACTCCACAGGGGTGTCCATTATTCTGAATATACTTGTTAGTAGTATTTGCTGCTTACAGATGCATACCGACCGTTACTCCAGGATACCTTTTTTCTCTATCGTTTGGGTATTTCCTTTATTTCTGAAGTACCCTCTCTAAAATGTTGGAATAACATTCCTTTCTCTTTCCATAATTGATTCAGTATGCTTTTTGGGATCCATGAGTAATTGTCATCTACTATTTTACAAATGGGAATTAAGAGCCTTCATACAAATAGAACCTAGAAAACATGCCTTAGCATTCCAATGACATGGGGTGGAAACGAAGAATCATCATAACTACTTAGATTTTTCAAAACAGTACAATGGATCTTCTTCAGCATTCACGGTGTGAATGACACAGTTGTGGATGAGGCCATATTGTTGTTGCTGGGTGCCCTCAAGTCAGTACATAGGGACCCTGTAAGACAGGACAGAACTGCCTCACAGGGGTTTCAAGGCTGTAATCTTTATGACAATAGATTGCCACATCTTTCTGCCATAGAATAGCAGGTGGGTTTGAACCACTGACCTTTCTTTTGGTTATCACGCAAGCACCTGACCACTACATCATTAGGGCTTCTTGATGAGATCTTAGTAATACAGAAACAAAAAAATCCTTTAATGAGTAGAATTATTAATATGCATTGCATTTCATATCAGAGTGACTAGTATGCTACTGGAGGTTTGTCACAGTCATGTCCCAACTGAATTGCTCATTCTTTGGAATAAAATGCTTATTTTGTTTCTAGCCATGCATGGTGCCACTGGGGCATTTTCCTCACAGTGGGTTCTCCATGACTATTGACTGGTTGGAATTTGGAATTCTAAGTATCATAATGTAGCAGTTATTGGCTCCTTATAATTGCCTTCGTGCACTACAAATGCAGCTAAAATTGGATGTCTACATTAAAACGTTTCCATTGAGCTCCTGGTCTAAGTTACACAGCACACCCTCAAGGCAGAAATTACCCTTTTTTTATAGCTTCAAGTATATTATTTAAGGCCAGTAAATAGTGGTTAATAATGGAAAGTCTTAAATTTCAGGTATTTTTTTTTTTAAAGACTAAATCTAATCATACTATTAAGAGGAGGCAAGGAAATACTGTTTGGTTTCATCATAGTCATTAAATAGAAAAGAGAAGCACACATATTGTGACTCAGTAATGGTTTTGTGGTGTGACTCCTGCTTTCTTGAGGTAGGAAATGGCACTGAGAATAGTACCGTGACTTTTTTAGCCTTAGAGCCTACCCTCTAAAGAGAGCGCATATTTTCCACATTCAGAACCACATTGCACATACTTGGTGGGAGATTATTTTTAAGAATCATGATGGAACTGGCTTACATGAATGAGACTGGCTTTATTGTCAAACATGGATAGATCTGTAATTAGTGTCATTAAAAATGAACCTTGTATAATGAGTTGAAACCCCAAAATCTAAACCTTTTCCGCTGTTGAGTCAATGCTAACTCAGAGAAACACTCTAGGACAGACTAGAACTCCCCATAGAGTTTCCAGGGAGCACTGGGTAGATTGAGACTGCCAATCTGCTGGTTAGCAGATGTAGCATTTAACCACTGTGCAACCAGGGGTTCCATGTAATACACTAAATACAGTAAATCAGACAAAATTACTCCCCTCTTAAAAATAAGAAAATTCATAATTTACTCAAGATGCTGTGTTTTGGTTCTTTATAATTCCACCAGCAATTATTTAGCATGTGTCAAATACTAAACTAGCATCTAGGGTTACAAAGAGTAGTTAAACACAGGCCTTCCCCTGGAAAAGTGGTTTCCAGGGGAAGCTTCTATATCAGGGAGAGGAGGACTGAAAGACAAGCCTTTAGTTACATGCAGAAAATGCCAACAGTTCTGCTTCTGTTTATTTTTATAAAATAATAAATAAAATATAAAATGTAAACTTGCCCAGTGCAAAGAATTTAAGACTTCCTAATCATGTACATGAACCCTGGCACCCTGTCTTACATGTACTATGTGAGGAATTGTGAAGGAAACACTCAGGACATAAAGCAAATATCTGCTCATTTTTAGTAACATTATGTCATAAAACACTCTACTGTGCTTTACAGAATATTGTTAACCCTGATCAATGTTTAAAAACCTTTCTTGAGGTTTGCTACTTAACGATGAAAAGCAAATACTTCTGGGTAAATTCTTATTCTCCCTGCCACCACAAAAGACCAAAAGAAACCAAAAAGGCTAAGACAATACACAGAAAACAGTATCAACAATGTAGTCACATATTTAGACGTATGTCTTTGTCTGAAAATTATTAAAGAAGCACAAGACGGGTAGAGATGAGTGGAAACGAATATTGGAAAATAGCTAGCCACTGAATGTGGGAATTTTGCAATGCATTTGGAGGAAGGCACAGATGTTACTAACGTGGCTCAGCTAGTGGTATTTTCTTGATTCTGTTTCAATAGTGGAATACAAGGAGAACTACTTATCTTATAAACCACCAAGGAAAGACGTACCCGAGATGATATATTCTCAGTAGGAAATGACTTCTTAATATAAACAGTGTTCTCTGGAAATAACTGTAAAGGGTAACCACTGGTGAAGCTGCTCCTGTTAACTGGAACTTTTCAAAAAGATCTGGGGGAGTATTGTGAAGAAAACATCATTTCCTGAATCCTCTATAAGCAAGCTCTTTAGGTAACAGGGTACATAAATCCAGAAATATTTAGCCAAATGTCGGATTTGGAAGAGGTTTTGGGGGGAGAAAACAAAAACCAAAACGACCCTCTATTTGAGTCTTAAGGGAGTTAGCAAGGATTATGGAAATGCATGTGAACATGAAGAGCATGTAAACAGCAAGATGAACAGAAGTACTGAGGTAGACACTTCGTGATTTGTGAATGATGCTACAATTGATTCTCTATTATTAGGGCATAAATTCCAAGGAGAGATGAAAGGTTGGCAGAGGCCAGATCATAGAGGACCTTGCGTGCTATGTTGAGGAGCAAGTTCTTTCTGCTGAAGGTGACAAGCAGTTACCCACTGAAGTGTTTCAAGAATGGAGTGTCATATTCCAATTGTAACAACTCACTGTCACGGCAATGGGTAGATGGATTTGAGAAGGACAAAGGTGAAGCCTGGAGACTGTGGTGGATGATGAGGACCTGGACACAAGAAGAGGAAGTGGTGTTGAGAATTGTCTAAGAGGTCAAATTGGCAGGGCCTAGTGATTAGACATGAAGGTGAATCTAGAAGTAGAGGCAGTGAAAGAGCAACTCTCAGATTTTGGGTTTATTGCTTGGATCTGATGGTGGATATGTTATTCAAGATCAAGGAGAATGTAAGAGAACTGCATAAGCAGGCTGCTAGTCCTAAGGTTTCCTCTGTGTGTGTAAATATACAGCCATAGCCACGCTGAGAGCTACCAGTTCTATCACCGGAAAATGAACTCCTTAGGAAAGCATTTCTAGCTATGTTATGTTTGGCTCATGGATTTCCCCCACACTATATTATCTCTCCAAATGAATCTAAATAATATACTAGAAACATATTGAAGTGCTAAACTGAGTATAAAAATGCCAAGTCTGTTTTTAAAGAAAATTCATTCATCCATTTATTCTAGAAGTATTTGTTGAATATCTACTTCTTGTCAAGAATGTCCTGGGCATAGAGGATGTAACGGTGAACAAGGCAGATCAGACCTCTGTCCCAGGTCACTGATTTTCATCAAGGTGTGCAGAGCGTCCATGTTGGGAAGTGCACAAGGAGCCGTGACAACCACAGAAGAGCAAATTATTTTGGCTAGGAATCAAGAAAATTTTCCAAAGGAAAAATAAGGGATAACTAGAGCTATCTGTCTATTTCTCACACTGTGGCAGCTTGCACGTCGCCAAAGCTGGAAGCTATGTCACAGGTATTTCAAACACCCCCAGGATCCTTCACCGTGAAGAGTTCTCAGTGGAGCTTCCAGACTAGGAGACACTGGGAGGAAAGGCTTACAGATTTCCTTCCCCACACCGGCCCCTGAAAACTTGATGGCTCACTAGAGAACCCTTTCTGACTCACTTGAAGAAGACACCGTATTTGCTGAAGTGGAGGGACAATGAGAGAAGGGATCCTCGTGGAGCTGGCTGGCACGGTATCTGCAGAACGGACTTGAGTGTGCCGACAACTGTGAGCATGACGCGGGACTGGGCAACAATTCCTTCCATTGGACATAAAATTGCCAAGAACTGGAGTCAACTCTACAGCAGCAACAACAGAAGCCTGTCAACTGATGGAGTGAGGCACAGGGGGTAGGAAACCCAATCTATGGGACAAGCGGAAGACCCGGTGGACAGAGAAGAATTGCCCCAAAGGGTTTCCAAGGCTGTAATGTTTGTGGAAACAGATTGCCGCCACCTCTTTCTCCTACAAAGTAGCTGTTAGATTTGAAGAACCACCAATCTTTTGGCTAGCAGCTGAGTGCTTAATCACTACGTCACCAAGTTTCCTTAGAAATGGAATACTGGAGGCAATAGAGCAAGAGTATTCCAAGCAGTGGGAATCAAATGCACAAAGATGCAGGATTTGGAAAAAAGTGAAGTCTTTTGTGTTTTAGTAATAACATTTAGAAGAGTTTGTCTAGGAGCAGTGGTTAAGTGCTACAGCTGCTAACCAGAAGGTTGCTGTTCAGATTAAGCAGGCACTCCTTAGAAACTGTACAGTGCAGTTCTGCTCTGTTCTAGAAGGTTGCTGTGAGTTGGAATCAACCTGACAGATGTGGGTTTTGGTGGTTTTTTTTATTCTTTCGGTCTGCTATGTGTTTGTGGTGTAGCCTTCCACCCTTTGGCATTCTGGAGCCATTTTTCTGATGGCCCCTTCGGGAAGAGGACAGGGTAGAAATAGAACATCATTTGGCATAATTAATTTCAAATGCTGAAAGTTATGAGCCAAATTAGACGTTTTCAGAGCAGAAGTTACCCAAATCATCAAAACAATCAATTCTAAACTGCATATCATACAGCATTCAAAAAAAACTTTAATTTTTTTTTGCTTTTCTCAATTTGTGGTTGTAACTGTGAGTTGGAATCAACTTGATGGCAATGGGTTGTGTTTTTGTTTTTGAAAGTTATATGGAATTTCTTGCAATCTTGAAGTAAATATTCAGTTGAATAATAAATATGTGCATGTTCATTTTTAATGACGTTCACATGAAAAATTGGGGTGAGAAAGATGTATTAGTTTGTTTTCGAGAATTTTCAAACAGAGACTACATGTACCAGGGCATGAACCAGGAGGTCTTTGCACAGAAAGAGGAAAGAGAGCCCTGTAATTCAATTGTGAATTGACATGGTATGTTAAATTGATAAAAGTATTTTATGACTGATCTTGTCAAGCTGTTTCTTTAAGACACTGAAGGCTAAAGTCCTTTTGAGGTTAGCCTGGAAAGCTAGAAAGCGTGAAATATTAAGGTATCAAAGAAACCCTTGGGCATGATCAGAGATTATGAGAATTTTTCACAAATGTTGAATAAAGAGCTGGGCCAGAAATCATGAGACAAAGGTTTATTCCCTGTGTGGTCTTTGGCGGGGATCTTCTTAACTGATTGCCGTCTCAATCCTTTCTTTGATTGGTAAAAAAGAAATGCAGTGCTCACCTTTCAAGGTTATTAAGAACGTCGATGAACTAGCATGTGCAGCACTATTAGTATCGTCACCAGCCCTATGTTTGGGTGAAATCTTTAAGAATGTGCTCCTGGAGCAGTGTTGTCCAACAGAGAAACAATGCACACCACATGTGTAATCTAAAGTGTTCTACTTGCTGCATTAAATAGTGTAAAATGGAATAGGTGAAACTGGTTTCAATAATGTATTTCACCAAACCCAGTATATCAAAAAATCTAGCATATTTCAAAATGTAATTACAAGGAGTCGCCAAGTTAATGACGGGTCACAGTCAGACAACTTTGTTGTCAGTTGGTTCTGATGTAGATCAAACAAGTTTTTTTTTTTTTTTTTTAAAGTTTTCATTATTACTGCCTTTTTTAAATCAGTATCTTTATTAATCTGGCAGTGTTTTGAATAGCTAAACCATAAAACTGAACATCTGCAAGTGAATGTCCGAGAATGATAGCATCAAAAAATTGTATGCTGCAATATGCTATAAATGAAAAGATACATGACAACCACCACAACAAAAAAATACCCACAATACACAAGCCTAGATGTGGTTCATCATAACTGGAATAGGTACCAAGGTGGGTGTTATCTGTAATATAAAATTATTAATGAGATATTTTACATTTTTTTAATACAAGTTCTTCTAAATCTGGTATGCATTTGACGTTATGGCACATTTTGCTTTTGAAGAGCCGCCTTCAGGTATTTAACAGCCACATGTGGTGAGTAGCTTTAATAAGCAGGCAGTGCAGCTTTGCAATCAGACTTCTGGATTCAATTCCAGGACCACTACTTACTCACTGTGTTATCCTGGATAAGTCACTTACTTTCTCTGTCCTTTAGTTTTCTTATATATGGGGGGAAACATACACCCCCCCAAAGAAAACTTTTCTGTTAAGCAGCTGCAACTCATAGTGACCCTGTAGTAGTACTGATAATAATGACATCAGTGTTCAAGACAGGTGCTAACTGCTACAACTGTAGTTACAACTGTTCAATAATCCCTGCCGCGACCAGCATCAGCACCACTGCCATCTTCACGCAAATGGTCCAGTCTGGTGGGTTCACCAGGACCAACTGCTTTCAGTTCCAACTCATGGCCACTCTGTATATATCAGAGCAGAATTCTGTTCTGTAGGATTTTCCATAGTTGATTATTTTGGACGTGGATCACCTGAGTTTTCTTCTGAGGTAACTGCACGTGGACTGGAACTTCCAGCCTTTCAGTTAGCAGCTGGGTATGTTAATTCTTCACACCATCCAGCAAGTCCATGTCTGCTAGATAGGTAAACCTTCTATCCCATTGCCACGAAGCTGATTCTGACTCATAGCAACTCTATAGACAGAAAGAACTGCTCTATGGATTTTTCAAGACTATAAGTATTCATGAAAAGAGACTGTTACATCTTGTTTCCTTGGAGTGGCTGGTGGATTAAAACCACAAAATATTTGGTTAGCAGACAGGTGCTAAATCACGGTGTCACTAAATTCCTTCAGCTGCTAGGTAGAGTACTAGAATGCACCTCTCAGGTCCAAGGTAGGTCATGAGACTTCCAAGGGGATGCAGAGTCTATCTTGTAAGAAGTGTCTCAGCTAGTGCATGTAGGGGTAAGGTTCAAGCCTCAAGAAGAAGCAGTTGGCCTGGTTTAGGTGTGCTATCAGGTCCGAAGGTAAATAATCTGTCATTCAGGCCAGGACCTCAACCCTCATGGAGGAAAAATTGGTGAAAATCAGGCAAATTTATCAACTGGCATAAGTAATAGAAGTTCACTGGATTTGGATTTTGCAACACAGACAGGCTACCAAATTTAATGTCTTGAGGTTAACGTCAGTTCTCCTGGTTCCTAATATACTCTTGACTTTCTAGAATTGACTCAGGAACAGGCTACAGCCTACCTCTTTAACTGTAACTTATATTGACATTGCTCCCAAGAAGTTAATCATGCAGTTTTCAAAACAGGGTATGGCAGAATAACTCCTGAGCTACTGATGCATATTTTTCCTCTCTTGTTTTGTTTTCCACATTCAAGAGGTGGCCTGTCTCTTTGCTCCCTTAGTCTTGGGAATGTTTTTGTGAAAGTTAGAGATTAACTTCAAGTATTTTTCTTCGCTAGATTTTGTGTCCAAGAACCTAAGGCTACTGAAGTTATGCTACAATTCCTGGAGAGTGATCAATAAGGGGTGCCTCTGAGCAGATTTGGTCCTTAGGTGGAGTACTGGGGTAACTACCCTGGACCCTGGAGACTGGAGTGGGTGGGTCTATAAAGAATTACTCCTTGCTGCTCTCTTCTTAATATTAAGATTTAATTTTGAAATTCCTCTCTTTAGCAATACGTCAAAAGGCCTTCTTCTCAAGAGTGATTATCTTACCCAGCTACTACCACCAACTACTCTAATAGAGATTACAATAAAGGGTCTGGACAGAACTAAAGAGAAATGTGGAACAAAATTGTACCTCACAAAAAAAGACCAGACTTACTGGTCTGGTGGAAACGACAGAAACCCCAGGATCGTGGCCCCCAGAAAATTTTTAGCTTGGTAATAAAGTCACTTTGGAGATTTACCAGTAAAATAAAATGAGACTAAAGGGGCACACCAGCCCGGGGGCAAAGACTAGAAGACAAGTGGGGACAAGAAAGCTGGTCATAGGGAACCTAAGGTTGGGAAGAGAGTGCTGACATGTCATGGGATTCCTAACCAATGTCACAAAATAATATGTGTATGGTTTAGTGAGAAGCTAGTTTGTTCTGTAACCTCTACCCAAAGCACAATTAAGAAAAAGAGAAAGAGAGACTGATTATCTTGGGTAGCCCTGCAGTTGCTGAGTACTGTGATAGTCTTTGCTCATCTGGGCTTTTGAGATGAGATTTATACCTACAACAGATACTTAAATGATCACATTCGATCCTGAAAATTAAGAGAAAGAAGAAAGCAGATAAAGTGTCTAACCAAAGAAAAAAACAAATCCACAGAGGTTGAGTTGCTTCCAACTCATAGTGACTCTATAGGGCAGAGTACAACTGCCCCATAGCGTTTCCAAAGAGCATCTGGTGGATTCAAACTGTCCATCTTTTGGTTAGCAGCTGTATCACTTAACCACTACACTGCCAGGATTTCCAGGTAAAGTATAGCAACATATAGTAACTGAGGAAACTATTTCAGAGAGTCTGAGAGAAGTTTTCTAGGATAAATGTCAGAGCTAGGTCACTCACTGATACGTTGTTGTTGTTAGGTGCCATTGAGTCAATTCTGACTCCTAGAGAGTCAGAACAAAATGAAGCGCTGCCCACTTCTGTGCCATGCCCACAGTCATTTTTATGCTTAAGCCCATTGTTGCAGCCACTGTGTCACTCTATCTCAAAAGTCTTCCTCTTTTTCACCTACCTGCCCTCTACTTTACCCAGCTTGATGTCCTTCTTCAGGGACTGAGAACATGTCCAAAATGTGTAAGACACAATCCCACCACCCTTGCATGCAAAGAGTACTCTGGTTGTGTTTCTTTCCGGACAGGTTTGCTTGTCCTTTTGGCAGTCCACGCTGTATTCAATGTTCTTCTCCAACACCATAATCCAAAGGCATCAGTTCTTCTGTCTCCCTTATTCCTTGTCCAGCTTTCACGTGCTTATGATGCAGTTGAAAATACCATTGCTTTGATTAAACACACCTTAGTCTTCAAGGTGGTGTCTTTACTTTTCAACCTCTTAAACAGGTCTTTTGTAGCAGATTTTCCCAATGCAATGTGTCTTTTGATTTTTTGACTGCTGTTTCCAAGGAACCAAGTAAAAATGAAATTCCCAACAACCTCAGTCTTTTCTCCACTTATCGTGGTGTTCTCACTGAAATAGGTCTTCAGGTTTTATATGTACAAAACAGACAATGTTTTTATTTTACATACACTCTTTTCAAAAAGCCTGGATCTTTTATTGAGCTGCAGAGCAATTTAGTATATCTCTAGACTGTCATCTGTGGTGGGTAGAATTCTTAAATAGCTGGCAAGATCCCCTACCCACCACTGGGCACACCCATACAATCTCCAGGAGTGTGAAAGCAGGATTTCACACCTATGTTTGGGTTAGGTTATACAACATCTGACAATTAAGTTCAAGAACTCATCCTGGAAAAAGTGCCGTATCTCTCATTGCTGAGTATCACTGTGGCTACCTTCGAAGTATTCTCCTTGGGAAGCTGTGCACTGACTCCAGAGCCCCACCTTTCAAACAATTTTCAAACCTTGGAATGGCCATCAGAACTGTCAGTGTATGAGATCTGACAATTAAGTTCAAAAACTCCTCCTAGAAAAATGGCTTTGAAGGGTAGACTAGCCAGCGGCATTTGTGCATAGCTTCTCAAGGGGAGAACTTCAAAGGTGATCATAGCGATACTCAGCAATGTGGTATGTAGTAGTTTTTTCTACGATGTGTTCATGAACTTATTGTCAGATCTTGATGGCACAGTTGCCTTTAAGAAAGGAGGGTTATTTGGGGAATCCTGAGTGGCTAAAATGGTTCAGCACTATTAGAACATCCTGTTGGGAAAAAACTTTGGTGATTTATTTCTAGAAGATCACATCCATGAAACCCCCATGAAGTGCAATCCCACTCTGTAACACAGGGGTACACCATGAGTCAGAACAGACTTGATGGCAATGGCTGTTCTTTTTTTTTTTTTTTTAAAAACAACAACAACAACAACAAAAAATAACTAATAATATGAGCACTTTAAATCTGATACAGCAAAGTCTTGGAAGTCAGAAGTCTAATAAGTCAGAGATAGAAAGTATGACTGGGATTGGATGAAACAGAAATTGTTCTGGAGACTTTGAAGATGGAGAGAACCACATGGAAAGAATCAGAGAGCTGAGAGTAGTGACTCGGTACTGACACTGAGCAAGAACATGGACAGACCATTCCTAAAATCCCAAGGAAGTGAATTCTGCCAACAGTGAGTCTGCAAGCGGACCCCCAAGCTCCAGACCAGCATGCAGCCTGCCAACACCTTGATCTCAGCCTTGTGAGACTCTGAACAGAGAGCCTAGTCACGCCAGGCTCTGGTCTCTGCCCCACTCATTTATGAGCTACTAAGAGGGTGTTGCTATAAGCTGGAACTCTACGGCAATTTGTTACATAGCAGTAGAAAACTGATAATCCATCTGTTCACTTTGTTTCTTAAAGGACTTAAAAAAAAATTCTGAAGTCTGTATTATTCCTGTACAAAATGAAGGAAATCATGCTTCAGTTACATTGAATAAGAATCTGTTATAGTATGATTAAAAGTGTTACATGGTGTGAGATACAAGTCTCACCAAACACAATTCCTTTCCCTCAAGTAATAAATGTCTTACCGAATTAGTGGAGCAGACAGCCATCATAGACGTATAAGGGACGCAGTAAACACAAAGATTAAGTGACTTGCTTGAAGTCACATGACAAGTCACTAACAGAACCATGTTGTTGTTTGTTAGGTCTGTCGGGTCAGTTCCAACTTACAGCAACCCTATGTACAACAAAACACAACACAACACAACACTGCCCAGTCCTGCACCATCCTCACAATTAGTGCACGGTAGGAGTGCATTAGAAACCCTGGTGGCATGGTGGTTAGTGTTATCTGTCGCAGCCACTGTGTTAATCCGTCTCATTGAGAACCTTCTTTTTCACTGCCCTCTACATTGCCAAGTATTATTTCCTTTTCCATCTACTTGTCTCTTTCGATAAGATGTCCAAAGTACATGAGATAATGTCTTGCCATCCTCTGTTGCAAGGAAACAAACGAACAAACCAACCCTGACTTGGTGAAATAGCAAGTTTCTGCTGTTTTCATTGATTTGTACATCTGTTTATCCATCCAGTCATTCATTTGCCCAGCCAACCAAAGTTTATGTGTCACCTAAGCTATGTCCCAGTAACACAAAGGAAAACAAGATGAAGAATTCAAAGAATTTATAGTTTTGAATAAAAGAGAGCTGAGAAAAATCACCTGAGATTCTAGAAAGTGCCAGATACAATGTTAGGTTCTAAGGATACAAAAATTAATTAAATTTGATCCCTGAGTGAAAGAGTTCACTATCTGGATGGGGAACAAGAATGCTAATAGTTGATTAGAACATCGGTCAGGCTGTGAAAATTCTGTAATATAAGTAGAAGTAAAATGCCACAGGAACAAAGAAGAAGGATGAGCGATTGAGTTCAGGGGATTTACAGTGGCTTAAAATAGGAGGAGAATTTTCCTGGGTGTAATCATTTTCAGGTATGACTATTGCAGGCCGAACAAGGTACTTAATATTACGATGTGACTAGGCCATGACACAGCGAAGCTTTTAAGCTGGCTAGTGCTAGTCACTGAATTATTTTCAGAAATATGAGAATCATTGGAAAAAGCAGGTTTGTCTATTTACATTCCTGATTAACACTTGGTAAAACCCTAACTCCTTTGCAGATTTAGTTCTCCTATTAGTTTCAGCATTTATTACAAACCTAAATCACACACTAGTAAAGAAAATTGTCTACACTCTGATAAGGCTGTCTTCTTTTCTTCTATACAATAGAAACCATTATGAAGCCGTTTCAACTATATTTTTCTTTTATCATTGCCTCTTTTCTCAGAATCAGAGACGCATCTCCTCTCATTCAAGGAACCCTTCTCTCAGATTCCTGTTTCAATCCCTGTCACCTCAAACAAAACAAAACACCACACTGTGGAGTTCACTCTGACTTCTGGTGACCTCACAAGAGTACAACTGTTCCATAGGGTTTTCTTAGCTGTAACTTTATCCTACTGGATGGGCTTAGTTGGGAGCTGACTGCAAACCACTTAACCACCCAGCCACCTCAAAGTACTTGCTCCATCTAGAAACTCTCTATTGCTCCTTTCAGCCTTGCACTTCTATCACTGTTAAGTGCTTTCCAGTTGATTCCGACTGGTGGCCGCCTCATGTGACAGTAAAACTACTCCTTAGGGTTTTCTTGGTGTAATATTTACAAAAGCAGATAGCCAGCTCTTTCCCAAAGAGCAGCTCGATGGGTTTGAACCAGCAGCTTTTTGGTTAGCAGTCAAGGACTTAACCATGTACAACCATGGCTCCTTTCTGCTCTTCTAAAAGCTGCTTTTTCATTAATCTGGTAATATGTCCAAACGGCTCTCACCCTAAAAGCTATCTTCATCCTTGATTCCATTTCTCTTTTTCCTTCCCTCGCTGTTTCCATTCATGGTCATGTTCTTTAAATTATCATCTAAACGAGTGCTTTTCAGATTTTAATGTCTACAGCAGTCATTTGAGGATCTTGTTAAAATAAAGACTCTGATTCAATAAATAAACCTGAGGTGAGGCTGAAGGCACTGATGCATTCTTAACAAGTCTGCACTCTAAACACTAAGGTTATGAACTTACACTCTCCTTGTGTTCTTATCTTCTGTTCACTCCCATCCTTCTATTCATCTGGCTTCTGACTCTGGTATCTCTACTGATGCTCTGATAGAAGTGACCAACGGCCCCTGAATGCCAAATCCACGGGCCACTTTGCAACCATATAGCCACCAGCCAATCTACTCGTCTGACTTCTGCGACTCCTCCTCTCCTGGTTTTCTTCTTGTCTATCTAACCATAGTTCTCATCTCCATTTGGAAGTCTCTCTGCTTGCTCCTTAAATTTTTTTTGTGTTCCATCCAGTTTTTCACTGAGATCAATTTCAGTCTATGCCCTTTTTCAATAGTCTCATCTAGTAATTTTTAGTTAAGCATAAAAATGATTGCGGACATGGTGCAAGACTGGGCAGTATTTCGTTCTGTTGTTCATAGGGTTTCCTTATGAGTCAGAATCGACTCAACGGCACCTAATAATAACAACAACAGAGTCGGAATGGAATCAACGGCAACAAATTTTTAGGTTTTAATAGGGTTTTTTTTTTTTTTTTTTAGAGTCCCAGGCCTTCCACTTCTGCTTGAGCTCAGACTCCTATGTCCAACTGCAAGCTGGACTCATAAGTATCGAAAAGTTAGCATGTAAATAAAACCTATCTCATTAGACACTCCCTAAAACCCGTGTCCCTTATATTGGTCATTTGTACCACTAATTAAACATGATAAAAATCTGAATTGATCTTGATCCCTTTCTTACCTCCCATGGAATCATTATGTTTTTTGCATTCTTTTTTTTTTTTTAAATATCTTTTAAAATCCAAGCTTCTCTACTCCATCCCTCTTGCTACTGCTGTGCAGATGAGGTCCTCGCTGTAACTGCCCTGTGTGAGTCTCCTCATTGGTTCATTTTTCTCCAGTCTTGCCCCCTTCCAGTGTACCTTCTAACTCTGGCAAGTAGAACCTTTCTAAAGTCTTTAGAAATCTTTCTAAGCTCTTCATTGTCTCTCTTTAACAAGAAGATAAAGCCTAACTAAGGAAGAAGACTTCAAGTTCATCCACATCTGGCCCCTTTCTACCCTGTCTCAACTTCCCTGTCCATTCATAGTGAATGACTTAGAGTTCCCCATAACTCTGTGTACCTTCTAACTCTGGCAAGTAGAACCTTTCTAAAGTCTTTAGAAATCTTTCTAAACTCTCCATTGTCTCTCTTTAACGAGAAGATAAAGCCTAACTAAGGAACAAGACTTCAAGTTCATCCACATCTGGCCCATTTCTACCCTTGTCTCAACTTCCCTGTCCATTCATAGTGAACGACTTAGAGTTCCCCATAACTCTGTGCTCTCTGATATCTTTATGCCTTTGCATCTTTTCTTCTGTTTCTCTGAAAACTCCCAATCATCTTTCAAAATAAAACTCAGATGCTATCTCATATGGAAACTTATTGCACAAGAGAAGTCTAGATGTTTCTTTTAATTTTAAAGTTATGTAAATACATGTAACAACAGCAACATCAGGAGTGCTAGAATTTTTGCCAATCTGAGCTGAAAGAAGAGAGGAGCAACTGTAAACAGTGATTCTGAAGCTTTAGGATATGGGAACATCACTGGGGTGTAGTAGAAGACTCATAAAAAATGCAAAATCCTAGGCCTTATCCCTACAAATTCTAATTTGAAGTGTGATTACTTCACACTTTGGGAAACACTGCTCTGGATAAAAGGGACAATATACAAAGTGGTGAAGGGACAAGAAATTGTAATGTAAGGGCTGTAGCATTTTGTATCAATGAACTATCACTACAGTAATGTTTTTTGAGAAGACACTTCAAAACACAGTAATTTAAAAGCCACCGCTATTTATGGCTTTCATGATTATGCCTATTAGCAGGGCAGTTCAGTTTAATTGAGTCAGGCTCTGCTGATCTCAGCCAAGCTCATGCATGGTATCTAGACTCATCTGGCAGGCCACCCGGTAGCTAGCTGGTCTAGGGTAGCCCCAGTGGGTCAGCTCAGACTTACCCCATGGGTCTTCTGATCCTCCTGTAGGTTGCTGTGGGATTTTTTCTTGGCAGAGGTAGGGCTGAGCTCAAGAGCCCTTAAGAGCTGGGTCAGAAATGGCACACCAACACTTTTGTCTCCTTCTATTGGCCAAAACAAGTCCAACACCAGCCTATGTTCAGGGTAAAACAGATTTCACTTCTTTATGGGAAAGAAGTCTTGGTGAGGCATGCAAATCTTATTTTCAATTTTATTTCAATCAAAGAATGTTGTGATTGATATGAATTTCCATAGAAACCACATGAATTTTATAAAAATAAAAATTTAAAGACAAAAATTCAATACCTAATTATCCTGAAATAATTACATACAAGGGATATATCTGTTAAATTACCATAAACATGTAGGCCTCACACAATGCACATAACAGAGTCAGAAAAGCATTTTATACTGCTTTATTATAAATCACTGGAAATGACAGGTCATTTTTCAAACCCAGCTAACCAAACAGTAAATATGATGTTTTCTTTTTAATTTGTATTTTTTTAATATTAAGTTGGGAAGTAGTTCACCTTAATCAAGTTGGTAAAAAAAAAAAAAATTAAATTCTTTAGGAATACACATACACACACACACACACAAAAGGAAAAAAAAAACAAAACAGAAAAAACACTTACTTAAAACAGCCAAGGTTTATAGAAGCCGAGGCTCTGAAGGAGGTTCCCAAAATAGAAATACTCTACAGTAATTGCAAAATGAGGTTGTGTAAAAATACAAAAAATATGAAAAGTTGATGGTAAATATTTTCTTAGAATTTTGAATAACTTTATTTTCTTAAATACCAGAAATGCACTGAGGCATTAATGGGTCAAACTGCTGAGTTTGAAATTAGTACTGTTGCCTTAAACATTTTTTTTTTAAGAAAAGAGACCCTCAATTATAGTAACCCATGTTTTCATAAAACTGTACTACTGTAACATCGAGAGCTTAGAGGCAGAGAGTACTTCTTAATCACAAATGCAATAATTTCAAATTGCCACAAAAATTGTTTGCCCAAATATTTACTCCAAATGGATTATACCACAGGAATATTTTCATTAAGAGATTTATAGCAGTTAAAATAAAAAAGCCAAAGCCATTGCCATCAAGTCAATTCCAACTCACTGTGACTCCACAGGATGGAGTAGAACTGCCCCATAGAGTTTCCAAGGAGCACTTGGTAGATTAGAACTGACAACCTTTTGGTTAGCAGCCACACCACTAGAGTTTCCTAGCAGTTAGCATTCATGATTTTGTCAATTAGTAGAATAACTGATTGTTTTTCTTACATAGGTTTCTCTTACATGTAATACAGATAGTTTTGGCAATTTTCCCCTCTAAAAATAATTTTTAAAAATCAGAAATAACCTAACGAAAGAGAGCCTGATAGAGAATAACATATTCCATTCAGAAATGTAGTAGATTTCTTCAAAAAGTTGTGTTTATTTGCATCAATTAAGGATAACGCTGCATATTCCAGATTAAACAGCTACTAAGTTTATCATGGATATCAACATGCTATGTACAATCATATGTGTAATTCTTTCCTTTTTCATAGACTTCAAAGTGTACCTTTTATAAAAACTGGAACAGGGTGGATCTGGTAAGCATATTTCAATTAATTAACAAAAATCAAATTAGCAAGAAATAAAACAGTGAAAAATTCAAGATCTAAACTCATTTTTAAAATAATGAAACTGTACTTCAGTGACCGCATGCAAGGAGAGATACTGCAAAATGAACTGTCCCAGTTTACTACAATCTTACTTCAATTTAATACATTTGAAAATACTGCTTTCCTGTATAGTATCAAAGCAAATATTAAATGCACATACATCACTAAAAAAATGATACATTTCACATTCTTTAAAATTTCCCCAGGCTATAAATATATTTATACATCAGTCAGTCAGTTTTTACAGTAAATGAAAACTGCAACATGGAGGGATTAATTTTTTTGACCTCAAATATCCTTACTTATGTCCACTTTTTAAATGAAAAAAATATAAAAATAAAAATAATAGAGAATGTTTTTATCTCACACCACTATTCTTCATACGCTACAGTTCATTATGTTTACCAAGATGGAGCTGAATTTGAAGAAAAGTTAACTGAAATCAGCTATTGAGTATGGTAACAGAATTAGGCTTCTGAAATCTATTAACATTTAATTAACTCAGGGGATGTTACCAGTCTTTCTGGACTTTTACTAAAATTGTGCAAAAGTATAATTTTATTGGTTAGTAGGTTTGCATAGAAATAGCACCACTTCCCTGGTGTAACACATCTTTTCCAAAGGATTATGGAAAGCCTGTTTCTATTCTTCATTTATATCTTTTTTTTTCTCCCATTCTGTTTCTCCTTCTTCGGTTTTCCATGACATAAACCATATTCATCATCTGGCTGCCATCATTCCAAAATACGATCCAGTAGTAATGTGAAGCACAGCAAGCTGAGCAGTTTCTTCCCTTTTCAAAGCATGGCAGAGAGTGGCATTCTTTACATTCGTGCCACATGGACACAGTGACTCCAGGTAGAGACGTCTATGACCTCTAAAGTCCCCCAATCCAATGTCAAGAGCCTTGGTGACTTCACAGTAACAACCACTTGTTGCTGGAAGGGAGACAATATTGTTTGCCTCCGGCATTTTCCAGGAGTTCCTCATCTGGTAGCTTTCCCAGATTCCTTTGCTGTTTTCACAATTGCTCCCGACACTGTGCTTTCAAAAGTCCAATGGTCGAATCATCATCGTTGTGGAACGTAAGGAGTAACTGGGCCCTTTGAAATAGTGCCACTTTATCCCATTCAGCTTTCCATGGTTTTGCCCAGCAGTGTAGAACATTCCATTTAGATTGGAGGGGCCACAAGCATCAAACCACCAGCCTGAAATATTGGTGAAAAATGGAAAGGGAAAGAAGGAACAGTGGTAAGCAAATCAAACATTTGGAAATCGAGGCATGAACTGAAAGGGCAATTGTTCATAGTTGTTATGGTTCTTTGCACATAGAAAGCATTCGGTAAATAAATGTCCCTTTAGCAACGGAATCATTTTATCTGATTTAGACAGTATGTGGACAGTTTGAGAAGAACGCCCCAGGAAGGACTCTATGTGGACTCGTTTCCAGTGTAATGATTGTAGCCTCTGGGCTTTAAGAGAAGAGCTAAGTCAGCTCTGACTTTACACAGAGGTCAAGTAAACTACAGATACCCTTAAGTAGCATTCTACATTAAGCCTGTTGTTGGGAATACAACAATTAAGTATTAGTAAAAATTTGGGGGATGTTACAGCAAATGAGAGGAAAATAGAAACAAAGAGATGCCCTTCATCTACTTCATAGTTTTGCCAGGAATAGGTCTCAAGTGGATTCTGAAAAGAACTGGATACTGGAAAATCAGTATAGTGCTCAGAGTTTTCCTCTGAACGTCCTCCCAGAAGTTTATAGCAGTATGGGAAGTATTTACCCACAGCAGTCATATACAGGTGGTTCCAGACTTTGAGTTATGATGACCAGCACTTACAGCTTTCCATTTTTTTGCAGTACTTTTGTACATATTATTGTCAATAATATGTTACTGCATACAGTGCTGCAGCAATTTATGGATGTTTTCATTTCTCAGATATTCACTCACAGATGTTCAATTTTATGATTTATAGTTCAGAACACTGCTGTATAGATTTAGTTCTCCAGATTAAATCAGGGGCTTCAGTAGTTTGAAAACGTAGGCCCAACTGCTAAATCACTTTGCTCAGTCCATAGGAAGACTTCGAAAACAGTAAGATATTAACATGAAATAATGCAGAAAAAAGAAAATGACCATACAGATAACTCTTACAAATTTTCCGACTAGAAACACCATTTCCATTCTCAGCAATAATGCAGATGATCCAGAACTTTCCACAAATGGAGCTATTATTACAACTGAAAAAAAATGGCTACATTGTGCAACTCTTCCTCAATATATGAGTACATTTTTATGATTTGCATATTTTTATGTATTTTATTGTGTTAAGATAAATCTGTAAGTTTATATTAATGATTCTAATCTCCAAAGACAAATGAAGAATTTTCTATAAATGCAGTGATAGTAAAAGGCAGTAATAATGGAAACTACAAAAAATAAAAATAAAACAAGATATTCAACTTATGTCAGAACTGACTTACTATGGAGTAGTTAGAATGGAACGTCGTTGTAAGTCAGGGAATAGTTGTAGCTCCTGTATAGCAATATTTTGTCTGTGATTTTTCAAATGCTTCCTAAACTTAGAAAAGACAAATAAAACCCCCAAACTTAAAATGATTGACAAGGAGAACCTCAGACTCCGTTGCTTTCTGATGATAATTAGTACTTTTTTATTTCTAATGAATTAAGTTCTCAGATGTTTAGATAACACCGTACTTTTTCTCCCTCTCCTGAAGAAACATGACTGAAATCTTAAGGGAAAGATTTATTCCAAAGACATTCTGGCATACTTTTATTTGGATACAGTTGACCTCCCTTTGATTACAGATTTATACCTACGGGACTAATAGCTAAACAAAGAGAAAGCTGTACAGCTGATGTTTAACTGTAACATGAGTATCATCTTGCAGAAATTTTAGCAAAAGCTAAATGGAGAAAGGCTAGTCCTCATTTTTCAATTTTGGAAGATGAATACAGCTGCGTTGTGTTTATAAAGTCAAACGAAAGCATAACAGTCCGCATTAATCACCAACTCATACTGGACAATGGTAGGGTATGTCTTGATAAATTGGGAAAGACAAATACTTAATGCTGTTTTACCAACTGTATGCAAACAGCATAGATGTTAATATAATCAAAACGAAAGGGACAAGAACGCTCTTAGTTTAATAAGCAGTTACTCTAAAACTACATCTTTTTTTTAAGATTAATTCACTTAATTTTTGATGAGTACAACTAGTAAGAATATATTACTTAGATTACAAAAGTTGTTCCAACATCAAGGCGTTTATTTACCCAGGCGACTCTTTCTAAAGGAAAAAATAAACCCAACTTTATTACTTCAGTGTTTTAACTTTTCTCCTCCTTTTCTATGACCTTCTTCAAGGCACTCTTCCATCATGTTAAAGGGCCTTTAAAAGCCTTTCAAATATCTATCACAGTCTCTGAAGCAAACACACTTAGTCTGTTATTGAGAACTCCTACAATTCATAGCAGGAGCTTCCAAGCTGCTTTAGGGTACTCACAGTAAAAATGTATGTTTTTGTTTACTGGTTTATGGAAAGTCACAGGAGTCCTGGGAAAGTGTGGGAAGTGAGCGATCTTTTGCAACAACAGCCTGGCACCAAAGGGTACAGGCTAATGGACACATTCATTGGGAAATTTTGGATGAGTTTAGGGAAGAGACACAAAACAGTGGGAGCCTCTGGGAGAATTACATAAATTGATCTTGTGTTTCTTTCTAGTGAATAAAGTGGTGTAACATTTGTGGCAAGGAGAAGGCATTTCAGAGACTTTGAAAGAAGGCCAGCGTGGCTGGTCATAGTCAACAAGAGGAACCAGTACCCAGTTGCTGTCCAGTCACTGCAGCCCCATTGCAGCCCCATGTGGACACAGCAGACTTGTACTCCATAGAGTTTTCAAGGATGGGATCTTTAGGAAGCCACAGATGGCCAGGAGATTCTCCCAAGATGCCTTTGAGTGGGTTCAAAGCTTTAACCTTTTTGTTAGTAGCTGAGTGCTTACTCACGTGCAACACAATGGGACTCAGGACTCCTCAACAAGAGGGACAATCACTTGAAACTGAGGAGGTTCAAAGACAAAATCACAAGAACTTTCATTCTTTATCTTAAGAGCAATGGAAACCCCTGGTTTATTTACAGGCCCATCCCTCTTAGCGTTGTACCTGAGAGAGTTTGCTTAACAAACAATTGGTAAGCGACCACATGTTTATTGAATGACTGACTGGCTGGTTCCTTGTAAAGTCTCTGTTGCCTGAAGTAGCTTAGTTCACTAAAAAGCTGCATCTAGTCACAACTCCAATATATAACATTTGGGCTCACTGTATTAATAGTTTTCTTTATCAATTCAATATCTAATTATTACGAAATGTTGTTAAACAGACACAGTCCCTGACCTCATGGAATTTAGATCCAGTGTGAGAAATAGACAAAATAATTTTAAAAGCTGACCAAATAAAACAGATACAAATTATGACAAAAAATGCTGTGGATAAAATAATCAAGAAGTCATGAGGGAGAAAAAGAGGAAACCTTCTTAGGTTTGGAAACACTGGTGCCATAGTGGTTAAAAGCTACAGCTGCTAACCCAAAAGGCTGGCAGTTCAAATCCACCAGTCACTCTTTGGGAACTCTATGGGGTGGTTCTATTCTATCCTGTAGGGTCGCTGTGAGTCAGAATCAACTTGACTGCCAGCGCATTTTTTGTCTCCTTAGGTTTTGGTGTTCATTGAAGAAGATAATAGTTACTGAGACAGGAAAGATGAGAGAGAGAGACAGGATGGAGGAAGATTCTTCTAAGCAGAATGCATCACATGCAGTGTCATAAGGCAAAATGTTTGCTGCATTTAAAGACTAAAAGAAACTCAGTATATAGCTGGTACAACAGCAAACAAGTGGGAGAACTGCTGAAATGAAGACGAAGAAGTAGGCAGTCTTGGTGAACGGTTAGACAATGTGGAAAGAATCCTACCTCAGCCAACTGCCTTGTCCATCATCAGGTGAACAAGAAAAATATTCTGTGGGAACAGAACCAATATTTAACCAAGGGAACCAGATCCTCTCATTAAATGTTCAGTGGGGGATTATTTTGAGCTCTCAGTCTGTAACTACGGCCTGCCAAAAGCTATCCTGAGAACATGTGGTGGCATGATAAAGGGAGACAATCTGAGTCCATAATCAAGTCAACAAATATTAACCAAGCCTGGACATTGGGGGCAGAGCTGAGTAAAGCAAATTCCTCACTTTAAGGGGTGCAGCATTTCCTGAAGGTGAGCAACTAGCAGACTGCTAAGAAAATGATAGATGTTAAACAATGACTTGAACATCTATGGAAAAAAGAGGGAGAAGTTCCCAGTTACCTGGGGGCAGCAAGGTTTTCTGATTTTTCACCTCTGCTGGGCCCTGAAGGATGCTGAGGAGTTCACTGGGCAGGGAGTGGGTAACAGGGAAATATAAATACAAAACAGAAGCTCCTGTCTTGGCCAGACTGCCAGGGGCCAGAAGTTTTAGTACATAGGGCAAAAAAAGAAGCAGGAGGGAGAGGATGGATTTTTTCAAAATATGTATTCTTAGAAATTTTCTCATGGGCAATGGGAGCCTGGAGAGCACCAAAGCAGAAGTTCCAAGACCCAGATTTTGACTTTGAGTTGACCAGTTAATAACCAAGAAATTCTAGGCAATAAATGGTGCTTAATGTTCACTGGGGAGTTAACATATGTCAGGGATGTTGGTAAGATCTTTGCATGCATTGGCTTGTAGATGGTATTTCTTCTCAGAATAACCCATGATACCTTAACAAAGACTCTAATACACAGAGTTTAAAGGGTCTCTGTAAGGCCACATAGCCAGTTAGACTCCTTGTTTGTAAAACATGGACTACTTAAATAAAAAAAATGAAAGTGTACATACTCTGTGCTTACAATATTGGATTAAGAGAGGAGGAGTACACAAGTTGTGTCGAAGTCTCATTAATACTGATCTTATAATGTGAATTGTCACCAATTTCACCCTACCAAATTTCTAACAATTAACTATCTAAACCCTCGCCCCTTGCCTTCCCGCCCTCCCATCTTCCCCACCCTTGTAGCCATCAAAGAGTCTTTTCTACTATATATGAGTATGGTTTTAAGTTTTTATCTTAGGGGTCTCATATAATAATTGTCCTTCTGTTGCTGACTGGTTTCACTCAACATAATGTCCTCCAGTTGAGACCAAATTGAGAGATGTTTCCTGCTATCATCGTTGTTCTTTATCAGTGTATAGTACTCCATGGAGTATATATACCAAAGTTTACCTATAGACTCTTCTGTTGTTGGGCATTTGGGTTGATTCCAACTTTTTGCTATCGTGGACTGTACTGCAATGAATATTCCTGTGCATGTAGCAGTCGGTGTGAATGGCCTTGATTTTGCAGGATATATTCCGAGCAGAGGAATAACTGGGTCAAATGGTTATCTATATTCATTATGTTAAGGTAACGCCAAATTGCTTTCCAAAGAGGTTGCACCATTCTGCAATCCCACCAACAGCGAAGGAGAGTTCCAATCTCTCCACAGCCCCTCCAACATTTATTGTTTTGCGTTTTTTGGATCATGGCCAATCTCACTGGGGTGAGGTGGTATCTCATTGTTGTTTTGATTTTAATTTCTTTAATAATTAATGATTGTGAACATGTCTGTATGTGTTTTTCAGCTGCCTGGATCTCCTCTTTAGAGAAGTGTCTGTCCATCTCCTTTGCTCATTGCTTAACTGGATGATTTGTCTCTTTCTTATTGATATTTTGTAGAACCTTGTAGATTATGGAGATCAGGCATCAGTCTGACATAGAGTTGCCAAATATTTTTTCCCGTTCTGTAGGTGGTCTTTTAATTCTTTTGAAGAAGTCTTTAGATGAGCAGAATTGTTTGATTCTTATTAATTCCCATTTATCTATTTTCTCTTCTGATGAATGTGTTTTGTTTGTCAGATTTTGAAGCCTGTCTATATTGCATATTAAAACATCCATTGTTGACCCTATCTTATCTTGGATGAGATTTATCGTTTTAGCTTTTATATTCAGGTCTTTTATCCAATTTGAGTTGAATTTTGTATAAGGTGTGAGATATAGGTCTTGTTTCAATTTTTTGCAGATGGATATCCAATTATGCCAGCACCATTTGTTAAAGAGACTGCAGTTCAAAATCTTAGGACCTTTGTCGAATATCAGCTGTTCATAAGAGGATGGTGGCATCTCTGGGGTCTCTACTTTGTTCCATTGGTCTATATGTCTCTTTTCGTACCAATACCAGGCTGTTTTGACTACTGTGGCAGTGTAATAGGTTTTAAAGTCAGGTAATGAGAGGCCTCCCAGCATGTTCTTCTTTTTCAGTAGTGTTTTACTTATTTGAGGTTTCTTCCCTTTCCAAATAAAGCTGATAATTTGTTTCTCCATCTCATTAAAAAATGTCCTTGGAATTTGTATTGGGATTGCATTACATAAGTAGAGTGCTCTGGGCAAAACAGACATTTTCACAATACTGAGTCTTCCTACCCAGGAGCAGGGTAGATTATTCCACTTATGTAAGTCCCTCCTAGTTTCTTTTAGCAATGTCTTGTAATTTTCTCTGGAAAGATCTCTTATTTCTCTAGTTAGATTTATTCCTAGGTATTTTATCTTCTTGGGGGCTATAGTAAATGGAATTGATTTGGTGATTTCTTCATTAATAATTTCATTGTTGGTATAAAGGAATCCCACTGATTTAGACTTGACGGCACTTGGCTTGGCTTGGCTTGGCTATCTTGTATCCCGATACTTTGCTGAATTCTTCCATTAGCTCTAATAGTTTACTTATAGATTTCTTTGGATTCTCTGTATAAACAATCATATCATCTGTAAAGAGGGAAATCTTTACTTCTTCACTGCCTTTTATTTCTTTGTCTTGTCTAATTGCTCTGGCTAGAACTTCTAGGACAATGTTGAATAAAAGTGGTGAGAGTGGGCATCCTTGTCTAGTTCCTGTTCTCAAAGGGAATTCTTTCAGTCTTTCACCATTCAGGATGATGAAAGCAGTTGGCTTTGCATAGATGCTATTGATTATATTGAGGAATTTTCCTTTTATTCCTATTTTTCTGAGAGTTTTAAGCATGAATGGATGTTGAACTTTGTCAAATGCCTTTTCTGCATCAATTGACAAAATCAGATGATTTTTATCTTTTGTGTTATTAATATAGTTGATTACATTAATTGTTTTTCTGATGTTGAGCCAGCCTTGCATCTCTGGAATGAAACCAACTAGATCATGATGAATGATTGTCTTTATATGTTGTTGAATTCTATTGGCTAGAATTTTGTTGAAGATTTTTGCATCTAGATTCATCAATGATATTGGTCTGTAATTTTCTTTTTTTGTGGGATCTTTCCCTGGTTTTGGTATCAGGGTTATACTGGCTTCATAGAAGGAATTTGGAAGTATTTCATCTCTTTCTATAGTGTGAAATAGCCTCATTAGTATTGGAGTTAATTCTTCTCTAAAAGTTTGGTAGAATTCTCCAGTGAAGCCGTCTGGACTAGAACTTTTTTTTGGTTAGTAGATTTTTGATGACTTCCTCAATCTCTTCCTTTGTGATTGTGATAGTCTTGGTGAGTCATATGAATCTAGAAATTTGTCCATTTCCCCCAGGTTTTCAAACCTGTCAGAGTATAGCTTTTCATAGTATTCTGTTATGATATATTTTATTTCAGATGGGTCTGTTGTACTATCTCTCAACTCATTTCATAATTGGATTATTTGTATCTTCTGTTGTTTTTCTTTTGTGAGTTTAGCCAACGGTTTATCTATTTTGCTGATCTTTTTGAAGAACCAACTCTTGGTTTTGTTAATTTTTTCAATTGTTTTTCTATTCTCTAATTCATTTAGTTCTGCTCTAATCCTTATAATCTGTTTTCTTCTGGTGCCTGAGGGGTTTCTTTGTTGCTCTGTTTCTACTTGTTCAAGCTGTGAGGTTAATTCTTTAATTTGTGTTCTTTCTTCTTTACGGAAGTGTGCATTTATAGAGATAAACTGATCTCTGAGCACTGCTTTTGCTGTATCCCATAAATTCTGGTAGGATGTGTTCTTGTTCTCATTTGAATCCATAAATTTCTTTAATGTGTCTTTGATTTCTTTTATAACCCAAGGCTTTATGAGTAAAGTGCTGTTCAGTTTCCACAAGCTGGAATTTTTACCTATGATTTTTTCCTGTTATTGATTTCAACTTTTATAGCTCTGTGGTCCGAGAAGGTACTTTGCAATAAATCAATGTTTTGGATTTTATGGAGAATAGTTTTATGACCCAACATATGGTCTATTCTGGAGAATGTTCCATGTGCTTTGGGGAAGAAGGTATATTTATCTGTTGATGGATGAAAAGATCTGTATATGTCAATAAGGTCAAGTTGGTTGATTGTTGCAGCAAGATCTTCTGTATCTTTACTGAGCTTTTTTCTGGATGATCTATCCTCAACTGAAAGGGGAGTGTTAAAGTCCCCAACTATTACTGTGGAATGATCAATCTCATTTTTCAATGTTGTCAGTATTTGTTCAATGTATTTAGGTGCTTTGGTATTGGGTGCATAAATATTTAATATTGTTAAGTCTTACTTGAGTATTGAACCTTTCAGCACTAAATAGTGACCATCCTTGTCCATAATAGTGGACTTCACATTAAAATCTATTTTATCTGAAATTAATATTGCCACACCAGCTCTTTTTTGCATATTATTAGCTTGATACATATTATTCCAACCTTTAATTCTCAACTTGTTCTTATCCTTAAGTCTAAGATGTGTTTCTTGTAAGCACCACATAGATGGGTCATGTCTTTTGATCCACGATATCACTTGTTGTCTCTTTACTGGAGCGTTCAGACCATTTACATTCAATGTGATTATTGACACATATACATTTAGTGATGTCATTTCAATATGTTTATTTTCATGTTGGTGTTTTCTCTGTCATTCTTATTACTCTGTCCTGGGACATTCTTCTTTATGGATGGTATGAGTTTTGATTTTATATTTATTGAGACTCCTGTACTGTGATTTTTCATTGCAAATGGTTTGTTGTTAATTAGTTCTATGGCTACATACCTAATCCCCCTTAACATATAATTATTGAAATCAATTTTAATTATTTTATAAGTCAGAAACTGTTGCTGCATCAAAAAAACAACTGTAACTATTGTAGCATATCCCTCTTTAAATGTGATATTATAGTTGTCATGATATGACCATTTTAGTTGTAGTGTCTTTTATAGAATACTCTGGATTTCGAGGTAGCAGAAATAATTATTTTTGCACAGGTAAGTTATTAGCTTTGTTTTCTCTGACACATTCATAAAAACAAATCATAGATGTGTTCATTTCCATATTTTCTTGGAAAAAAATTAAAGCATAACAAATATTTTAAACCTATATCCTGAAAAGGCATGTGTTACAGATTGAACTGTGTCCCCCAAGAAGATATGTTGAAGTTCCGCCCTAGCTACCTGTGAGTCAGCCCTTGTTTGTGGAAATAGATCTTCCTTTGAAGATGTTATCAACTAAATTATACTGGAGTAGGGTGGGTTCTAGTCGAATTCCCTCAGAGTGGTATTTAATAAAAGGAGGGTGGAACAGACAATGAAACAGGGTCATATACAAAGAACAGAGAGCTTCAGAGGGTCAGTCAACAAGTCAAGGAATGCCCAGAAACCCCTAGGGCTACTAAGCTGCTAACCAAAAGTTAGAGATTTAAGTTCGCCCAGAGATGCTCCAGAAGAAAGACCTGGTGATCTATTTCTGACAAATCAGCCACTGAAACTACAGAGTACGGTTCTACTCTGACACATACAGGATCTTCAGGATTTGGAGTCAACTAACTAAAGGTGAAAGACATTTTTAAAAAAGGATCTTCCCTTAGAGTTGACCAAGGAAGAGAATAGACTAGCTGATGCCCTCAACTTGGATCTCTAGCCGCCAGAGCTGTGTGATAACTAATTTCTGTTTTTTACAGCCACTCACTTTGTAGGGAACAAGAACAATGCAGTTTTAAACTAGATATGCAGAAAACAGGCAAAAGTACAGCTGATACCTGGTTACTCCTGTGTCCTGCTGGGTACTCACAGACAATGAGAGTTACTCAGTACACAGGCAAGGTGGCCTGGGATCAAATGAGCTCCATGAACATTTAGAGGACTATGTCTCTCTAAAGTGGTGAAGTACTATGTTTGCTATCTAAAAAGTCCACAGTTCAAATCTACCAGGAGCTCTTTGGAAACTCTACGAGGCAGTTCTACCCCTGTCCTATAGGGTTGCTATGAGTTGGAATCAACTCACAGTAGTAGTTTTTGGTTTGGTCTCTGTATGCTTTGCTGTTGCTCTCTGACAAGATACCAAATAGTCAGATTCTATGTCTTCTGAAATCTCAGGGAAATACTTTCTTTGTACTTGGTTTTGCGTGTGCCTAGGAATAGCAAATGAGAAATTGGCTGAAGACGTTAATCTAGGAAAGGCACTTTTATCTCAGAAGCATTCACTGATGCCGGGAAATGATGGGTGAAAGCAGCTTGTTGGAGGACTGATAAAATGTCTCAAATGCTTTCAGGCTGGCAACTCCTGAGAAGTACTCGGCCGAGCATTCTTCTCCGTAACCTGTAACCTCATGTATATTTTAATAGGAAACTCAAGATACATATTTCTAATTCATTTACACTTAACTCATTAAAATTTACTTTTGTAACGACTATCCAGGGCTTCCCAGGCCTTTAAAAAGCATCTGAGTCTTTTATCTTTGAAGCAGAAAATTCACATTTTATCACTAATGAGTGAAACTTTGTCCAGAAGAGAGGAATTTGATTCACAGCTTTGCATACTGGAAGCTCAAACTGATTTGAAAGTCAGGAAACCTTACTGTGAAATTCTTCTGATCCTAAACAAAAAAGTCTCTCAAAATCCTTTTCAAAGGCGGAAAATACAGCAAAATCCAAAAGCATACCTGTTTCTGTGCATCTCTTGTGTTCATTTTCAATGCATGCATTTGAACTGGGAATGCGCAAGCTTGCATAGAGATTAAATTTTTGTGTTTCATCACTAGGTAAGGATGAGCTGGAAACCCTGGTGGCATAGTGGCCAAATTCTAAGGCTGTTAACCAAAAGGTCAGCAGTTTGAATTCGCCAGACATTCTTGGGAAACTCTGTGGAGCAGTTCTACTCTGTCCCATAGGGTCTCTATGAGTTGGAATCAACTCAATGGCAGGGTTTTTTGTTTTTTTTTTTAAGGATAATCCTAAATTATGCTGATTGGTGCCACCATTATCAGTGGGCTTATCATGAAAAGTCACTAACTGGCTTCACACATACAGAGTGGGCTTCAAGGTGCAGCTGTGTGGATCTCCTGCTCAGGGGGCTAAGGACCTTTCAGAGGTCTGCATTCTTTCTGTCATCTCCCACTATACCCCTTCAAGGCACCAACTTTTTTTTTTCTCTTGCTCTTTTTGTTCCAAGGATGGAAAGTTGTTTATCCTGGCTAATAATCCTGAATTCATTTAAAGTTTCTAGGTATTACTGTCTCTCTTTTCTCTTGGACTCATTTCACTTTTAACTGTGTTTAAGTGGGAAAATGCTCACGGAAATGTACAGCAACAATGAAATGAAGCTCCCTCTTCTCTCTGCAGGCCACGCTTCGAGGCCTAAAAGGAAGAGAGAAGGTCATGATCTCCAGAGGCTGATTGCCTGCATTGAAATCCTCGCTCAGGCCCTTAATCCTGTGACCTCTGGCAAATTATTTACCCTCTCTGAAGTTCAGTTCTTGTCTAAGTTATGATTGGGATCCCTGTTTTAAATAGTGTTTGGGAAGTGCATCAGCTAAAACCCATTGACACTGAGTGGATTTTCACTCATGGCAACTCCATAGGACAGAGTAGACCTGTCTTACAGGGCTTCAGGATGCAAAATACAAAGCATTTAGAGTAATGCAAAAATGCCTAGTAGACTGTAAAAGCTAAACAAATATTAGAGAGAAATACAAAATAAAGCACTTTGTTATTCTACATCCACTGCCAATTATTAACCTTTGATTAGATCCTTGTGCTTTACCCCAATCAGTGTCTGGTTCAACTTTTTCAAAACATATCTTTTTAAAGACATTTTCTGACATCCTTCATTCTTTTTTTAATATATGACAATACGACCTGAAAATAGAAATTTAATTCTTTGCATTTATTCAATGGTGTGGATTTTGCTGAGAATTGCATTCTGTCCTAACACATGGTCTACTCAGGAGAATGTTCCATGTGCACTGGAGAAGAAGGTGTAGTTGTCTACTGATGGACAGAAAGTTCTGTATCTGTCAATGAGGTCTAGTTGGTTATTTGTGGCAACAAGGTCTTCTGTGTCTTTATTGAGCTTTTTTCTAGATGATCTGTCCAACACTGAGAATGGAGTGTTGAAGTCTCCCACTTATTATCATGGAGTGATCTATCTCATTTTTTTTGTGTAGTCAGTGTTTCTTCAATGTATTTAGGTGCTCTAATATTAGGTGCATAAACCTTTAATATTGTTAAATCCTGCTTGTGTATTGAACCTTTCAGCAATAAATAGTGTCCATCCTTGTCCATGATGGTGGATTTTACATTAAAATCGATTTTATCTGAGATTAGAATTGCCACACTTGCTCTTCTTTGTTCATTGTCGGCTTGATATATATTCGTCCATCCTTTAATTTTCAGTTTGTTCCTATCTTTAAGTCTAAGATGAGTTTCTTGTAGGAAACATACGGATGGGTCATGTCTTTTGATCCAAGATGTCACTTGATGTTTCTTTACTGGATCATTCAGTCCACTCACATTCAGTGTAATTATTGATAGGAATGTGTTTAGTGCTGTCATTGTGATATGTTTAGTTTTGTGTTGATGCTTTTTCTGTTGCTCTTATTAATCTGTTCTGAGACTTTCTTCTTTGTGAGTTGATTTTTTACCTTTTTCAGGCTTGATTTTGTTGTTGCTGAGAGTCCTGTGGTATGTTTCTTGATTTGATATGTTGCATCTTTCTTGTGCTTTATGGCTGCCCCAATGATGTCCCTTAATAAACTATGTATAAACCCAATTTTAATTACTACCACTCTTAGTAACTTCTTCCCCATCTGGAAGGACTATAACAACTGTAGTACTTCCCTCTTTTCAATGTGGTGACATCATAGATTTCATGATATGATCACTGGATCATTTATTTCATTATTATAGGTTTGACTGAGTTTGAAGCCTTCCCTAACTGAGTAGGTTTCAGGGTGATGTGTCCTGAATTTGCTTCTAAAATATAGATAGTGGTTTTGTTCTTCTAAGCCAAAGCCAAGAGATTCTTTCCGTATTTCTTGTAGCTTTGGTTTGGTTTTTGCAAAGTCTCTGAGTTTCTGTTTATTTGCAAATGTCTTAATTTCATTTTCATATTTGAAAGATAGTTTTTCAGGACATATAATTCTTGGTTGGAAGTTCTTCTCCTTCAAGGCTTTGAATGTGTCATGCCAGCGTCTCTGTATCAGTATTGTTTCTGCTGAGAAATCCGACAACAGCCTATACGGGTTCCCTCTGAATGTTAGCTTTGCTTTGAGTCTTGCTGCCTTTAAGAGTTTCTGCTTATGTTTCATTTTGATTATAATGTGTCTTGAAGTCTTTCTTTTGAGATCTATATTGAGTGGCATTTGATATGCATCTTGAATATCTATATTCTCTTCTTTCCTAATTTCTGGGAAGTTTTCTGTCAGCAGCTCAGCAACAATACTCTCTGTGTTCTCAGGTGTCTTGCCCTGTTCAGGAACTCCAATTAATTGTAGATTGTTCCTCTTAATAGAGTCCCACATGCTTCTTAACGCTTCTTCATTATTCTTGTTTCTTTTTTCTGATTTCTCCTCATAGATCCTGGAGTCAGTAGCTCTGTCTTCCAAGTCAGAAAGTCTATCTTCCATCTGTTCCATTTTGTTTTCTTGGCTTTGAACTGAAGTTTCTAGCTGTTTGATTTTGTTCTTGATCTGTTGGATTTCAGAATACTAGTGTTCCATCGGATTGAACAGCTTGCTTAATTTTTCATTTTGCTCTGCTGCATTTTGTATTATGTCTAGGAGGGCTCCATATACAATCTTTTTGTATTCACCTTCTGACAGTTTCAGAAATGTTTCTTTGTCTTGGAAGTTCTTTGGTGCTTTCTTTGGGGGCCTTCTGAAACCATGAGTGATTTCTTCATTATGCTTTTATCCAGAGTTTGTTGCTTTTGGGGCATCATGTGAGTCAGTAAAGACTAGGAGAGATGCTGTGAGGATGCACTGCAGTTGTTTCTCTAGGCTGCCTTAAAATGAAGGGTAAAAGGTATCTGACAACTTCCAGAGTCAGTCAGGTTTTAGGTGTACAGGTCCCTCTTCCCAGCTGGCAAAGTAAGCACCTCTGTATCCAACCCCAGGTGTTATAAACTAGTTCAAAATACAGAAAGGCTACTGCCCTGCTGGCCTTTGCTGCCAGGTCCCAGCCACAGGTGACACTGTATAATATAAAATACTGCTTTTCTGCCAGAAAAGTGCTCTCCTCCAAGCAGGTGCTGCCTAGGTCCTGCTGAAGCCCCATATGGGTAATCTACTACCTGGTGGAACAAAGTGGTGTCCCGCACAAGCTCTCCACCTGCCTCCATACAAGCTACTCAATGGCAGAGACAGAAAGAGAGGCCAAAGTTGCTGAGATGCACAGAGTACAAAGCTGGGCTCTTGAAATGTAGCAATTTCACCTGCCAATCCCACCAGCTGTGCATCTGAGATTAGCTGCTAGTCAAGTCTCAGCTCTGCCCACCAGCTAAGGTGGAAGAAAAAAAGTTAAAATGGTGAGTTACCTTTGGTCCATGAAAGCCAGCACTCACTGAGAGTAGGGGACACAAAAAGATAGGAGGTTTTCCATTCAATGGTATGAAGCCCGAATTAACAGCCCTGTGCTGTGTCCTAGGACTCACTAGGTGTCCAGAAGGCTCCATTTAATTATCAATTCAGGTCTTGGTTTCCAGAGGGATTTAAGGAGATGTGTGTTTAGTCTGCCATTTTGATGTTGCCCAGAAATTTAATTCTTAACTTTGTACTCAGGAAGTTGAAATTATTTTAAAGCCAGGAATCTAACCCCCAAATATTCCAAATCTGGAGTTTACAATTCCTGGGTTTAATTATTCTTACTTAAAAGTCAGTCTTAGTCCTTTGATATTGATGGCTTTGTTCCATGTTTGTACACGGAAGTACATACATATATTTATATATTTTAAATATAAGTTCACATTACGGTCTTGTTCTATGTTTGTCCATGGAAGTATATATCTGTATTTACATATTTTAAATATAAGTTCATGTTTGGGTCACATTCATACTCATATCTCTTTCTTTACATGTGTTCTCACTGGGACCACTTCTTATTTTGCAAAGTCCTTTCAGAGTCTCTGGGAACATGTGCATTCAGGTAATCAATGTTTACTGAGCACATACTATGTGCCAGGCACTGCGTTAGGCACTGAAGATACAGTTATGGACAGCACAAATCCTTTGCTTTCAAGGAACACACACGTAGAATGTTTTCATACGACATACTAAATTATACAGTAAATATATTTCATATTATATACTAAATACATAGGTTGTATGAATCAAAAGTAACACAGTTTAGATTTCTATAAAAACCAAAACCAAACTCAGTGTCATCACGTCTACTCTGACTCATTACAATCCTGTAGGACAAGGTAGAACTGCCTCACAGAGTTTACAAGGAGCACCCAGTGGATTTGAACTGCTGACCTTCTGGTTAGCAGATATAGCACTGAATCATGACATCACTAGGATTTCTATGGTCAACTTTAAAATATTCATGCTGATATTTTCCCATATCATCTTTGCCTTACAACCTAGGGGATGTCAGTTATCATACGACAATGCCTGGCTCATCCTTCCTGCAAACTGTAAGACAATGATTATTTCCCAGAGGTCTTGTCATTGTGACATCATTCACCAGGTGGAGAAACTGCTGGCTTTCCCCCCACCCCACATTTTCATTTCATCTTCAAGCTTATATAGAAGCCAAGAAAGTATTTATCAGTTCTCTGTTGTTAGTATCTGGAAAGTTGTAGGATGCAGTAAAAAAAATTATATGCATGGTTTTACTTCTTTTTTTTAGGACTAAACTGAGAAATATCCTTTGTTAGCTTTAGAAAGTCTTGTCTGTCAGCTGACGTAGTTTACATATGGGAAAAGGAATCAGAGTTTCTACCACAGCAGTCTTTCTTCAAAAGGTTAGGCCACATTTTACATAGCTTTTATATTGTATACTAAATATGGAAATTGTGCTGAAAGAAAAGTAAGGTAAGGAAAGGAATGTGAAACAATACCATGGTTTTTGTTGTGGTTGTTGCTGCGGGCAAACTAATAATTACAATTTCTAATAGGCTTTGAAAAATGCTTATTTTGAAGAATCCTAATTTAGTATCAGAGATCATGTTTGCTTTGAACATAAGTTTGCTGTTAGTGTGATAATCTGATAATAACGTTTTTCATTTTCTTAATTCTGGAGTAAAGCCTTTTTTTTTTTTTTTTTGCATCTTTAGTTTTTATGCAGAGCAAAGCAGTACAAACCACATACCGAACAAATTTGCATGTTCATTTTCATAAAGTTAAACAGTAGTTTAAGCTGTTAAGTTTTAATGTAACTGATGTCTTTCCTTGAGCTCAGGTGGGCACAACAAGTAATCTCCTAGGGGACTAAGAAAATAGTTACTGCAATCACTTTTCAAATACGTTCCTTCTAGTAAAGGAATATACAGATTTATAACAACAGCCTATATACATGGAAAGACCTGAGCAGAAAACTTAGACATTTTTCCAAGTTCAATGGCAATTACAGAGTACAGATACTTCTTCCTTGCAAATCTATGCTGACAACTCATCTCTAGTTAATGATTAATTTAGGGGTCAGTTCCACAGAAAATAGGGATGGTGATTTTTGACCTTGAAATATATGCTCTGGTTGCATAAAACATCAAGATTATTCAATACTTAAATTGAATGGAAGAATTGCTGGCTTCCAAGTAAGGTAGAAATAAGTACACATACATCTGGCAAAGAGGAATAAAATGGTTTGGTATCTGCTTTCATAAACATAAATATATGGTGCTTTCTCAGCCCACTACCTTGTCTTTCAACTTAATAAAATACTGTGACTTTCAGTGAATATTTTGTTTTTCTCTAATAGCAGTTGCAATGAGTACGCTGAACAAGGAAACTTGAGAGACTATCTAAATCTAGACCCGTAAGTACAGGAAAAAGCTTAACTAAACTCTTTCAAATAAATAGCTTCTCTGTTATCCTCTTGAAGGTGTCCATCACTAGACTTGCATGGTCCTCCACTGTAACTCATTCCGGTCTTTGATCCTGGGACATTCCACCTACAGTCAGTTCCCTTCCTCCAACAACAATCTATCTTGTCTATAGGACTTTTTACAGCTCTAAACTATGTTATTTATTGTTTACTTTTTGAATGATGGTCTTTCCCAGTAGGTGCAAGCTCCATGAAGGCAGGAAACTTTCTGTCTTGCCCAGTAACTGGCATTAGTGGGTACTGTTGTTAGCTGCTGTTAAGTCATTCTGAACTCATGGCACCCCCATCTATACTCACTAAAATTTATGAACTTGATGAAAATAATCTTAAAGTTAGAAAGGAAGAAAGATCAAAATGTTCTACCTTATGTCTAGCTGAAATACCTTCTGCTTTCAATTAAGCCTATCTTCTGTTGTTCATTCTCTGACAGATGAAGGTAACAACGATATTCTCCAACTAAACTCCTTCCAGGTACTTAAAGAAAATTGCTTAGGACAGTTGGCAGGCCATACATCTTAATTTACCTTTAATTCCTTTTAGAAGAAACAAAGGTAAAAATACATAAATAAACAAGATAAAGCTTTGATGAATGATGACAGAGCACTACGAATGATTAGCTTCAAAGAGAAGCATCCCTGCTTCAGAGACTATTTTATATACACAATAAACTCAAGTGCAAATTTCAAAAAAGAAGAAGAAAGGAAAAATCATTAGAGGAAAAAAAATGATTCTTAAGGAAAAACTGACACAGATTAAATGGTGGTAGTGTGGAGTAGCTCAGTAGGACGTAAGTTCCAGGCAACACTCCAGCTGCACAGACTGTCACTACATTCATCCTTATGTTCGCCAGTTCTTAACTATCTGAATTCCACATATAAGCCTTGCAAAGTGAGTAGTTCTGCAGGCCTGGATTCTTTCAAAACGATATTTGATAGGATAATAGTGTTTATTACAAAAACACATTTACTTGGACTATTCCAGCCCAAGCAATAAGTGGATTTTTTTTTCTCCCTAACATATGTGTTTATTGGTCAGTAAGAAGCAGGTCCAAGAATGATTATGGATGAAAGAAGACGACAAAGTTCAAATCATGTGAAGCAGAAATAAAATCATAAATCCAAGCAATGAAATTTTCTCATTGACAAGCAAGAGGAGCATTTTCACCTTTGCTTCATATTTTCATTATTATGACAGAAATAGGAACATACTAGAACACACTTCTAAGGAAACAATTGAAAGATTTTGACTGCTGGTCTTTGATGTGTTGTATATATCTGTTAAGAAAAATTATCTGTAAAAATAGACATGGGAAAAAATAAAGCAGGTTTCGACATTGAAGTTGGCAGGGAACTGGAAATCAAAGTCCTCTGGTCTTTGCATAAATTTGCTAATGATTTCATTTATGCAATCAGGGAGGTAGTGAGAAGGTTTTCTTCCAAGAAAAAAGTTCAAGAATTGACCTGTGGGTACTGTTTTCTCTTTTTTCTTTTTTAGCACACTTTCAGTTTGTAATAGTTGTTTATTGTTTGTTTGTTTAGTGGTCAGAACCCACTGCTGTTGAGTCAATTCTGACTCATAATGACCCTAGAGGATAGAGTAGAACTGCACCATAGAGTTTCCAAGGAGAGCCTGGCAGATTCGAACTGCCAACCTTTTGATTAGTAGACAAAGAACTGAACCCACTATGCCACCAGGGTTTCCCTTCAGCGATCATGGGGTCATAAAAACTGCACATAGGAGACGTTTAAATATTTGATGCCAAAATGGTGTACCTAAAGTTTAAGAAGCAAGATACAACAGAGGCAAAATAACCGCAGGAAGCTTTAATAACTGCGGAGGTGGTGTCTCACTGAGAAGACGACAATGTGGGTACAGTGGGATCAATGGACTGTGTTTTAGGGGTGTTAGTAAAGAAGAGTGGGATGTGAGGGAGGGAGGTAGAAAAATTGTTTCTAAAATCTTCCCACCATACTCTTCTGTGCTGTCATAATTGATGAGACACATTTCAACCTACATATTAATTTTGTTGGTTCAAAATTTGAGAGTGATTTCAAAGGTTACCAGCTTACAACCAGTCACAAAGTTGTAGTCATTGCTTCATGCTTCATATTTTGTATTGAGCTGTGTATGCTACATTCTACTTCCCTAGACACTAAGAATAAGATAGTGAACATTAACTTACTTTAGTCTTCCTTACGTATAAGCAGAAACTCTGGTGGTGCAGTGGTTAAGTGCTACAGCTGCTAAGCAAAAGTTTAGCAGTTCAAATCAAGCAGGCACTCCACGGAAACTCTATGGAGTGGAGTTCTACTCTGTCCACATGGGGTTGTCATGAGTTGGAATTAACTTGACGGCAACTGATTATTATATAAAGTCTGGAGAAATTTTGTATTTCAACAGTTCTTTACTTACTAACATAAGAATATGTTTTGTTATAGACTAACACAGAATCAGAACAGCTGGAGGTAGAAGTGAGTGGTATTCCTCAAAGAAAGGGAAATGAGCATAAAATTGGGAGAAGAAAAACACTGAAAAAGAGGTTTCCTTTATAACTATACTTGGTGCCAACTCCTGATATCTTTATGTGCCTCTTCCCTGGCAGGACCTATAACATTTGTGGGCTGTATCACTTGAAATCAGGCTTTAGCTTTATCTAAAACTTTCATCACTCACAGATCAATCTCACAATTTGTGCCATATCCATTTAATTTTTTTATTAATCACTAAATATTTTTCTCGAGATTAATGATTATTTAAATACCAAGTATTTTGAATGTACTTGAAACTGCAAAGTTCATATCATTTCTTTGGAGAGGAAACCAATACCACTTGCTATATTAGAAAGTAGATACAGTCTAACTAAAATGAGAGCAAAATAGCATCATTGCATTCTCGGTAGATTTCATTGGCTAACCAAGGCCCTCAGCCTGGGCCTGGGAGTGCTGCTCTTTGTTAAGAAGCTTGATTGTGTGTGACAGCAAAGTGTTACAGATACGCTAGCACCAAACTGAGATCTTCCCTTTGACATAATCAGAAGGTTGGAAAAAAGATACTGAAAAGATATGAAAAGGATTAACATTGTTACTACATGATACAATATTATTTTATGGCATCTCCTATGCCTCCTAAAAATACCTGGCAGAGGTCAGTCCAATACAATGCAAAGCCCTGGTTTTGCTCTTCTCAATTATATCAACTTAGGTCTAACTGCACCTCATTATCCTTATTCCATTTCAACAGAGTAACCACTGAACTCCACTACACATTTGCATAGGTTTTTTTATAAGTAGAAACAGCTCTGTATGTTGAAACCCCATTCTACTATGGTATCCCAGTGACTATTCCAGAGGCATGATAACAAGGTCTTCAAGAGGATAAAGGAATTATTCAGACCAAGCTTAGCCTACTCCCCTATCGATGCTGGGGGAGGATGCAAACCTCTAAGTATGCTAGCACTGTCTTGCACAAGAACACATGGTAAATTAGTGGGCAGAACAAAATCATCTCTAGGGATTTGCTTTTCAGTTTCCTGACCAGAAGATCATACCCCTTTTTCATAGATAAGAAACCTCAACCCTCAAGCCAATCAAACATAACTTAGAGACCAGCCGCCTGGGACTTACCTCCTGTTAGCATGAGGGCACATTTGCACATGCAGTTGTCATTATCAGCATCTTTAGTGCTGAAATCAGCACCGTGTAGGATCAGGCTGCTCTGTTTTCCTGCTGTCCCAGTGTGACCCTTTAAATACAACCTGAAGTTAAAAAAAAAGAAAGAAAGATAAACCATTCAATGAAATAACACGAGTCCAGTGCACTGACTCATAGAATGCTGATACCTGCATCATTTTCTCCCTTCTTTGAACTTAGCCCTCCTAAAACACTAAAATCCATACTCTATGAACCAAAAGCCAGAAGAAAAGAGTCACAGAGAAAGAGAAGGGAGAAAGAAAGAAAACAAAGAAGGAGACATGAAAGAAAGAGAGAGAAGAAAAAAGAAACAAAGAAAGGACAAAATACTAACTAAGAGATTCTATTCCCTGTGGCCTGTGGGCTTGCTGTTTATTTCTCTATGCCTGCTCAAACTCACACAAATGTCGGAAAACAAGATTCACAGAAGAAGGGGCATGGGTTCATTTAATTATTATACATATCAATATTTAAACCAAAGTGACTTTTAGAGTAAATCCCTGTTGCTTTTGGTTGGATACTCTTTCTTTGGGATAGGCATAAATACGGATCTACTCCAGCTGGTTGGCCAGGCAGCTGTCTTGTAAATTTCTTGGCATAGTTTAACAAGTATTTCCAGTATTGCAAACATTTGTTAAAACATTGCAATTGATATTTCATCAATTCCTGGAGCCTGTTCACCAGTGCCTTCAATGCAGCTTTTCCTTCTTCCTTCAGTACCATCAGGTTTTGATAATATGCTGCCTCTTGAAATGGTTCAAAACTGACCAATTCTTTCTTGTATAATGAGTCTGTGTATCCCTTCTATTTCTTTTGACACTTCCTGCGTCATTTAACATTTTCCCTGTAAAATCCTTCACTATTGCAACTTGAGGCTTTACTCCATCCACATCTTTGAGATCAATTCCACTTCGAGGAGGCAGCTCTTCCCCAGTCATCTCCTGAATGCTTTCCAACCTGAGGGGCTCACTTTCTGGCACTATATTTCAATGTTCCACTGCTATTCATAAGATTTTCACTGGCTAATTCTCTTCAGAAGTAGACTGCCGGGTAGTTCTTCATAGTCTGTCTTAGTCTGGAAGCTCAGCTGAAACCTGTCCACCATGGGTGACCCTGCCGGTATCTAAATACTAGTGTTAGAGCTCCCAGCATCACTGCAACACACAAGACCCCACAGTACAAAAAACTGACAGACAAATGAGAAGAAACAGCTGCAAACAACCATTAATGATAGGAACACGGAATGTTTGAAATATAAATCTAGAAAAACTGGAAAGCATCAAAAATGGAACGGAATGCATAAACATGGGATATCCTAGGCATTAGTGAGCTGAAATGGGCTGGTATTGTCCATTTTGAAACAGGCAATTACATGACCTACTATGCTGAGAATGAGAACTTGGAAATAAAGAGTACTGTGTTCATCATCAAAAAGAACTAAGTCAGTGAATTTAATTGTTCTAAGTGCTATATACTTCACTTCTGAATATCACTACAGTCACTTTCAAAGTACTCCCCTTGGAAAGCTATACACTGATGCCAGTTCCTGATCCACCCTTCAAAGCAATTTTGTAACTCTTTCTGGAATGGCCATTGCATATGGTGGCATGGTAGCTAGTTGGCAAACTTAATTGTATAACTGTCTGTGAGATGGAGGCTTTAGCCAGTAAACAACTGTATTGGAACACCCTCCCTACTCACCTGATCTGGCCCCTGGTGACTTTTTTCTTTACCCAAAGATGAAGGAAATATTGAAAGGAAAACATTTTGATGACATTCAGGACATCAAGGGTACTATGACAGCTCTGGTGGCCATTCCAGAAAAAGAGTTCCATAATTGCTTTGAAGGGTGGACTAGGCACTGGCATCAGTGCATAGCTTCCCAAGGGGAGTACTTCAAAGGGGACCACAGTGATATTTAGCAATCGTGTACTTTTTCTAGAATGAGTATGTGAACTTAATTGTCAGACCTTGTACACATGTTCCTCACCAGATGAAATACACAGGAAGCAAAATGACTACAGATGTGGAAAAAAGATGACAGAAAAGCTCCATATTAGCACTCAGAACAAGACCAGATGCTGCCTGTGACACAGACTGTCAATTGCTCATAAGTAAGTTCAAACTGAAACTGAAGAAAATTAGAGCAAGTCCATGACAGCCAAAGCACGACCTTGAGTATACCCCACCTGAATTTAGAGACCATCTGAGGAACAGTTTTGATGTGTTGAACACAAATGACTGAAGACCAGACAAACTATGGAATGACATAAAAGACATAAGTGAAGAAAGCAAGAGGTCACTAAAAAGACAGGAAGGAAAGAAAAGACCAAATTGGATGTCACAAGAGACTCTGAAACTTGCTCTTGAACATCGAGCAGCTAAAGCAAAAGGAAGAAATGATGAAGTAAAAGCACTGAACAGAAGATTTCAAACAACAGCTTGAGAAGATAAAGCATTATAAAGACATGCACAAAGTGCTGGAAATAGAAGATCAAAAGGGAAGAACTTCTATATTTCTCCAGCTGAAATAACTGAAGAAAAAAATTCAAGCCTCCCAATGCAATAGTGAAGGATTCTACATGGGAAATATTATATGACTCAGGAAGCATCAAAAGAAGATGTAAAGATGGAAGGAATACAGAGTCATTATATCAGAAGGAACTGGTCCATGTTCAGCCATTTGAAGAGACAGCATATGATCAGGAGCTGATAATATTAAAGGAAGAATTTGAAGCTGCATTGAAGGCATTGGCAAAAACAAGTCTCCAGGAATTGATGGAATGTCAACTGAGATATTTCAACAAGCAAATGCAAAGCTGGAGGTGCGCATTCATCTACACCAAGAAATTTGGAAGACAGCTACCTGACCAACCAACTGGAAGAGATCCATATTTACACCTGTTTGCAAGAAAGGTGATCCAGTCAAACACAGAAATTGCCAGACAATATCATTCATATCACATGCAAGTAAAATTTTGCTAAAGATCATTCAAATGTGACTGCTACAGTATATTGACCAGAAATTCAAGCTAGATTCAGAAGAGGATGTGCAACCAGGAATATCATTGCTGATGTCAGGTGGATCTTGTCTGAAAACAGAGAATATCAGAAAGACATTTGCTTTTATTTTATCGACTGTGCAAAGGCATTTGGCTGTATGGATCATAACAAATTATGTCTAACACTGTAAAGACTGGGAATTCCAGAACTCTTAATTGTGCTCATGAGAAATCTGTACATGGACCAAGAGGCAGTCATGCAAACCGAACAAGGGTAAAATGCTTGGTTTCAAGTCAGGAGAGTCGTGCGTCAGGGTTGCATTGTTTCACCATACTTTTTCAATCTTTGTGTCGAGCCAATATTCCAAGAAGCTGGACCATACGAAGAAGAATGAAGTATTGCAGATTTTAGAAAGACTCATTAACAGCATGCATCGTGTAGATGACACAACCTTACTTGCTGGAAGTGAAGATGATTTGGAACATTTACTGATAAAGATCAAAGACCACAGCCTTCAGTATGGACTGCACCTCAGCATCAAGAAAACAAAAATCCTCACAGCTGGACCAGTAAGTCACGTTGCGATAAATGGAGAAAACACTGAGGGTTGTCAAAGATTTCATTTGACTTGGGTCCACGATGAATGCCTGTGCAAGCAGCAGTCAAGAAATCAAAGGATGTATTGCACTGGGAAAATTTGCTGCTAAGGACCTTTTTAAAGTGTTGAAAAGTAAAGATGTTGTCTTGAAGACTAAAGTGTGCCTGACTGAAGCCATGGTAGTTTTCATTCACATCATATGCATGTGAAAGCTGGACAATGAATAAGAAAGACAGAAGAACTGACACCTTTGAATTGTGGTGTTAGAGGAGAATAATAAATGCACCATGAACTAGTAAAAGAACAAACAGATCTGTTGTAGAAGAAGTACAACCAGAGTGCTCTTTGGAATCAAAGATGGTGAGACTGTGTCTTACATGCTTTTGAGATATTGTCAGGACATTCTGCTTGGTAGAGTGGAGGGTCAGAGACAAAGTGAAAGACCCTCAATGAGATGGACTGACACAGTGGCTTCAACAATGCACTTAAGCATAAAAATGATTGTGGGCATGGTGCAAGACCAGGCATTGTTTCGTTTTGTTGTGCATAGGGTCACTGTGAGTCAGAACCAACTCCTAACAATGGCAACAAGATGAGCAGTTGATGGTCGTGCCATAATCAGCACTTGGCTTTGTTCTGAATGATGATAGTGAGCATTTCCACTGTCTCTTCCCACTGATGCAGTTGATCTGATTCCCGTGTACTCCCTCCGGTGAGGCCCATCTGTATGGTCACCATTTTTGGTGAAACAAGTTATTTGCAATGAGAAAGTCGCCAGTCCTGGAAAACTCTGTCACAGCATCTCTGGCATCATTTCTGTCACCAAGGCTGTATTTTCCAGGTACTGATCCTTTTTCATTACTTCCAGCTTTTGTACTCCAATAGGATAACATTCTTAGAATTCAAAAACTACTGAGAAATATGCTTGTGGCCTAAATAGCTCTCTGATTGAAGTCTGCTCATTTCTAACCATCCTACAAACTGCTTTTATAGTCAGTCAGTGTAGCACTTGGAATAACACAAACTTTTTCGGATCTTCCTCAGTTTACGTGGGCTCAGAGTAGCTGTCCTAAAGTTGTCCATTTCCACTTGATGCTGCTCCTTTGTACCAACACCATGTCCTCATCAAAAATCATCTGTCAATATCCCCTTCAAATCCACAGCAACACCACTTTGGTGCCAGTGTCTTACTTACATACCCATAGCCAGTGTATAATTAATGGGTGATTGATGTCTCTGTATGAATGAGACAGGTGTGGAATCTAGATCACCCTTGAACAAAATTTTACATTATTTATTCAGCAGAAATAATAAAGACCAGTCAGTATTTGTCTTGTGCTTGTACATAAGTATGTGTTTGTGAGGCTTGCTACTTTTATTAACAGTACCATTTCATGTTTATCTTAATTTTTTTTCAAATAATCTGCAGAGATTTTTGAGCCCAGAACAGGATATACAATTAGACTCCACTCAAGTTTCATTGGTTTTAAATGATTAATAGAACTTCTGACGGCACTTGGAAGTTAATACTAGTACAAATAAGCCTCTAATGCTGAATTATCACATACAGATTCACATTTCAAAATGCTGACAGGTAGGCCAAAAGTTACTGATGTGGCAAAAATTGTAGAAGTTTTGTGCTGATCCATGTTCTAGTTTGCAGCCAGCCCACAGGGAGGTAAAATTCGCCGGGGAGAAAGCGGGGTCACAGGTCACCAAGAGGAGCCCCTAGGCATGTTACTTGACAGAATTACCTTCCAGATCTGGTCTGAAGTTTTAATTTGGTGTTTCCTTCAGAGCTCCTCAGCTTCTCAGAAGCAACCACACCCAAAGACTCCCAGAAAGCTTTCCTCAAGTCTCCATTTACTGTCAAAATAAAAGTATTATAGGGGGCCCAGTGTCATGATCTCTTCAGAGAGAATTTCACACAGGAAGCCAAACTACAATCAGAAAGATGCTTTTTTTGGTGAATACAGAATCAGAGTACAGGTGTAAGATGAGTGATTCCAAAATGAAGTAGGCACAGCTCCTGAAATCTGCTCCACGATGGGCAATTTAGCTGTTGAACGAACAGTGCTCACACTCTGATCCTGGGGTTCTCCACAGTAAGTGATGGCCTTCCTTCTTCCCTCTTTGGACGAGTTATTACCATTCTCCCTAATAGGGGAAGCTCAATAATAGGGACAGACTTGCCAGGACACAATCATTTCCTACAGTAACTTTTACAGGCAATTTAGTATTTTGTTAGCATTCAGTCATTCATTTAACAACTCTAGCTAGCAGTTTGATTTAGGTAAGCTAAGGGTTGGCCACTAATTAATGTCACATACTCTTGTGATTGAGGAGCCCTGGTGACACAGATGTTAAGTGCTTGACTGCTGAAAGATAGGCAGTTCAAACCAAGCCAGTGACTCCACAGCAGAAGGACTTGCCAATCTGCTTCCTTAAAGAGTACACAAACCCCAAACCCACTGCTGTCAAGTCAATGCTTATTCATAGTGACCCTACACAAAAGGGTAGAACTGCTCCATAGAGTTTCCAAGGAGTACCTGGTGGATTTGAACTGTCCACCTTTTGGTTAGCAGCCTTAGCACTTATCCACTATACCACCAGGATTTCCATAAAGGATACAGTCAAAAAAAAAGAAAAAGAACCCTATGGGGCAGTTTTACTCTGTCACATGGGATCCCTATGAGTTAAAATCAACCGATGGCACCTAACAACAAAAGGATTCTTGTAATAAGGTAAGAAAGCATATTTGAATTGAGAATCAGAGTATTTAGGTGGTTCTTTTGAATGGCAGTTCTGGCTATTTTCTAAAATTTTTATGGATAATTAATTATCCATGGTTTTCCGTATTTAGTTAATAGCTGTTGCAAATGGACTTTGAATATACAAATAGCCAATGTCAACTGAATCTGAGCATGTATGAAAGGAACTTCAAGTGTGAATCATTAGAGAAAATACTTTCACCAAAGTAACACCAAGGGAATCCTGGACATGACGTATTTCTTATGTTTAGCTAATATAGATGTGGCCTACATGAAGAATGATGTGTTGTGAGATAAAAACCAAATGCTCTGTCCAGAACAATACATTTGGCTTAGGGATGGAAATAAAGACACTGCCAAAAAACCTGCAGAGGATACAATTAGATGTGACCAAAAGATAGCCACAGAGTAGAATCCTGGTATTCATCTCTTTCAAGCTATTTTTTCCTAATTAAGTAAAAAAGCAAATGTGAGTAGAACTGAGGCCATGGCTCTAAAGAAAGTCAGCATTTTTTCTCCCCAGTCATCATCTTTAGGGAAAACAAACACACAACAAAGATCGATGCACACTAAAACTGGTCATAATTCTCCAGTCACTCTTCATTTAAAAAAAAAAGTCATCTCTTTTCTTTAATTTTTTAAAGTTTGAATAACTAGAAATGATAAATCATCTTATTTAAGGAAAATAAGATAATGGTGAATTCTATCTTTGATGAACAAGTATCCAAATTGTGGTCACATTTTTATTTGAGTGATTATATAACTTTCCTTTGTTTAAATTCATCAGCCAAGTCTTAGGAATCCATTTTCACACAATGTCTTCTACTTAAGAAATTGTCATACTCTGCACATCATTTCACCTTCACTGTATTCAGAGACCCAAGTATCTCTTTCATTACCCGCGGGAGTGGGAGTTCTATGTATGACAAATTGAAGTTTGGCCTCTGCTCTTTTAAACAGTAAGTAGACAGACTCTCAGATATCTGAACTTGAAAGTCTTAGGTACTGACAAGCTAAGCAGATTTTTATTTTGGCCCTGAGCTCTCCTCTGGCCACCATATGGAACTAGTTTGTCTTGCTCACAATTACTTGAAGAAAATACAAAATGACCTCCGTGGTTCTCTTTCAGAGCCTGGCAGCAGTGACTCAGTGTAGCTGAGTTTCCCAGCATTGCTGGGCCTCCTTGGATGCCACCCCAAAGCTGTCTCTTCTTTAGGCCAGTGCCCCCACCCCATCAAAAGGTACCACCAGCAAAGAAGGTTTTCACAGAACGTCTTTTAATCTTGAGATTAAAGGACACTGGTGTCATTTTGAGCTGAAAATAAAGCCAGAATTTTCTTATGAATCAATGAAAGAGGGGGAATAGTGTGTGCCTCACTAGACTTCTAGTAAGAAAGGCATTTGTTTGGTACTATGAAGACTTTGGAAACCCTGGTGGCATAGTACTTAAGGGCTACCCCTGCTAATCAGAAGTTGGGCAGTTCAAATCCACCAGGTGCTCCTTGGCAACTCTATCAGGCAGTTCTATTCTGTCCATAGGGTTGCTATGAGTTGGAATCTACTTGATGGCAGTGGGTTATGAAGAATTCATTGGGACATACATGAATAATCAGCATTATAGGAAACTGAAACCAAACCCATAGCTATAGAATGGATTCCGACTAAGAGTGACCCTGTAGGACAGAGGAGAACTGCCCCACAGAGTTTTCAAGGAGTGTATGGTGGATGCAAACTGCTGACCTTTTGCTTAACAAATGTTGTACTTACCCACTGGGTCACCAAACTGGAAAGGAAAAAATTTCAGGAGAGGCTGCACTGATGAAAATATTTCTTGGACATTTCTTTGCAAGCTATGAAGGACACGGATTTTGGGGTAGGGATGAGGAGGATATTTTCTTTTCTTTTATTGAACTTTAGATGAAGGTTTACAGAACAAACTAGCTTCTCATTAAGAAGTTGGTACACATGTTGTTTTGTGACACATTACCAATTCCACAATTTGTCAACAGTCTCCCTTCTAAACCTTGGATCCCCTATTACCAGCTTTCTTTCCCCCTGCTGTCTTTTAGCCCCTGTCTCTGAGCCGGTGTGTCCCTTTAGTCACGTTTTGTTTTATGGGCTTGTCTAATCTTTGGCTGAAGGGTGACCCTCAGGAGTGACTTTGGTACTGAGCTAAAAGAATTTCCTAGGGCCATGCTCCTGGGGTTTCCCCAGTCTGTCAGGCCAGCAAGTCTAGAGTTTTTTTCGAAATTAGAATTCTATTCCACATTTTTCTGAGGAAGATACTTTCAGTAAAAAAGGTTTGTGAAATTGCTACTGCAATTAAGTTTTTTGATTGCATAATGTCCAAAAAGGATAAGAAACAAAATTGAGAGTATGAAGTGAAAATTGTTTAAGGTAGTAAATTTTCATTTCTTTTTTTCTCCTATTAGTATTTGAAATCCTTTATATTTTCACAAAATATCCTTTTTGTTAGGCAAGTAGAGTTCAAATCACTAAATCTGCCACAGTGAAAATTACTAAGACTGAAAAAATTACCACGACTTAGAGAAATGAAGGAATATAAGCATCATCATTTTAGCACGAGACTTGTTAATAACTTATTAACATTGCTAATATAGTAAATGTATCCATAAATAAATATATTTTTGAATTATTTTCTCAAAATTATATCTGTGAGGCTGCCTTTTATTCTCCTTAATCCAGGATGGTCAAAGTGCATCCTGTGCTTTTAAATAACCGCAGCTTTACCAAATCCATCTATTTCCCCTAGTTCAAAATCAACCGCCATTCAATACCAGCACAAATTTTGTATTATCCAGGAAACCTTCTCTCTTCTTTTTCCTCTAAATCGCCATTACACAGAACATTGTTTTCTCTTGTGGTTCCACCTCCTTGTGCCTTGGGTAGTGCTACTATTTATGTACGTGCCTTGTCTTTCTCACTAGACTGTAAGCTCCTCAGACATTTGTGTTTTAGCTATTTCTGTAAACTTTATATATTGCACACACAAAACAAAAAAAGAAGAAGAAGAAATCTGTTGCTGTCGAGTTGATTCTGGCTTATGGCAGAAATTAAATATTTACTCAGCCAATTATAAAGTAAGAGTTGAATTTGCCTAGTATTTAAGTTTTATTCATCTTAAAGAGGTGACTTAGATGTCCTAGTAACATTTTAACTCTAACAACATAGGAAATTCTATTTTACAATTCAAATCTTGCGGGCATTTTTTTTTTTGTTGTTAATTGAAACCTATCCAAAGTTAATGACCTAATGGTGCTCAAATCAAACCTAATGGTGCTTTGCTCTAATAAGAATGGAATTAGTTTAAGTCTGCCAACAGACAAAGCTTTGAAGAAATAGCTCACGGAATAACCTATTAAAATAAGTCTTGAGAGTTCAAATGAGAAATGAGAACATCAAGTTTTACAAAAGGGACCTATAGCTATGGATGTGTTCAGTCTATTAGATCATTCTTTCTGGAAACTAAGCACCCATTTTTGGAATCTGTGTCAAAAGCTTTATCTTCAGTAATAGAGGAGGTTGCTGTTATTGCTACGTGTCACTGAGTCCACCCAATCTATAATGACCCCATGTGACAGAGTAGAACTGCTTCATGGGGTTTTCTAGGCAGTAATCTTTACAGGAGGAGATCACCAGGTCTTTCTTCTGTGCAGCCACAGTGTGTGTTTAAATTGTGGTTAAACTGTGCTCCCTAGGGCTCCTTATTAGAGGCTAGTGGGTTTGTTTCCTGATACTGAATCTGAGGACTCTGATGTCTGTTGTGAACAGGGCTTCAAACTGGTCCATTCTTGTTTGAAACCCTGCTGAATGTGTGCATTTCCATCAAGACATACTGACTGCACAGCAGTGTGTTTTTTTATACTGAATCAAATACACCTTTTAACATGTAGATTCCCTAGGATTTTCTTATGTATAACTTCTCAGAAGTTTGTTAGAAATGCAAATTCTTGGCAGTTGTACAGGAAAGATCTGATTTGAAGCCTTGGTTAGGAAAGGCTCTATTAAGATGGTCTCATGAAGTGTTAAGACTATTTTTCATGTTTTACCATGTCACTATCAGATATTTTATTACTCTATTACCTAACAATGACCAGTATTGTTTGCTTATTTACCAGAGAAGTGAGAGAATGGTAGGAAAATATATTAAGCCAATATTCAACGAATTTATGAAAAAGTTGTGAATATATTTTTTAAGACAGATGGTTGGATGGCAATGACCTACATTCACAGATCATAAATCTGAAAGTAGAAAGCCAAGTTCAAAAGACATTTCAAAAGAATAGACAGCACGAGTGCCAAAGCCAAGTGCCGTCGAGTCAGAGATAGCATGAGTAGGAAGATTAAAAGGATGATATACGGCCTGACTAATCAAGAATTAAGGATACAATAAATGATTTACACACATCTAGCATGAACACCATTAGGAAGCCCTGGTGACATAATGGTGAAGTACTACAGCTTTAACCAAAAGGGCAGCAGTTCAAATCTACCAGGTGCCCCTTGGAAACCATGGGGCAGTTCTACTCTCTGCCCTGTAGGGTTGCCATGAGTAGAAATCAATGGCAACTTTTTTTTTTTTAATAACATTAAGATCATGCAGATACAGGTGGTTTGGCACAAAATATAAATGAAAGAAAGAACTGTCCTTAAAGTCAAAATTTCACCTTCACTCTTTTCTTTCCAGTTCCCATAAAACAACTGACCAAACAGACAGAAACAAAAAACACATGCCCTCCACTAGTGTCTAAAGCTAAGACTGTGACATGCACACTAGTGTCTTGACAGATACTGCAAGAGAACTCAGAGCTTAATACTAGTTTACAACATGGCTCTTATCCTCTCTGTTCCTCAGTTGCTTCATCTATAAACTAGCTCTATAAGCAGTGCCCATAAAATCAGTTGCCAATGAGTCAGTTCCAACTTATGGTGACTCCATGTTTATCAGAGTAGAACTGTTAACTACAAAGAAAAAAAACCCAAACCCAAATCCAAGCCCACTGCTGTCAATTCCAACTCATAGCGACCCTATGGGACAGAGTAGAACTGCTACATAGAGTTTCTGAGGAGTGCCTGGTGGATTTGAACTGTTGACCTTTTGGTTAGCAGCCATAGCACTTAACCACTACGCCACTGGGGTTTCCATTTATGAAGAATAAAGAATCCAGAATTGCTTTGCTCACTGGCCTCCTAATCTAACGCATGCCTTATTTTGAGCCACGGTAACCTGAATAACAATCATTAAATTTAATTTTTTTTAAATAAATTAAAATTCTAATCTTAGTTGTTCTTGGTATACAACAAGATCCTTTATCGGCTGACTCTAGCATATGTTTTTATCCCTTCTTTAGTCATAACTGATACTTGGAAAAATCCTTGCAAAGATTACTGGTTCTAATCTACCTTCAGTTCTCATCTTTACCTCCTCCATGCTTTCTTCATCGTATTAAAAAATAAAATAAAAGAACCATCGCCATCGAGTTGGGTTCAACTCACAGTAACCCTAGAAGTCAGAGTAGAACTGCCCCACTGAGTTTCCAAGGAACAAGCACCTGGAGGATTTGAATTGCCAGTTTTGGTTAGCAGACACAGCACGTAACCCACTACACCACCAGGGTTTCCCATTAACATGACAGAGGCTAGGATTTACCATATTAACCCCCATTCCCCCAAATCAAATGTGTTGCCATGCAGTTGATTTTGACTCATGGCAGCCTCATGCATTTCAGGGCAGCACTGGTCCATAGAGATTTCTTGGCTGTAATCTTTATGGGGCAGCCCTGACGGCGAAGTGGTTAAGAGCTCAGGTTGCTAAGTGAAAAGTTGGCAGCTCAGATCCCCTAGCTGCTCTTTGTAAACCCTGTGTGGCAGTTCTACCCTGCCCTGGAGTGTCGCTGTGAGTCAGAATTGATTCACCAAGCACTCAGCTCTTGTGTCACCAGGGCATTGATTTTTCCCAAGTTGGTATCCTTCCTTCTCAGATTGATTGGGTCATAGAGAATCACTAGAATTTGTAATTCACTTAAACATTATGGGAGAACATTATCTTATCTGTTTCTTAAGCTTCAAATGCCCTGAAGCTTATGATGTTATTTATCTTTAAGCATGGATAGTGAAAGATGTCTGAGTGTGAAAAAGATGTTTGAGACAGAGAGGGTCCTGGGAATCTGTGCTGTGATTACAAAAGGGCATTTTCAGAGTCAGAGAAGACATCAGCTCAACAAGGGCCCCAAGGGCTTCTGGGCTGGTAAAGGGCATCAACGACCCAGAGAGGATCCTGTATTGCCGGGTGGCATCCAGGTGATTCTGACTCTCTGTGACCTCATGTGACAGAGTAGACCTGCCCGATAGAGTTTCCTAGCCTGTAATCTCTAAGGGAGCAGATCACCAGGGTTTTCACCTGTCTAGCTACTGGGTGGGTTCTGATTCCCCATCTGTAGCTAGCAGCTGATTACTTAATCTGCCCCATCAGAGTTCCTTACATGAAAACACCGTGTATTCCTTTTTGGAACACGGAAGCTCTGAGATGAGAACCTTCTCAACTCTCACCCTATGTGTCTTCATTTGTATTCCTTTTTGCTATAATGAAAGTATAGTCATAATTATAGTGCTTTCTGTGAGTTGAACAGCCTAGCAAATTATTGCTCCCGAGGGAACAGTGAGAGCGAGCAGGTCAGAAGTGATGGGGAGCAGGGGGCTCCCTCAGTTTAAGACTGATAATCCTGAGAAGGTAGAGGGAAAAATCTCGAATTTACAACTGGCAGGTCAAAAGTGGTGTTTTGGGAATTGTCTTATTCATCTAGTGCTGCTCTAACAGAAATACCACAAATGGATTTAACAAGAGAACTTTTATTCTGTCATAGTCCAGTAGGCTCTAAGTCCAAATTCATGGCATCAGATCCAGGGGAGGACTTCCTCTGTTGGCTCCGGAGAAATGTCCCTGTCACCAATTCTCCCTTGGATCAGAAGCTTCTGAGGTACAGGGACCCCAGGTCCTTTCCAAAGGATGTGCTCTGCTTCTTGGTGGTAAGCAGTTCCCAATTCTCTGTTTGCTTCCCCTTCCTTTATACCCCAAGAGATTGCCTCAAGGTACAGTACAATCTTACACACTGAATCAGAGAAGACAGATTTGATTTTTCCTTTCATTAACAGAATGTAGAACTTGGATAAAATGAGTGGATCAACTACCTAGGTTTTTTTAGCCTCTTAACACTAGGAACAGCGTTTTATCAGTGATTGTTTTCCAAATCTCTATGAAATACTGTCTTCAGTGTCTCTCAATGAAGTGAAGCTTGGATATTGTTTTCAATAATAGGAAGCTTGGATATTGATAAGGATTGAACTGTATCCCCCCTAAACTCCTATACCTGTGGATTAAGTCCTATTTGGGAGTAGGATTTTCCTGTCAGGTAAATCAGATTTTATCAGTGTGAGGTGTGCCTAAGCCAGCCTTTGAGACATAAAAAGAGCACACGAGGACAGAGAAGGAAGCAGAAAGGGAGGAAAGAGGCATTCACATGAAGACTGCTGAGGAACCCAGGAACAGAAGCCGAAAAGAGACATGGATCTTCCCCTAAGACCAACAAGGAAAAAACCTTCCCCTAGAGCCCAGGCCATCAGTTTGGGCTTCTAGACTCCTAAACTGCGAGAAAACAAATTTCTATTAATTAAAGCTACCCACTGGTGGTGTTACTGTTACAGCAGTATTTAGAAATGAAAACATATGTTAAAAACTCATGATAAACTTTTCCTCTGAAGACATGGCGAACCGACATACTGCTATCTTTGGGTGTCTTTGTGCAGTGCCGACAAAGTACACTTTATTCTGTATAGAACTAAACATGCAATTTTCATGAGATCTGTGACAATGAAATCTTATTTCCCAAAGTTCAGAATTGTACATTGCTAAGAGTCACTGTTTTTAGTTTAAAATACACAGTTATTTCTTTTTACTCCTCTCCTTTTCTAAGAAAACATCAAAATTAGAGGGCCACAATGAAGCATTTGGCACTTGTTAGGAGCTGTGGAGTCGATTCTGAATCGTTGTGACTTTATAGGACAGAGTAGAACTTCTCCAAAAGGTTTCCTACATGGTAAACTCTATGGGAGCAGATCACCAGGTCTCTCCTCCAGCAGAGCTGCTGGTGAGTTTGAGCCATCAGCCTTTTGGTTAGTAGCTAGCTGCTTAACTCCTTCATGTGGCACATAGGCCCCTGTAAGTAATACAGTCTCTTAAACATAGTTCGATTCTCCTGGTGTCACATGAAGCTGATGGTTCATCTGCCAGTGGTTCATCTGACAGGACCCATAAACAGCCAGCTCAGGGAGTTTATGGGTTTTAGTCCTCACCGAAAATTAAGCTGGGACCTTGTAAAAATGGTTGTTGCAATGGGTGCTTTTTTTTTTTTTTAGCATCAACAAATTCAGTTTGTTCTCATTTTTATATCTTTTTAAAAAGTAGCATCCCTTAGTGGAAGAGAGAGGAAAGGGTGAGTAGAAGGTTGAAAACCATTGAGAGGCACTGGCTGAGTTTTTTTGCAGAGAGGAAATACTTTCTTTTGTTGTACTTGGACAGTGTGTTGCTACAATGTCTGTAAGTAAGGCTCCAGAGTGCATAAACAGATTCTTCTGTTGACCAAAATCACCAGTGTGCTTATTTCCCTCCACAATTTGCTATAGGATAGAGTCCAAACTCCTCGGCATGGAATATATGGCTCCCCCATTATCTGGTATAATGGAGCCCTACAACTGAGATGCTTGACTTCTCTAAATAAAACAAACTCTCTTTCAAATTGTACCTCTGTGTCTTTGTCTACCCTGCTGCCTCTCTCCGGAATTTCAAGATTCCTCCTCCTGCCACAGTCCTTTGAACTTGCTTCTAAAGCATTTGCATCTATTTCCCAGATCACCAAGGATTGTGTCTTTGAAGGTCCTAGTCTCCCTCCAATCTCCTCCAGTGTGGGGTCATCCATCAGTGCCTCAGGAGCACTGATCACTTTGTGTTAGAACCCACAGCAGTCTAACTCTGAGAATTCTGAGAAAGATCGTGAACATGAATATGAATTACTCACAAATTAGACCAAAATTTTGTGTTTCTGCTTTATTTTGGAGAGAAGTTCCACAGAATCATCAAATTTTTATTAAGACTCATAACTTCATAATTCTTTTAAAGCTAAAGCATACTGCCTGTAAAACTTGTGTTTAAGGCAATAACATCACGCTTTCTTCTTTCTCCGAAACTACTGGCCCCACAAGGCAACAAACAAGTTGTCTTAATACTAATCAGGTGTTGTTTCGACATCAGTGTTGCCTGGGTGTATGTGGTAGAACTGAGATACCTTGGATCAGAACTTCTGGATCTGGGGCAAGAAACACGCTTTAAGCAAATGCTCTAATTGATCTTATGCATGCCTAAGTTTAGGAACACCTGGCACAAACCAAAACCAAATCCACTGCTGCTGAGTTGATTCTGACTCATAGTGACTGCACGGGACACAGTAGAACTGCTCCATAGAATTTGCAAGCAGGTCTTGGCAGATTCAAACTGCTGACCTTTTGGCTAGCTGATCATATCACCCAAATGACTATGCAACCAGGGTAGGAGATAATATCTATGTGACAAATGATGGCTGGCTGGCTGGATAAGTGAGTAACTGCAGGCTTTGATTTCAAAGGAATTATAACAATTTTTATGAGACTGATTGTAGCAGAGTTATGTAGATAAAAGCCAAACTAGACCAAGATAGAAGAAAAAATAACTATGGATGTTGCAAATTACATAGTCAATAATTATTGTCTTCTCACACCAAGAAAATATTGACTTAACATGTTTAATTACTAGTGTATCTTCTAGGTTAGCAGATGTTAAGGAAATACACAATTTTCAGATATAATTATTTTGCTATGAATTCTGTGAACACTTTAAAAATCAGATTATAAATAGGAATAAGCTATGCATTTGATTTTTAGTGACACCATATGTTTTTTAAATATAATTCATTAAAGTAATTCTTTTTATAACAAAATGATGTGATTTTTTAAAATTGTTTATATAATGATGGGGGTCAGTTCTTCTGGTCTTCATGTCTGGAAAGAACTCTAGAACCGACACAGGACGTGCTGGGAAAGGTAGTTTGTCATTTGCATTCTAAAGAATAAGACATGACTCAAACTCTTTTACCCAACCATTTATCTAGTTTCTATCTGAACCAGTTAGTGTAATAGCTCCCTTGAGTCTTTCCATAGAGAATGAGAAGGCCAATATAAACATTAACATTTATGACAGTAACACCCAAAAAGACAAATCTAAGCAATTTGCAAGCAGCTGGCACAGAGTGAGTGCTTAATTAGTAATGGTTGAAGTTAAATATTATAATGATACTGTCAGCAGTGCATTTGCCACTGATGCATGTAATATTGGTATGGTTATTTTAAATGATTTATAATATTTACGATTGAAAAACATAAAGATTACTATAAATTAATAATCCTGCTAGAGAGAAAAAGAACAGCATCAGCTTCAAGATGACATTTTGTACTGTTACTTTCATAATTTCTTAAAACTTGTACTCAAAAAATTGTAGCCAAATCTAGTACGATTTATTAAGTTCTCAGTTATTCATCCATTGAAATTCTTATAAGACCTGGTAGTGGATGCTTAAGCTCTTGGCTGCTTACCAAAAGGTAGGCAGTTTGAACCCTCCAGGAGAATGACACACTTCTACAGGAGAACAATGTGGCAGTCTGCTCCCATAAAGATCATAGCCTTGCAGACCATATAAGGAAAGTTTTACTGTGTCCTATGAGCTTGCTATGAGTCAAAATCAACTTGGCAGCAATGGATGTACATCTTGTGAAATCAGCTTCTGTCACAAGAAACCCTGGTGGCATAGAAGTTGGCAGCTAAAGCTGCTAACCGAAACACTGGCAGTTTAATCCACCAGCTGCTCCCTGGAAGCCCTATAAGGCAGTCCCACTCTGTCCTATAGGGTCACTATAATTCAGAATCAACTTGATATCAGTGGGCTTGTTTTTTTTTTGTTTGTTTAGTGGCAACTATCAAAATTGTAGGTAGAGTACCTGGTCCTTGGAAACACATAAACTACTTATTAATGACAACAATACAGCAATATATGATCCTATTTCAGGATCAGTAGCCCTAAGGAACAAGATATGTTGTGTGTCTATTTTATTAACAATTTATTTCCTCAGCGCAGTGCAGTCTAGAAATTCTTGTGAAATAGAATGACCTGAATTAGAATAGATCAGGGCAATGAATCTTAACCAAGAAGAGATCCAAAAACTAAAAGACATAGCCCTTTATTTGAAAACATGCTGCCACTCTATACCACAGGAATTTTGCTTCTTGCTCTCTGAACCTCCAGCATATGATCAATATTTGACAGATACTAGCCAGCTGTGTTTACTGCATGCACAGCAGAATATCTTTGTTTATATGTCTTTCTTGTATTTATCAGAAAGTGCTTCCTTTCCAGACACATGCCAAGCATTGTGGGGAAGGTCTCTGCCCTCCTAGAGGAGGCAGTTTAATACCATGGGACAGCTAGTGACAATCCAGTGTGATAAGGACTATGATAAGCTTATGCACAAGGACAGTGGGAATATATAAAACAGGCTCTTCACACAATCTGAAAAGCAGAACTCACACAACTGGGCTATTGAACTGCCTGGGCTAAGACTTAAAACTGGAAAACCAAACCCACTGCCCTAGAGTTGATTCTGTCTCACAGTGACCCTATAGGACAAACTAGAACCACTAGCATAGTTTCCAGGGAATGCCTGATGGATCCAAACTGCCAGCCTTTGGTCAGCAGCTGTAGCGCTTTACCACTATGCCACCAAAATTTCTAAGACGTAAAAGTGGGAGTAAGCCAGTGAAGCAAAAGGGTTAAGCTCTTGAAGAAGGCTTGAGTTCTGTGGTGTTTCGTCTTGCACATTGCTGTCATTCATATTTAATGAACAGAGTAATCAAAATATTGAGCGAAAAAAAAAAAAAGATCAGGGCATGTGTAAAGACGGGGTTCCCTCAGGGGCATCACTGTTGCTGGACCTGGGTCTAGTCTTCCACACGTTGCTGATGATTGGTGATTACCTCTTTATATTCTGTCTAAAGAATGGCAGTCCCCTAACAAGACATTTTTTGTGTCTCTTCTGAAGCCTCAAATATGCTATTCCATCTTCGGTTCCTAGCCGTGGACTATTCCCCAATTAATGCCAATTTGTCTTTTTTTTTTACATTTTCATGTCCACTCAGACTAATACTTGCAAATTGTTCTTGAAATCTCAAATTAGATTAGGTCCTCCATCCATGCCAGTTCTTTCTATTGGTAAACTGACTGCATTTGTGGCACTGTCATTGCCTGTTTGGTTGTCTCCTATCCACTCCCTTCTCTGCCACCATTACATACGTGTACGTGCATGTGTAAGCATATACATACCCAACTGGACTGAAATCTGTGGACAGTACCCCAGAATAATGTGTGTGTGTGTGTGCCTGTATAAACCAAACCTACAGCTGTAGAGTCAATTGCAACTAACAGCAACCCTATAAGATAGAGCAGAACTGCCGAGAGAGTGTTCAAGGAAGACCTGGTGGATTTAAACTGCAGATGTTTTGGTTAGCAGAGGCAGCACTTAACCACTATAACACTCAGGGTTTCCCGAATAACATATACATAACAATTCTTTCATTGAGGTTACAGCTTCACACTTGTCAGTGGTGGACAGCACCGGGAAGACCTAGAGCAGGGAACCTCAGCACATTCTTTATAGACTGTTCCATGGAGGCAGAGCCAGTTGTTTCAGCAATCTTCGCCAACCTGTAGAAGTTTCTAGGCCAAGAGCTGTCTGAGTCCAAGCATTACTCATTCTATAACAGGAATCCTCAAGGAATCTCGAGACCTAAATGCACTGAAACACTCTTGTTTGTTGGCTGAGAAAGATCCAAGAGTGTAGAGACTGTCATAAATCTTCATTAAAGGTAAGAGGCTTCCCTTTCCAGGTCTTAGAAGGTCTGAAGAAGGTACAAGTATTGGGGTCTCTGGACACTATCTGTGCCTTGACCTGCTTTTGAATATTTCAACCCACCCAAGGAGTAAAGAATATCAATTTTTGGGAACAAAATAATTCCTTTTCTGTCTTTGAAAGTAATCATAACAAAATTGCAGTTGATGTAAAAGTAATCTGTCTCCACTAAATTGGAGAAATTATTTGAAAACATGAAATTACTTAAAATTTGAATGTGAGTACCTAGACAGGAAATTCAAGAGGGTAAAAACTAGCAGGAGATTCCATATATACAGACACACACACACACACACACACACACAGTTTTTCCCCTACCTTGTTCAGTCTACAAGTACTGTTAAAAAAAATAAATTTCCTCTTAGTATTTCAACACATCTGCTACTGGTTCCAACCAGGGATCATGTAGCCCAGAGGATGACAGAAATGAGAGCACTGCACTCAGAAAAGTGAAGAAAGTTTTGCAATACCTACAAAAATGCGAGGCTCAAATTTATGTGGGAGGCTCGAGAGAATTCTTTTCAATCCACACTGATTTGTTTTGTCCTTGAAATACATAGACGACATGGGAGTACTTCAATGGTGATTAAAAAACAAAAAGGACTGTGATCTTGGAAAGAACTCCAGCCTTACCTCCTCTTTTTACTCATGAGGACTTGTGACTAGGAAAAGTGCACTGACTCGTCTGATGTCATTCAGAAAAATAATCATAGATCCAAATCTAGAGTTCATGTCTCTTGATTCTCAATGCAATGTTTTATCCATTACATCAAATTGCTTCAGATCTTGGATATAAATAAAATTTATGCAAAAATATATTTAATGGCCAAATTATTTTCAGTGTTTTTCTTTCTCTTTTTTTTTTTTTTTGAAATTTTGTTTTAAATATTGCTGTAGCATTGTTTTTCAGAACAAGCTTTCATGACAGGTTATCAGTTAGTCAATTCTAACCTGATACATCATTTCTACCCTAATATAAAGATAATAAAATATGAGGGATACTCACAAGCTGTACATTAACCTATCAACTGCTAAATATCATCATTTAGACTTAACACAAGGTTCCAATTGCTCAGAAAGGAGCTATCCTTAAGCTTATCAGTATGCTATCTATGATACAGGACTTACAAATTAATACCATCAAAATAAAACAATGAAAATTTGGAGAGAAACTTTCCCAAGATCTAGAAAAATTCACATGTAAAATGGCTTCATCAAGAGAAATCCATTCCTTGAAATGATGCCTTCTAACATTAAACCAAAAACCAAACCCAAACCCACTGCTGTCAAGTCATTTCTGACTCATAGTGGCCCTACAGGACAGAGTAGAACTGCCTCATAGAGTTTCCAAAGAGCACCCGTTGAACTCAAACCACTGACATTTTCGTTAGCAGCCATAGCACTTCACCACTGTGCCTAACATTAGGGCTGGAAAACTTTACATAATATTCTTTTCATTTCTACACTGAAAAATAGTACACTGAATTTACTTACAATAGCTACTTTAACCTTATAGGGCAGTTCTGCTGTGTCCTATCAGATCATTATGAATCTGAATCGACTTAATGGCAATGGGTTTTCAGATTGGTTATAGCATGATACAAATATTTAGACTGGCTTTACAAATGTGTAAGTCAGTAGCAAGGGGAGGGCCAAAGGGACACTGTATTATGTCCCCACAACCACTTCAACCAAACTATATGAGCTCTATGCATTACATTCTTTGGAAGAATTTTCCTTAAATAATCTGCTAGTTGAAATCTGCCATTTAAGAATATCTAACTGTCTAGTCCCGGCACTTGGCTTGGCAGTCATTGAGATCATGCTCTTTCTCCAACCTCCTCCCAGTCAGATACCACTTTCATTATGATTATATTTCAGTAACTACCTCTAAGTCCTTCAGGCCTTTGTTTATACAGTATCCTTACCTCAAATACATAAACCCAACTTAGTCACTTGGTTGTATCTTCTAAATCTTTAAGAGTTTTCCTTTTTCCAGGCAGTCTTTCCTTACACTCACTGTAGATACTGTGATGCACAACCAGATGTCACCCTTCAGGACCAGAGCACTGCTTCCCCAGCTACCTCAGGCTGTTGATGGCTGGCAGCTTGAAGCTGAAGCCCCTACTTGGGGACTGGCTATCGTTACAGAGATGACATCACTCAAGATCACTGCTGTTTCCTGCAGACAGCTTATACCAGTGACTGGTCAATATGGGTGTATGAAGGTCCCTGTTGCCCAGTATAGGAATCTCTGAGTGGTATAAAATGTTAAGTGCTTGACTGCTAGCCAAGAAGTTGGTGGATCAAATCCAACTGGTGATGCCTCAGAAACAGGCTTGATGATCCACTCTTCAAAGATCACAGCCTCAGTTATACTGTGAAGCACAGTTATACTCTGACATGCACAGGGTTGCCAGGAATCAAGTTGAGTCTATGGCAACTGGCTCCCCTACCCCAAGACCCAATTCAGAGCACTTCTAAATAGTCATACCAGATACAGTGTTCCCCTTTAGATTGACTGAATTCTTCATTATAACAGCATTGGAGCTCCACTTCTCTCTCTGCCCAGTCTTACTTCCCTTTTTGGGCACAAGTATTGATCCTAACAGCAGCCCCATATAAATCTCCTTCCAATGATGTCTCAGGGAAATGTATCATCCTCACTCTCAGGACAATCTGGATGCCCTTTCGGTCTGTTCCCAGAAATCTGCAGATCTGACATCCATGTTCTAGGTAAATCATTAAAAATTAAATACTATTAAATAAATGTATGTGTTCTATAAATTAAAGTATTTGTAAACCTCCTTGCAACACAAAAACAGTTTTTTTTTCCTAAACTAAAACTGTCTTTATGTACGAATTGGTTTTACATTTTATGGCTTTTGAATTCTTTGAAAAACAAGTAAAGTTTGATTTGTCTAATAAATACTTAGCTACTTAGTAACTTTTTATTCTCACAAAAGCTTTCCTAGCCCCAATACATGGAGTTAAAAAAAAATGAACCATCACTACAACAGATAATGCTTTAAAAAATACCAGATTAATTATGGGACTGAGGAGATGCCATGGTGTGCTAGAACAAGTTTTGGAATAAGAATAGGAATCAGAGGATGTAGAGATTATGAAGAAGTCTGTCTTCACCTTCTAAATTTATAAAGGCAACATGTTTGTATCAGTAAGTGTCTAGTCAGGGGAACAGGATCATGGTAAGTATTACAGAAAAAAAGGGGCTTTGTTAGGCAAATTAGACCTTACACGAATGTAGGATAAGCTGAAGAGAGAAAGTCTGGCAAGAGGAGGTGTAGAAGAGGTCACTAACACGTACACCTGAAATCCTGCTGGGGTGGACAAGCCACAAGTTGAAGGATATCTGAGAAACGAAGCATAAGCAGCCACAAAAGTGAAGACAAAAAGGGGAAACTTCTGGGTGATCTATGAGCAGCACTGCTCCTGTGTAGTAGCTGTGTCATTGTGCTTTTGTGTCGAGCATCTGGTGGTAGGATTAGGGCGGTGTCATACAGCAGTGCCAGCATCAGGAAGGAAAGCTGGCTGCAGAGTGGAAGAGAGGAAGGGCAAGCTGGGAACTCTCAGCCACCTGTATTTCTAAATATCACCCTACAGGATGGTATTCTGAGAGCACGGCTGTGGCTCGACTTTCATCTTCCAAATCTCAGATGGGATTTCCTTTTGACCCAGCTCTTAATGGGAACCACATAAGAAAGAGGATTCTAGGGAACATAAGTCCACAGATTAATCAACTCGAACATAGTACAATCCAGTTACACCTTGTACAAGTTACCTACTACTTCTGTACCTCAATATTATTATTTTTAAGTGGTAATAACATCTTTGCCATTTTGTTATAAAGATCTTATCAGAAAGAATGTACAAGCATACTTTGTATTTGGTGAACTTAAATCCCATACAAATGTGAATGATTAAAGGGCTTTTTTAATTCAACTTTCATCACAACTATGAATTTTATTAACTCTATTTGAAACTCTAGTTATATATTTGATATTTAAATTTCCCCCACTGTCACAAAATGTCCTTTATAGCTGATTAGTATTTACTTGTTGGACTCAGGATCCACTCCAAGTGCACCTACTGCACTTGGGGTCACGTCTGCTTGATCATCTTTTACCTGAAGGTCTTCCAATCCACCAACCGATTCAAATTTTTGAAGAGTAAAGACAGTTTCCCTCAGAAATGTTTTATATTCTGACTTATTGGACCAGTTTTTCATGATTAGATACAAATTAAACCATTTTGACAAGAATTTTATTTAACTGGTACTCTTGTTTTGTCATATCAGAAGTCACAGAAAGCCAAACTGACCCATTATTGGTTATGCTAAGTTTGATTCACTCACTAAGGTTTTGTTTTTGTTCTTGTAGTGATGGAGTATGTACTCTCCTAAATGCCACATGAAGAAGAGAGACTAAGTCAGATTATCTTTTAGAGAAAACATACCGATAGGAGTGTGGAAGATATACTTGAGAACATTAAGACTGCAGGCAGGAAAGCGTTATAATATCTGGGTGTTAGATGATGAAGGTCTGTATACTACTACCTCTCTAGAGGAAATGCTTAATAGTTTCATGATGATGGTCTGTTATGTCACATGATGTGTTTATCACAGTGCCCTCACACTACAGTTTTTTCTTATTTATATTCTCCTGAGTTCTCTAGATTTAACTTTCTATCTGAGAAAATCATTTGGAGTTTCCTTAGTGGATAAAAAGATAATGTGTGCTACACACATATTTTTAGTTCATCTATTCTCAACGCTCACTTTTAATCAACATGTATCTAGAGCATGAGAACATTTTTTTTTCCTCAAATAAGGCTGATACATTATGACCACAGCTATTGCAAGTGTTTTTTAAAATAAAATTTCTGTTAAGTTAGAAAAAAAGTTTTTTTTAAATTGGGTTTTTGGTGAATGTTTACAGCTTAAATTAATTTCTTAAATGGTAATATATACACATATTGTTACGTTATACTAGTTGTAGTCCCTATATCCCTATAATGTGACAGTATACTCTCCCTTTTCATCTTGGGTTGATTCTCATGTCCATACAGCCAGCTCCTGTCCCTTCCTGTCTTCTCATCCTGCCTTCAGACAGAAGCCACCTGTTTGTTCTCATGTATCTACTTGAACAAAGGAGCACACTCTTCATGAATATTATTTGATATTTTATAGTCCAGTCTAATCTTTGTTTGAAGAATGTGCTTCAGTGAGATGATATCTCTTGGTAGTTTTGATTTGAATTTCTTTAACAGCTAATGATCGTGAGCAATTCTGCATGTTTCTTTCGGCTGCCTGGATATCCTCTTTGGAAAAATGTCTGTCTATCTCCTTCACCCATTGCTTAATTGGATTATTTATCCTTTTCTTGTTGATATTTTGTAATACCTTATAGATTATGAAGCTCAGACGTTGGTCTGACATATAGTTGCCAAATAATTTTTCCCACTCTGTGCGTGGTCTTCTAATTCTTTTGATGAAGTCTTTGGATGAGCAAAAGTGTTTGATTCTTAGTAGTTCCCATTTACCTATTTTCTCTTACATTGATCATGCTCTGTTAGATTTTGAGATCTGTCTACACTGAATATTAAAACTTCCATTGTTGACCCTATTTTATCTTGGATGAGCTTTATCATTTTAGATTTTATATTTAGGTCTTTTATCCAATTTGAGATGTGTTTTGTATAAGGTTGGCCACTATCCAAAAAACACAGAACAACAAATGCTAGAGCAACAGTGGAGAAATTGGGACTCTCCTACACTGCCGGTAGGATTGCAAAATGGTACAATCTCTTTGGAAAACAATCAGCAGCTTCCTTAAAAAGCTGGAAATAGATATACCATTCAATCCTGTAATTCCACTGCTTGGGATTTATTCTTCAGAAACAGAGGTTGCCACACAAATAGACACATGTACACGAACGTTTGTTGTAGCACAGTCCACAATAGCAAAAAGTTGGAATCAACCCTGATGCCCATCAACAGATAAATGGATAAGCAAACTATGGTACATATACTCAATGGAACACTGCTATAATAAAAAACCATGACAATTTCAGAAAACAACCCTGATGCCCATCAACAGATGAATAGTTAAGCAACTACAGTACATATACTCAATGAACACTATGCTATGATAAAAAAACAATGGCAATTTTAGAAAACATCTCATAACGTAGTCTCATTTGGAAGAGATCATGCTAAATGAAATCAACCAATGTCAAAAGTACAAATTTTGTACGAGACCCCTGTTATAAGGACTCAACAAGAGAATTATCCACAGTAGAAAATGACTGTGTCGGCTACATGGGTGGGTGGAGGTCTGAGGGTTTATCATAGATGAGATAATTGATAGATGTTAGAAATTTTATTCTTTTACTTTAATTAATAAAAAAATAAAATTTAAAATAGAATGTGCTTTGGGAATGGTTTAAGTTCTGAGGTAATAAAGCATCCGAGGACCATGGCTTCAGGGTCTCCTCCAGTTAAACTATTAGATCTCAGAAAATTTTAAGAAAAAATGTTTCTCCAAAGAATTCAAAATTTAACTGTAAAGAGGAAAAAAATTGAAAACATAAAAAGATTATTTAAAAACCTGTCATAAATTCCATCATTTTTCATTTCTGTGGAACATTTAATAACTCTAAGACTTGGGGCAGGGCAACTGATCAAAGTCAGTTTCTTCATCCTTAAAAAGTGTCTAATAATACCTATCTCAGAAAGTCTTGGAGGGTTAAAGCATCAACATGTTCAGAATCATTCTATAACATATAAAATACTACACAAATGGTAGTATTAATACTTTTCATAGTTTATCACAAAGAGATATCCTTACTCAGAGAGAAAAGAGCTGAGTGGAAGACCTGAGTGGAAGAACTACACTGGTACTGGATATCTAGAGCTCTTCAGGCCACACATGGACTTGCTGGGCTTGGAGAACCAGAACTAGGCATGAGTGATAACACAGGTGGGGACAGAGAAATCTTTTCAAGCTTCTGCTTCATTTTCTTTGACACATGAATAACATCATTATATGGTGTGGTTGTTTTTAACTTAAGTTTTCACCACAGCAGGCACTATGTTTTAAGGAGTTTTAATTTCACATTCTATGCCAACATGAATTTTAGACCTAATTGCATGATTAGGTGATGATCACAGTCTCATTTTCTGCCAGGTGCTGGCAGGAAAGAGGAGCCAGAGCTCCTAGTGCAACCAAGGCTGCATGACAGAGCAGACAGAGTCAAATGCCCCGTATTTCAGCCTCTCTCCCTTCCCGGGCAAACTATTACATATTTCTGAACCTAACCTTTCTTTCTCTTAAAACAAAAGGTTTGGAATTAAATTTTTAATTTCTTTCTGGCTTTATGTAAACCTTGGTGTTGTAGTGATTAAATATTAAGGCTGCTAACCAAAGCGTTGGCAGTTCAAATCCAGGCACTCCTTGGACACTCTGGGGCAGTTCTACTCTATCCTATAGGGTTATTGTGAGTCAGAATCTACTGTAGCCACAATGTCACAGTGCTTAAGAGCTTGGCTGTTAACCAGAAGGTCAGCAGTTTGAATCTACCAGCTGCTCTTTGAAAATCTATGGGGCAGCTCTGCTCTGTTCTGTAGTATCTCTGTGAGGTGAAATCCACCTGACAATGGATTCAGTTTTTTGGCCTGGCTTTGTAGTTCTGATTCTCAAGATTCAAAAATATCTCAAGAAAGAAGAAAGAGGATTCTCTAGTGCAGCCAGCCAAGTGCTGTCAAGTCAGATCCAACGCATGCAAGTCTTACCCTAATTCTGAAGACTTATTTTCTGGCCATAGATACATATAACACAGGACTGTGAAGACACAGAATCACACAGACTCTGAAGAAAGTGAGGATTATGTAATGAAGGCTGTGGAACACTGAAAAGGAGACATATGCTCCTTCTTCATGCAATGCCAGAATGACCAACACTCATGTCATGTACCCGGAAGCCTGCTCTGGAGGCTGACAGTCTTCCTAAACCTGCCCATACACTCTTTGTGCCCCCAGCATGACCCCTGCCACACACACACACAACCACCTACGAACAATTGAGACATTTTGAAAAGTAACCAAAAAAAATTCTTCAGGAGCCTAGAAAAAGACTCAACTAATTATTTGCTAGTCCTATTGTCAGACTTTCTGACATTAGCCAAGTTTCAAGGAGTTTCAAGTTTCATTTACGTAAGAGTACTCCTGATGTTTTACAGTGGTTTTTCTTCTTTGAGACTCTCAAAATATTGACCTCCTTGGAAACATTTCTTCTTACACTCCATTGCATTTTATGAATATCTCTTCTTATTGTTTCTGAGTTGCCATTAAGTACATCCCCCTCCCTATGAGTTAATCAATTTTTTAGATCTATTTCTCATCCTCTGCTGGAATGACATCATCACTATTTGTTAAGAAAATGATTATGATGCTTCCAAGGATTCAATCTCATATGTGATCCATTAAAGTCAAACGAGTGTGCCCACAAAAGACATGCAAGTTCAAACACCCAGAGAATAGTATGACTTGAAAAGGCAAATAAGCATCAGAAATAGTTGAACTAAGATATGATTGCCACACAGGCTGGAAACAAGTAAAATAACACTGGTTGCTAAAACTTCATTTGGCTTGAGGCAACATATCAACCCTCTAAAGTACAGAATCATGTTTCCAAAAATTACTACCACTTATGAAAAATGAGGAATGCACAATTATTGAGAATACGCCATGTTTTGTGTATTTTATTAATGGATAATGATATAGAAGTAACTAAAATATATCCTTTGCTCTCAAGGAATGCCTACCAGTAGCTTTGCAACAAAAGTGGGTTGTAAAGTCTGTGACACTAGGGACCTTGTCATTGATTGCTAAATTGCCAGTCTCTAGTTGAACATGAGGAAACCCTGGAGGCATGGCTGCTAACCAAGAGGCCAGCAGTTCAAATTCACCAGCTGCTTCTTGGAAACCTTATGGGACAGTTCTATTCTATTCTACAGGGTTTCTATGAGTCAGAGTTGACTCAATGGCAATGAGTAGTATGTAGTAGTATACAGAAATAACACAATGTATGTTTATAGAACAAGAGTGTCATACCACATAATATCTTTAGGTATGTATTTTTTTCCATAGAATACAGCTATTCATTGAAAAACCAAAACATCAGAGTTTCAGAGTCAACTGCATACTTTGTCTATTTTTATGTACATAAAAACATTTCATATATATGTAAATACCATTATTTTTAGGTTATTGATAAAAAGCTCTGAATTATGCCACATCTTCTCTTTTATGTAAATCATAAAATCATAAATCAAAACAAAAAATTTACCATTCGTTTTGTCTTCTTCACTATAATTTGAAAAAAAGGATAATTTAAGAAATGTAAATAAAGAAAGTAGTAGAAGAAAATGTGTTAGTAAGAGAGAGACTATTTTAAGTAATTGAGCTTGGGTCATTTTGATGGTATCATTTTCATATCTATGAATTCACCACACCTTTATAAGAACAACACTTGATTTAGTTGATTGTTCTTTAGAAAGTAAGCTGATAGCATGACAGTCACTCAGTTTGTGAAAAGTGAATTTTAAATCTTTCATGAAGCTTTTGCAGGAGTTTTCACATCTCTTTGACATAAGCACTGCCAAACAACTTGATTTTCAATCTGAAGGGTAAATTTCACCATTTCTTTGATGCACACTAATTTCCACCAACACTATACATTGGCTAGATCAGAGGTATTAGAGCACTACACCAAAACATGACTCACCTGTAATTTTGCTTTTCATTTCCTATGTGGAATCTGTCATACTGTGAATAGGCTCGGTTTCCTTCCCAGTCCATTAGCTCGATTCTCAGTGTGTATTGCCTCTGACTAGTTACGGCAAAAATAAACTCATTCCCTAGCCAGTATTCACCAGAGGGATTTCCAAAGCCCTGAGAAAGAAGACAGAAAGGCAACAACTAGTTTAGAGAGAAGCTCTTTTCATGTTCAGCATTTAACAATTTCACATGGTAATGCAATTTGTTTTGACATTTTTTTTTCAAGTCTGTCGTCAGTCAATATTTTTTCTTTTGTGTTTCCTTCCACTGAGGCAAAATTCAATTTTACTTTAGCTAAACTGCTGTTTTTTAAGTGCTTGTAGATGAGATATATTTGGATTAAATAAAGGTGGTTAATAGGTTTAATCAAAAAATATGTCTCAATTATTTGCTTTTGAAAATATTTCTAAAATACTAATTGACAGGATAATGTGAATATAATTTAAACATTTTTCAATAAATACTACCTGGAAAGTATCAGACCAGTTATTTATCAATGTTATTATACTACTATTGTTGTAGCTGATGTTATTATTTGAGAACACAATTATACTCCTAAAATAACTCATATAGATTAGCAGACTCTTGACCTTTGCAGTTTTAGCCTTTTCATTTTTAAATGTTAATAAACAAACATGAACATTCCTGACCATAATTGTTTATAGTGTTTCACTGACATGGATTTGAATTCTGAGACAGCAGGCTGGACATGTGAGAGTTAGGGAGCAAATCTAGCTGGGTGCTCTGCCTGAGAGTGTCAGTACAGCTTTGATGTATTCTCAGGGCAATTCCAGTCATGGTCACTAAGTATTCAAAACAGTTTGTGGAATGGAAAAAAAAAAAAGTAGTCCCCAAAAGAAAGATAACTCAGTGTTGGCTATGTTAGTGATAGGAAAATAAAGAACTCTAGGAAACTGCTGGCATGCTAGACTTTGGATAGGCACAATAGCTTCAGAAAGTATTCCTTAAAAATGTTTGTGGTCCAAAATAATTCTTGGTTTTCATGTTTTCTTACCGACTGTGACCTCCTTGATGATAGAAATAATGCTGTGTTTGTGAATCCACATAGACAAGAGTTCTGGAATACACGGAGCACTACATGTGCTTAATGAAGTTTGAAGAAAAAAGAAGAGCAGAGGGAGAGAGAGAAGAGGGGGAGAGGAGGGAGGGAAACAGGAAATGAAATGTTACAGTGCTTTGAAATTAACCTTCATAGAAATCACCTGAAACCACAATTCGTCTCACAGGCGATTCAGTTCAGTCTAACAGAAGTGTTTCTGCAAGTGTTCAACTCAATTGTAATCACTGGAATTTGGGTTGAAAGCCAATATCCCTGACCCTGCACTAAATCAGACCACCTGAAAACAGCCTGTGAAGCGGCTTTCTAACAAGGTCCCCAATTTGCCTTGTGTGCTTTTACAGTTAGAAAGAGATACTCACAGAACTGGCTGATGTATTGGAAAGCAGAAATTCTGATTACCCGAGGCTCTCATTAATGAAGATTTTATAGTACCTAAATTAAGAAGTATTAGGAAATACTAAAACAATCCTAACAGTTCTTATTTTCTTTTATTTGTATATTTTTTAAATGTGCTTTAAGTAAAAGTTTACAATTCAAGTCAGTTTGTTATACAAAAACTTACACATGTTATGTGACCCGAGTTGCTCTCCCTGTAACAGCTCACTCCTCCTCTGGTCCTTGTTTTCTTAACACAGGTGATAAACTGGAACATCTATACTTCTTTACAAACTTAAATGTGTATCAGTTTTATAGAATTAGAACTACACTGAAGTTGTCTTAACTGTTTTGTCCTTTATTCAACTTAATGAATGAGCAAGTGATTTCCAACCCTTCTTTAAATTATGTTGGTGCCCAGAACACACTAACTGTGTTTTAAATACGCTTGTGCATTACTGCCTTGGCCAATCGAGTTGCACGCATACCAACCGCAAGATGTGTTTGCTCCCAAATTTGTTTATCCACTTCTGTTATTGCAATGATAATATTTATAGTATTTTAGTGAGTAAGTTAAATATTAGTGCAGAAAGAGGGTATTTTTTAAAAAAAAATCTAATTCAAATGTTTAGTTTTGCTCAGTAAAAGCAAATTACTGAAAAAAAAGATTTTGAATTCGACGTTATTAAGATAATGTTAAAAGATTGGGGGTATAGTTGGGGGTGCAATTCTAGAAGACTCTCTAGTCAGATTGTTTTGCATGTCTCTTTAAGTACTACCTCTGTTTTAAAAACCTCAAAGCAGAAACTGAATACCTTCCATTTTGGGAGAGGTTTATGTATGAACAATTTACCCATAATTCTAGGCTTTGGTCCCATATTAAAACATGGGCAAATGAATGTGTAATTTTACATTTGAAGTTAAAATTAAACATATTTAATATACAAGGCTGACAAGTTCGTGAACTTAATTGTTCTAAGTGCTACATAACTCATTGCTGAGTATCACTATGGCCACCTTCGAAGTACTTTCCTTGGGAAGCTGTGCACACATGCCAATGCCTAGTCTACTCTTTCAAGCAATTTTGGATCTCTTTCTGGAATAGCTGTTGTGCACAGTGGCATGGTGGCAAGTTGGCCAGCTTAACTGTATAGCTGTCTGTGAAAGAGTTTTTAGCCAGTAACCAAATAATTGTACTGGCACACCCTTCCCACTTACCTGATCTGGCCACCAATGACTTTTTTCTTTACCCAAAGATTAAGAAAATATTGAAAGGAAGACGTTTTGATGACATTCAGGACATTAAAGATAATACAACTCTGATAGGTGTTCCAGAAAAAGAGTTCCACAATTGCTTTGAAGGGTGGACTGGTTACTGGTGTCGGCACATAGCTTCCCAAGAGGAGTACTTCCAAGGTGACTGTAGTGGTATTCATGAATGAGGTATGTAGCACTTTTACTAGGCTGAGTTTGTGAACGTAATTGGCAGTCCCCATGTGTAGGCATACTTAAAAATCATCCTCCAATGTAACTTAGGTTTTTAAAAAATTTACACCTTTGATATCGACTGCACTGGGCTTATAGTTCCCTGGAGATCATCTATGTGTAGCTCAGAAGAAAAAGACAAGACTCACTGAAATTAATACCCCAGTGGCTGATCGCTTCTCTGTTCCTGAGATGCTCACTTCACACTTTGCAAAAGCTCCACAGTGGCAGGAAATATTACTGTAGTCAAAGACGTGTCAGAATTTTACACATTGTTACCACAGCTCTGTGCTATACATTAGGGAGAAAAACAAACCTTACCTACTCCAGCGCATGAGCAAAACCAGAAGTTACAGGGGCCTGAAAGCCAAAGAATTACTACTTTCTCACTTGCAGAAGCCACTGAGAAGAAAAAGGAGTGCTGAGCTTTTCCTAGTATTTCTTCTCAGTTCAGACAAGTCACAGCTCTCCTTCCAGCCACTTGATAGTGAGAAGGGATACAGCAATTATTCTAAACGTAAAGCTGAGAATGATGAAGTATTAAGTTTGAGGCTACATCTTTCCCCTCTGTTGAAAGCATGCTGTGGATAACACTCTCCGGCTTCCCCAGGGAAAAGTGCTGCATCTCCAACAAGCTTCTTAGGACCAGTATCAGCCTCATTCTGACCAGCGACATATCTCATCTCAGCAAACAGCCTGAATGAAGATAAAGCAGCATTTTCCAAACATCCCCTCCTCTATTATCTGAATGAAAATAGAGGAAGAAACAACTAAAAAGAAAGCAATGGAATCTGCCTTAAGAAATGAAGATTCTCTTTCATGCATCTCACCCCAAATGCTGTCCAGACAGCCCCACTGTGGGAGCGAAAGTTCTGACTACGATGAATTGAAACGGCTGTCAGAAAGTTAGCGCAGGGAGGAAACTGTCTAATACCAAGTGTAGTGATGTAGAAACGAATGGTCCACTATAAAGATAAAAAATAAGTAAAAGACGAGGAAACGTGTTCCCACATTAGCAAACTGCCTAACAAGTAGTTTGTCAGCCATAATCATGAATCTGTTGCATAGGTGCAAAGGCTGGACTTGGGTGAAACAGTCTCTGCACTTGATCTCTGCTCCAATTTTGAAGCTCACTCTGCACCTACTTGTGAAACCTTCTCTTTGACTTCTATACCTCAGTTTCCTCATCCACAATACAGGCATTTAAAAAGCAACTGCCGTATATTGTGCTGTGAGTATGAAATGAGACAATATACCGAAAGCATTTAGCTGAATGCTGATACATGAAAAATGCTTGACAAAAACCTAGTTATTGTTTATTATTACAAAGGAGATCGCATAATACATAGTAACTTTCATGGAAACTACTATGTTTAATTATGGCCATCAGTCACATGAAAGATTTTGATAATGTAATTCAGACCTGTTGTTAATCAGTATTTTTTTTCCCTCTAATTCTTTAATATGGAAATCCTGGAAGAGTAGTAGTTAAGAGTTCGGCTGTTAACCCAAAGGCTGGCAGTTCAAATGTATCAGGTACTCCTTGGAAACCCTGTGCGACAGCTGACTCTTTCCTGTAGGATCACTATGAGTTGGAGTTGACCCAGTTGCAACGTATTTTTACAGGTTCTTTAATAATAAAACAAAACACTGAAATTTAACTTAAACTAACACTGACTTAAAATCAGCCTTAAAAGCTACATTTTATGAAAAAACGCATGCAGAGAAAGACTAATATTCATACATTTCTACTGAAATCTTCAATTTCGGTTTATGTTTTTCCAAGTGAATAAAATAATTATCTCTGATACTTTATTTATTTTGTCTGATAATGCTCAGAGAAGGTGTTGGCTTTTAGAGATGAAATAAAATTGAAACCAGACACAGTCTATGTGTCCTATGGGTTTTATTCCTTTTCATACAAATGATTAAGGAAAACAGATAAAAAGTCAGTGTTACTGAGACTTGGCTTTCCAAAGACACTTTGAGAGACAATTAAATTCCTCCGCTCCTGTAACTGCTGACAGACTTAGTACAAGAAAGATCAAAACAGTTATTTATTTCAACATTTTTAGTTTCTTCCTTATTTTTCTCCTTTTAATGAGAAGATGTTAAAACACAGTTCAAAGTGTTTTCTTAATTTCGTTCTAGAAACGGAAGACTTCAGCAAGTATGGTGCTTAGACCCAAACAGTTGTGTCAATAGGAAGTTCTGTTTATGAGGGCAATTGTTTTCAATACAAAGCCAGACTGTCTACAGGGCATAAGTCACTGCCTACTATAAAGCTGGACCACTAGGGTCCTGTTTGGAAGGCCGGGCTTCACTGGGCTTTAGATGCTAAAGTACTGCTGATAAGTGTTATTGCCGGAGACCACTAAACGGTGTCCTCTTGGTTTGAAGGAGTTAATACAGCTCCTTAAGTGCCTCATTAAAGAGCCCACTGCAGACTTCCCTTTCGGCAAACATCTTTACAAATCCATAAACCAGATTTTCCTGAATTTCCTCATGAGGAAGGCTAAGTGAAAACAAAGATCAGGTGAAAGACTCTACGGGCTTAAAGCCAATGTGCAGAATCACTGCAAACTTTTCACACTCAGACAGGTTTAAAAATAGTAAGTATAATATATATTTGTAATGTCACCTGTTGATAACTTTAAAATATAGTTTGGGAAATCATTACATAGACATTAATTAACCAGTGTAAATGGTTAGGACAGAAGAAAGCCATACAGGGGTAGAGAAGGCTTTATTTCTCTTCTCAGTGCCCCATGACGAAGTACAGTGAGTGTCTTACTGTTTTAGTTGCTGTTGAGTTAATTCTGACTTACAGTGACCAGGGACAAAGTAGAATTGCTCCACAGGGTTTTCAAAGCTGTCAACTTACAGGACATTACCGTTGATGTCCTCAGTGTCATCAAAACGTCTTCCTTTCAATATTTCCTTTATCTTCAGGTAAAGACAAAAATCACTGGTGGCCAGATCAGGTGAGTCAGGAGGGCATTCCAACACTATTGTTTACTGGCTAAAAACTCTCTCACAGACAACCATACAATTAAGTTTGCCAATATGCCACCATGCCAGCATGTGCAATGGCCATTCTAGAAAGAGTTCTCAAATTGCTCTGTAGAGTGGACTAGGCGCTGGTGTCGGTACATAGCTTTCAAGGGGAGTACTTCGAAGGTGACCATAGTGATATCCAGCAATAAGGTATGTAGCAATTTTTCCTAGGATGAGTTGATGAACTTAATTGTCAAGCCTCGTCTGTCGTAGTAGATTAGGCAAGATTGAGAAGGAAATGCTATACACTAAAACATCTTTGTTTTCTTAAAGAACACACACCTTAAATCGAACAGTGAGAGCCAGCTCTGCAGACACAAGGAACAGATGTGAGTGTGACTGACAAGAAACAGCATAAGTAACCCATGTCCTTGCTGGTGGAGTTACAGTATTTTGTGTTTAGCTGAAAGAAAACTTCTGGAGGAAACAATTGAAACACTTTCTACCATGTGTTTTGGTAAACACTCTTGAAAAGTAAAACAAATTCTTTTAATTAAAAAAATCACTGGAGTCTTTGACAGAATGTTTTAGAATTTTAGAGTCTTTTTATTTAAAAAAAGGGGGGGTAGGGGGAGAATAGGGTTCATGAGAGCTATGATTAAAAAAATAATCCCAGTCCTATTCCCCAAAACATGAAAAAAGCATTGTTTAAACATAGATATATTGGGTAAACACTTAAAAGACATGAGCCAATTCCATACTTCACATGTCATTCTCTCCTACTTTAACGTGCCTCGCTAGCCAAGGCAACAGATGTTTACAGATAATAATTCACCATTTTGAAAATTCACCACCATAACTTTATATTCATTTTTCTGCTGTCATTAATAGTAATAATAATGATGCATTTCAGATTTGCCTCCATCTACACCTAAAATCTGATTCTCAGGTGAACACTTCACATTGGATTTTAGTGTTGAAAATAACTGTAATTTAAGGTGGTTCACAAAAATATACTTTTTTTATTTTTATTTTTATTTTTATTTAACATAACTGAGTGAAAATGTACATTCACATGTAAATTTACATGCCCCCCTATATACAGCTTCCACTGCTCTCCCTGTCTGGTGACTGCACACTATTCCTCTCTGCTCCATACATGTCTCATCCTCCCAACAGTCTCCTTTCCCCTCCTCTCCGTCCACTCCCCTTCCTCCAGCCAGAGGTCAGCAAGATGATATCCTATAGATGTATAGAACCATAAAGTGCTTCCAATATATGGTTACTCTGCATTGCCACGTCCATTCCATTCCTGTCCAAAGAGTGGACTACTTTTTTTTTTTTTTTTAACAGAGTCAAGTCCTTTTTTTTCAGTCTTTGAGCTTTTAATCTTGGATAATAATAATAACTACTTATTGAAAACTCACCATCTGCCAAGTCCTTACATTATCTCTAATCCTCGCAACATCCCTGGAGGGCAGATGAGGTAGCAACACACCTTTTTAACCACTGAGAATTCCTGAGTGTGGGTTAAGAAATTTGCCAAATATCTTTCCACTTATAAATGACAGAGTGAAGACTCAAACTGCAAATAGAGATGTCATTCAAGGTCCTGTTTTAGAACTTAGGTAGTTTTTTTCTCCAAGTATTAGAATCACAAATGCAGAGCCAAGCCTCCAAAGCAGAGAGAGACCTTAAAAATCAGTCCTAACTTTCTAGTTCTTAGTATTCCTAAAGGACGTTGACTTGGCTTCTACTAGGGTGATTACACTCCAGCAGGAAGATCAACACTTAAGCTATTCAATTTCTGATTAGAGTTTTGTACAGACATAGTCAAATTTTGCCTCTCTGGAACATTTCTTCTTTCATGATGAAGCTGCTCTCCAAAGCAATGGTTCTCAAACTTTAATATGCTCACAAGTCACTTGGGGATCTTCTAAAGTAATTTGGTCAGTCTGAGGTGGAGATGGAGGTTATTGTTGGTGGTGGTGTTGCTAGGTGCCATTGAGTCAGTTCTGACTCTTAGTGACCCTGTGCACAACAGAATGAAAAAGTGCCTGGTCTTGTGCCATGTCCACCATTGTTTTTATGCTGAAGTCAATTGTTTCAGCCACTGTGTCAATCCATCTCACTGAGGGTCTTTCTCTTTTCCATGATTCTCCACTCTACCAACCATGATGTCCTTCTCCAGGGACTGACCCTTCCTGACATCATGTCCAAAATATGTAAGATGGAGTCATGCCATCTTTGATTCCAAGATGCACTCCAGTTGTATTTCTTCCAGAACAGATCTGTTGCTTCTTTTGGAGGTCAATGGTACATTCAACATTCTTCTCCAACACCACAATTTAAAGGTGTCAATTCTTCTGTCTTCTTTGATCACTGACCAGCTTTCTCATGCATATGATGCAACTGAAAATATTGTGGCTTGGGTCAGGCGCACTGTATTCTTCAAGGTAACATCTTTACTTTTCAATACTTTAAAGTGATCCTTTGCAGCAGGTTTTCCCAATGCAATTCATCTTCTGGTTTCCTGACTGCTGCATCCATGGGTATTGATTGTGGACCCAAGTAAAATGAAATCCTTGACAACCTCAGTCCTTTCTCCATTTATGACAATGTTGCTTGCTGGTCCAGTTGTGAGGATTTTTGTGTTTTTGATGTTGAGGTGCAATCCATACTGAAGGCTGGTCTATGACATTCATCAACAAGTGTTTCAAATCTTCTTCGCTTCCAGTAAGTAACGTGGTGTAATCTGAGTAATGCAGGTCATTAATGAGTTGTCTTCCAATCTTGATGCCTCATTCTTCTTCTTATAATCCAGCTTCTCAGATTATTTACTCTGCAAACAGACTGAAAAAGTATGCTGAAAGAATACAACCCTGATGCACACCTTTCTGGACTTTAAACCAAGCAGTGTCCACAGGTACTGTTTGCATGAATGCCTCTTGATCCATATACAGATACATTAAGAGCACAATTAAGTGTTCTAGAATTTCATTTTATGCAATGTTAGCCATAATCTGCTGTGATCCACACAGTTGAATGTCTTTGCATAGTCTATGAAGCACAGGTAAACATCTTTCTGGTATTCTCTGCTTTCAGCCAAGATCCATGTGACATCAGCAATGACATCCTTGGTTCCATGTCCTCTTCTGAATGCAGCTTGAATTTCTCTCAGTTTCTTTTCAATATAATCTTGCAGTCACTTTTCAGTGATCTTCAGCAAAATTTTCCTTATGTGTGATATTAATGATATTGTTTGGTAATTTCCTCATTTGGTTGAATCACCTTTCTTTGGAATGGGCATAAATATGAATCTCTTCCAGCCAGTTAGCTGTCCTCTAAATTTCTTAGCATAGGTAAGTGAGCACTTTCAGTGCTGCCTGTTTGCCACAATACCTAAACTGATATTCCATCAGTTTCTGGAAACTTCTTTTTGGCTGTTGCCTTTAATGCAGCTTCAACTTCTTCCTTCAGTACCAATGGTTCCTGATCCTATGCTACCTCTTCAAATGGCTGAACACTGGCAAGTTCTTTGTGGTATAAAGAATCTCTGTATTCCTACCACCTACTTTTGATGCTCCTTGAGTCATTTAACAGCTTCCCTGTAGAACTCTTCACTATTGCAACATGAATTTTTTCTTAGTTCTTTCAGCTTGAGAAATGCAGGACATGTTCTTCCCTTCTGGTTTTCCATTTTCAGCTCTTTGCACATGTCACTATAATTCTTTTGTCTTCTTGAGCTGCCCATTGAAGTCTTCTGTTTGGGTCTTTTACTTCACCATTCAATCTAAAGCTGCTTGATGTTCAAAAGCAAGTTTCAGAGCCTTTTCTGACATCCAGTTTGGTGTTTTCTTCCTTCCCTGTCCTTTTAATGACCTCTTGCTCTCTCCACGGATGATGTCTTTGATGCCATTCCACAATTGCTCTTCAGTCATTAGTGATCAACATATAAAATCTGTTCTTGAGATGGTCTTTAAACTCAGGAAGGATCTATTCAAGGTCATGCTTTGACTCTCGTGGCCAAGCCAAGTGCCGTCGAGTCGGATCCGACTCATGGCGACCCATGGACTTGTTCTAATTTTCTTCAGTTTCAGTTTGAATTTGCATATGAGCAAGTGATGATCTGTACCACAGTCAGCCCCTGGGCTTGTTCTGACTGCTGATATGAAGCTTTTCCATTGCCTTTTCCCACAGACGTAGATCATTTGGTTCCTGTGTATTCCATCTGGTGAGGTCCATGTGTACAGATGTCATTTGTGTTGGTTAAAAAAAGTATTTGCAGTGAAGAAGTCATTAGTCTTGCAAAATTCTATCATGCGATCTCTGGCATTATTACAACAACAAAGGCCATATTTTCCAACTACTGATCCTTTTTCTTTGTTTCCCACTGTTGCATTCCAGCATCAGTAACTATCAATGCTTCCTGACTGCACATCGATCAATATCAGACTGCAGAAGCTGGTAAAAATCTTCAATCTCTTCATTTTGGACCTTAGTGGTTGGTGTGTAAATTTCAATAATAGTCGTATTAATTGGCCTTCTTTGTAGGTGTATGCACAGTATCCTATCACTAATAGCACTGTGTTTCAGGACAGATCTTGAAATGTACTTTTTGATAAAGAACACAACACCGTTCCTCTTCAAGTTTTTGTCCCCGGCATAGTAGACCACATGATGGTAGGACTCAAAATGGCTAACACTTGCCTGTTTCAGCTCCCGTATCCTTACCTTACCAATGTTTATGTGTTCCATTTCATTTTTGACAATTTCCAATTTTCCTAGATTCATACTTTGTACATCCTGTGTTACAATTATTAGTGGATGTTTGAAGCTGTTTCGTCTCATTTTCAGTCATGTCACAGTAGCAAATGGAGATAATGTACAGCATTAAGGTCACCTCAACTTCAAGGCTTCAGCTTTTCCCCAGGCATCTTTTGAGCTCCTTCCAACTTGGTGGGCTCATTTTCCGGCAGTATATCTGACAACGTTTGGTTGCTATTTATAAGGCTTTCCCCAGCTAATTCTTTTCAGAAGTAGACTCCTGGGTCCTTCTTCCTTGTCTGTTTTAGTCTGGAAGCTTAGCTGAAACATCTAACATGGGTGACACTGCTGGTACCTAAATACTGGGAGCATAGCTTCCAGTATCACAGCAACAAGCAAGCCTCTACTGACAGACAACTGGGGGATGTTCAGTCTATCTTTGGTCCTCCTATCAATTAAGATAACCAATCAATTCAATCAACCCAGAGCTCTGCAGAGCAGAACAGTCTTCAACCTGCTAAGATACCCAGCCAACACAATCAGCCTGGAACTCTGCAGGGCATAATAACCTTCTACCAGCTAAGAGGAGGAACAGTGTTGCATTCATCATCAAAAAGAACATTACAAGATCTGTCCCAAGGTACAGCGCTATCAGTGATAGGATCACATCCACACGTTTACAAGGAAGGCTAGTTAATACCACTATTACTCAAATTTATGCACCAACCACTAAGGCTAAAGATGAACAGGTTGAATATTTTTACCAGCTTCTGCAGTCTGAAATTGATCCAACATGCAATCAGGAAGCATTGATAGTTACTAATGCTGGAATGCAACAGTGGGAAACAAAGAAGAAGGATCAGTAGTTGGAAAATATGGCCTTTGTGATTGTAATAATGCCAGAGATCACATGATAGAATTTTGCAAGACTAATGACTTCTTCATTGCAAATACTTTTTTTAACCAACACAAATGACATCTGTACACATGGACCTCACCAGACGGAATACACAGGAACCAAATGAACTACGTCTGTGGAAAAAGGCAATGGAAAAGCTTCATATCAGCAGTCAGAACAAGCCCAGGGGCTGACTGTGGTACAGATCATCACTTGCTCACACGCAAATTCAAACTGAAACTGAAGAAAATTAGAACAAGTCCACAAGAGCCAAAGTATGACCTTAGGTGTATCCCTCCTGAGTTTAAAGACCATCTCAAGAACAGATTTTGTATGCTGATCACTAATGACTGAGAGAAATTGTGGAATGGCATCAAAGACATCATCCATGGAGAGAGCAAGAGGTCATTAAAAGGACATTAAAGGAAGAAAACACCAAACGGACGTCAGAAGAGACTCTGAAACTTGCTTTTGAACATCAAGCAGCTTTAACTTGAATGACGAAGTAAAAGACCCAAACAGACGATTTCAAAGGTCAGCTCAAGAAGACAAAAGAAAGTACTATAATGACATGTGCAAAGAGCTGGAAATGGAAAACCAGAAGGGAAGAACACATTCTGCATTTCTCAAGCTAAAAGACTTGAAGAAAAAATTCAAGCCTCAAGTTGCAACAGTGCAAGATTCTATAGGGAAACTGTGAAACAACTCAGGGATAATCAAAAGAAGATGGAAGGGATACACAGAGTCATTCTACCAGAAAGAAGTGGTCAGTGTTCAGCTATCTGAGGAGGTAGCAAAAGATCAGGAAATACGGGGTAGTGAAAGAAGTCAAAGCTGGATCGAAGGCACTGGCCAAAGCAAGGCTCCAAGAATTGATGGAATATCAATCCAGATATTTCAGCAAACATGTAGCCCTGGAATTGCTCACTCATCTATGCCAAGAAAGTGGAGACAGCTACTTGGCCATCTGACTCAAAGAGATCTGTATTTATGCCCATTCCCTAAAAAAGGGATCCAACCAAATGCAGAAATTACCAAACAGTACCATTAATATCACATACAAGGAAAATTTTCCTCAAGATTATTCAAAAGTGACTGCAATAGTATATTGACAAGGAACTGTGAGAAACTGAAGTGAATTCAGAAGAGGATGTGGCACCAAGGATATCACTGCTTATGTCACATGGATCTTGGCTAAAACAAGAGAATATCAGAAAGATGTTTACTTGTATTTCATTAACTATGCAAAGGTATTCCACTGTGTGGATCATAATAAATTATGGCTAACACTGCAGAGATGGGAATTCCAGAACACCTAAGTGTGCTGTTAATGAATCTGTATATGGATCAAGAGGCAGTCATGCAAACAGAACAAGGGGACATTGCATAGTTTAAAGTCTGAAAAGGTGTGCATCAGGGTTGGATCCCTTCACCATACATTTTTAATCTATATGCAGAGCAAATAATACAAGAAGCTGGATTTTACTAAGAAGAATGAGGCATCAGGATTGGAGGATGACTCATTAACAACCTGCATTATGCAGACGATATCACCTTAGTTGCTGGAAGTGAATAAGGTTTGAAACACTTACTGATGAAGATCAAGGACCACAGTCTTCAGTATGGATTGCACCTCAACATCAAAAACACAAAAATCCTCACAACTGGACCAGTAAGCAACACTGTCATAAACGTAAAAAGGATTGAGGTTGTCAAGGATTTCATTTTACTTGGGTCCACAATCAATGCCCATGGAAGCAGCAGTTAAGAAATAAAAAGATGCATTGCATTGGGAAAATCTGCTATGAAAGATCTCTTTAAAGTATTGAAAAGTAAAAAAGTCATCTTGAAGAACAGTGTGCCTGCCCCAAGCCATGGTGTTTTCAATCACATCACATGCCTGTGAAAGCTGCCCAATGAACAAAGAAGACACAAGAACTGATGCCTTTAAATTGTGGTGTTGGAGAAGAATGTTGAATATAGCATGGAACTCCAAAAGAACCAACAGATTTGTTCTGGAAGAAGTACAACCAGAGTGCTCCTTGGAAGCAAAGATGGCATGACTATGTCTTACATATTTTAGACATGTTTTCAGGAAGGATCAGCCCCTGGAGAAGGATATCATGTTTGGTAGAATGGAGCATCAGCAAAAAAGAGGAAGACTCTCAATAAGATGGATTGACACAGTGGCTGCAACAATGGACTTAAGCATAAAAATGATTGTGGACACGGCAGAGGCATGGCAATGTTTCCTGTTGTTGCTCATAGGGTTACTGTGAGTTGGAACGGACTCAATGGCACCTAACAACAACAACAACAACAACAACAACCAGCTATGAATCCCAGTCAACACAATAAGCCCAGATCTCTGCAGGGCAGAGTAGAGTCTGCTATCAGTTAAGACACCCAGCCAACACAATCAGCACAGACCTCTGTAGGGCAGAACAGTCTCCTACCAGCCAATATACCAAACCAGTGCAATCAGCCCAGATCTCTGCAGAGCATAACAGTGTCCTACCAGCTAAGAGACCTAATCAATGCAATCAGCCCAGATCTCTGCAGGGCAGAACAGTCTCCTAACAGCTAAGAGACCTAATCAATGCAATCAGCCCAGAATTCTGCAGGGCAGAACAGTCTCCTAACAGCTAAGTCATCCAATCAACCCAATCAGCCCAGAACTCTGCTGCAGGTAGAGCATTTTTAATAAGCTCCCAGACAATGCTAATCCCAGGACTATACAGTGAGTAGCACCCACCTCTACTCCATCAATTCAAATAGTGATCAGACAAGTTCATGCCTAAATTTGTTTTTTTCTCCATGTTAACTAGATTCAATCATTCACCTCCTTCTGGCCTGGTTTGTATATTCCTCGTATTCCACTTGTACCCCTAGGATGAGTTCACCTGGTTGAAAACCTCAAAACTGAAAGCACATCAATAGAGCCAGACTATGACAAAGGCCAGTGAGTTTACATTTTTGTGACCTAAAACCTAGATCAAGTACACTAGTCTTGGTTTTTTTAGCAACCAATACATGAAAGGAGCTTATTACCAAAAAAGTCTTTCCATCATTCAAATACCAGGTTATTAGGCCAATTTGTTGCACTTATTCTGTATTCTCACAGTCAATATTCCACATTTTTTACCTAGGTGAAAGACTTTACACTGATCTCTGTAAAATTCTATCTCATTGGCTATTTTGTATATTGAGTTTATGGTTTACTGAACACATCAAGATCCCAATTTGCATAGTTCTAAACTTTATCATCCTGCTTTAAGCGTGTTTGAGTAACTGACACAAAAAAAGAAATGTAGAAACAGAGACAATACTATTCACTCATTTATTATAGAGACAGAAACAATACCAGAGTATTCATTCATTTATTCAAACCTATTTTTCATTGTTGTTCCATCAACCCAGGATCTACTGATGGTCAACTGTGATAGTGGCCAATCAGAGTTTTTAGACACAGTTTCCAAAATAAACAAGATGGAACCTGGGCTAGTACAGCACTTTTCTTCACTTTTATGTTTGCTTTCTTAGAGGAGAATTTGCCAAAAAGTCAAGAAAGAATCATCCAGAAACTTCTGACTAAAAGGAATGAGAATTATTCCAGGAAGAGATTCTGCTCCATTATGGCGACTTGGCATTCTATCAGCAGTTAATATCAAGCAGTTAATTAACTGTTAACAGTTAATATCAAGCAGCAATGGTGATGCAATAGTTAAGCAGCTTGTCTTCTAACCAAAGAGTTGGCAGTTCAAATTCTTCCAGAAGAAAAATGTAGCCATCTGCTTTCATAAAGATAATAGCTAAGAAATCCCTATGGGACAGTTCTACTCTTACATGGGATCATCATGAGTTGGAATTGACTCACTGGCACCTAACAGTAACAACAATCCCAGTTATTAACTATGTTTTCTTGAAAAAGCCGATCTCCCTAATCTCAGTGCCTCTTAAAATGGGGATAGTATTAGCTACTACATAGGTCTGTTATAATTTATATATATATAAACATATGTAAATTTATATATAGGGTACTTAGCACAGAATTTGCCACATATTAAGTATTAAAAAGGTTACTATGATGATAACAATGATGACAATGATGAAATTATTACATCTATTAGTTTCTGGAAGACCTCCTGCACTCTGCTCCCCAGGAGCCTTGTCTCCCAAAGCACACACTTGTCTTCTCACCTTGAACCAGGGCTGGCCCTGTGATCAATTTTAATCAATGAAGTGGGCAGGACACTGTGCCATTTCTGGGTCTGATAAGCGTCTAAAAAGACCAGGGAGTTTCTGTTTCTGTGCCAGGTTCCACATAAGAAGTCTGACTACCTTGTATCACCATACTGTGCGGAGCCCAACCTAGTCACATGGAAAAGTCACATGGAAAAGGCCACATGCAAGAGCCAACAACAACTTGCCATCCACATGAGTGAAGCCACCTTTAGTACTCTCTGCACCACAGCCTGCAGCCCTGAACAGCACTGTGCCTACACCAGGGCTTGGACCTGTGTACTAGCTGCCTCCACCCTATTCAGCTTAGAACCAAGTGCAAACAATAGAGGTCCAACAATTAAGTCTGCGAACTTAGTTGGTCTAAGTGCTACATACCCCACTGCGGAATGTCACTACAGTCACCTTTGAAGTACTCCCATTGGGTAGCTCTGCACTGATGCCATTGCCTAGTCCACCCTTCAAAGCAATTTGGGAACTCTTTCTGGAATGATCATTGCACACAGTGGTATGGTGGCAAGTTCGCAAAGCGATTTGTATAGCTGTCTGCGCGGGGGTATTCAGCCATTAAACAACTGTATTGGAAGAGCCTCCGTACTCACCTGATCTGGACCGCAATGACTGTTTTCTTTACCCAAAGATAACGGAAGTATTGAAAGGAAGACAATTTGATCACACTCAGGACATCAAGGGTAATACGATGACAGCTCTGATGGCCATTCCAGAAAAAAGAGTTCCAAAATTGCTTTGAAGGATAGACTAGGTGCTGGCATTGGGGCACAGTTTCCCAAGGGGAGTGCTTCAAAGGTGACCATAACAATATTCAGCAACGAGGTATGTAGCACCTTTTCTAGGATGAGTTCGTAAATTTTGCTGTCTGACCTCGTATGTAACAGTTCACCAAATAATTTCAGTAATATATTTTTCTTTCTGATACTCATATGGAAATCATTTACTGAAAATGATTTATGAGTGTTCTGTACCTAATGAAAATAATTTCACTGATGTATCACTTTATGTTTAAAATAACTCCAAAACACCTAAAATTACAAGAGTATATCATACAGTATGGTGAAGCTAATTTCATGATAAAACATCAAAAACTACTGTAAATGCTTTCCATCTTACCATTTTATATTCTTTCCAGCCTCTCTGGAAATCCAAACTGCCGTCTTCACGATGTTGTATTACAGTCCAGCCTCCTCCATTAACATCCATATTGCAAAATACCTAACAGACAAAGGTATAATAAAGTTCAGTGGCAATTATTCGTACTTTAAAGAAATATGCAGCAGATATGTTTCAATGTAGAACTAGGGCAGGTAAGCCTATAGGCAAAAAAGAATAAAAGTGCAATGTTGAAAAAATGTTAATTTAGACATCTTACTTGCTATGCCTTCTTAGATTAATAATTGGACTTGTTTTTGGTTAAATGCCATCTATGGTACACAAATTATAAAATTTTAAGTCAGCTGAAATTTAAGTCTTGGATTCTAAAGCATTTAAAATATGTAGTCCAATGGAAATAACCAAAAGCCCCTAAAATTTCCATAATTATAGATCATTTTATTGCCCACACATAAATCTTAAAATATTTAATAAATTAAAATGGCAATACAATAAGAGTAAAGGTTTTGGAAGACAATATTTTCAAAAATCACATGTAACTTCTATATATCTCACTGCAAATTACTTTCTATACACTTACATACTATAATAGTTATTCCTGAGGGCTTAATATTACATGAGAGCAAAATTTGGTCCCCAGCATATGGGGACACATTAGTTGCATGGAATGTAGTCATGAACAATAAGAAAATACGACACATTCTGTTTCTCCTGACTGTGACATTTGCTTGCCCTGTGGGAAAGTTATCGAAATCTTCTAAAGACTTATGCTTATTTCAATTATTCGAAATACAATAGTATTTACTTAGAAATGGAACCATTTCCCCCAAAGTCTACCCAAGGGGAGAAACATACCTATAATGGGATTATCTTTGGCAAACAATCACTGTAACTGATGAAGCATGACTGTGGCCACTTGATTATTCAAGGGCCTGACTTTGGGGAACACCATTCTCCAGGCAATTGAATACTACAGCATTTTGGAAGTTGGCTAACGGTACGGATACAAGGCAACAACAGTGGGCAGCCTGTGTGGGCACAGAGCAAAGCTCTAGTTAACGGAGAAACCTCAAGTGTTCTCCCTGAGGCTTTGTATCTAGAGCACAAATGGCTAAAGGGTATGAAAGTAGTGGTAAGAACCATCTCTCAAAGGACAAATTGTCCACGGTCTTCCTCAGCTTGAAAGGAACTACAAGATACGTGATGATTTGTGAACATAGAAAATAGGCCAAATGACCTCGTGAGGGTTCTCCTCTAATTGGACAATAGCCACTCACCCGTATGTCTGCATCATCCCTAGGAATTGCCCCACTTCTGAAATGACAAATGTGAAATGCCTCTCCTTGTCCTAAGCTTCCTCTTCTCCTAACCCCTCAGGTCTTCTGTGTTTGCTTCTTGTTTTCAACATAACCTTTAGGTAGCCTTTAGTCTTTCTAAATTTTAACTCATTCATTCTTTTTTTTTCCCTAATTCAACAAGCATTTGGGGGCACCTATTGGCTGGCATTCTGTACTTCGGATACTTTGGTGGTGTAGTGGCTAAGTGCTACATCTGTTAACCAAAGGTCAGCAGTTGAAATCTGCCAGGCATTCCTGGGAAACTCGGTGGGGCAGTTCTATCTGACCAATAGGGCCGTTATAGTCAGAATCAACTCGATGGCAGGAGGTTTGTTTTTTTTGGTATTCTGTATTATGGAAGTGGTTAAGAACAGTAGTTAAGAACTTAACTGTTAACCAAAAGGTTGGCTGTCCAAACCCATCAGCTGCTTTTGAAAACTGTATGCGGCAGTTCTACTTTGTTCTATAGGTTGGCTATAAGTCAGTAATGACTCAATGGCAATGAGGTTAGAGTCTGAGGTGGTACACACACACAAAATGGGATGTTAACGGAGCACGATTCTACTCTACGCACTGTCATTGTTACTGACTCAGCAGTTACCAGTGACCTTGGAAGTAGAACAAGAGTAAGAATCTGGATGAGAGAATAAGAGACCAAAAAAGTAAAAGCTATTATCAATGCTACGTTTGTTAAACACCAGGTAATTTCAATCATTTACAAGCATTTTCTAACCTAACCTCACAATAGCCTTAGGTATGATTATTATCCTCATTTTACAGATTAAAAACAAAACTGAGACAGTATTACAGCAACTCACTAATGGCCATACTTATAATAAGTACTGGCTCCAAGATTTGAACCTCACGTGTCATGGATTGAATTGTGTCTCCCCAAAAATGTGTGTAGCAATTTGGCTAAGACATGATTCCTGGTTTTGTGTGATGTTCCTATATGCTGTAAACCCTGCTTATATAAATGTTAATGAGGGAGGATGGGCTGTAGCTGTGTTGGTGAGCTGGGACTCAAAGGGTAAGACTGTATTATGCTTGTATTATATCTCTTGTGATATAAAGGACAGGTAAGCTAGCAGAGAGTGGGGGACCTCATACCACCAAGAAGCAGAGACAGCAGCACAGCCTGTCCTTCGGAAAGGACTTGGTGTCCTTGAGCCTCAGAAACTCCCATTCCAGAGAAAGTTTAATGACAAGGACCTTTCTCCAGAGGCAGCAGAGAAAGACTTCCCCTGGAGCTGACATCCTGAATTTGGACTTGTGGCCTATGGACTACGACACAGTAAAATTTTCTTTTTAAAGCCATCCACTTGTGGTGTCTCTGTTATGGCAGCACTAGATTACTATGACACTATGTCTATCTAACTTCAAATTAATCTCTTTGAAAGCATTATCTGATGAAATTGAAGACAGAAGAATTATTTAAAGAAACAAGGACAAAAGTGGAAAGCCTATATTGGCTCAAGAAGATGGGTTGGCAATTGGCTGATAGAGGTAAAACCCATCAGTAATCTTGCTGTAAAGAGGGACTTTATTTGATTCACCACCATCCCTAAGCACCTAGAACAAAGGATAGCCAATGGTGGATGTTAAATAAATGTGTCAAATGAATAGAAATGGAATACGGAAAACTGAAGTAGAAAAGCTAGAAGAGTGGAGCTCAGGGAAAGCTGAAGATGAATTTTAAACTGGGAGATGATTAACTTAATCAAATGTTCCAGAGAAGTCAAGATGAATAAAGATTAAGAAAATGCACTCCTGTGTTTGTAGAGAAGGAGCCATTAGTGACTGAAGAAAGAAGGTGAAGGATTGTTCTGTGAATCAAATCCAGATGGTATAGTTTGAAGCAGGCATAGATGGTTAATCTGGAGAAGTGGCCCAGGTGGAATATTTAATGGGGAAATTTAAACTGATGTGTGGAAAGTGAAAATGCCAAGAAACATGTTGGGAAGGACTACTATCAATTGTGTCTCAATTACATTTGATCCTGACATGATCAGTTAATCCAGAATACTTTTTTCCCAGATTTTCATTTCCTAATGGACACTGATTGCCTCCAAGTTTGCCAAACTGCATTTGGAAAGCTATAAAATCCAGTTACACACTCAAGAAAAGGACACGCTACAGTTACGAATATAGTATGTGGAAAAAAACTATGCTTAGAGCATTTTTAAAATATTACTACCTAGGTTATTAAAATTCTGTGCATTTAAAGTTTTTAAGTCATTCACACATATACTTGTACATACAAAGAAATGACCAAGCACCTTTTAAACACAAGCATCTGTGACTTGTAAATATTAAAATATGCTGAGAGTGCATCTTAAGTACAGAACCAGAGAAAGTCAGCATCGCATAATAGAAATTATCCTGTTAGATTACTAGGTGGGAAAGCGAGACACAGAGAAGTTAAAGGGTTGACATATACTCAGCATTTCTTAATAGGACTGAGTAATGACAGCTGCCATTTGTAGAACATGGACACAACTGAGTTGAACTATAGTGTTTAGGAGTGTAGACCTGGGTGCTAGATGACGTGAGTTCAAATCTTATCTCTGCTCCTGACTCTACCTCTTAAATTCTTACAGAGATTAAATGACACTTTGAGTTTAGAGTTTTTAGAATAGTGTCCAAAACATAATAAGCTTTGCCATTCCTTTGTTATATGGGAGACATAAAGTTCTTCGGTGACTTTATGAGGGAGATAAGAGAGCTCTTATTTTACACATAAATAAATTTATTTCCCAAATGGTAAGCCAAGTTCATCCAGCTAGAAAGTGTCCACCCTGAGGAAGCACTGCTCTTTCTAAGTCTTAGCACTACATTGAAGGAGAGGAGAGGCTGTGTAAGGGTCTCTCAGACTGGCCTGAAAGTGTAGTTCAAAGTCAACTGTATACCTTAAGTGGCAGAGAAGACTCCAAAACAGCGTTGCATTTTATAATCAGTACTTTCTAGGCTTGTTACTGTGATGGTAGAAAGAGTTTAGTTTTTAATAAGTGAAACCAGTTATTTTCTGTATGCTTCAATAATTAGCATTTTTAAAGAGATTTGGCTTCATAAGAAGCCAACTCAGGTCTCTGAAGTATACCTGTGACTTTCAGTGTAACTCTGTAATACTTAGTAATGGATGTCTGTGAAATTCACCTCAATATCAAGGGGAAGAGTGAAGTAGGTCATAATTACAGGAAGTATCTCTGACCTCTGTAAAATCAAATGGCAAATATTTTCTAAGAGTCTATTAAGTGCGAAGATTTGGTGAGTGGAGAACATATATCTGTATAACTTAAGATTCTTTGAGGTATCCTCTTCTCTCTCTTTGTATTGTGTTTAGTATGGTATTTAATTGCTGGTGTGGGATTACAACAAGACATAGTAGAAAAATGAATGGACTACAGAATGATTAATCCGGATTAACCACTTACTGGTGTGTTAATGAAATAACTCTACATGAACTGTATTGCCTCTTGATGCCTCAACAACCTTATCTCTTCTATATATACCAGAAATCCCAAGCCATTGCCATGGAGTTAATTCCAACTCATAGAACCGTATAGACAGAGTAGAACTGCCCTCATAGGGTTTCCAAGGAGTGGCTAGTAGATCTGAACTACCAACCTTCTGGTTAGTAGCCACAGCACTTAACCACTGTGCTATCAGGGTTTCGTCTTAAACATTTTTGTGAGGTAATACATATTTATAGTATCCACTATATACTGTATCGGCACTTGGCTTTTGGCATATACTGTATGCATATAACAATATTTCATATATTGTCTTATATGGTCATTTTTATTATATATGGCACTGCACACAGCTCATATTATTTATAATATATTATGAATAACATGGAGTATTTAAATCCAAAAATATGTAGGACAATGAATTTTCCCTTTTTATCACGATTACAAACTTCTAGTTAATAATATTAACATCACTAACCTTTTGGCATCCCAGTTTTTATTTTATATATTTCTGTTTAAAAAGTTGGATTTACTCTAGCAAAAAGAAAAAATTACTCTGTTGTTTTTAGTTGAAAGAAAAATAAAAAGCCTATGCTTAGTAGATGAAGAAAGTTCAAGAAAATAGATGGCTGTTTTAGAAAGATTTGAGACATGAAAGGATCTGCAAAGCTCTTTGCCAATACTGTGTGGTCTGTGATAACTCACGGTGCCCTTCCTGTGGGCAAAGACCCCACTACATTTACTGTGCTTGTTACATTTATTGATCACATGGCTTGGGCTTAACTCTATCCAAGAAAAGATTGAACTGGCTCCTATCCCAGGCAAGGTCAAAGATTTCAAGCATTCAAAACCTTTTAACACAATACGGAGGTTTAAACGCAAACAAAACGGGGAAACTTGATTCATATCACTCTTATGCTTTTATGTTTCATACAAGCTGGAATGATTAGGCTTGTGGGTGTTAATTATTTTTCCACAGTCTTAAATGAAAAAACCTCAGTATGTTTGTTACAGCCCTTTTCCAAGAACTAGAGGCATTACGGGTTCAGAAAGACATTTTTAATATTTTACCATAAGAAGACTTACGATTTAACAATTTATCTTTTGGGATGAAACTATACTGATCCAGGGGGCATTTGGTTTTAGACACTTGTGGAACAAAAGAAAATAACATGTTTTCTACTGCCACACATTGAAGGAAATTGAAAAATATATCCACAAGCTATTATACATAAAAACAAAACATATTTAAGTGACTCCATTCTTGTTTTCTAACTGCTTTAAAATTAGATAACTCTAGAAAACTGCCTCTGACTTCCCCATTACATTTGAAAAGCTAAAAGATGAATACCTTCTGCAGACATTTGCTTTCTGGGCATGTAATAATGTAAGTCAAAACAATGACTGTTTAGCACGTCTATTTACAACTCTGCCTAAAAGATAAATGTTTTTTCCTGTTAGTATTTAGCTTTTGACAGTTGTCTTAAATAACCCAGTGTAGTTAACTGAACCACACATCCCATATCAGAGATATTTGAATTTATTTATTTACTTGTTCATTTGTTTGTAAGCTTATCATTGAGTCTCCTACACTTGCTAGAAATTCATAAAACATTACAATGAACAAAGCTTTTGCTAAGGCAATCTAAGAGCAGCACTGAACTTGATTACCTAGAAAGCACAATTTACATGGAGATCTTATTTGTGGGTTTTTTTCTTTATAAGACTGAGAGAACAGCAATGATTCATACCAAAATTGAGGAAGAGAACAAGATTACAGATAAGGAACGGGTTATAACTAGAACATGAATTGATTACATGTGATTTTCTGACAGTAAGCCTTTCTTTGCCTGTGTCACTTATATACCCCCCTGACTTTTCTACTCCATAGGGCAACAGGTACATGTTGAAAAATTATGAGTGGCATAATTTGATCAATCACTAGTATAGATAATTATCTCGCTTAGCCCCCTGGTTAAGATGATTGGATCTAGATTTCTTGGGTTCAAATTCTGTCTTCAACATTATTAACAAAGTGAGGAGGGCAGGCTACTTTTCTAAAATATGGGTAATGACAGCACCTATCTTACAGGGTCGTTGGAAAGAGAAAATGCATGCGTGCATCTAAAGTCTTTAGAACAGGATCTGGCAAAATGTAAATCCTCAACACATTTGAACTGCTGTATTAAACCGTTTCTGATTTACTGTGGAGGAATCCATACAGCGTTTGCTCTGGCTGGTGTCATGCTGGAAACACTAGCGATGTAATGGTTAAGTGGCACAGCTACTAACCAAAAGGTCAGCAGTTCGAAACCACCAGGCATTCCTTGGAAACTCCATGGGGAAGTTCTATTCAGTCCTATAGGGTTGCTATGAGTCGTTATCAACTCAACGGCAATGGGGTTTGGGTTTAATGTCATGCTACATGATTATAGTAAGGGATCTGAAACAAAATGTCAGTCTAAAATATCTTTTCCACCACAGAATGATACCATTAGCTATGAAGGATTCCATAATCATAATTTTCCCTTTAATAAATAATGATTACTATTTAACACTCTCTATATAAACAATAAATAAATAAAACAAGAAAACGAGCATCGAAGTCCAACAGAAGAACAAAGATTTCCCCCCTTAGCTCTCTAATCATTTCACTTCTCATTGTGCTTTGCTACAGTTCCTAAGCAAACTCTAATGATGTCATGAGTAGGTGACCTGTGGACTTCCGCTTCACTCTGCAGAGCCATGGGGCCACATCCATACTAGCAAAATTTGTCCAGGCCTGTACTTATAAGACTTCTAACATATTCATGCTATTATTTTGTCTTAAGCCCAAATTTCAAAAGTTTAATCCAGTAGATATTCAACATTTGTTGATATAATATTTAAAATTTAGATTATTCAAAACAACCCTGAACTCCTTGATATGCAAAATCTAAATTTTACTGAGGTGAAAATTTAAACCATACCATCTTGATAAGACCCACCCAGGAGGCAATCACCTTCTCAGGGACTATACAGCATCCGCATCTCGAAACATTCGGAAATAGAGTAATGGTTAGACCTGACTCCATGTCCGTGGAGTGATCCAAAGTTTATTTGGGAGCAAAACCAACAGCTGTACTGACAATAGACAGTAAAAGAAACTAAAAGTATAAATGGTCTGAATTTGAAAAGCTGAATTTTTTTATTTTTATGTCCATAGAATTACTAAGGACCTAAAAGAGAGTCCCTTAATATTTCTAGATAGCTTTATTTGATACTTAAGTTGTAAACTATGGAAGAATTGCCAACAGTTTAGGTCTTTTCTGGGTTTTTGTTTGTTTGTTTGTTTTTTCAGGTCCTAGGAGAAAATGTAGACACATTACATAACCAAACAAAATACCAAACCAGTCGGCATCAAGTTGATTCTAACTCTTGGTCGTCCCTTGTGTGTTAGAGTAGAACTGTGCTTCATGGGATTTTCAATGGCTGATTTTTCAGAAGCATATTGTCAGGCCTATCTTAAGAGGTGCCTGTAGGTATCACAGATCTCCAACCTCTCCATTAGCAGATTAGCTCTTAACCATTTGTACCACCGAAGGACTCCTGGGTAAGTTTTAAACCCAAAACCAAATGTGCTGCCATCAACTCGTTTCTGGCTCACAGAGATCCTACAGGACAGAACAGAACTGCCCCAGAGGGTTTCTGAGGAGAGGCTGGTGGGTTTGAACTGTTGAACTTTTTGATTAAGAATCCATAGCTCTTAACTTATTTTGCTTATTTTGGCTCCAACTCCTTTTTCCAGAGCAGTTTCTGATTTTCTATGTTACATGTATGGCCAGAGTGTTTGTGTGTGTGTGTGTGTGTGTGTGTGTGTGTGTGCGCATGTGTATGTGAATTAAATATAATCTCAAATACTATTTTAGAACATCAAGCAAAGTAGCATGTGAATTAAATGTAATCTCAAATACGATTTTAGAATATCAAGCAAAGTAGGAAAGCTTCATGTCATCTGATATGAGTAATTCAAAGAGCTCTTCCCTAAATTACTTCCTCTTATCACTCTCATCCTAGCTATTGTTGCACCTGCACAGTTTCTTTTTTTGTTTGTGTGGGTTTTTCTTTAATGTCATGGAACACTTGATTTAATAAAATTTTACACAGAAGCCCCAAAGGAGAAACAGCTGGAAACCAAGCTTCTCTGGTAGGTGGAAGATGTATCAGCACCTAGAAACCTGCCTGCTGTCTTTCCTCCTTCCTGCACTTTGTCACTGTCTTCCTCTGTATGTGAGAACACTGACAGTCTCTTTTTAAAAACAATATTCCAGAAAAGGAGAAAACAAGAGCTGTCTTAAGTCACTTATGCATCAAAACCTGTAAGAGCCAAAACTTGAATAAGGCAGAAATGTCTCAGATATGGAAAATTCCAATATTTTCCACAATTGAGAGCAATAGGAAAACGGTCAGACTGCACCATGACAAAGGTGGAAAGGTTACGAGGCCAAGAAAACTAAGGCAATCCTATCAAATTCCAGCTCTCACAGGTTTTACTGTACTTTGTTAAAATCAAGAGATAAAGAGGTCCTGATAGAAAGGGGACTAGAATTTGATCAGAAATTCTGGATTAGAGAGCACACTCTTCATCTTTGCAATTACATGACATTTGGCCCACCGATCTCAGGATTCATTTTCCTTACCTACTAAAGGGATACTAACAACTGAGGGGTAAGCTAAGCTTGCTTGGCATACACTATACAGAAATGTTGATATTATCATCAACAGGTGCTGTAGTCATTCATTCCAATACATATTCATTGAGGACCTAATACATGCCAGAGATTGTTAGGTCTCAGGGAATCAAGCATAAAAAGCGGTCTCTCCTTGTAGAAGCCTGGCAGTGAGAAAGTCATGCAAAGTTAGACGGAGAAATCAAGATAGGTTTTCCAAGAGCATTTGCCCAGGACCCAGAAGAAATGTAGACAAAACCCAAACCCACTGTTGTCAAGTCGATTCCAACTCAGTGTCCCTAGAGGACAGAGTAGAACTGCCCCATAGAGTTTTCAAGGAGGGCCTGGTGATTTGAATTGCTGACCGTTTGGTTAGTAGCTATAGCACTTAACTACTATACCACCTAGCGTTTCCAAAACGTAGACAGAAGATAGGTGATTTAGGTGGGAAAGAAAGAGCAGAAAAGTAGTTCCATCTTCAAGGGATGTAACACTCCAACAGTAGGTGGTTCTTTCAGGCCTCCAACATCTAACTAGAGCTTTTCCTTGTCAAAGATCAGGGCATCGGTCTCTCAACCCACTCTCCTTGAATGTCTCACCTCAAGACTCTGCTTTAATCACACTGTCTGCCTCATCACCACCTCTTCTGCATTGTTTTATAAATATCCGTGTTGTTGCTTATCTTCATTACGATATTTGATACTGTTGATTTTCTGTTGGCATCTCTGGCCACTGAAACCTACTTAAGATTTATGAAGGAAGGCATGGATAGATGATTTAATAAATAAATGACAAAAGCACGCAAAGGAGAGGTGATAGAGGAAAGGCAATGTTTGTTTACTTCAAAACTTACGTTGGGTCCTGGTCAACATTCTGATGAATCTGATCCTTCAACTAGTATATACGTAAATGTGAAAAGACAATTCTTTCACGATTATGTGTGAGAATAGTATGTGCTTCTTCTACCTCAATGGGAGCAGAGGAGCCCTGGTGGTGCAATGGTTAAGCACTCAGCTGGTAATAGAAAGGTTGGTGGTTTGAATCCACCAGCTGCTCAGCAGGACAGCAATGATACAGTCAACTTCTGTAAATGTTTACAGCCTCAGAAACCCTGTGAGACAGCTCTACTAGGTCCTGTCTTCCTCACACGAGTCAGAATGTAGATGATGGCGTGGGTTCGGTTTTGGCTGGTTTAACAGGTGTGCGGTTCTGCAAATAGCCATGTGTGCCTGCTTCCTCTCCACAATACTTAGACTGTGGAGGATACAGATCCTCAAGATTCTCAGGGCTTTGGAAGTAGCTCCTAACTCATCTCTGTGCCTTCAGAGTACATGTGACCTAGACATGTAATCTGTACATGGCAGGCACTCTGGTACAATGAGACATCCTAGGAATGAGCAGAAAATCCATGCAAAACAGAAAGAGAGAGAGAGAAAGAGCAACGGGGAAGTTTATGCAAGTGAGTTTTCATCCACTAGAGACCCGGCAAAATGGGAGAAATGTGTTCAGGCATATATGTTTCTGGTTTAACAAACTCACAAATCAATCTGATCATTCAGCAGTTCAACTAGGATCTGCTTTACATCTCATAAACAAACACTTCTGGTTTTACCTTTTTGGGCTCTGGCATATTATTAATATAAATAGTGTAGATTCCACTTTTATTAAAACCAGCTTGATATACATCTGCACAGTCTCTAAATGGTTTCTCTTCCTCTCTTTTTCCTCCCTTTAGTAAAACTGTAAAAAGAAAAAAAAAGGTTGAAATATATGAATAAGAATGTCATTGTCATCAGTAACCACATAGACTGCAGGAATATCTAAGCATGACTTCATTTCCTCCAAGCAAATGTCAATATTGCATTTACTAAAGTATCAATCATAAAAGCAATACAAAATTTTTTAACTGAAGAAAAAAGTATAGAGCAATTTCTGACTAAATACTTTTTGTAATTTATCATTCTCAGTTTCTGGTATATCTTTATTAGAACGTGAGCTGGAGGGACAGATGGTCTGATCGTTTGGGGCTCCTAATTAGCACTGAGCTGGTCTACAATCTCTGTAAAATTTCTCAAACGTTCGTATATGCTTTTCATTGGGAAATACATAAAGAAAAAGGAGAAAACATTTCATAAAGGATGGAGTGGCAAGGATAACAAATTCAAATATAGATAGTAGTTGAACATACTGAAAGCATTCACTATTGTTTTCCTGTGGCTTTATATTGAAACCTCTTAGAAATTTTTATGCAAAATTCCCAAATTTTTCGAAGTAATTAGATTGGCAAAGTAAAAAAAAAAGTCTCTGACTTGATTTAACTATCTAGAAACAAAATAGAACTGAGCATTTTTTTTAATACCTAAATTTGAACCATCAAGCAAGTAACACACCAATAAAAGAAAAAGAAAATGAGTAACACTTTGAAACTATTTTACGTAAGAGGAAGATTCACAACAAAGAGCAGAGTCATTTGAAGAGGAAGAATTTAATCATAGATAGTCTCTGTTGAGAATAACCTTATTTTATTCACTGAGTTTGGTCCTTTATTAAATTCTTAATTAGGAAAATTGAAAGAGGAAAATGCTTCATATTTGGCCTCTCTTAGCTAAAGATATATGTGATATATTTATACATATTTATATTTAGTACTGTCTAATCATACATGGAAACCCTAGTGGTGCAGTGGTTAAGTGCTACAGTGGCTAATCAGAAGTTCCACAGTTTGAATCCACTGGGTGCTCCTGGGAAACTCTATGGGAGAAGTTCTACTCTGTCCTATAGGGTCCCTATGGGTTGGAATTGACTTGACAGCAGTGAGTTTGGCTTTTTGGGGGGAGAGGGGTTAATAAGCATACACATTATTTTAGTAATTTATTTCATTTAAACTTTTGGAATTATGAGTATCTTATAATTTTGTTCTTAAAATTTCCCATTATCCAATAAATTCGTGCTTTCAATGACTCTGTCTAAATGATTTTTAAATAGAAATATCAAAGATAAACTTTGAATCAGGCTTTTAAGTTATTTTAAATGCTCTAATAATTTAAAGGAAACCCTGATGGTGCAGTGTCTAAGTCCTACGTTGCTAAGCAAAAGACTGGCAGTTCAGATTCTCCAGGACTCCTTGGAAACTCGATGGGACAGTTCTACTTGACCTGTAGAATTGCCATGAGTATGAATTGACTTGACAGCAGTGGGTTAGTGGGTTAATAATTTAAAATGTAAGGCTGATCTAAACTTGAAATGCAGAATAGTAATTTATAGAGTTACAAACTAGAAGCTTTGTGGAAAGAGTGATTGTCTCAATGTAAATGTTTCAGTATTCTACAAATACTAAACTGTATCTTAAGATATAGTGGATATGGGTATTTTGCCATAAAAAAAAAATTTGTGGCCTTTAGTAGCATCGCAGGATTCTCTACAGCTCACATGCTTGCATTAATCATCCTGACAACTTATATTAATAACTAATAACAGTTATGATATTACCATCATAACTGCAATATTAACAGTGAACAAGGAAACTGATTGAAGAGTACTAAGGGCTCAGTGCTAATGAGGAAGCATATAGAACATGCAAATATAGCAATTTAAAAATTAATATATAAATTCTTACTCAAAACCCATCTTTAATAGTAGTGGGTATGTAAATATACAGGCATAATTTTCAAAACCAGTAATGTAGTTCATATGTGTTCTCTTGTTTTAATCTATTGGACTTTTGTTTTTCTGAGACAACATCTGCCTAAACTATAAAGGCTTGCTCTTTTCTTCCATTGAAAAGACAAAAATAACTAAATTTCATGCATCAAAAGGGGATGTAAAGAAATACCCATTAAAATTTATGATCCCTAGAGATGATGAACAATACAGGAAAATGTGGTCAAGAGGAATTCAGTCTTGGAGTCAAAGATAGGAAAAGTTGCTTATCTAAAGAAAAAATGCTTCTCTTACATATGTCACTTCCTGCACTCCCTTATCCCATTATGTAAAGAAAGTATATCCCCTTCCCACTTCTCTGCCACCGCCAGTCCCCTTCCAGAAGACGTAGGTGAAGGAGCAGTTGGGTGGCCACAAGACGCTATTTCACATACATTTTCAATAACAGAAAAGAAAGGATAGAGCTTGAACATTCACTTTTCTGAAAGCAGTTTTATGAACATGGTGTCCAAACCATGAATGCAAATCTTAAACCTCAAAGAGTAGTTTCAGGATTCTACTATAAATAAGATGTATAATTAATTATATTTGTTGGTCATACTACAGGATTTTTGTTGTTATTATTATTTTATGGCAACAAATCTTAATGTATATTTCATTTTTTTAAACATAATTTGATATCATTGAAAATTCCAAACATTTACACCAAGACAGTCATTCTTTCCACAGTGGTTATCGCTTTTGTTGACAGGTGCTGTTGAGTTGGTTCCCATTCATAGTGACCCTCAAGACAATAGAACGAAACACTGTCCAGTCCTGTGCCTTTTTCACAGTCCTTGTTATGTTTGAGCCTGTTGCTGCAGCCACCTGTTGAAGGTCTTCCTCTTTTTGGTTGAACTTCTTTTTTACTTTGCGTGACATTCCTTCTACAGGGGCAGGTCCCTCTGATAACGTGTCCAAAGTATGTGAGACATAATCTCACCATCCTTGTGTCTAAGGAGCACTCTGGTTGTGCTTCTTCCAAGATACCTTTTAGTTCTTTTGACAGTTCATGGTGTATTCAATATTCTTCACCAACACCAAAGGCATCGATTCTTCAGTCTACTTTACTTATCTTCTGGCTTTTACATGTATATGTCACAATTGAAAGTATCACAACTTGGGACAGGTACACCTCAGCCTTGATGGTGACATCTTTGCTTTTTACATTTTAGGGTGGCCTTTTGCAACTGATTTGTCCAGTGCAGTGTGTGCAACAGGACACAAAATAAACATCTTTCTAGCAGTCTCTCCTTTCAGCCATGATCCAAATGACATCAGCCATATCACTGGTTCTGGGTCAACTTCTGGATCCAGCTTGAATTTCTGGCAGTTTCTTGTTGATGTGCTGCTCCAGCCACTTTTGAATGATCTTCAGAAAAAAAATTACTTTCATTTGATATTAATGATATTGTGAAAAATTTCCCCATTCTGTTGGATCACTTTCTTTGGAATCGGTGAAAACATGGATCTCTTCCAGTAGATTGGCCAAGTAGCTACACTCTAAAGACTTGGGCATAGATGAGCATGCAGTTTCAGTGCTGCATCTGCTTGTTGAAACACCTCAGATGGTATTCTGGCAACTCCCGGAGCCTTGTTTTTCTACCGGTGCAACTTGGACTTCTTCTTTCAGTATCATCAATTCCTGACCACATGCTACCTCCTGGAATGGCTGAACACTGAGCAATTCTTTTTGGTAAAGTGATTCTGTGTTCTCTTTCCATCTAGTGTTGATGTTCCTGAGTCATTTAATATGATCCTGGCAGAATCCTTCAATATCGCAGCTCAAGGCTTGAACTTTTTCTTTAATTCTTCCAACTTGAGAAATGCCGTGTGTTTTTCCCTTTCGGTTTTCTGTCGCCAGGTCTTTCCACGTGTCATGATGTTACCGTGTCTTCTCATGTTGCCCTTTGAAATCTTCTGCTCAGGTCTTCTAGTTCTACAGTGATTAGGCTGCTTATTTTTAATTACTTATTAACTTGTAAACATTACACTTGAGAGTTTAAATATACCATGATTTGTCAGAGGTCTTTCTCAATATGAAGGAAGACTGACTTTCAGATTTGTTGATATTGTTTAAATCTATGAAGTGGATTAATTATAACTAGCTCTGACACAGATTTGGGAATCCTGGTGATGAAGTGGTTAAGAGGTTGGCTGCTAACCAAAAGCTCAGACAGCTGTTCCTGGAACGCTGTGCGGCAGTTCAACTCAGTTCCTTAGGGTCACTATAACTCATAGTAGACTCAATGGCAATGAGTTTTTAAGGCAGATTTGTAAATTTGATAACATAGAGCAAAGTGACTATAATGGAAACTCAAGAAATTGTAGCTACTATTATTGGTGTTCTAATAATATTATTAATAGCAACATCATTATTCTTTCTTCCAGTAGGGATACCAGTTGGGTGTGAAGTCCCTATCAGAAGAGCAGTACATACTGCTATCTTTCTTCTCAAATATTGTATCTGGCTGAATTGAGGGCAGTTACAGTTGGCTGGTTCTATTTAGGATTATATTGAACTAACCTCTCCTTATCAAAGTTGGCTAATTAGTTTATTTTATTGGTTAGGAGTAAATCAGGTCACACCATCATTATATCTGAAAGAAACAGGTTAATTTTGCTGTATATTGTAAGCTTTGCAGATTTAGTGGTTATTTCAGATGAAATAGGTACATTGGTGGTGCAGGAATTAAATACTTGGCTGCCAATCAAAAGGTCACCAGTTTTAATCTACCCCTCACTCCTTGAAAAGAAACTCTATGGGGGAATTCTACTCTGTCCTGTAGATTGGTTATGAGTTGGAATTGGCTCAACAGAAATGGGCTTGAGTTTGGCTCAGATAAAATTATATATGATGTTTATATCAGCATATTGGTTGTAGAGAGTTTTCATCTCCCAACATTAGTTTGGATGGCTAATCGTGTTTTTTTTTTTTTTTTTTTTTTTGTTGTTGTTGTTAAATTCCAGAGAATTCTGAGTTTCAATGTCATGCTTAGAAAGTGTAAAACTTAAGATGTGGTAAACATTTTAAAACACAGAAAGGCAATAGCAGAAGTGAATTCACTGAACATACAAGTATTAGCAAAAATGACAGGTGATGTTTTTATTATTACTATTTTTAGGAGACCTTCAAATTCAATGGGATGGTAGGTAATACCTAAAGGAATGAATGATAAATGGGAAAGAAAAAGGGGATACAAAAGACTTGATGGAGGACACAAGAAACGTGAATTGGACAGCTAAGAAGATCAATGCGGAAACCAGATAAAACACTTTATAAATAAAAGTGGCTGATATTGTTGGTAATATTAGATTGGTTGAAAATATGAATTAACATACAGATCTTTACATCCAAAGACCTTTCTTTGACCCTTCTTTTACTCTCCCATTCTTTAATTCTTACTGAATTTCTCTTTTTCTTTTTAAATGAATGTCTAAATTTCTGCCGTTACAAGCAGCCACATTCTAGTCTTGCTTTTTTGCTATTCTGCACCGCAGGGCCACACACTGCTGGGAATACCAAAGTACATAGGAAAAATTGAAGAGAGATCATGGAACAATAATTTTTTCTTTGTTTTTAAATTATGATTGAATGAAAATCTACATTCCCATATAAACTTGCATGCTCACCTATTTGCAGCTCCCACTGCTCTCCCTGCCCGGTGACAGCACGCTCTTCTTCTCGGTTCCATACATGTCTTATTCTCCCAGCAATCTCCTACCACTTTTTCTCCACCCACTCCCCTTCCTCCAGTGAGAGGTCTGCAGGACAATATCCTACAGATGCATTTAACCATAAAGTGCAGACATGATATGGTCACTCTCTGTCACCAAGTCCAATCCATTCCTGTCTGAAGAGTTGACTTCCATTATGATTTATAGACAGGAGCAGGATCAGGGTCATGGGGATGCTCCCAGGGGAACTCTGAGGCCCCCTGGACCATCAATTGTGGTCTTTTAGAGGAGATCTCAGGGTTCGTCTCTTTCGATTCTTGTGTTGCCAGTGAGACTCAACTTTGTGAGCTCCATCATGACTATCACTGGTGATGGCCGGGCACCATCTGGTTCTTCCAGTTATAAGTCAATGTAGTCACCTACTCACTAGGTCTCTCCATCTTCTGGGTTCTCTTTCCCCCATGTCATTTTGGTCCTTGGCAATCATCCGTTCCTGCTGAGTTGGGACCATTTGCAGTACCTTCAGATGGCAACTTGGCAGCTTTTAAGACCCCACATGCCATTCACCAGTGTAGATTGCAAAAGGCTCTCTTAGCAAAACACTAGTTGCACCAATTGGCACTGATTTTCCCTGACAGCATGGTCCCCAGACCCCCGCCCCAGCTACTCGGTCCTTGCATTAAGATAGGAGGAGTAATCATGTTATGCTGAAGTCCAGCGAATATTGATCTTCTTTCTAATGTGTGCTGACACAGAGTTCACTTAACCAAGTTTCAACAAACTATCTAATCTAAACCGTCCCCCCAACTTCCTCCCTCCCTCCCCATCCTTGCAGCCCTCAAAGAATCTTTTCTTCTATGCATGAGTCTGTTTTTAAGTTCTTATCATAGGGGTCTCATACAATATTTGACGTTTGGTCACTGAATACTTTCACTCAGCATAATGTCCTTCAATTGAAACCAGATTATAGGATATATTCTGAAATCATCATTGCTCTTTATCATTCCATAGTGTTCCACTGAGTACATACACCAGAGTTTACCTATCCATTCCTTTGTTGTTGAGCATCTGGCTTGATTCCACTTTTTGCTATTGTGGACTATGCTGCAATAAACATTCGTATGCATGTATCAGTTAGTGTAATGGCCTTTATTCTGTGACATATATTCGGAAGAGTGGAATTACTGTGTCCAATGGCATATCTATATCCAGCTTTTTAAGGAAGTGCCAGATCGCTTTCCAAAGAAGTTGTACCATTTTGCAATCCCACCAGCAGTGTAGAAGAGTTCCAGTTTCTCTACAGCCTCCCCAACATTTGTTGTTTTGTGTTTTTTGGATCACGGTCAACCTTGTTGGGGTGAGATAGTATCTCATTGTTGTTTTGATTTGAATTACTTTAATAACTAATGTTCATGAGCATGTCCTCATGTGTTTTTTGGCTGCCTGGATCTCCTCTCAAGAAACATGTCTGTCGTCTCCTTTGCCCATTGCTTAATTGGATGATTTATTTTTTTTCTTACTAGACGGCACTTGGGTTGGCGTATTGATATTTTGTAGTACCTTATAGATTATGGAGATGAGGCATCAGTCTCACACATAGTTGCTAAATATTTTTTTCCTATTCTGTGGGTGTCCTTTTGATTCTATTAATAAGTTTTTGGATGAACAAAGGTGTTTGATTCTCAGCAGTTCCCATTTATCTATTCACTCTTCTGTTGTTTGTGGTTCGTTTGACAGATTTTGAAGTCTGTCTACACTGTGTATTAAAACTTCCATTGTTGTTCCTACTTTTTCTTGGATGAGCTTTATCGTTGTAGATTTGCTATTTAGGTCTTTTATCCAGTTTCAGTTGGTTTTTGTATAAGATGTAAGATATACGTCTTGTTTCAGTTTATTGCAGATGAATATCCAATTTTGCCAGCACCATTTGTTGAAGAGATTGTTTTTACCTGAGCTTAATGTCTTAGGGCCTTTGTTGAATATCAGCTGTTCATAGGAAGATGGTGTCATCTCTGGGGTCTCAATTCTGTTCCATTGATCTATCTGTCTCCTTTTGTACCAGTACCAGGCTGTTTGGACTACTGTAGTAGTGTAATAGGTTCTAAAGTCAGGTAGTGAGAGGCCTCCCAGTGTGTTGTTCTTCTTCAGCAGTGCTTTACTTATCCAGGGCTTCCTCCCTTTCCAAAAAAGTTAGTGATTTGTTTCTCCATTATATTAAAAAATGTTACTGGAATTTGTATTGAGATTGCATTACATAAGTAGACTGCTTTGGGTCAAATAGACATTTTTACAATGTTAAATCTTCCTATCGATGAGCAGGGTAGGTTTCTCCATTCATATAGGTCTGTCTTAGTTTCTTGTAGTAAGGACTTGTAGTTCTCTTTGTAAAGGTCTGTCATTTCTCTGGGTGAGATTTATTCCTAGGTACTTTATCTTCTAAGGGGCTATAGCAAATTATATTGATTTGGTGATTTCTCCCTTAAGAATCTAATTGTTGATATAAAGGAAACCTACATATTTACTTATGTTTATCTTGTATCCTGAGACTTTGCTGAACTCTTCTACCAGTTTGAATAGTTGACTTATGGATTGTTTTGGATTCTCTGCACACACAGTCATATCATCTGCAAATAGGGAGGTTTTCACTTCTTTGCCAATGTAGCTGCCATTTATTTCTTGGTCTTGTCTAATCACTCTGTCTAGAACTTCTAGTACAATGTTGAATAGGAGAGGTGAAAGTGGGCATCCTTGTCTAGTTCCTGTTCTCAAGGGAAATTGTTTCAGTCTCTTTCCATTCAGGACAAAGTAGGCAGTTGGCTTTGTATAAACATCCCTTATTGCATTAAGGACTTTCACATCTATTCCTATTTTGCTGAGAGTTTTTAGCATAAATGGGTGTTGGATTTTATCAAATGCCTTTTCTACATCAATCTACAAAATCAGGTGATTCTTGTCTTTTGTGCTATTTATGTGGTTGATCACATTAACTGTTTTTCTGATGTTGAACCAGCCTTGCATCCCTGGTATGAATCCAACTTGGTCATGATGGATAATTTTTTGGGTATGTTGTATTCTATTGGCAAGAACTTTGTGGAAGATTTTAGCATCTAGATTCATGAATGATATTGGTCTGTAGTTCTCCTTTTTGGTTGGGTCTTTCCCTGGCATTGGCTTCAGGGTTATGCTGGCTTCATAGAATGAATTTGGGAATATTCCATCCCTTTTTATACTGTGAAATAGTCTCATTAGTATTGGAGATAACTCATCTCTAAAACCTTGGTAGAATTCTGTGGTGCAGCCATCTGCGCCTGGGATTTTTTTGGTTGGTAGTTTTTGGATGACTTTTTCAATCTCTTCCTTTGTGATGGGTTTATTAAGTATTTCTGCTTCCTCTTGTGATAATTTTTGTAGGTGATATGAATCAAGGAATTTGTCCATGTCCTCTAGGTTTTCAAATTTGTTAGATACAGTCTTTCATAGTATTCTGTTATGATATTTTTATTTCTGCTGGATCTGTTATGACAACTCCCCTCTCATTTCTTATTTAGGTTATTTTTTTCATTTCCTGTTTTTCTTTAGTAAGTTTAGCCAGTGGTTTATCAAATTTGTTGATCTTTTCAAAAAGCCAGCTTTTGGTCTTTCCAATTTTTTCAATTGTTCTTCTATTCTCTAAGTTATTTAGTTCTGCTCTAATTTTTATGATCTGTTTTCTTCTGGCACTTGGCTTGGCTTGGCTTTCTTCTGGTGTGTGAGGGGTTCCTCTGTTGTTCTCTGTCTACTTGTTCAAGCTGTAGGGTTAGTTCCTTGATTTGGTTTCTTTCTTCCTTCCAGATGTCTGCATTTATAAAGTGACCTGTGAGCACTGCTTTGGCTGTATCCCATAGGTTCTGGTAGGACACGTTTTCATTCTCACTGGAATCTATAAATTTCTTTATTTCATCCTTAATTTATTCTAGAACCCATGGGTTTTTGAGGAAGATGTTCTTCAATTTCCATGAGTTCCACTTTCTGTGTTTTTTTCTGCCATTGATTTCGACTTTTATGGCCTTAGGATCCAAGAAGATGCTTTCATTAATTCAGTGGTATGGATTTCGTTAAGAATTGCTTTATGTCCTAACACATAGTCTATTCTAGAGAATTTTCGATGTGCACTGGAGAAGAAGGTATAGATGTCCGCTGATGAATAGAAAGTTCTGTATATGTTGATGAGGTCTAGTTGGTTAATTGTGGCATTAAGGTCTTCTGTGTCTTTACTGAGCTTTTCTCTAGATAATCTGTCCAATACTGAGAGTAGAGTGTTGAGCCAATGAAGTCTCCCACTATCATTGTGGAGTGATCCGTCTCATTTTTGAGTGTAGTTAGTGTTTCTTCAATGTATTTAGGTGCTCTAACATTATGTGCATAACTATTGGCTTTGGCATTTAATATTGTTAAGTCCTGCTTGTGTATTGAAACTTTTAGCAGTGTAGTCTATCTTTGTCCATGATGGTGGATTTTACATTAAAATCTATTTTATCTGAGATTAGAATTGCCACAACTGCCTTTCTTTGTGCATTGTTAGCTTGATATATATTCTTCCATCCTTTAATTTTCAGTTTGTTCATATCTTTAAGTCTAAGGTGAGTTTCTTATAGGCAACATACAGATGGGTCATGTCTTTAGATCTGAGATGTTACTCGATGTCTCTTTACTGGAACATTCAGTCTATTCACATTCAGTGTAACTATTGATAGGTATGTATTTAGTGCTGTCATTGTGATATGTTTATTTTTGTGTTAGTGTTTTCTCTGTTGTTCTTATTAATCTGTTCCAGGACATTCTTCTTTGTGTGTTGATTTTTCACCTTTTTCAGGATTGATTTTGTGGTTATTGAGACTCCTGTATTGTATTTCTTGATTTGATATGTTGCATCTTTATTGTGCTTTATGGCTGCCCCTGTGATCCCTGTTAATAAACTATGTATAACCCAATTTTAATTAGTACCAGTCTTATTAACTTCTTCTGTATCTGGAAGGACTATAGCGACTGTAGTACATACCTCTTTTTAATATGATGACACCACAGTTTTCATGATATGATCACTGGATCATTTCGTTCACTATTATAGCTTTGATTGAGTTTGGAGCCTTCCCTAACTGAGTAGGTTTCTCAGTGATGTGTCCTGTATTTGCTTCTAAAATATAAAGTTAATGGTTTTGTTTTATTCTTCTAAGCTAAGAGATTCCTTCAGTATTTCTTGTAGCTTTGGTTTGATTTTTACAAAGTCTGTGAGTTTCTGTTTATCTGTGAATGCCTTAATTTCATTTTCATATTTGAAAGATAGTTTTGCAGGATATATAATTCTTGATTGGAAGTTCTTCTCCTTCGAGGTTTTCAATGTTTCATGCCCCTGTCTCCGTGGCAGTACTGTTTCTGCTGAGAAAACCAATGAAACCTACAAGGTTTCCCTCTGAATGTTAGCTTTGCTTTGAGTCTTGCTGCCTTTAAGAGTTTCTGCTTATGTTTCACTTTGTTAAGCTTGATTATAATATGTCTTGGGATCTTTCTTTTGAGATCTATATCAAGTGGCATTTGATATTCATCTTGTATATCTATATTCTCTTCTTTCTTAATTTCTGTCAGCAGCTCAGCCACAATACTATCTGTGTTCTCAGGTGTCTCGCCTTGTTCAAGAACTCCAATTAATTGTAGATTGTTCCTCTTAATAGAGTACCACATGCTTCTTAATGTTTCTTCATTTTTCTTTTTTTCTGATTTCTCCTCATAGATCCTGGAGTCAGTAGCTCTGTCTTCCAAGTCAGAAAGTCTCTTTTCCATGTGTTCCACTCTGTTTTCTTGGCTTTGAATTGAAATTTCTGTCTTTGGTTTTGTTCTTGATCTGTTGGTTTTCAGAGTACTGATGTTCCATCAGATCAAACATCTTGCTTAATTTTTCATTTCGCTCTGCTGTATTTTGTATCAGGTCAATGGGACTCTATACGTAACCCTTTTGTATTCACCTTCCAATAGTTTCAGAAAGGTTTCTTCATATGGGAAGTTCTTTGGTGCTTTCTTTGGGGGCTTTCTGAAGCCATGGGTGATTTCTTGGTTATGGTTTTCTCCAGAGTTTGTTATTTTGGGGGATCATGTGAGTCAATAGAGGCTGGGAGAGATGTTGTGAGGATGGAGTGCAGTTGTTTCTATAGGCTGTCTTAAAATAAAAGGTAAAAGGCATCTGACAACTTCCAAAGTCAGTCAAGTTTTAGGTGTACAGATCCCTCTTCCCAGCTTGCAGAGTAAGCACCTCTACATCCAGCCCAGATGTTATAGACTAGATCAAAATACGGAACGGTTACTTCCCTGCTGGCCTCTGCAGTCGGTCCCCAGCTGCAGGTGACACTGTTTAGAACACTTCTTGGGCAGGCAATGCCTGCCAGCCTAGGAATTAGGTCCAGCTGAGGCCTTCATATTGGTATCTTGGCCTCCCAGTGAAAATAGATGGCATCCTGCATAAGCTCCCCACCTGCTTCATTACTGGCTACTCAATGGTGGAGACAGAAAGAAAGGCCAAAGGTGCCAAGATGAACAGATTCCAAAGCTGAGCTCTCAAAAGACGGCAATTTTGCCTGTTGACCCCACCAGCGTACATCTGAGATTAGCTGCTAGATAAGAACCCAACTCCGTCCACCAGCTAAGACAGAGGAAAGAAGTTACAATGGCAAGTTACCTTTGGTCTGTGAAAGCCAGCACTCAGCAAGAGTGGGCATCAGTGAAAGAGAGGAAGCTTTCTGTTCAGTGGTATGAAGTTCAAATTAAGAGCCCTATGCCGTGTCCCAGGGTTCACTGGGTGTCAGAAGGCTCCGTTCAATTCTCATTTCAGGTCTTGGTTTTAGAGAGATGTGTATTTAGTCTGCCATATTGACTCCACCCCGCATGGAATAATAATTTTTTTGAATAACATTCTTTGTTTTATCACAGAGCAGCATAGAGCACAACCTGAAGCTTCTTGGAAGGCTTCCTTGAAGAAGTGACAGCCGAGTCAGTGCTTAAATCATGAGCAAATTTTGCCTTTCTCTTGCTCTGTAGATCTACATTTCTACTTCTCTTTTGGGCAGCTCTTACTGTTACTCCAATTTCTCTACTATTACCTAATCTTTCTTTGCAAACTCCGTGTTCTTTATTTCTCTGACTGGCCCCACCTTTCTTTTCCAGTTGTCATAGTGAAACATTAATGAAAATTTAAATATGATTATTATATTTATGTTGTTTTTATTGACATCTCTACTTCCTGTTCCTTCTTATGTCATTCTATCCTATCTCAATTAATTCAACAAATACTGATTGAACATTTGTTATCTGCAAAAGTTTTCCTAGACACTGGAGGCACAGATACAACCAAACCTAGATTCTATCCTCAATGTGTTCACAGTCTGATACAAGCAAGACTTAGTATATTAGTTATAACCTTTTCCATAATAAGGGAAAACCAAGTCAAGCTGGCTTAAACAAAATGATAATTTATTGGACCATGTAATTGGACAACCCAGGTTAGAGATTTAGATAAAGCATACTCAGTCTTCAGGCAACTAAAAAACTGACAGAAATTGGTTTCTTCATTTTTTTTTCTTTCAATTTACTTGTTATTGGGTCATCACTGGTCATAAGATAGATACAAACAGACTCTAAGGGTACAATGTTTCAGGATTAAATACAGCAGCAGAGAGAAAATGCAGACACATGTTAAGATGTATCAGACACACAGGGAGCATGCAGGGAGGATAACTTTCACCTAGTAGATGGACTTGGGGGAGGCTGCCTAGGAGAACTAATATCTGAAAAAAATACATTTATGAAAATTTATCTGAGCTAAACTTCAAGAGCCTGAAACGTCAGCTCAAAAGACTTCATCAACATCAATCTCAGCAATTGCAGAAAATCTTAGGAAAAAAAAATCATTATTCATTCTTTTTACTTTGTGTTATCTGTACAACCAAATCTCTGTGATCTAAAGAGGAAGAATAGGATACAAGCAGGTGCATGGTCTGTCTGTCACCATTCAACATTTGTTTCCCACTAAGCAATCTGAGACCTGAACTCCAGTGGTTGTTTACTTGTCCCGGCTTTTTCCTTCACCTGCCCAACCAATTACACTCAGACTGTGTATCCGCCACCAGACTGACTTCAGGGGAAGACTATGAAAGCTGTGTGGCACAGGGTCACTTCACTTTAAGTGAACCCTCAAGAAAAAACTTCCTGGAATTTAGGATTGCTATTTCTGCATCTCAGCAACTGTAGCAGAGAACACAGAGGCAATTAGCATCTCCACCAAAACCCCAAACCAAACCAGCTGCCAAGGAGTGGATTTTAGTTCAGGGTGACTGTACAGGACAGAGTAGAACTGCCCCATAAAATTTTCAACGAGCGATGGGTAGATTTGAACTGTGGACCTTGTGGTTATCAGCTACTCTCTCAACCACTGATCTCTGTATCCACCTAGAGATATGTAAAAAGTCAAACTCATTGGTCCCACCCATTTCTACTAAGTTATTTTTAGGAATCAATTCCTCACACATTTGTTTTCGGTCTTGAAATGTGACTAATGGTTCATATCTTGCTAGTATTTGGTACTTATCAGAATATATGCAGATCACATTATTTGCTTAAGGTTAATCATTACAGAGCTTTTTGGACCAACATCATGAAGAAGGACATAGCACAAGTAGTTGATCTTATCTGTAATTTCAACACAACAAGTCACTGAAGCTACTTGGGTGTATAGATGAGTTACACAGCACATCTGATGAGGTGCAAATAAGCAAATGATTGATTATCTTCTGTGCTCTTCAGTCAAGTGTGTGGATACTTTACAGAAAGGTGATTTTAAAGAAAATCCCTACAATTCTAATGTATTTGAAAGGACTTTGAGACAATATTCATGAAATAGTGCAATATCTTGCAGCTTAAAAGTATAGAAAAAGCAAAAGAATCTGTGCAAGCAGTCTAAGTCTCAAAATTTTCGTGGGTGTCAGTGTGAGAGAAGTTTAACCATGATTTTATAAACATGTATATGAGTATGTAAGTAAATATGTAAGAGTTATGTGCTTCTAAACTAAAAAAAAAAAAAATCAAGATTGGTATGTCATCAGATATAAAACAAGTGCAGAAGAACTTAGACTATCTGTGCACTGGTTTCTCAACATGACCATTTCTAACCTAAGAAAATAAAAAATTACATATTATACAGTCATACACCCACACCCACACACAGATACAGGTATATAACTATATATACTGCTGTTTCACATTACAACAAATGCATGTATTATAGTCCTTAAATGACCTTAGCCTGAAATCTTTAAATTACCCATGATTCTCTTTTTTTATAGCTCTGGTGTTGCAGAGTAAACCCTGGTAGTGTCATGGTTAAGTGCTATGGCTACCAACCAAGCTACCAACCAAAAGTGTGGCAGTTCAAATCCATCAGGCGCTACGTGGAAACTATAGAGCAGTTCTGCTGTGTCCTATAGTGTTACTATGAGTTGGAATCAACTGGACAGCAGTGGATTTTAGTTTTTCAGGGTGCAGTGGTTAAGCATTTGGCTGTTAATCTAAAGTTCTGAAGTTTGAATTTACCATTCATTCCTTGGAAACCCTGAAGAGCAGTTACACTCTGTACTGTAGTGTCCCTAGGAGTCAGAATCAAGTCAACTACAATGGTTTTGGTTTTTAGTTTGTTCTTCCCCCTCAAACTAATAACAAGGAACATTTGAGACATCATTTATCCATAGCAGTATTATCATAGTTAAAATCTTAGTTAAAAGTGTTTTTTTTTTTTTTTAAAGAATCATTTTTGTCTCATTTAAATTCTTTGTATGCATGTATTTTGCAGTTGTCATGGATTGAGTTGTGTCTGCCCAAAAATGTGTATCACTTTGGCTGGGCCATGATGCTCAGTTTTATATGACTTTTTTACATGTTATAAATCCTGCCTCTGTGATGTTAATGAAGGAGAATGGGTGGCAGTTGTGTTAGGGAGACAGAACTCAATTTACAAACTTGATTGTGATTTGAGGCAATGCCTTAGGACATAAAAGAAAGAAGTGAGCACAGAAATAGGAAAACCTCATACCATCAAGATAGGAACACAGCAGGCAGTGTGCATTCTTCAGACCTGAGGTGCCTGTGCCTGAGAAGCTCCCAGTCCAGGGGAAGACTGACAACAAGAACTTTCCTTGAGAGTCAATAGAGAAAACCTTTTCCCTATAGCTAATGTCTTGAATTTGAACTTGTATTCTACTTTTCTGTGAGAGCTATGCATTTTTGATATTTTTATTATAGCAGCATTAGACAGTTGATAATCTAGAAATTGGCTATCTAGCAACTTGCTGGATGGAACTATGATAATCTTGAGTATAATAAAAACAACCATTATTTGAACACTTACTATATGTTAAAATTTGAATTTTATAACCAAGTGTGTCTTACATACTTCATCAACATTTAACCCCCATAAATGTCTTATGAGGTGAATTTATCAATATATTGTTTTATATATGAGGAAATTGAGGTTAAGAGATGCTGTGAAGACCTTGTAAGCAGTGGAAATTGGTGACTCTAAAGCTGAGTCTTAACTATCTCTCACTCATCTTTGGAGTAAAGTCAAACCCAAATACAATCGCTATGTGCGAGTCACCAGCAGTACTCAGCTGGCAAGGTCATACCCAGAGTCCTGGGAGAATCAGAACAGGTCAGGACACAGGACCTTCTCATGAAAGCAAAGGAACGTGGGGAAAGTGAAAGGAGTAAGAAACCACAAGAAAAAAATCAATGAGATGAAAAGAAAGGAGTCAGAAATGGCAGGAAAGAAGAAAAATCATGAGAAGAAAATAGAAGAGAGCTGCGGGCAGTAGAACTGTCTGTGAGTCTACAGCCTCTGACTGAAATTTGGTACAGTGATAACCCGTAACTTCAAAGGCTAAAAGAGGCCTCTGAGCAGCCCTGTTGGATTTTAAGGCTGATATATTGAAGTCATGCTAATTACTCTTGATTTATCGCCATTAATTTTGGACATTAGTATCACTAGCTAGTTACATGATAGCTCAGCCTATGGATTATTTACCTTCTAGAAGCTACAAATTTAGTGAACAGGCTGGTGAGGAGGATGGAGGGAAGGTGTGTGTGTGCGTGTTCTTTTTTTCAGAATTTGGTAAGTTGACAATAATCAACTCGATCTTTCAAAGATTTGTGAGAAAGGAAAGAAAGAAAGAAGAGAGAGAAAGAGAAAGAAAGAAAACATAGAAAAGTAGGCAACCCTAAGAAATGACAATAGTTTGGGTATTATACAGTATAAGAACGTTTATTTTACATGGATTCTCAATAGTATTGTGATATAGTGATGACAATTGGTTCACCTTAACAATAATGACCTTAAATTACTAGGCAAAACAATTCAATTACTATGGAAAAGAGTGGAAAGGGTAAATACAATATTGAAATACTCTCATACTTTTGCAAATTTTTCTTAAATCATCCAGAGAATGCATTTCCCATTATGTATAACTGTTAATACACACATTTTTAACAAGATTGAGATACATTCATGTACTATATAAATTGTTAAAACTGTGCGGGTGTGCGGAGCACTTTACGACACAGATGGATCTCCAATTTGATGCCAATATTTTTTAATGTGGGAGAATAACCTTGTTTTGTTTTTTTTTTTAGGGGGAGAGAATAATGAGTCATCAAGTAAGTCTATTTATTTTATTCACCAGAGTTTGATTAGTGTGTTTAAATACATTTTTCTAATGTCCTTCTAATAGACTGAGTTGACATATTTTAGTTACTACATGAAACCATCAACAATGAGAAGCAAAACTGGCCAAAGGTTGAAAACGAATTTGTACATTCTTTTGTTTAATCAAATGACCATCCATTTTTCATAAAATTCATTTCCGTGTTTTCCCTCTGGGAACCCTGGCGGGCAGATATGAGTGCCATATGACCCTTATTATTTGTTCAGAAGGTTATTTCATTAACAAGGATATTTCAGGTGTTTCATGTGTGTTAATTTTCCATGTAATGCTTTCAACCTGTCTGGAATATGTTGATTTTGCACAAAAGATTTCCCATGCATGTGGGAAAGCTTAAAGGGCATCTTTTATGCCCTATGTTGAAGAGATGAATCAATTTCTGCAGAAGTCATTAAAAATGGAATTAAAGTCCTCATGCAATGTTACGGAAATTAGTAAAAAGTAGTTGCGACATGCCTTTGAAAACTGACAAAACAAAAATCTTTGGTTTGAAGTTTTAAATAAAGAATTAAACGAGGGCTGCCACCATAGGTTTGTCACTCTGATTCTTACTTTCGATGCAAAATAAACTTGACAAACAATATTTAACTGCCCATTGGGATTTCACATGGGGTTCTCCTCTGAACTTAGGGCTTCCCCAGTCTTTAGGAGTGATACAAAACAAAGAGAAGATATGGAAGGATTGGATTATAAAATGTATGGGTTTCTCTAGGACATCAAATATATAGTATTTTTATGTGAAACACAAGTGCCGGGACTAGAATCCAAGGGTTTTGATTCCTACTCCTTCAGAATTTCCTGGTGCTGCCTTCGAGATGGCATCTAAATGGCTGTGCCAAGATGTTGATGAGCAGATGATCTCAACTGAACGGCTAGCTCTGTAGAGCTGGGCTGGGTGGTTAACTGTGGTTAACATTTGGGGTGTATGTGTGTGTACATTTTTTTTTTTGTAAGTCGGTAGACAGGCCTAAACAACTGGCAAATGTTTCCTATAGAACAAAATAAAACTAAACCCACAGTTTAAATTCACTCTTCTCAAGAAACTCACAATGGTTGTAAAAACAGAATGCTCACACCAAAAAATAATTACAAGTGTATGGAAAGACGTGATCAAACACATACTTTAGAATACGTTTGATCTAATCAACACGACATGTAATCACTTGACTTCTTCACAAATCCATTGAAAATGCAAGCATCCTTGGTAGGTCACGTGGTAGCACGACACCTCACTCAGGACACCTAGAAAGTCTCCCTCAGAAGAGAACACCCAAGACAGTACCAGAGTGATACTCCAGCATATTTAGAATTAGTTATGATGCTAACTAGTTAACTAATTATTAGTTAAAAGCCAGTCAAGCACTTGGTTTGGCTGGCTTATCATTAGTTACAAAGGTTCTTTGAAATTGACTTTAGAAAAATCTTCTAAATTTCATGCTAAAATCAGTACTTTGTTTATACACATTTAAGCCTAAATATAGAATTGCAATGTGTCTCAGGTAGTACTTCCATTTTATCCATTCATAAACTGTAAGATTTTTTTATAAAGGTTTTCCTCTACAGTTGATGTGAGGCATATATGTTTAAATGATGTTAATAGAATATTTTTTCTTACTGTCTCTCAGTAATCATTAATGTCATTTGGCTTAGTATTAAGTACACCTTCTATACTTAAATAATGTCTACAAAATGTCCCATTTTGTTCTCAGATGCAGCAAATATCTGCTGAATTCAAACTGAGTGTGGATGAGTCCAGAAAATGGCTTAGTTGAAATTCTGTCCAAACTATTTTGTGCTTCTTTAGCGAAACAGGCCACAAAAGCACAAGAGAAGGAATGGAGCTTGCTGGCAACATGGCTGGAATGTCAAGGAAACACCTTTTTTTTGGTGGCTTTTCACTCTGGTGACTTACAGACCCAGCTGGAACCAGGAGATACCCTTTACAGACAGTCTAATTTCTGAAGCTGAAACCCTAATTCCAAAAGAAAATTAACCACAGAATTTCAAATCTCCTCACCAAAATGTGCCTTAGAACTAGTTCATGGGAGACGTCACAGACTGTATTATTTTTTATTTTGTTATCATTAGTTTGGCTATCTACTATTCATACATTTTTTTTCTTTTACAGGAATTATGGCTTTTAAAAAGGCAGATAACATGCTCCATCAAAAAGGAGAAATATACCATTCCAAAAATAAACAACCACTTTCCCCTTAAGCCATTGGGTTTTATGAAAGGAAGTGCTAGGGAGACAGTGTGGTTCATTTTAAGGAAATTGTAAATGTTTGACATATAATTTTCTGTCAAGATAAAGCATTTCTCTCATTAAAAGGAAACGAGCACTCACTGTAGCCTTCAGCAGATGACTTCCTGTATTTTTCTTTTTCTTTCTACCTAATGTTAAATAGTGCATTACAAGCAGTCAACAAAAAAGTCAAATATTTGATTCAGTCAAAGAAAATGGTATTTTCTGTTTTTACCATTGTGTACATGAGTGACATTCAAAAAGTTTTAATTTCCTCCTAGCACTTGTGATGTTTTTAGAATTATTGTTAACTCAAGGGACTGCAGGAGTTCAAACATCTCATCATTGGACTGAATGGTTTACTCTATGAATGCAATCTCTGCTGCACAGGAGGTAAATTTCTTTCAGATGGAAGAATTATTCTGAGAACACAGCCAACGACTCCTCAGCACTGGGACAGTAGCAGAGGCCTCATTTCCACTTTTAAAAAGGCCAGAGTACCGCAAATAATGATCAGACATTCTGTACCACTGCAAACAGTTTATGGGAAAGAGGTTTTAGCCAAAATAATTTAGATCACTGAAGAATTAATAGTGTCACTCATCATGTCTTTCAGATAATATGAACTTTCTTTTTTAATGAACTTCATGAAAAACTCCTTATGAAGTTTGAACTTCATATGAGGGAACTAACTATGTGACCATGTTGTATCTCTTGATATTTGTTTTAAAGTTTCTTTTATGATGACTCTCTACTGAAAAATTTCATCTGTCTTTCACATTCCAGTTTCTAAATGTGGTAGACCACACTTTCTGTCTTGACTGCCTCACATTCATTTTAGTCTTGTCCTGTGCCATCAAGCCATAAACGTCATTGAAACTCTACTTATGAAAAGTCATATTCCAGTTCCAGAGTTCTTTTTTCATTAGTTATTTGATCTTTTTTACTTATTTGATGCTGAAAATAACACTGCTCATTAGTTTATTTCAGTTTCATGCTTGCCTTTCAGAATGCTCTTTAAAAGAATCTTTTAGTTCTCTCTTAAAGACCTCTGTTTTCCACCTTTGACTTTACATCTTCCTTATTTTATAAAGCCAAGCCAGCCAAGTGCCGTCGAGTTGGATTTTATAAAACAGGTTTATTATTTTAAGTGTGTAAATTATTTTTATTGGGGGGCATAAAATTGTGCCTGTGCACTTTAAATTTGGCAGGTTTAAGTAGGGAGAAAGACAGAATAAGTAATTTCCACCAAATTCTCAAATGGGTCTATGACACCAAAGTGGTTAAGGGTCATTACTTGATAACACACTTTCAATGATCACATTTGCTATTACAGTAGCAGCTACTTCTCTTCTGAGGCTATGTAGCCATCCAGGTGTCTCTCCCCTGGTGGCATAGTGGTAAAGTGTTTGGCTGCTAACCAAAAGGTTGGTAGTTCAAATCCACCAGTTGCTCCTTGGAATTCCTGTAGGACAGTTTTCCTTTGTCACTATGAGATAAACTCAACCTGATAGCAACTTTTTATTTTTTTGGTTTTTATTCCTCTGATCACCTGACTCAAATGTCCCACAGGCACCTCAGTTGGCATATTCAAAACAAAACTCATTGCTCTCCCCTTAAACACGGTTTCCTCTTACGTTGTGGGCTGAAGGAATGTCATTAGTTAGCCCAGAAACTTGGAAATTATACTTGCCTCTACTGCTAACAAGTCATTATTTCCTATAGATTCTTTTTTGCTTTCACAAATTTCCCTTCCATTTTCCTTTCCATTTGGCTCTGCTTAAATCTGACCTCATCACTTCTCTGCTAAGAGATCCCTTTAAGAATCTGAAGAAAATCACTCAATCTATCTTCCCTCTCCATCATATTATAGAATCCAGAATCATATTCCCTGGGTTTCTATTAGTTTCTTCATTTGCCAGCAGTTTTATATTTGGAGATTATTTATCTCTCAGTGCTTAGCTTCCTTATCTGTCATGAAGTATTATCTAATAGGGTTAATAGTAGTTCCCACCTTGTGCACTTGTCAGAATTAACCAGACTCACTGCTGCTGAAAAATTTCTGATGCATAGCAAACCTATGGGACAGAGTAGAACTGCCACATAGTGTTTCCAAGAAGCGCCTGGGGGATTCAAACTGTCAACCTTTTAATTAGCGGACGTAATACTCACATACTACACCACCAATGTTTCCAGTCAGAATCAAATGACTTAATCTATGCAGAGCACTCAGAAAACTAGTAAATTGCATGTGCTCTCTAGTTGCTAAAATTATGACCAAAAAAACCCCCATCTGATCTCCTACTTCTAGACTTGTCCACTTTCAATGCATTCTCCTATACTGTGACTGGGTAATTTTTCTAAATTGTAAATATCATGGCTACATTATTTACATCTCATTACTATCACAGAAAGAAGGAAAAATGCCACCACCTTGTTCTGCCTCAGTTGACATATCTAATATCATCTTTCAGTGTCTACTGCTTTTTATTCTGACCTTTTGACTTGTGGACATATGCATACCATGCCACCCCCCACCCACCATCCTAGGATTCCTGACTCATAAACATGTGCGCACTCTGGAGTGTCCTCTACTTTCTTTATGGGGTGATTTACTCATTACTTCCTTCATCTACCTTATTAGAATCAATCAGTCTATGTTTTAAACCTGGGTCAACTTTTTCCAGCTAAATAGCCTTGGGAAAATGACTCATGTTCTTCATGGAAGCTACAGAATGGGGAGCATGGCAGCATCATAGCTCCCGCACGCGGCCAGTGTGAGAAGTAAGTTAATTCGCATGAAGCTCGCACAATGCCTGACTCATAGCAAACATTCAATCAAGTCCCCAAGAAGACTTTTCAGATGCTGAATTCTGTCCTCATTGTTGCAGCTCTAACATGGTTTTAATGTCCCTTCTGTGTGCACTGCTAGTGTGTGGGTGCCTTAGGTTCTAGCAACCTATCCTGAGATACATTTGTCTGCTTACCTGCCTCTCTCTTCACTAAACTCTAGGCTCCTTGAAACCACAGACTGAACTATGTCTTTATTCTTTTTCTAGTGATTTGAACAGAATCTGGCACATTCTAAAACTCACTGCTGTCAAGTCAATTCTGATGCCCAGTGACCCTACACGACAGAGTAGAACTGCTCCATAGGTTTTCCAAGGAGCGCCTGGCTGATTAGAACTGCCAACTTTTGGTTATAACTCAAAGTACTTAACCACTAAGCCACCAGGGTTTCCTGGCATATTATAGGAGCCAGAAAATATTTGTTAAATTAAAACAGATGAATATTCTTATCTCCCAGAAGATCATCTGAAACTAAGTAGTGATTTTATATCTGTTTTTTGAATGAATGGATAAGTTCATGAATTACTTCTCAGAACACCAGGAGTGTGCTCCAAGCTGACCTGGACAGTCAGACGATTCAGCCCGAGTAATATTACAGTGGAACTGAAATACTCCTTTCTTTCTGCTTTTCCTTCTTTTTTTCCATGCTGGTCTTTCTTTTCTTTAACTTTTATGCTTTTCCAGTAAATAAATTATTTGCTACATAATATAATATTCACCTCATGGGTACAACAAATGTGACAATGCTTTAATAAATGCTGGACACAGATGAGAGGTAAATGTGTGACAGTCACCCACCTGAGGCATCCCAATTGCCTTCCCCAGAGGAGACCCAAAGCTTGTTTCCATGCCTGTATCAATACAAGCAATTTACTTCCCATCATAAGTGTAAATTACCCAAAACATGAAAAAGTCAGCTCAGTTTTGAGACTCTGATAGCACTGAGGGCAGTATTTCTTTAGTGGGTAATGTTTCTAAGAATAAACTGTCAGAGATGTGACCACCGTTTGCAGACAAAGTTTAACTAAAAGTAAGTGTGTTACTGGAAGTCTTTCAAAATGAGTGCAGTTGAGGTTGAAATAATTATTTACGTAAGACGTTACTACTGCCTACCAAGAACAAGAAGAGGAAAGTTTGGTCAGTTATTTCAGAAAATATGTTAATTCATTTAAGCTTAGCTTAAACATATTTCTTGATGACATACTTTAGTAGGAAAGTCCTGCGAAACTAAACAAAAATTCCCCCAATATGCAAAGATGAATTTACAGTTCCTGATCCAAACAAATGTTTGGAGAAAAGGTAAATACCTAGCCAACATGTTTTTTAAAAATACTTTTATCACATACCCTTAATTTGTTATAAACACACTAGACGGCATAACAATAAAACAACTACAATTTATTGGGCAACTGTTTTATAGATATGCATAGATGTCAAGTGTCTTATACAAATCCCATTTAATTTTTGCTACAAAGCAATCAGGTAAACGAAAACAATCCGATTTTAAGCCAGCCAAGCGCCAAGAGATAAGAAAACTGAGGTTAGAAGGAGCTGCTTGGATGATTGTCAACAATCAGACACTCTTGGGCACTGAATTTACATATTTTCTATGAAAGAAGTTTTGTATATACAGACTTAATAAATGTGTGTTTGATTGCCTTATGTCACTTGGAAGAGAAATTCTGTCTTTAGTAGTGTGTTCTTTACTTTTATATGCAACATCGAATTTAGTCCTCTTGAATCACTATGATGTAGGTACAATTATCCTGATTTCATAAGTGAGGAAATTGTTTTATAAAAGTTCAATGAATTGACTATGACAAAGTAAATTACCAAAAGATTCATTTTCTTGTGTTGTAGTATTCTATTCAGGCTGTCTCGGAAATGACTGGGGCAAGCTGACATCAGACGACACTTGGAGTCAATTAAAATTTTTGGCTTTTTGCTTAGTGGCATAGCTCATGATGTATGTGTTTGTATATTCCTGTGGAAGTCCACCCTTTGAGTTTTTAAAATACATATTTTATAAAATTTGATACATTTATTGTGCTTTATTGGTTTTGGAATATTTGCATATGCAAATCTAAGAGATTCATATACAATCTTTCCATATACAATAAATTCATGGGAGAAATTAAGTTTTGGTCAGAGAAGCAGGCAAAGGTTTTACTTGTATGCTATTAAAATTAACATGAAAAAAGATATTTTAATCACTGCATGCTATTTTTTACATTACAGCATCATGAGAGGCAAATGGAGTATGTGCTTGATTGCCTGCTGATGCTTTTAAATGCCAAACCTAGCCAAATATCTAAATTTTAAAGTCACATCCTCTGCCTGTAAATTCTAAAGACATATTTATTAGACAAATACTCAGAAAAAAGGAAGAGGACATATGAGCTCTGTGAGAATCACCAGCAGTTGATATCTCTGAAATCAAGGAAAAAAGTACTCAACTCTGTGTGCTTTCTGTCTCAGGATGATAAGAAGAATGTGTTTTCAATTTTTCCCTGAAAATAGTCAGCTTGATTTGAGAAGAGAAACGTCTCATATTCATATTAATACTTAATTTCTAAATACTCATGAGCTCTATTAAAATTCTCTGGCAAAATTTGAGCAGGCTTTCCTTCCAGTGGGCTCTAATTTAAGGTTCTGGCAGGCTCTGACTGATTAGCAGGTTTTTTCCTTCCCTATCACATTATTGAGCACGCCCAAATGGAGCTCTGGGAACTCACTGTTTTTTAAAAAAATATTACTTTTGAAAGTATATAAAGGCTTGTTTAGACTTTCTAAAGGAGAGATATAATTCAAGGTAATGGAGTGTAATAGACAAATGTGAAATATTCTTAAACCAAGATTGCTTCATGTGGAATTATCATCTTCATTCATATCTATACATCAAAGTATGGAGTTGAACTAATTTTTCATTTAACTCAAGTCCAATGTTAAATGAAAGGAGCTTCCACATATGTACATTTTCTATACACACTGAACAGTTACATGGGTGGCCAAGTAAGCCACAGCTTAATGACAACCACTGCTTTCAGATATACGCGGAGTGCTCGCGGTGTGTTCGTAACCACTGACAATTCCATTTTTTTCCTTCAGTTGAAGGCTGACTAAAGAATGGACCTACAAAAGATGACATCAAGCTCTAAACTTTTAAGACCTCTGCTGAAACTGAGATGTTTTCCTTGAAGTGGGTGGGTGCACAGAGAGGCATTAGAAATTACTGTTGAATTGATGGACGAATGTTTTCTAAAGAGACACAGGCTTTCAGATATTTCCAATAGTGAAACAGTTCAAAAGAACTTAGTAATATTAAAATTTTATGATTTTCCCACTATCTTGAAGGTACCAAAGTATAAGTACAGTTAGATGTCTTTGTTAAATCTTCTCTGCTCAGGCCCAAGCACAAGTTATCCCAACAAAACAAAACAAAACAAAAAAAACAAACCCAGAACTGTCAAGTCAATTCCAACTCACAGCGATCCCCAAAAGTACTTCTCAATAATAAGAATCCTAACTCATGCACGGTGGCTGACAGGAACTGTCTTTATCTCCTTTTGCCTGCAAGTAACTCTTCTTCTACTCCTCCTTCCAAATTAAAAAAAAAACTATTAATAATATTAGTTTTAAAGTGGATGCTTCCTGTAACTCTCCCTTGAACTCTTAATAAACCTTTAATATTGACTAACTTCTGCCCTACATGGTTAGATGTCTAACACAAATACTGATTGATGAGGGCATAATAGATTCTATCTCAGTACTTAAAAGGAAAGAAAGAAAGAAAGAAAGAAAAAGAAATTAGAAACAAGAAAACTCATTTAGAAAGATATGGATTCTCCCAATTAAAATGTACAAATGCAATCTATGAAGTTAAAATATGACTCAGTTGTTACCGAAAACTTAATGATGATTTCATGAAGTTGGCAAGTACCAATGCCAACTTATAAATATGAAGCTGTTTTTACACAGCAACCAACACAAAGTATACAGTAGATTGAATTTATATTCAGTGCAAGTTAAGCAGCATATTTGCAATCCCAAAGTGAAGGAGAAACTCTTACCACCTTCTTTAGTGCAGAGGTTGACGAGGTTGTGGACTGCGTCCATCAGCTCCAGCTGCTGCTTTTGAAGGACGCTGTTGTTGGTGGTGGCTCTGGTCAGCTGTTTCTCCAGTTCCTGGATTATGTAGGTTTGACGAGAAATCAAGCCTTGAAGGTTCTCTTTTTCTTCCCTTAATGCATCCAACTCTTCCTTATGTTTGCCCTCCATTTCTAAGATTTTATGTTCTAGTAAACTACAAGGAAGTGAAAATAAGACTTAGCTTAGATAATGTTATACAAAATTTTGTGATTCAGTTCTTGAATTTATTTAATAGCACAAAATTTAACTATTTCACCATGGTGATTTTTTTTTAAGTGAGAGACTCAAGAATATAGCTTTTTGTTTTGTTTCATTGTTTAAACAGGAATTACATATACAGTCATATGTCACTTAACTGCCACAATATGTTCTGTGATACAGGATATTACATGATTTGGAAATTGTGTGAACAGAGCATTATATACAAGCAGTCCCCATTTTCCAAGATCTGACTTGAGTACAGCCTGTAGTTACCAAATGATCTCATAATACCTTTTATCCTTACAAATGAAGGTACATACAAAATTGCTAATAACAGTGTCGAGCTGTGTCTTTGTAGACAAGAACCATAGATACACAGTAACACCTGTGGGAAGCTGTTGTGTTTGTTATGTCCAGTTCCGTCAGCTACAGCCCATTCTGCAAACCTTTCTGAACCTAACGGGGCCCTGGATGTACACGTAGTTGGACACTGCACAAATGGAGGTTACGTTGTGCATAACTGCATAACATACCACATGAAAAATCATTAGATCAAACGTTGTCAGAGAGGAGCGCCAGTGGCATGAGGGTTAAGTGCTCAGCTGCTAGCTGAAAAGATCACGGTCCAAGCACATCTGCTGCCCCTCAGAGGAAAGATGTGGCAGTCTATTTTTGTAATTTTGTAAAGTTTACAGCACTGGAAACTCTATGGGGGCAGTTCTGTCCTGTCCTGTTGGGTTTTTATGAGTTTGAACTGACTCAGTGGTAACAGGTTTCGGTTTCTGGTTGTCAGAGTAGCATTTCCTAAATGTAATTTATTTCTTAGGGTGTATCTTATATCCAGGGAGTAGCTGAGTTGGACTCTAACAATTACAGTCTGGAGAAATTATAGTATAATTTCCATTAACTAAATGAGCACAGTAAGAAACAGAATAAACTAAACTAAACTAAAAAAAAAAAAAAAATTGGGTTCCAATTCTGAGTGACCCAATAAGACAGAGTAGAACTTCCTCATAGGGCTTCCAAGGAGTGCCTGGTAGATTCAAACTGCTCGCCTTTTGGCCAGCAGCCCAAAGTCTTAACTACCATGCCACTAGGGCTTCCAAGAAACAGGATAGTTCAGGAAAAAATAAAATGAACTTACACTCTTTTTACTTACTTTGATTCATCCATTTGAGATTATCAAAACATTAAAAAGACTTGATTAGTCTTTACAACATTTTCGTCGGTTCATGAAATGTTTATACAGAAACAACAGGACCAGGAATTAACCTATCTACAGTCATAATGAATTAGAATTATTTTGGATATCTGATCCTATGTCCTCACCACTAGTTTATCTTTCATCTGGCAGATAAGGATGAGGCTAAAAGGTACCACAAATAAAGGGTTATAGTTCATGAAATGAAGCGTTTATCAAGCTGGTAGCACTGTCTTACACAAGAATTTGGGCTGTTTTCTTCCAGCTGACACAGTTTGTAACCTAGAAACTTTCTACTCTCAGAATTCTTCCAAAGATACTCCCTTTGCATATTGCACATTAACAATAATAGAAAATGCAGAAGTCCTCTTCAGTCCTAGCAATTGACTAGGAGTCGAGAGTGTTTACATTTTAGAGTGTCTAACATACTGTATTACTCAGGGTTAAGGCTTACTCGGTCTTTTCTGTTCCATTTTGAGAAGGCTCGATCGGTCCATAGTTTACAAGGTGTTATTGAAATTTAACACACCAGGCAAAGCACTTAAAATGTACCTTGGAGACCTGTAGCACTGAATCTTTCCTAAGTTTTAGAAAGGAGACACTTGGGAGTGTTTTAAATATAACATACAGCATGTTTGAAGAGCCCCAAATATTCATTTGCATGTATGGTGGAACTACCTGGAATATTGGATTATCCTTTTCACAGGCTAATAGACATGCAGAGGGCTGCTCGTGGGCATTCCAGTCCTTGCCAACAAACCTGTCCTCCAAAGCGTGTAGTCCAGCTTGTGGAAGGAATGAGCCTGTGCTGAGAAATACCTTGACCTTTCCTATAGAAGATCTTTCCTGTAGAAGACCTTAACTGATTTAACACATCTCTGGTAGTGTGCCCGAATTCATACGTGACATTCTCATACTGAGACCCTTTAAGTCAAAAATCCACTGCTGTCGAGTCAATTCTGACTTACAGCAATCCTATGGGTCAGAGCAGAACTGCCCACAGAGTTTCCAAAGAGCTCCTGGTGGATATGAACTGCTGACCTTTTGGTTAGCAGACCTAAAATGTACCCACTACACCACCAGGCCCTTTAGGGACAGCTGAAACCCTGCTGGTGCAGTAGTAGAGTGCTAGAGCTGCTAACCAAAAAGTCAGAAGCTCAGATGCATCAGGCCCCTTGGAAACTCTGTGGGAAAGTTGTGCTCTGCCTATAGGGGTGCTGTGAGTAACAAGCCACTCAGTGGCAATGGGTTTGGCTTGCTGGCTTGCCTAATATTTTTTCTTTCTTTCTCTCTCTGTTTCTCTCTTCCTCTCTCTCTCTCTTTTTTTTCTCACTTTCTGCCTCTCTCCCTCCTGTTCTTCCCTTCCTCCCTTCCTCCCTTCCTCTTTCTTCCCTTCCTCTTTCTCCCTTTCTCTTTTCCTTTTTTGTTTATGAGTGACATCTTTCTTTTGAGTTGCATTCACTCCACTGGACATGGACGGAGAAAGGGCCACCTACCCTGTGTTGATCATAAAGCAAAAACAATTGCAGTGATTTTGATTACAGTGATTTGGGGAAGATGTGTGCTCATATTTTTTTAAATCTTTTTTGGAAGTAAAAACTTAGGCAAGAAAGTCAGAAGAAGAGAACATATCTGTAAGGGTCAGGTTTCATTCATCTTTTTTTTAGAATATTTTATATGCCAATAACTTGCTGCTGAAGTTTATAATTAAAAATTCCATCTCTAGTGGTTAAAAATATATATCCTATCTACTGGCTAAGTAATTAGTGTACTTGTCATGGATACGAAAGGAGGTTTGCTATGTGCCTGTTAAGTGCTGGCTTTCATAGATCTGAAGATTAAACACAGTTGATGTCTTAATTCATTCTCAGTTTTCATTCTGATAGTTTTGTTCCTAGTCCTGGGCTAGTGATCAGGTGTGATGCCCATAATTTAGGGCCTTTCAGTAGATAAGAAATTATGTCTCCTAAATTCAGAGTACTGATAGCATAGTATCAAGAAAACTTACCATAAACTGCTAAGCTGATTACAATGTAAAGATGAAAAATTGGATATTATAGTCATAAAAGCCTGGATAAAAATCTCAAATTACCATTTTGTCCCTGAATCATGAAGAACACTAGACTTTTAGTTTTCCTAACCAGTATGTCACTGACGGCACTTGGCTAACCAGCAGATAACATCCTGGTTTGGAAAACATCCTGTTATACTTGTAATGCGTATTTATTAGTTGTTGAGTGTCAACAGTGCACTCAGCACTGTGTGAAATACAAAATGACACTATTTTTACTCTAAGGATTTATTTTTAGAGAGAAAACCTCAAGAGAAAAATAGCATGTGAAAGAAACTTGTTTCAGACATTTTATATATATCTGTATTATACATATATAGACTGTGTATATATACATGATATGTATGACGGCACTTGGCTTGGCTCATGTATATATATATGTGTATGCAGCTATGAGTCAAAATCAACTCAGCAGCAATGGGTTTGTTATAGATATTGCACCACTGTTCTTTAACCTTTTATATTTGAAGTAGAAACCCTGGTGTTGTAGTGGTTAAGAGCCACGGTTGCTAGTTGGAAGGCAGGCAGTTCAAATCCACCAGGTGCTCCTTGAAAATCTATGGGGCAGTCCAATTCTGTCTATAGAGTCACTATGAGTCAGTATCAGCTTGACAACAGTGGGTGTGGCTATTTTGGGAGTGCTGTACTCAATGTGTCCCTTGTTCAAGAGGATGTATACTTAAAGATGGTTATTACATGAGATATCAGTGAAGAAGTTTTGGGGGTTTGTTGTTGTTGAGGACAATATGGAAAGAGCTGGGAATGTAGAGCTGATCAAACAAGTCTTGGCGCCAAAGGAAACATCTCCAGTACTAAACTGTGGAAGAACAGACCTGTATTTCCCGACTGAAAGTAATACACACCAGGTTAGAAAGGGCATTCATTATCATGATTCATTAAACACCCATTAGTGCTCCATGACTAGCAGACATCAAAATACACCAGCATAGCCCGTCATCATAGAACAGATATTCAAGAGAAGTGAAGAAGGACGTGCTCACGGACGTGAGAAGACTTCTCTCCGTCTCAGATATCTCAGGGGACTTGGAAATCCAAGTAACGAACATGCTAACTGCAAGCAGAGTGGAAGCATGCATCTTGCTTGCTAAATTGTAAGTTTTTCAAATTAATTATCTCTTCTAGTCATTTCATAATCTCATTGCTAGACTTGATAACTTTTCAACTCTTAAAAATTCCTTGTTAACGTTATGTCTTAGGGATAAACTTTATATTTATGATTATTTTGCAGATTTCTTCAGGAGAGACTGACCGTTGCTTGACTCCTTCATTTCCTTTGACATCATGCGTCTGTCTCTTCTGTCTTTTCTTCATATTTGACCTCCAAGAGACCATTCTCCTATCTTTGATATTTCTCCTATATTGTCTTATTTTCCACTTTGGAATTCAGCCCATTCTCCTCAGCACTTCCAAAATGGTTTGAATCTATGAGTTTCTTGCCAGAATAATTCATGTAGTATCTCTACTTAACATCACATTAAGATACTTTTATAGTTGTGTAGCACTTTTAACATTCTTGTCTACTTTGACTCTTAAAGCAACACTTGATATAGACTGAGTGTTTGTTGTAAGTCCCAGTTTATAGGTGAGAATCTAAATGTCTTTCCTAAAATTGTGCAGATATTAAGTGTTATAACAAGGAAAAAAGCCATGTCTTCTAAATTGTTACACTAGAATGCTTCCCATGGCAGCTCATTGCTGTGAAAATCAGAAATACACTGTCTTATCTCTAATTTGATATAATATAATCTCTACTTATTTTCAGCCATTTGCATTATACTAGGAATCAAGGCGTCAGCTGAACATATTCTTATTATTTGCTGCTCTCCATTGAGTTACTTGAGAACTTGTCACTCACAGCAGTCTTTGAACCAATCTATCTTTCCTTCAGCATAAGAAACAAAACCACTTTGCCAGGTGAGTTTTCTTTTTCCTGAACTGAGGTTTTACCTTTGAGGTTTCCTCAAAGGCCATTCACTGTACCTCAACAGCCCTGCCACTAAATTTAATTTTCTTACTTAATATACTGAGTATTTTTTTAAAAAAATGTTTTGTATTATATTCTTTCCCTAAAACCTTTCCTGTTTTTCTAACATTTCCCATTTCCAGGTCAGCTGGGAGATGCCACTTCATCCGGGTATGATGACTCCATATATATGGGTTGATTTGAAGGGTAATGTTATAGTCTTAGTGTCCTAAAACTCGGTAGGCAAAATAGTCTGATTTTTCTTGATAATGGCTGTCAGCAACAAAAGTAGCTTAGATTTAAAACATAAACCAGAAAACAGATGCTGATTTCATATTCCATTACTCTTTTCTAGACAATCTTCAGTATCTCATTAGGCAAAATAAGAGGTCCATTATTAAGTTATTGCTAAGTCTAGAGTTAGTAAATAATTTTCATTATAACATATCTTTTAAAACTATTGTTCTGTGGAATAATAATTCATAAACTGCAAGCCTAAATCTATACAAATGGAACTAGAAATCCAGAGTTTCTCACAGGATCCTTGGTACTTCCTGCTCCCCAGATGTTTGAAACACTTTGAGAAGAGACACTTTTTTTTTTGGCACTTCTAGTTTGAGACAGAGGTGCATTTTAATGAAGAATACAATCAACCAAAAGAAAATGTAGGCCTTGAGCTTGAGTTAAAGGCTTAGATGAGTGTACACTAATCCCTATTTTAAGTTTCCAGTTGATCTTTTTTTTTTTTCATTTGGTTTTCAGTCTGTATCCTTCAACATATCTTATTGGAAACATTTCCAATCATTGAATACATCTTGAAACTTTCACAGAATAAGCTCTCCCTTCCCAATTGTTTCCCACAATAGAGTTCTTAACATAGCAGCCAATGAATTCACAGTGGTGACAGTTGCCTAAGCTCTCTGTGTGTAAATATAACTCTTCAAACAAGGAGGATGATGTTAAAAATACAGAAACTTTCCATTTTTTATCTGCCCAAGCCTACTTAACAGATGTTTCAATATTTTCAATTTTTTAATATGAAAGAGGTCAGTGCATGTTGTAAATATGGATTTGCAGACAGTAATTTTTCCCCCATATTCAAACAACACTACTGTAAGTTCAGGTTAAATGTATACTTTACACTGCATACTTTAAGTTTCTAATTTGAATATAGTAAACAGTCTCTCAAAATTTGAATTCAATTTTTTTTTTTTGTAATTTAAAATCTGTACACCAAGCCAAGTACAGAAGTATAAAGATTACAAATAAACACTAGCTATTTCTTTTAATTGGGGATAAATAAGAATAAACTCAATATGTTGTGAAAGCCATTAACCAACACACACACACACACACACAAAACTCATCAATTTTGTGACATAAACATTTTATACTTCTGTGAAAAAACAGGTTGAACAATAAATAATTTAAAAAAACTGGAAAAACCTTACAAAACCTATGACCAAATTGTAATGTTCATTAAGAAGTTCATGTGAGTTAACAAAACAAAGGCAATTAGCTGACTAGAAAAAAATAAGAAATAGGTGGTTTCAACACAAGTAGGCTGGTCAGAGATGAGGAAATGTACATAGTCAATAAACACAAAAGGTGCACAGCCTAATCTCTCAGGTAAACATGATTAGCAAGGCAGTTAACAAAGGTTTGAAATACTGAAAATCCATACAGTCTTGGGGAGAAAAATGTTAAGTATGATTAATTCATGTACAATATTTAATGTAAACTATGTGATTTGCATTTTTTTTATTATTTTTGTTAATTGTACATGTATAAGTGTGTGTGTATGTTTATTAATAAATGACATTTGGGGAGCTAGAGCAACTGGGGTATTTACCCAGTCATCAGCTATTTAATAACCAAAATAATACTTAATATTACATATACTATCTGCTTTTACAAGAATTGTGTCTTAAAATAAGAAGACAATGACAAAACACAGTTGTTAGGTTTTGGGGGTGGGTGGGAGGATCACAGCCTAATAGCAGAGAGAGAATAAGTGAATATAAACACACATACACACAATAGCATGTTGGAAATAAGTGAAATAAGGGAAAAAAACAAGTTACAGTGCTGTCACATTAAGTTGTAATGAACAAATCTACCAGAGAAATGACTCATAGAGGAAATGCCATCTGCACTGACTTTTCAAGGAGGAACAAGGGTTTGTGAATTGACTAAGGACAGACAGGGAATTCCAGAAAAAGTATCCATCAAACTGTCCAAAACGGCACCGTGTGTTCTGTGTGATACTGGCATGATTATGAACATGATTAAACACTATGTGGACCAAGCACTGCTTTCAGTGCTCTGTATCAGCCCCATGAGGTTACCGCAGTTGCATGCTGTGGAGCTGGTTTTTCACTCACAGTGTTCCATAGGTTTTTCTTGGCTGTGATCTTTCTAAAAGCAGATCACCTGATCTTTCTCCTGCAGAATAGCTAAGTGGGTTAGAACCACCAACCTTTGGGTTAGCAGCCAAGTGATTAATTGTTAAACCATCAAGACTCCTCCTGTCAACACCATATATAGTACCATTCTCCTCTCCATGTTACAAGTAAGGACAGGAAGGAATAGAGAGTTTAAGCAACTTGCCTAAAGTCACACAAATAATTTGCGGCAGAGTGGGTTTGGAAATCCAGACAGTCTGTCCTCAGGGTATTGATCTTAGATTTTATCATTTATTATATAAAACATAACAAGACTTGGAGGAAGTCAAACTGGAAATGTTAGGATCCTAGTCATCACAGGTCATGTACTCTGCTAAAGAGCTTTGATTTTCTTTAGCTAGTTACAGGGAATCATTAGAGAGTGGATGCTCAAGCCAGAGAAAAATAGTCTGACTTACATTTTAGAACGAATACTTTTGCAGAGTTGGGGAGGTTTAAGGGAAGGGAAGGATTAAGATGTCTTTCCTTACATTTCCAAGAACAGCCCTGGTGGAATAGTGGTTAAGTGTCGAGCTGCTAACAAAAAGGTTGGTGGTTGGAACTCACACACTGACTGTGCAGAAGAAAGATGTGACAATCCACTTTTGCAAAGATTACACCTTTCAATATCCTATAGGCAATTCTACCCTCTCCTATAGGGTTTTCTAGGAGTTGGCATTGACTCAGTGGTCTTGGATTTTGTTTTTTTCTTTTTTTCCGTATACTGCCAGTTTGATTGAGATTTCTGTTCCACTGAAAGATATTGAGGTTAATGATATTTAAAAGAAAGAAAATGCTATATGTCACTGAATTAACTGCTTTTAAAAAATGAGTGTGGAAAAATAAAATATTCAGTTCAATAAGGATCTGTATGTATTTCGTTTACAAGAAATAGAATTAATTTTCTAAAAAAACATTGCCATCAATTATAACTCATAACAACCCTGTAGGACAGAGTAGAACTGCCCCATAGGCTTTCCAAGGAGCAACTGTTTGATTCAAATGACTAACCTTTTGGTTAGCAGCCAAACGCTTAACCACTATGCCATCAGGGCTCCTTAGAATAGTATGAATTTAAATTGACAATTTCCATTAATTCTTGCAATATACAACCTAATTCTACCTAGTCTAATACTAGAAGTTAGCAAGGTTGTACTTTAATGTCATGCAAAGAACTTAATAACTTCTTGTAAACTCCAGCTGGCATATAGACGAGGCTTGCCAAGTAAGTTCAGTGAATTCCCAATGTAAAATAAATAGTTTATATCTCCTAGTCCAGTATCAGAAAGAGTAAATAATGATCCACACAGACATAGGCAAAAAAAAACCAACCAGTTTTTTCTTTCTTCGTTTATAACTTGCTTGTGTTAAGAGAATAATTTGACAACCACATCAATTATGCTTGAGCCTGCATCATGTTGGAAAAATAATTTTATAATACTTGGGGCAGAGAATCATCATGAACTTGACTGTGAATTTGTCATACATCAGATGTTTGGTTATGGGAAAGTCACTTGCGATCCATAAGTTTCACTTTCTTTATCTGTAAAAATGGAAATAATAATGTACACTTTTCAGGACTGGTTGAAGGATTAGCAACATTGCTTGAAAAGCACCTGGCATTGATGGTAGACACCTATGCAGCAATCAGCATCAATAAAACAGTTGGAAAGGCCATCACATGTCTAGGGTCACTTCACTGTGTATGATCTGATGGAAGATTTTCCTAAATTTTCATTTAGCATGATCATTATCAAGTATACAAGGGATGCTGACTTCACTCCCTGTACACTTGGGAGATGTAGGAGGATTTCTTCTGGAATATTCTATCACTTGCCTGTGCACCCACCTGAGACAATGTTAGGGTTAAGTCAGAGGTGGGCAGATGCCTTGAAACTCTGTCAGCAAACCAAAGCAGCTGACCAACAATCCAGTAGCTCCAGGTTCCACTGAAGGAATTTGCACTATGACATCTTTCTCTGCCTACCTGTCTGCTCCTTTGTTTTGAGCAGAATCAGCTGGACACACCGTGGAGGAATAAATTGTCAATGATATGGTCCCAATTTGTGCTTGTACCAACCTCCTGAAACTCTGTAAGCAAGGAAAATACTAATGTTTCCCATTTACTTGGGCTCTTGGTTGTATAATTTCAATGATATGGGCCAGATATTGATTACTTACTTCCAAGTGCTGTTTCCCCCTGAGATAAAAAAAACAAAGCCAACTTTGAGATTAGGGAAGCATCCAGGAGAAAAAAAAAGAAAACCAAAGAAAGCAAACTGAAAGCTTCTCAGCATCACTCTGCCTAGATTGCTAGGAAAATAAACAGTGAGCCACTGTTGCTAATCCTATTCCTACTTTGTTCTTTTGGCCACTAGGGGATAAAGGAGTGAATCTAATGAGGACAAAAATCCATTTTCACCCTTATAAGTGATGCATTTAATTTGTCAGGATGTAAATCAGTAGGACATCTCAGCATGAGTGTGTACTATAATCCTGCTCATAAAATACTCCTCCTTGCCCTGCCAAAGACGCGCTCGACTCTCACAGGGGCAGCTCACTGATTTACCAGCTGAGGCCCCATCATGCTCAAAGCTGGTAAGTCACACACCCAGACACAACCCCTGACATTCCTTGGGGAGGAAGCGAAGCTTAATTTAGATAATCCCTTTTGCAAAGTGTATTAGCTGATCTAAACCAGACCTGGCCGACTAACGGCATGTTGTTCCTACATTTCAGAGACGCCTCAATGTAGAAATAGCTTCTTGTTGCATTTAAAGGATTAAGATTCACTTCAAGAATAGGTAGAGATGATCAGCAAACTATTTAAAAAATACAAACAACTTCATGTTTGCTTTTGACCTTCTGTCCACTTAAGGGGGTTGGATAGGGTAGCATATTTCTTTGTTGCTCTAGAAAGTGCTTGGCAGAGTTCCTCTAATTCCATTGCATATATGAAAACAAACAATAACAATAAACAAAATAGAGAAAGTATGTTGTGTATCACAAGTGGATATTTTTGGTTTGTATAAAGAAAAACATTGTTTTTCTAAGTGGTTGATGGGAGAAAACGCCTGGTTTAAGAATAGCTGGTCCAATACTCCATTATACACACTGGACCTTCTACAGGAAGAGAGATAACTGTAGCGATACGGCAGTACCAGGAAGTAGAGCATGTTGATAGAAAAATAGCCCAATGAACCACATGCTGAGGTCATATCATACTTAAAGGGCCCACAGTCAAAAAAGAAAGCAATACGAAGCAGGAGTATAAAATGCATACATATTTTTGTCAACGTGAGAATAAAAATGAATTTCAAATTAAAGTCCAGATCACCAAATTCCCTGTGAAATACTCATGCTGCTGAAAAAAGGAATTGCTGTTCTCTTGAAATGATTATCACTAGCAATAAATAGAGTGGTTTAGGTATTTTAGAAACCCTGAGTTTTTCTTAGAAATGAGAATTTAATGAGGGAAAAACATCAGCAACAGCAGCAACATATGAGATTAGTCCTCAGAGTCCACTGAGAGGCTGTGGCACTGGGGGAAGCCCCTTCTACTTGATCTGCTGTTGTCGGGTACACGTGAGTCGTGACTCACAGTGACTCCAAGCGACAGAGTAGAACTGCCCTCGTAGAGTTTTCAAGGCTACAATCTACATGGAAGCAAATCAGCTCTTTCTCTCGTAGAACTGTCGGGTGAATTCAAATTGCCAGCCTTTTGGTTAGTAGCTGAATTCTTTTTTTTTTCCAAATTTTATTGCGTTTTAGATAAAAGTTTACAGCTCAAGTTAATTTTTCATTCAAAATTTTATGCACAGATTGCTTTGTGACACTGGCCACAATTCCTACAGTGTGACAGCCCAAGTTCCCTGTGTCCTTCTATATAGTTTTCCTGTACCTTTCTGCTTTCTTGCCTCACTTTTACACAGGAGTTGCCCATCTGGTCTTAAGTATTTGAAAGCAAACCACAGTCCTCACATGCGTTTTGTAGGCTTTCTAATCTTTGAAAGTGGGCTTTGGAAGGGGTTTTGATTCTGAATTAGCAGACTGTGTGGAGGCCATAAGTCTCAGGGGTTGCTTTAGTCTCTGTCAGACCAGTAAATCTGGTCTCTTTGTGAATTTGAATTTTGTTCTATATCTTTTTCTAATTCTGTCCAAGACTCTATTGTGACCCCTGTCACAGCATTTGATAGTGGTAGCCAGGCACCATCTGGTTCTTCTAGGCTCAGTCTCATGAAGATTGGGCTTCATGCTGTCCTTTAGCACTCTGCTCTAGCATTTTCCTTGTGTCTTTAGTTTTCTTTATTCTTCTTTGCTCCAAGTGGGATAGGACAAGTAGAGGTATCTTAGCTTGCTGCTTGCAAGCTCTTAAAACTCCAGACACTACTCACCAAAGTGGGATGTAGAACATTTTCTTTATGAGCTATTTTATACCAGTCCCCAAGACTACCATCCCCAGCCCTCAGCCCCAACAACTTGGTTGCTGAAGGTGTTTGGATGTATCTAGGACACTTTTACAACTTTGTCTTGGTCAAGGTGCAACAGGCCAAGCTCTTAACTATTGTCTTACCAGGGTTTCTATTCTACTATTGTGAGAGCTAGTACTCTGCCTGGGCTTTACTGATAGAGAAATCACCTTTTACTCAGTTTGCTTTTTAAAAGTGACATTTTATAGTAAGACTTTATTAAGTGGAGAAAGATACCAGGTACCATCTTAAGAATTAGGATAGAAAGGGAGGGAAAAAGTCCTAAATGATCTGCAATTAAGGTAAGAGGAGGCATCTACATGAAATCTGTCATGGATTGAATTATGTTCTCCCCCAAAAATGTGTAGCAATTTGGCCGGGCCATGATTCCCACTATGTGTGGTTGTTCTCCATTCCATGATTCTAATTTTTATGATAAACAGGATCAGGATGGAATTGTAACAGCCTTACGCAGGTCACATCTCTAACCAAACGTAGATGAAATTTCTCTAGGGTGTGGCCAGTACCAGCTTTTATCTCTCATAAGATAAAATGAAAAGGAAGTGAGCACAGAGTTTAGATCCTCCATATGACCAAGAAAGCAGTACCTGGAGCAGAGCACTTCCTTTGGACCTGGAGTCTCTGAGCCTGAGAAGCTCCTTAGCCAGGAGAGGACTGAGGACAGGAACCTTTCACCAGAGCTCCTAGAAAGACTTCTCCTAGTGGTGACACCCTGAATTTAAACTTTTAGTCTACTTTACTGTGAGGAATTAAATTTCTCCTTATTAAAGCCATCCACTGGTGGTATTTTCTGTCATAGCGGCACTGTCTGGAGTTTTAAGAGCTTGCAAGCAGCAGGCTAAGATAGGATCAGACTGACTGTAATAAATCAAAACCTTAGAAAGCATAGGGAGCAGCAACTTCATGCTTATGGGAGGGGAACAATTTGGAGAAAGACAGTGAGAATAGCTGCACACCTTGAAAAACATACTCAATGTCAATAAATTATACATGTACAAATGTTGAATTGGTGTATATGAGTATATGTATATTGTGGTGTATACTTATAACAAATTACTTTTCTAAAAGGAAGTAAAAAAGAAAGAAGAGAAGGAAAAAGAAAAGCTAGAGAGAAAGAAGGGAAGAGAGTGACTAAAAGAGAGAGAGAGTTAAGGAGAGAATTTGGTTGTATATTCAAGGGCAGGGCCTTGTTGGCTTCCTAGTTTATTTTTCAGTATCCTGACAGCTGAAGCATCAGATACAGACTAAGAGATAATGCACATATCAGCAGGGAAAGAATTAAAGAACACAAATTCATGCCGACAACTTTTGAAAAGATAAATCATATGTGGTAGCATATCTCATGAGAGATGGATTAAAACCATCTTAGGTTATATCTGGGAATCCATGAAACACTATGCAGTTATTATAAATGATAATGGAGAGGCACATATTGATATGAAAAGATACCTATCTTCAAAAAACGTTGTAAGACAGATTGTATAGTATAAACAACTTTTTTTTGAAAAATGCATTTCTGTAGATATAATACATAGCAACATATGTAGCTCTCTTTGAGTGATAGAATTAGGATCTTTAAAATTTCCTTTTGTTTCTCTGTGTTTTTTTATTTTTATTTTTTTACAGTAAACATGGTGTTTATATAACTACGGAGTTTTGATGGAACAGCAGTTAAGAGGCCCGGCTGCTAACCAGAAATCTTGTGGACCTGCTCATTGGAAATCCAGTGGACCAGCTTTTCTTGGCTCAGTCTGGTAGTAATAAATGTACTATTCATATAATTACAAAAGACAAATAACAAAATAGAAAAATCATGCAGAATTGTCATTGTTTTGCTGATTAACAATTTCTAGAAAATCTTGTCACAATATCATCTTGAAATACATGACTGTAACGGAGTTTACTTCTACTGACAAAATTAAAGCCTGGGGTGGAGAACCCTAAATAAAGGGCAGTCGAAGCAAATTATACCTTTTATGGATACATGCCTGGTTATTGTATAAATGGTGTTTCTCCATAGGATCTGTAGTTTCAGAACATTTTATCATGCTATCAGTTCAGGGTCAGCTCCTACCAAGTTCATTTATATAGCTTTATAGTTCACTCCAAGACAATGAAATGATAAATAAATGTAGAACTTAGAAGGTACAAGTCATAGAGCATGAATGATGCTTTTCAGACTCTAAATCAACAGTCAGGCTAATCTTCTTCATGCAAAAATGTAATTGCAATTGGTGCCATTAAGTTCTACTTTTAGCAAGAAGTCGGGAAATCTTTCTAGGTGTAGATAGTATTAAGAGACCATAAGTTATTATAGAAAGAGTAAGACTAGGAGCCAAGAAACTCTGATTTTATTCCCTGTTCTGCTTCTTGAAACCTTTTTGACCATGAACAGGAAACTTATATCCACTGAGTGTCTGTTCCCTCACTGATAAATTAAGATCCTGGAGAACCAGTAAGTTTTCCACATCTCTTCCTGATTTGGAATATGGTAGAAACTCTATTCCTATCTGCACAGTAATCTTTAATTCAATACAATAAAAAAAAAATAACTGAATCTTCTTCAAGTTGTCCAAACAAACAGCCAGATGAAAATGTAGTTAATTATCAAGACAGTTGTGCCACAGAAGTCAGTACTTTGGATATCAACGACTGGCTGAATGTCCATCCTCTAAGTTAACGATTTCAAAATAATATAGAAGTTTGCTAGTCTAGGTCTCAAGTCATTCGAGTCTCACTGTACTTACCTGAGATGATTCATAGCTTATAAAACACAGCAGTGTAGTGACACCTACATAGCTGACTCAAGTTATTTATTATATATATTGGAAATGGTTTTTAATGAAAAGCCAACTTTATATGCAGGTAATTTAAAATATATATATATAAATGTTTCTTACAAATATTGGAATTGTAACATTTTGTAGTTTTATACAAACTCAAGAGTAAGCAGGGTAATTAGTCAAGGTACAGGGTTTCAAAGAGGGTCTCTTTTCTATTGCTATAAATTTTGATTCTGCTAAAAACTGGCAATATTTTGTGTCATTTTATTCAGTCTGAAGCCACTGCTGTCGAATCAATTCTGACTCATAGTGACCCTCCAGGTCAGGGTAGAACTGCTCCCCAGAGTTTCCACGGAGCAGCAGGTGCATTCAAACTGCTGCCCTTGGGGTTAGCAGACGTAGCACTTAACTGCTGTGCTGTCAGGGTTTCTGCAGTTACGTACAGAATCAAATAACTTGACTGGACACAGTAGAAACTAAATGTTAGAAAAATCAATGTGAAATATTCTGATAAAGCAAGTGTTTCAGGAATATGAGCAAGAGTATGAAATCTTTCATTAACAAGGTTGCTATATTCATGTTTAACTTTCCTGTTTTTTTACATTAAAAATAAATCTGGCTTTGTAAGTGTTTCTTGTATGCCATTTCAAAAGCTTTTTGTTTTTAATAGTTGGCAGAGAGATAGAGTATATAAATAAATATATACCTACTATTTTTGTATCTAGTAATTCTCACCTGTTTTTCTCATGAATTTTTAGGATTTCATTTGTCTGTTGAAGAAGCTGCTTTTCTAGTTTGTACGTAGATAATGAATTTTCCAGCAGTTGTATTTCAAGTCGAGAAGTTTGATTTAGTACCTGAAGATAAATACAAAAGTATTTCAAACATAATCATAAATCTAAGAACAGAAAACAATTATTTTGAAAACTTGTGTTTTCTTTTTTTAATGATATTTCTTGCACTGTAACTGATCAGTGTCAAGTTTATATTATTTAATGTCTTGCGTATCTCTTAAACATTATAATGGTTTGAGATTGAAGCTCACATTGAATGAGGAAACTATAATGTTGAAACCATTTTCATAATCACAATTTTCATGTTCTAACACCCTAGCATATCCTGTGGTCTTAGATGCTTTAGATACACATCTTCCAATATTTACAAGTGCAAGGTAAGCATTAGTTCAAGGTCTTAGACATTGTATATAATTAAGGATGAGTAATAGGAATGTAAAATATGCCTCCCTCAATTCATCACTTTATAAAAATCAATTAGAAATGTGCAAACAACTCTTGACATGGTTTATACATGTTCATTATCATACACTCATTGAGCACCCGGCAGGGCAGATCATGTCAGCCCTTCTGCGTCTCAAGTCATTTAATGTTCACAGCCACCTGTTGAGGAAGAATTATTTTCATCAGTTTATAAACGAGGAGCTCTGAGGTTTCAAACACAGAGAGTCTGACTCTTAGTCTAATATCTACACACACACATACACACACACTAATGAGAGTGAGAGTCGAACCATTTGGGGTCTTGTTCTAAGGAAAGGAAACGGTCAGTAACCCAGACTATGCTGAGGACAAATTGTCATTATCTTTTTAACTCCACCAAACTGGGTCGGATCTGACTCATGGCTGTATTTAGGTACACTGAAAATTATGCAACCCAATCACCACTTTGTTTTTTTAGAAACACTTATTGAAAGAGACCTGGGAAACCTTCTGTAGGACAAGTAACTACCTAAAAGGTTCTTTTCTAAAAATACCAGGATTAGACCTTAGCCCTGGGCCTATCTATATATGTTTTCTACATATTTATATATTTTCTCTCTATATATATTTATACTTTATTTATTTATATAGAGAGAAAATACATAAATATGTAGAAAATATATACAGAGAGTCTATATTTTATATATAGAAAAAGTATATATATATATATGTAACCTGAGGCTGTATCAGATACATCTAAAAGCATTTCCAAGACACATTGATAGGCCCAGGGCTGAGCTGGGGCTGGAGATTATAGGAGAGGAGATTGTATTTGTAGAGGGGCAGGGCCTAGAAGGTGGTAAGGTAAGAGCAGTGCTCACCTCAGGCACAACATTTAAGGGGATTCCCCTAGCCCAAAATCTTAGAAATGAAGATAAGTAATATTTTAATACATTACATAAACCAAAATTAATGCAAAAAAATTCGCTGATGTGCAGAATATTAAAACTGCAAACAATGACTTGTGCCACTTGGTCTCATTCTCTCTAGTTCCAGCTGTGCTAGTGGGGGATGGGAGGAGAAATGGTGAGAATTTGTACTGCTATTATTCATTTGTACAGCTGGTGTGAATATGGATCTAAATGCCATTTACTGTCATGCAGGAAACAGAAATAGAGAGATAGGAGAGCTTCCAGACTCTGACCCCACACTGATAGGGTTCAAATCCTGGCTCTACCACTTATTAGTTCTCTGGTCTAGGCAAGTTGCTTCACCTCTCTGCAGTACAGTTCCCTCACTTTTACACAGGGAATACTGGTAACAGTTAAAAAAGAAATATAATTTTTTTAATAGTAGATATTTATAAGTTGTTTAAAACAGAGATGAGCACATATTATCAAAGGTGAATTTTAATGCAGTTTGTGTATTAGTTCACTCATAATCAAAACTGGCTTTCAGAAGAAGTCAAAAATGGAATCATATAACAAGAAGGGGTGTGAATAATCACTAAAACCAGAGCCTTCATATTACACACTTGAAAAGAGGAACATGAAGGAGAAGAGCTGTTGGAACTAACTGATAACAGAGTGAGAAAAACACCAGGAGCTCCAGTGCGGAGGAAGGACAGGACATGGTGCGGGTTCCTGAGTTTCACCACCATGGCCAACAGGGGTGTATAGATACGCTCACTATCTGTCTCTTTTCTCATCATGAAACATGCTGAGCGAAATAGTTGTTGCTGCGGTAAAACTTGGCTCGATCACCTCTTGCTAAGTCTGGGTTGAGAAGGTCAGCAAAGGACTAGAAAGCAACACTTGACGAAATTACCATGCGAAGGGCAGGACACTAAAATGTATTTCAAAATTCCTGACATGATTCCACGAATTTACTGAATGCCTGAAGTCAGTTTTAAGAAAAGAGAGCAGCTATCCACGGAAAACAAAGGAGAATGAAGAGAAGACCAAACTGTGAGGGCACGCCTGAACAGCAGACAGGCATCTATAAGAGCTTATTATAAACAATGACAGAGTCCTGAAGTTAAATAATAATTCATATTGATGTAAATTTGATCTTGTACTAAGACTTGAATGCACTTGAGTGGTTTCATCCAAGCAGAAGACATCCTAGTGTGATAGTTCAAATAACCACTATGTAGACAATCATTCTTAGGAAAAAAGTTTGGTGCATCACACGTACCATAGACAAAGGGAAGAAAACAAAATGAAAATGGAAAGAACACACAGGCTTCATTTCTGAAAGTAGGACATAGTGTCTCTGAGCCATTGCCTACCTTCACTGCTTCCCTCTTTTCTTGTAGATTTGTGATTTTGCAGAAGGCTTTCTCAACTTTTAGCTATCTTAAAATGATCACTGATACATTTAATAAACTTTCTTTGGCCTCTAATGAGTACTCAGTCTTAGCTGCTATGCATAGGCTGTAATGTCTGGTTTTTATTTTTTTTTAATTTTCTTTAATATTTTCCATAACGTACATATCTCTTTGGCCTTATGGGTGCCCAAATGGCTATTAACTCTTAAAACCTTACACAACATGCATTTTAATTGCTTAAAGAATGACACATTACCAATTGACACTTTTTTTTTCACATCTGTAATTCCTAGGCAAAAACAGAATGAAAACAATCCTTGATAAGATGTTTGGGAGAATGGAAAAAAATAAAGAAAACCTTGACATGTGTCATAAAACTTAGTATGATAGAATGCATACAAATTTCAAAAGGACAACCAAGAGGATAGTGTTCATTGTGTATTTTTGCCAATTATAAACTTCTCTTTTCAATGTATGAGAACATTCTGAAAGAGATGGCAAGCACTCTGCTCAAATGAAAGAGAAGATACACTATCATTGTGTATGCTACAAGAAGTTAACGAGCATAGATTATCATGCTTGCTTACTGTGATGACAAGAAATTAAACAAGGTCTCATAATTTTTACTTATAATATAAACCCCCCACCCCCGTGCCTCATGGTTATCTAATTTATAATAGGCAAGCCAAGTGCCATCGAGTCGGATCTGACATATAATGTTAGGCAAAAGCATTTTCTAAAGTCTATGAAATTTACTGTTTTCCTCCACTGTAATCAATATTTAAGTTCTTGGTCAATTAGTTAATTAGTATTATCACTAATAAAGGGAGGTAAAAAAGGAAAGAAATGAGGATGCCTCAGTTTGAATACTGGATTCTACTCACGTGAAAATCAATCAGATTCTCTGAGCTTCTATTTACTGCAAAAAGTTGTAACAAAATTGAATTGTATAGTATGAAAGTGGTTTGTATAACATAAAATGTGCTACACTCCCATTTAAATTATCACTGTAATTTCTGTTCAAATATCAACATATGATCTACAATGTGATTAATACAAATAAAACACGGTTTTGCCTTATTTTTGAAGGCATATATTTCAGCTTTGGTTCTAGAAGTCTAGTATACTGATTTCTAGGTTTCAGGTTACTGGAATAACCGTTGTCATGGCTAAAAGTGGACCAAGAGATCACCTTCTACTTATACAAAATGATAAATGCACTAAATTTTAATGGTGGGTTTGTGACAGTCATGATGAAAGGGAATGTCTAGTATTTTACTGATTTGCACTTAAGTAAGAAAACCATTGATCTGATAGGTGAATGTATGTATGTATTTCTGCTTAAATAACAAAGCCATATATGTATACATATATACATATGTATATGTGTATATATATATATACACACACAGACACATACATATGGAAACTCTGGTGGTATGTCATAGTAGTTGAGAGGTTAAGAGCTACTTCTGCTAACCAAAAGGTTGGCATTGGTTCAAATATAACAGGCACTACTTGGAAACTGAACAGTTCTCAAGGACAGTTCTACTCTGTCTTACAGGGTCACTATGAGTTGGAATTGAATTGACGGCAATGGGTTTGGTTTGGATTTGGTATATACACATACATATATATGTACTGACACATACATTTACATATTTACACATATGGGACTGTTTTTCTGGAATGGCCATCAGAGCTGTTGTTGTATTTCTCTTGATGTCCTGAATGTCATCAAAATGTCTACCTTCCAATATTTCCTTTATCTCTGAGTAAAGAAAAACTCCTTGGAAGGCAGATGAGGTGAGTAGGGAGGGTGTTCCAATAAAGTCATTTGTTTACTGGCTAAAACTCCCTCACAGACAACTAGACAATGAAGTTCTCAAACTTGCCACTGTGTTCAATGGTCATACCAGAAAAAGTTCCAACATTGCTTTTGTAGAGTGGATTAGGCCCTGGCATCAGTGCATAGCTTCCAATATGTGACCACAGTGGTATTCAGCAATGAAGTACGTATTAACACTTAAAACAATTAAGTTTGTGGAGTTGTCAAACCTCATATATATATATATACATACATACATACATATAGATACACAGAAATACTTCAAAGGTGATCATAGTGATATTCAGCAATGATGTGTACAGCACTTTTTCTAAAATGAGTTTGTGAACTTAATTGGCAGTCGTTGTATATGTACACACACATACACACACACACATAGTTGTCAGCTACTGCAGAGTGGGCTGCTGACTTGCAGTGATCTTATGCACACCCACTGGATGACACACTACCCAGGCCTGTGCCATCTTTATGATTGGTTGCAGATCAAACTTTGCAAATTCATCATGTTTTCACTGGCTGGTTTTCAGATGTAGACTGTCAGGTCTTTCTTCCTAGCCCACTGTCTTAGTCATCCAGTGCTGCTGTAACTATACTATCACAAGTGTATGCTTTTAACAGAGGGAAATTTATTCTCACATTCTAGCAGGCTAAAAGTTCCAATTATAGCTGCAAGTGAAGGCTTTTTTTTTTCTCTGTCAGCTCTGGAGGAAGGTCTTCATTATCAGTCTTCCTTTTAACTGGAGCCTCTCACCACAGGAATCAAAGGTCCAAGAGACACACTCTGCTCCCAGCACACTTTCTTGGCAGTATGAGGTCCCCATGTCTCTCTGCCTGCAGCTCTCTTTCATGTCTCAAAGAGCCTGGCTTATGACACCATCCGATTGTGTGCATCTCATCAGTACTGATCCATTTCATTTCATTATTGTAAAAGGATTAACAACACATAAGGAAAGTCTCGTCAAATGATAAAATGATGGGCAATCATATAACACCGGGAATCACGGCCCGGATATACTGACAGATATTTGGGGATGCAGAGGGGAGGCACATACTTCGATTTATGACAGCTATCTCAGTCTGAAAGCTCCCTTAAAGCCTGTTTAGCATCACAGCAATATGCAAAACACCAGCGACAGAGGTTGTGGTGGTGAGCAAGGTACGCTGGCTGGGAACTGAACAAGGGTCTCTTTGTGGGAGACAAGAATTCTACCACTGAACCACCAGTGCTTTGTGTGTGTGTGTGTGTGTTTAAATCAACCTCTCAGTATAAAATAATGCTAAAGAAAAAAAAAATCCTGTACATTCCTGATAAGTTCCATTGGGATTCTGCTTTCTACCCACTAAATTCATAGGACATCAGCAGGTGCCTTCATGACTAGAGTACCACCAGAGACAAAACAAGGCAGGTAAAAAAATGTACCTCCCAGGCTCCCATTTGACCCTAATGGTTATTTTGTTTGACATATATCATATCACAGTTGGTAGCTGCAGTGTTTATTTGAATTTAAATGCTGATTAGGTCTTTTGCCAGGCCTGTTTTCACAAATACATACAAAGTTAGATATCCCAACCTTCATATAATCAAAAGAAATGTGAGTAGCATGTCAGGGAGTCATGGTTGTTATAACCGACAAACAAAGATGTATATGTTTCACCGAGTGCAGTGCTGAGACATGCTCTGTGTTTACGGAGTCAGCTAAAGGGAGGGAAAAAGAAAAGCTAGTTAAAAACTGGGGACTCTGGCCCCAGGGGCACACCTGGGTCTCCACGTCAGTCAGCTTTCTGGTCTGCTCTGCGGTCTGAGACAGGAGACTGGTTCCTATCTCGAGCATGGTGGCCGTGTGGTTCTGAACTGCATTCTGCTGTATCTGGGCCATCTCTGACTTCATATTTTCCACAATGTAATTCTCAAGCTGCAAGAGATGAAGGACAAAGCATAGTGTATTATAAGTAAAGCCTCTCGGTTGGAGCACGTAATAGTTCCGGTGACAAAACAAGACACAGCTGGCAAATCAGCCATCTGGCAGGCATCCTCTTTATCTCTGAGGTTGAGGAAAATGGGAGGAGAGCACACAGAAACTGAGATGCTAATGCACTCCAAACACACTCACACAGATGTACAATAAATACACTCACAGTGCAAATCTGCACTTCGATAGTGCTCTCATTTAACACTCTCAACAAAGATGTGAGTTTGGCACAGTTTCATTATTCTTTTCATTTATTTTATAACCAGGAAACAGAATCATCAGAGGATCACTGAGGAGTCCAGTGTCACCCAGAAAGAATGTAGTAGAGGCAGCACAGGAAGTTCAATCTAAGTCTTGGTGCTCTGGTCTTTCCATTACACTGCAGTGATCTCTGAGAAAAACTCAGTGCCCAACTCCCATCATGGTGAAGACAAATCAAAGACCATTCTGGATTGGGGCAAGGATTGGGAGGAGGGCAGTGACCAAAACATGAGCCTTTAAAGGAATATCAAAAGATAGGCAACAGAATATGAAACAAGCTGAAGAACACGAAAGCTAGGTAAGGCATTCTCCACGAACTTCTGCTGGCCCCTAAACAGGTGCTGAAAGTACAGTCCACAAAGTGGCACTTGCCTTTCTTGCCTTGGCTAACATTCAAAATTTATGGTACACCTTAGAGTAGATTGTCATTATAAAATAAATGGTCCCATAGGGGCATGAAGAACTGTCTAGTAAGTCTGCCAGGCACCTGAGAGAATTGAGCTGAGCACTTGTATCTGTTTCTTAAATAATACAAGAGGGGCTTGCACCTCCCTGCCAGTACATTTAATTCTTGCCACCATGGAGTGGTGACTACATTTCATTACCCAATTACACATATGCAAAAATTGCATCCCAGAGAAGTCAAGTCCAAGGGCACACACCGCAAAATCAGTCAGACTTGGATTTGAGCACTCAAGTCCTTAACTGTCATACCAATACTCTTAATCACTTGATAGCTTTGCCAAGTCATGCTTCACAAGCTGATTTCCAAATCATTAACAGCTATGTGATTTTTAGTGACTTAGTGAACTATAATACATTCAATATTTTGTGATCCAGTGTAATATTGTTGTCATGTAGTAAATATAGTCTAAATCTACATTCCCCTCGTGAAACTTTGACACTTTAATTTTGAACACAAAGTCTTGCATATCTCTATTCTGTCCCATGGTACAGAAAAGATTAGAATCAAGCTCATACTGTGATTAATGCATTCTGCCTTTATTCTTGTTCAAAATAAGGTAATTGTCCTTTTTTATTACCCAAATTAATGAATTAAAATTCACCTAAAACCTACTGCCATCAAGTTGATTCCAACTCATAGTGATCCTCCAGGACAGAGCAGAATTGCCATCCTTTTGCACAGCAGCGAGATCTTAATCACTGCACCACCAGGGTTGTATAAAAAATCTATCATGACATAATAGTTAAGTGCTGTGTCTGCTAACCAAAAGGTTGGCTATTCAAATCTCTCAGTCACTCCTTGGAAAGTCTACGGGGACGTTCTACTCTGACCTATAAGGTCACTTTGAGTCGGAACTGACTCAACAGCAGTGGGTTTGGTTTTTTGGAATGAAGTCCAATGATAAAGCAAACATAAAATCAATTAGAATGAATATCTGCAAATTATCTTAATAAAATGGAAGGTCTCTAGGCCAAATTTTGACTTTAGTACAGTTGAAATAACATATTTAAATAAAAGTGGAAGAGTGGGGAAAGGAAGGAGGAAATGAACTTCTATATTTTGGATACTGCAGGCATATGATTTCCTAATAACATTCCTTAATTTTCCCTTAGAAAATTAACTTTTTCACCTTCAGAGCCCATGCTCCCATGGAGTTCTCTACTCCGGGTCCAGGAGTGGGCAGATGTTGGAGCCCTGTCCAGTCAGAACTTTCTTCACTTACTTACCTACAGTGTCTGTTTAGGAATGGCAACATATGCTAAGCCAGGTCACCGAGCCTCAGCTCTGGAATGTTGTCACAAAGGTTTTATAAAAAGAAGTGGTTTGAAAGCTGGTAAGATATATGCCTGACATTGTTGATGACTCACTTTGCCACGACAGAACCATAGTTGGCCTGAGAATAAAGCCAACTCAGAGGTAGAAGAATACCTGAGATCTTTTAAACTTGTAGATTCTGCCATACATTTAACCCAGTCTATGCTTATATTGAATTGTAAGTGGCCTCATGAAATCGTCTCCACTTGAGCCATCCATCCTGTTCCTTTTTTGCTCAAGTCATATTGATTTGGGTTTCTAATATAACCAAAAGAATCTTGACTAATTTTATTTAATGGATATTTAACAAAAGAAGAGAGCCAAGCATTTGCAAACCTTGCTGCCTGAGGGAAGACAGTAAATAACTGTACTTCTCAATCACACTGGCAGGTAAGTCTCCACATGGAATTGCTACACATCATTCATAGCTGAAATTTACTGACTGCCTACGACAGAGCAGGCACTGAGTCTTTAAGAGCTTTCTTTTTATGATCTCAAACCTTATAACAATTTTATGTGGTAGATATTATTTACATTGCAACTGTATAGATGAAAATGGTAAGCCTTAGAAAGCCCCAAACAACTTGCTCAAAGTCAAAAAAGAACTCAACCCTCACTCCAAAATCCACATCCTTAATCCCTAACTTATTCAGCCTTATTCGACTCCGTCATGGTATGTATTTTAGTGTGTACTTCTGAACCTCAATTATGTATTCAACTGTGTCCCCTGCCGTATGTGCTGAAATCTACTGAGTCGTTACGAGTCAGAATCAACTCAATGGCAGTGGCTTGGCTTTTGTACCTGCAAATATGACCCTGTTTGGAAATAGGGGTTTGCTTTTGCTATATTAATGAGGCCCCATCAGTGTACAGGTGAATCCTAAACCTAATCATTTTTGAGCTATAAAAAGACCATCATAGATGAGAGACCCACCCAGGGAGACAGAAGAGGACAGGCCATAAAGCTAGATGTATCTCCAACCCTACACATGCCAAGAATTGCTGGCAGCTACTAAAAGCTAAAGCAGACAAGACAAACCATCCCCTCTCCAGCCAGAGAGCCAACTCCTTGAATTGTGAGAAAATAAATTTTTCTTCTTTAAGGTCACTCACTTGCAGTATTTATGTTACATCAATACTAGGTAACTAAGACACCTTGGGAGTTCACCAAAATCATACAGGAAGCATTTTAAAAGTGAAGGTAAATGCATTACACACCAGGACTCCGAATCAGAATCTTCAAAGGATATATACTGAGAATTTATGTATTTTAAAAAGCTCCTCTATGTAATTCTCAAGAACCAGTATTCCTCAAAATGTGCTCTGTAGATTGAATGCCCATCTGAGAACTGGTTGTTACCAGTCTGCAAAGAAAGGAGGAGCCTCTGTCACAATGGAAAATATGCATTCCCCTAAGCACAAAATCTGGAAACCCTGGTGGCATAGTGGTTAAGTGATACACCTGCTAATCAAAAGGCTGGCAGTTCAAACCCACCAGCGGCTCCTCGGAAACTCTGTGGGCAGTTCTACTCTAACCTATGGGGTCACTGTGAGTCAGAGTCTACTAGATGGCACTGAGTTTTGTTTCTTCAAGCACAAACTGTTTAATTTACTTGCTATTTCTTCTTGGAGCCAAGACTCTCTCAACAAAGAAATCAATGCACTGATTTACTTTTTAGTACAAACTTTTCAGGGTTTTTTTTTTTTGCAAAATGGTAACAAATTCTTTGAATAGCATCTATTTAGACTATCAAACATAACCCAACATGTCAGAAATTTCACATTATAATTTAGTTGCCTGTGCAGATTTCCCTGATGACCGAGAATTCACCGAGCAGTGGACTCCAATACAGGATCTGCTTAACAATTATACAATTTTTTAACGCAGTTGGTTAGTGGTAGTCTGTTTCTAGAGCCTGAACCCCTTGGGGCATTAATACTCATATGTGTTGTTCTTTATAGAAAAGGACATCCTCTGGTATAAGTTGACTACACTAAATTTGTGAATCTCTCTACAGTTAAATGTCTACCATTCTGTATGTTGGCACTTTTTAAATTGGAAAAGTTAACAGTACAAAACACAACAACTGCTTTGTACCCACATTCATCCATAAAGAATCTCCCAGTTCTGCCGATCCTGTCACACTAACGAAGTAGGTCTCTGATCTACACTAAAACTCCCATTTGGGCTTCCATGAAGAGTGACATTCATACAACTCTAGTCTCACGTGCTCTGGATACGTGATCTAGAGGACCACTCTGTGGAGAAGGACATCATACTTGGTAAAGTACAAGGTCACCAAAAGAGAGGAGAACCCTCAATGAGATGTACTGACACAGTGGCTGCAACTATGGGCTCAAACATAGCACCAGGATTGAGCAGTGTTCTGCTCTGTTGCGCATAGGTCACCATGGGTTGAAATCAACTCAGTAACAACTAACAACAACAGTTATTTTATAATGAAATGCGGCTTTTCTCTCTAGGAGAAAGTGCTTTTTAATGCAAGAGGTAATGGCACACTTAAGCAGCAAGGACCAGATGTACTTGATTTAGAGGCTGAGGGAGAAAGCAGAAGTCAAATACACAACGTGTGATTAATAAGGAGGCGCTTTCATCTTATCTCTAAACATTCCTGTGTCGATGTATAACTGTGAAATCCATCTTGATGCCACATCAGCTGGGTTCAGGAAAGATCTGGAACAAATCTGACTGTCTTCATATATTCAATAATTAGTTTAAAAACATGGTTACAGAAACCTGTGGCTACTTTAAGGTTAAATAGTTGATAATCATCTACAACGTGAATTTTAAACTTTTAAGATGCTGACCAGAGGACATAATGGGTTATAAAATAGGAGACTTGCAATTCCAATCATGAAATTGGAAATATCTGGCTGTACCGCCACTCTCAGTGCCTGAGTTCAGTTTTATAAAATATGGGCCAAAAGAACTACAGAGAAGCTGTGACTTAAAATGAGATAATAATAACTGATGATTTTAAGCAAAGAAGTAATGTCACATTACATTATAACTGGTTTAGTGTTTATCAAAGATTTCACATACATTGTCTTACGTGCCCTTACTTCAACCACACAAGATGAGGAATGGCCCACTTGATAGAGTCCGAGGCTCTGAGACTTGAGCTGATTTGGTGGAGATCACACAGAGGACTCAACTCCATCTTCTGATTTCCCATTAGTCTCAGTGCTGTGGGAAATGCTGTGTTATTGGATTGCTTGGCCAGTCAATAACTGAGTGGCTAAGTGATTCATTTCTAGCAGTTCATTGAGTATTTGTTTACTTATCCTTTTGGGGGCAGAGAGGGGGAATGCATCACTAGCAGGTGATTACATCCACTCTACCTCCTGTATCCGTCACCAACTTAATGTGAGCTCAGGTGACAAGTTCTATGACCAGGTATGTGGAAAGCTTACACCGACAGCACATTTAACAGAAGAGGAACACTACAAAACAAAAGCAAAAATCCTATTCTTAACCTTTTTTCTAAGTGTGTAGTTCATAGCACAAGTTTATTTTCTTCCAGTCATTCTCTTTCTTACAAGTCATTGTAACATATAAAAAAGGAATAAAACACATTAACCCTGCACTAAGGCTAAGTAGGTGCCATATTTTGTAGATATGTAGCTCATTGCAGCCTCACAACCTAAGCACTGTAAGTCTTATTCTTTCATTTTGCTGTTAAGGAAACAGAGAAGTAAAGTAAGCTGTTGCCTAAGGTCACACAAGGATCAATGGCAGAGCTGTTATGCCACTCTGAAAGAGGCCAGCTGGCCAAGCAGGCTGTGCTTTACCCTAGAAGAAAAAGCCACTCTTCAAACACAAACACACTGCCTCTAAGGCTGCGGACAAACTCCCGAAACACACAACATTCATGGAGAGGATATGTAAGAGGAAATATACAGAAAAGTTAAGGTGAAACCTGTTTAAGAAATATGTTAATTTTAATATTTTTCATTGCATCATACACTGGCAGGTGGCTGTAAAACACAGGACATGCACTAGGTGGCAAGAAGGCAATTACAGCTAACACCCTGGTGGGGAAGTGTCACTCATCCACATGTCACAGAACCTGCCTAAGAAATGTGGGAGTGGTTGGATAACTCTGCCCCAAACAATTGGGGAAATCTCCACAAAGGTGGAAATTTTTAGTGTGGCTTTTAAAAGGCAAGCCAAATTTTCACAAGGCCATAATGACAAGAAGGGTATTTGTAAGCAAGGAGATCAGTGCTTATCAAAACGTCCTTGTTGTTAGGTGCGTTCAAGTTCGTTCCAATTCAGTGACCCCACGTACAATAGAATGAAACACTGCCTGATCCTGCTTCCAATTGTTATGCTTAAGCCCACTGTTAAACCCACTGTCTCAATACATCTTATTGAGGGTCTTTCTCTTTTATGTTGACCACCAAACATAATATCCTTCTTCAGGGACTGATCCCTCTTGATACCATGTCTAAAATATGTGAGATGATATCTCACCACCTGTCATGGATTGAATTGTTTCCCCCCAAAGATTCTGTGCAGCAATTTAGCTAGGCCCTGATTCCTTGTACTGTAATCCTGCATCTGTGATGTTAATGAGGGTTGATGGGCTACAGCTATGTGGGTGGTATAGGACTCAGGGTATAAGATCGTTTTGTGCCTTGAGGCAGTCTCTTGCGATATAAAAGAAAGAAGCTACCAGAGAGATTTGGGGACCTCATATCACCAAGAAACTGGGCCGAAAGCTGAGTGCTTCCTTTGGAAAGGACCAAAGTCCCTTTGCTTCAGAATCTTCAAGTCCAGGGTAAGATTGATTGTAAGGTCCTTCCTCCAGATGCTGCTAAGAAAACCTTCCCCTGGAAATGTCACTCTGAATTTGGACTTTTAACCAACGGGACTGTGACAAAATAAAATTTCTCTTTTTAAAGCCATCCACTTGTGATATTTCTGTTACAGCAGGACCAGATGACTAAGGCACCATCCTTGCTTCTCAGGAGCACTCTGGTGATATTTCCTCCAAGACAGATTTGTTCATTCTTTTGGCAGTCCATGATATATTCAATATTTCTCTCCAATACCACAATTCAAAGACATCAGTTCTGCTTCAGTCTTCCTTACTCATTGGGAAGATTTCACATGCATACGAGGCATCTGAAAATACTAGGGCTTGGGTCAGGTGCATCTTAGTCTTCAAGGTCACATCTCTGCTTTTCAACACTTTAAAGAGGTCTTTTGCAGGTGTGCCCAGTGCAATGCATCATTTGATTTCTTGACTTCTTTTTCCATGAGTGATGATTGTGAATCCAAGTAAAATGAAGTCCTTGACAACTTCAATCTATTTTCAATTTATCATAATGTTGCTTTTTGGTCCATTTGTGAGGATTTTTGTTTTCTTAATGTTGAGGTATAATATGTACTGAACAACATGGTCTTTGATCTTCATCAGTGTCATCTGCATAATGCAGGTTGTTAATAAGTCTTTCTCCAATCCTGATGCTTTATTTTTCTTCATATAATCCAAATTCTTCGATTATTTGCTCTGCATACAAACTGATTAAGTACGGTGAAAGAATGCAACTCTGGTGCACATCTTCATTGACTTTAAACCATCTAGTATTCCCTTGTTTTGGTCAGACAACTGCCTCTTGATCTCGGTATAGGTTCCTTACAATCACAAATAAGTGTTCTAGAATTCCCATTCTTCATAATGTTGTCCATATTTTGTTATGATCCACACAGTCAAATGTCTTTTCATGGTCAATGAAACACAGGTAAACATCTTTCTGGTATTCTCTGTTTTCAGCCAGGATTCATCTGACATCAGTAATAATATCCCTGGCTTCACATTTCCTTCTGAACCTGGTTTGAATTTCTGGAAGCTCCCTACTGATATGCTGCTGCAACTGCTTTTGAATGATCTTCAGCACACAATTTTACTTGCATGAAAAATTAATGATACTATTCAGTAATTTCTGCAGTTAGTAGGATCACCTTTCTTGGGAATAGGTATAAATATTGGTCTCTTCCAGTCAGTTCACCAGGTAGCTGTCTTCCAAATTTCTTGGCATAGATGAGAAAGTACTTCTGCATCTGCTTGTTGAAATGTCTCAACTGGTATTACATCAGTTCCTGGAATCTTATTTTTCAACAATGACTTGAGTGTAGCTTAAAATGTTTCTTTTAGTACAACCAGTTCCTGATCATACGTTACTTTCAGAAATGGTTGAATGTCAAAGAATTCTTTTTGGTACAGTGACTCAGTGTTTAATATTTCCCTTGTAGACTCCAATATTGCAACTAGAGGTTTCAATTTTTTTTTTCTTTAATTGTTTCAGATTGAGAAATACTAAGCACGTGCTTCCCTTTTGGTTTTCTATCTTCAGGTCTTTGTACATGTCATTATAATACTTCACTTTGTCTTCTTCAGCTGCCCTTTGAAATATTCTGTCCAGCTCTTTTATTCATCTTTTTTTCTTTCCATTTTAGCTACTTGATGTTCAACAGCAAATTTCTGTCTCTTCTGACATCCATTTTGATCTTTCTTTCCTGTCATTTTAGTGACCTCTTTGTTTCTTCACATACGATGTCCTTGATGTAATTACACAACTCTTCTCTTTGATCAGTAGTGTTCCACGAGTCAGATCTCTTCTTCCAATAGTTGCTAAATTCAGGTGGGATATACTAAGGTTGTACTTTGGTTCTTATCAACTTGTTCCAAGTTTTCTTCAGGTTCAGCTTGGGCTTGCATGTGAGCAATTGATAGTCTGTTCTACAGGCGGCCCTTGGTCTTGTTCTGACTGATGGTACTGAGCTTATCCATTTACTCTTTCCATAGATATAGTCTATTTGATTCCAGTATATTCCATCTAGCAAGGGCCACATCGGGTGGTACTCACCGTTTATCTTAGGCATTTGCAGTGAAGACGTCATTAGTCTTGCAAAATGCTACCGTGTGATCTTCAGCATTGTTTCTATCACCAAGGCCATACTTTCCAAAGACTGAACATTCTGCCTTTCTTTCCAGCTTTCTATTTCCAATCACCACTAATTATCAAGGCATCGTGACTGTATGTTCAATCAATTTCAGACTACAGAAGTTCAAAAAGTCTTCAATTTTTCATCTTTGTCCTTATTGGCTGGTGTATAAATTTGAATAAGAGTTGTATTCACTGGTCTTTCTTGTAAGTGCACAGATATTATCCTATCATTGACAGTGTCATACTTCAGGATAGATCTTGAAATGTTCTTATCCAGATAAGAACTCATTAAAAATCACATGTTGTTCAAGGTGGTTTTGCATGCCTAGAACCTGAATTAGTTAATAGAGAAAGGCAGGAGATGAAGTTGGAAAGGTAAGCTAGAACCAAATTTTGAAGGGACTCAATGGGAAATAAGGTTCCTACTGTGATGAAAAGGTAATGGCCTTCTTTAAATTGAAAGCATCTATAAAATTAGGATTAGCTCTTTATCTACTATATTTCACAATCTTTCACCCATTCATTCTAGGTCAGAACTGAGGCAGTGAGGACCTTAGAGTACAAAACTAAAGGCAGCACTCATGCCTACAAGATGGGAGAGTAAATGACTTCTTAAAGACTACATCCTAGTCCTGGCCTGGATTTACGTACCTAAAATTATTCAAGTCTAATGTGCCAACAATATGCTAAGTACAAGGACACATCAGTAAACACGATAACCAAGCACCTATTCTCATTGAAAAAAACACTATAGCATGTATCATGCTACAACAAACACTCAGTGAAGACATGTCAATAATAGCACAGATCAATTTTCTTTTCCTTTACCTTATAAACCCATCTAGATCTTTTAGGATGTTTTATGACACAAAACTCTTTTATAGCCATTATATCACTTGATATTGATTTATTAATATTTACAATAAAAAGTATTAATTAAGGATTATATATAATTCTATAGAAGAAACTAATGCATATCAAGTCATTCTTATTAGCTGGAACTTCACATTTAATTATGTAAAGAATAAAGCATGGAAAAAAATACGCTGATTTCTTCCAACTTACCAAGCTAACTATATAACTAGTATTACTGAGTAGACAAAGAAAAAAACATTTTATGAAGTCAAGATTATTAGTCATTACTAATTAGTAATGATGTTTCTTAGCCTTAGTAATTACTAATTAGTAATTATGAATAGTTCACTTGTATATTGCTTGTCCATGTCTTTTGCCCAAAGAAGCAGAGAATTAATGTTATCTTTACTCATTATTATGAGAAAGAGCTTTGCAAAAAAACTCAGTACTTCACATTCATGAGAACCCAAATCTGGATGAGATTATGACGTGTCTTGCATGTGAAATGCATTGTCTATCATTTTACTTCAAGGAGTCTCTTAAACTACAGTGTAACTTAAAGCACAAAGAATATAATTTCTCCATGGGATTCTTAAGAAAATAACATTTTAAACCTTATAAAAATCCACAAAGACATTGTTTGCTTAAAATATGTTGTAGATTAAATGGACTTTCATTGAATGTTGGTACATATGGTATTACTCAGTTATGCCGAAACAACCATGAAATAAAGTAAAAGGGTAAATATGGGAAAGTAATAAAAAGGTAAAGCAATGCAAAAATGTCTTCAAAGTTGATGGTTTTATCTAATATCACTGTTTCATAAATCAGTGGCCATATTGAAAGTGCGACTAAAAGTTTATAGTTTTATTTAAAAAAAAAAAGTGGCTGAGGCCAAATATGTCATTTGCAGGGATTTCCGTCACTAGTTTTTTCAGTATACTGTTTCTTTTACCAAGTGGAGAAGTATAATTATCTTTTTATACAATAACTCTATTTAGCTTCATTTGAAAAATTTTCCGTATTGATGTACATGACACAGATCTCACTTCTCATTTTGGTATCTGAGGGAACACTCACTATTTATGGAAGGAAGCAAACCATTAGAATGAGAGAGCTGGAAGAGACATTAAATATTATGAGCTCCAAGGATCTCATTTTATAGACATGCTGACTGAGTTCCAGAGAGGTTGTAGCATGCAAGGTGAGCCAGCTAATTAATGGCAGATGCCGGGTTGTGTCCACCCAGTGTGTGGGAAAGCTCAGACTTACACCAGCAGGCTGAGCCAACAACAATGGCCACTGGTATGATTGGCCCATGTCACATTTCTCCAACACATCTCTGGTTCCTGCTACTTGCTTACTTCTCCTGACTCCTGGGTTGCGCTCGCCTTTCACAACCACAGTTCATGTATCCTGCACCAGCAGCTCTTGGGGTTTTGACCTTCCTTTCTTGACTTACCCGTTCCCAGCCTTGATGCCCACCAGCTGCTCCTGAATCACCGATCGTCTGAATCCCTCAGACTTTATTCTGTCTATACATCACTCTACAAGTAGCAAACACCAGAGCCAAATGTAGTTCAGGCTTATTACATATCCTGCATCAGTTAAGTTTAGTCTTAACAAATATGTGATAGATGCATACTGTGTACTAAGCCTGGAATCAGACACTGCTTAAGTACAAAGTTTAGAATCAAGTGGGAAATAGACACACATAGACTGATCATTTCAAGATGGTTGGTGAATGCTGGGATGGAATCTACCTCTGACTTTGTACATTCTGTCTTCTAAATACTCTTATGTTTGGCTGATAGTGAGCATTAACAGTGCAAGGGGACATTTGTTCTATTGCCACCAAAGGAGGAGTAGCAGCACTCCAGGTGAAGCTTATAAGGGCACCCCAGATAATCTTCCATGAACAAACTCTCTGCAACTTATTTTCTTGGTCATGATATTTTAAGACCACAAGCTTGTGGCTGCTGAAAGCTGCCAAAGTCACACACAGTGCCCCAGGGTTGGGCCAGGACCCAGGAAAGTCCTATAAACAAATGTTCCACTGCTGTACATACAGTTTCCATCAGTCGATTTTTTTTTCAGAAGTAAATTACCAGATCCTTCTTCCTGATATGTATCAGAAACCCTGTGGCATAGTGGCCAAGTGCTCTATCTGCTAATCCGAAGGTCGGCATTTCAAATCTGGCAGACATTCCTTTGAAATTCATGGAGCAGTTCTGCTCTGCCCCATAGGGGACTATGAGTTGGAGTCGACTTAACAGAACTGGGTTTGGGTTTTCTGCTTTTCTTCCCAATGTGTATTAGTCTGTCTGGAAGTCCCACTGAAACCTGTCTACCATGGGTGACCCTGATGGCATTTGAAATATTAGTGTCACAGCTTCCAGAATCATAGCAACATGCATGCTAGTATATTAAGGGAAGATCACAACAAATTATGGAAAACACTGCAAAGAATGGAAACTCCAGAACACTTAATCGTGCTCATGTGGACCCTATGCCTAGACCAAGAGGTAGTCATTCAAACAGAACAAGGGGATACTATGTGATTTAAAATCGGATGCATATGCATCAGGGTTGCATCCTTTCAGTATACTTATTCAATCTGTATGCTGAGTAAAAAATCCAAGAAGCTGGAAATCATGAAGAAGAAAGCAGCATTAGGACTGAAGAAAGACTTGCTAACAACTGTGTTACTCAGACAACACACCCTTGCTTGCTGAAAGCGAAGAGGACACAAATCCCTTACTGATAAAGAAACTTTCGGTGTGGACTATATGTTAACACAAAACAAAAATCCTCACAACTGGACCAATAAGCAATATGATAAAGAGAGAAAATAGTGAAGTTGTCAAGGATTTCATCTCAGTAGTATCCACAATCAATGCCCAGGGAAACAGAGATCAGGAAATCAATGTATTTCCTCAGCCAAATCTGCTGCAAGATACCTCTTTTAAGTGTTGAAAAGCAAAGACCACCTTGAGGACTAAGGTGGGTATGTGAACATTGGACAACGAATAAAGAAGGTGAAGAAGAATTCATGCCTTCTAATTCACCTGCCAGAAGAACAAGTGAGTCTGTCTTGGAAGTGACGATAGTGAGACTTAGTCTTACATCCTTTGGATGTTATTACGAGGGACCAAGCACTGGAGTAGGGCATCACACTTGAGATGATGGAGGGTCAGAGTAAAAGAGGAAGACCCTCAACAAGACAGACACAGTGGCTGCAATAATGGGATGAAACATAGTAAGACTCAGGAGGGTGGCACAGGACTGCGCAAGGGTTTCATTCCACTGTAACACACACAGTCGCTATGACCTGGAACTGACTCAGTGGCACTGGAAAACAGCAATATAAATAAATAAAGTGGTACAAAACTGAGCAAGTGTTTCTTTCCACGGTACATACAGCCACTATGATTTGGCACTGACCCACTGGCACCTACCAACAACAATATAAACAAATGAGATATTCTCCCTTTCTGGATGCATTTTACTAGCCTGGAATCTTTCCTCTATGCCCACTTTTACACACCCAAATTGGGTCACGAAAACTTAATAATTATAAGCATCTGCTTCAATTTTTCCTTTCCATTTGTTTTCTAAAATCAGATAGTATATGAAAAACACATTCAGCCAGGAGTCTGGATATCTGGATTTTAATCAGGTACTGTCATTGACTTTATCGATTTGGTCAAGTCATTTAAATAATTTGGGTTTCAGATCTCCATTTATGAAATGAAGGGCTGGATTGGATTATTTTTCATAATGATTTAAACTTCATTTCTACAGTTCAAGAGCCTGCAAGATATTAAACTTGAAGTTACGTAGTTGTGTGCCATGAGTTGACTCCAATCCACGGTGACTCTATATAAAGGAACAGAAATACTCAGTGGGGTTTCCCAGGCTGTAACATTTACAGGAACAGATCACAGGAATCTTCCTCTGTGGAACAGCTGGTGGGTTGTATTGCCAACCTTTTGGTTAGCAGCTGAGTGCTTAATCATTGCTAACCAGGTGTTCTTTAATTGACTCGAGTACTGAAATATGAATGTATATATCTGTAAGTACTATTAAATACGTATATTTAATAGCCATTAGCTAACAATGATTCCAGCAACACAATACAAAAGCCCTGAATGAAGTCTCTGTAGCAGGAACATCTGATAAACTGAAAAATGAGAACCTCTATCTTATTCCATCCTGTCCAAAATATATTCCTTTTGTTTCTCCAACACAGCCTGACTTTGTTTCTTAGTGAATGATGCCCACCACAACCCATCCACTCATCCAAGCCACAGGGAGTCATCTTGTCCACGCTTGTGTTTCATTTTCTACACTGAATTAGTACTAGATTGGAGCATCTGTCTCTTGAAGTTTGCTTAGGTCTGACTCCCTCCTCCTTTCTCTCTTCTCCCTATCCTGTCTCTTTATCTTCACTGCCACTGACTTAGGGTAGTCTTTCATCATTTTTCTTTTGTATTTGTTGATGGTCCATGACTGGCCTCCTGACTCCAGACTTACTTCTTTCAATCCATCATCCCTGTCATAACCAGAAGGATCTACCCCAGAACACAGATTTGGCTGTGTCACACCACTGCCTAAACTCTTTCAGTAGCTTTCACTGAACAAAAAGCCACAAGTTCCTAATCAGTATAACCATTGCCACTGAGTCAGCTCTCGTGTGATGACCCTACAGGACACAATGAAAATGTCCCACGTGGTTTCCAAAGCTGTAATCTTTACAGAAGCAGACCATCATTTCTTTTTCCTCCTTAATAAACAGAGTTTTTTTATGATCTAGATCCCACTTTTCTCTCTCCCTAAATTTACCCCATGCTCTAAACAAACCAACCTACTTGCATTTCTCCAAGCATATTATTTTTATTTGCTCCCATGATTGTGTTCCTACTGGGATGTTCCTTTTCCACCTAACCATTCCCTTTCCTGGGGTAGGTTTTGTCTTTTATAGCTCATTTCAAGCTTTGCCCCTCTAGTAGGTTTCTCAGGAATGACTCCCCTCTCAGCTCCCCCATCTCCCCATGGTTAGCCACCCTTTCTATGTGATCCTACAGAACGCTACACCTCTCTCTGTCACAGTAGCACTGCCCACTTCCCTAGGGCCCCATTAGCTCCTTGAGAGTAAGCACTGTCTTGTTCAACTTGGTATCACCTACTGCCTTTCACTGCCCAGCACATAGTTACTGCTTTGAGTTAATTATCATCAAATTCACTCTGATTCACGGCAACCCCAGGTATGCAGAGTAGAGCAACTCCATTGTGTTTTTAAGACCGTAACCTTGCAGAAGCAGATATCACTGGGTCTGTCTTCTGAGGTACTTCTGGCTGCATTCAACTGTCACTCTTCCAGCTAGTAATGGAGCGTGTAACTATTTGAACTCCCAGCCAGCACATCGTAGCCTTTGATAATCTAAGACAGATAAATTAACATTTGAATTTAAACAGTCATGTATGAAAATACTGACAATTTCCACTGGATGTCATTGTGGTGTTTAAACAATGGTATTTTGATTTTGTATTGGTTTGTCTGTAGTCTTGACCCTCTCCATTAATAACTGAGAAATGTTTCACACAGCTGGTTTAAGAAAAGAGCAAGCACCACAATTGTGAGTTTAACTTGTTAAATTTGTTCAGTAAGTAGGACCCATAGTGACCCTATAGGAAAGAGTAGAACTGCCCTATATCATTTCCAAGGAATGCCTGGTGGATCCAACCTGCTGACCATTTGATTAGTAGCCATAGCTCCTAACCAGTATGCCACCAGGGTTTCCGGAAGTATATTAACAATTATTAATGATGCCTTTTTGAGAGTCAACATGTTCAATGTAAATGATGCAGATGTACATAAGTCTGAAGATAAATATCCTTGCTTAATGGACCACGTAATCCCTTCTTGCCCTGTTTGTATTCCCTCTTTTCTTGCCACAATCATATTTATTACTAGGAAATTACTTAACTGAAATTCAGCAAACACTTGAAAAGTAACCATGTGCCAGTAACTATGCTACACAACGAAAACAAAATAAAAAACCAAACCCACTGCCATGAGTTGATTCCAGCGCTAGCAACACTATAGGACAGAATAGAGCTGATCCATAGAGTTTCCAAGGAGTGACGGGGGGATTTAAACTGCCAACCTTTCAGTTAGTAGCCTTATTGACACTTAACCACTATGCTATCAGAATTTCCAAGAAAACCCCTCTACCCGCCCCCCAAAATTAAAACAGTCCTGCTCGTTAAACCTGCTTATAATGCAACACATAGGAAACCATGGTGGAGTGGTGGTGAAGTGATATGGCTGCTAACCAGAAGGTTGGCAGTTCAAATCTACCTACTCTGTTTTATAGGGTCTCTAGGAATCAGAATTGACTCACGGCAGTGGGTTTCATAATGCAACACAGCCATGTCGCAGGTGCTGGAAAAGAGGTACACATATTCGGCCAACCTGCCTACTATGGTAATATAAAGATAATATAAAGGAATAAGGACATCAGAGAGGTCTTTGAATGACATCAAAGAAGTCTTTCCAGAGAAAGTCTCAAATGCATAAGGGCAGGGAGGGTACAGATTTCTGCTGTCTCCCTTGACACTCCAAAATGTGGCCTGGAAAACCTGAGGAATGAGAAAGGAAGCCAGGAAGGGCTCCGACCACACAGAAGGAGTGGGCTTGCTTCTTGGTGGTGGCTCCCACCCACCTCCTGGAATGTGTTGCTCAGGAAATGGAGAGATAAATCAGTCAGAAGCAAGGACATGCATTCAAGCCACACACCCAGGGTAAGGACATGGGATGGAGATTTAACACGAGACTTACATATACATTTACATACATGTGTGTGTCTATGTGTTTGTGTGTGCGAGTAATACATACGTATATACATACACATACTGTCTCACACAGACATACCCCCACACTTCTAACCTATGTGTGTCAAGTTCTGTATTCAGAGTTTCTGGCTCCATTCATTTCCATAGTAGTTTTTTTCTTTAAAGGACGATTTAAAATAGCATATTATTTTTCTTTGTCCAAGGTACATTTGATACAACATTTAATCACTATAGATAACTTGTGTTAAACAGTTATAGACAGCTACAATATTCTTTTTAACAATGTAGACATTTTATTCCCAAATTCTCAGTTTATAATCAAAGGTTAGAAAAATTGAAGAACCACAAAGCAATATCGCACACATTGTTTTCATATCAATTAAAGTGGTAGATTTTGAGCTAAGAAAGATATTGTTTCAAACAGCAAACTGCAAACATGTTTCCTTTAATTTAATGTGTTTTAGCATCTTGTTCATCTGGAATGCAATTTAACCCCCTGCATGCTACACAGAACACAATCTGGTTCACTTAAAAAAGAAGGCTTTGACATTTGAACTACAGACCACCCCAGTGGACAATACTTTGTCGGGGACTAACAGAGTACAAGAACTCTCCACAGAGTATTTCTTCGGAAAAACATCTTCTGAAAGCCACATTTTTTTCTCTTATTACAGTTGACAGCAATGCAAACAAGTAGCTTGTGATAAGCATCTTTTTAAAGGAGACCTTCTGCATTAAGACAAACACTGCAGGACAGATTATGTAATTTAAACACTCAGCAGAAGCTATAAGATAAATTAGCCACTATCCTAAAGTTGATGTGTACTTTCATTTCACAATTGTGTACCCAAAATAATATACCATATCACGTAATGTATTTTCAAAATTTATGTAGATAATATCTTACTACATAGCTCGTTCAGCTTTTTATTGTTTTTAGTCAATATTGTGTTTTTGAGACTTAGACATATTAGCAACAGAAGTCCAAAAGCTTCATTAATTAAGGATTCATACATATTTCAGCAATACCTTGAAAGAAAATTGTCATTATTTTATTCTACCTCTATAAAAGTTCAACAAATCTCTTTCTGTTCAATATTCTGACTTTCCCTATATTTCACACATAGGCTGTTAGGACCTTCTACTTATGCTTCTTCTTTTCTTGAAATAAAGCTACTCTGCCCTTCTCTGGTAGTGGATTTGGTTTTGGTTTGGTATCCTTCTTCCTTCCTTTCTGCAATATTGATTAAGCACATGGTCGCCTTTTCCTGTTATTTTTTTATCCACTTAAACAAAAGCAAAGTAAATGGCAAGAGTGTGTGAGTGTGTGAGTGTGTGTGTGTGTGTGTGTGTGTGTGTGTGTGTGTGCGTGCCTTGCCCTGCAATATGGGATTACTCAATGGAATGTCCAGTACATTTTTACAGGCATAAAACTGTCAGCTTCATTGTATCATAAACATTCCAAAGCATTATGTGTGAGGTCTAACTAATTTTTACTGAATCATATTTGTTGAATGGTTCTTATTCAAATTACTTTGAGTTCTAGCACAAAAATAATTATGAAGATGGTAACAGTCATTTAAGGGGTAAGAAAGGAATAGTGATTGCTGACATCTTGTAGATGAAATAAAGTCCCTATCTTTCCTCTATATGATCAAAGAGCTATGGAGACACTGGGTATTTTTGTTTCTTCTTTCAGGAGGACTGTTTTGGTACACTGGTCATGCTTGTAACATCTCAGGTGCTATTGGCAAAGAGCTCAAATTACCATGACAATGAATTACTCTTCTTATAATTAGCCATACAATATAAGAGAATGAAACTAAGAAAGTGTAGCTTTTTAAAATACCTGCTCCCATTACCATATGTATCCCTGGTGGAATTTTGTCATAGTCACTTTTGAAGCCTCATTAATCTATTTTTTGGAACTGGAAGATCACCTTACAATGTTCCTCCAGATCTACTCCCCAGCCGAAGCACTTCAATCATACATTTTTCACTAACTGAAAATCTAATTTATTGGAAAATCTAAATCTCAGATTTTTTGAAATTTTTTTAAATTATGAAATGTTGATAACAGCCTGAAGCTATTATTTGGATGTCAAATTCTGATGTACTTGCTTTGGAATTTTTTTTTTTTCAGTAATAAATAAAATGTTACATTGACAACAGATTTTCTTCCCATTACATTAGCTATTATCTTAAAGTTGATGTATACTTTTACTTCATAGTTGTGTACCCAATGTAACACACCATATTACATTGTGTATTTTCAAAATTTACATAGATATTACCTTACTATATGTCTCTTTCAACTCTTTATTCTTTTTAGTCAATGTTGTGTTTTTCAGACTTACACATATTAGCAATATATTTTATTATGACTTACAAGGATGAGTTAGTAATTCTAACTGTTAATAAAACATCCTTGCATCCCAAAGTTTTCTTACTCTACAGACCCTTTAACCTGAGTTCTAGTGAGGTCCAAACAGAAAGAACAAATTGTTATTTAGTCTCTGTCAAAACCGCTAGGATTTCTTCTCTAAGGAGCAAAGAGGAAGCTGTGTGACGAATCTCCAATTTAAGGACTCTGTGTTACCCATAGGAATAATTTTTATCTTTGGCAAATAGTTATTTCCCAGGGAGAGCAATTAGTGGGGTTTAAGAAAGAAAGGGAAATAACTTACCAGAACTAAAAGTTGATTATATAGTATTTCTCAAACATAAATTACTACATTAAGGTTTTAAAATAACCATGACTACAATCATAAAGACAACCTTCCAACTTCCTAGGCAGACTTCCATCGACTAGGTTATGTCATCTAGATTTTGAATATTCTAAGTTTCAATTTTTTGTATATTTTTAGTTTTTTGACAAAGTTTTAAGTTTTCAGTAGTGGAATGCATACTCACTAATTGAGTGTGTTCAAATTTTAGGGATTTTGAAAATTTCACGTGGGCATACATTTTCCCCAAATACATTGGCAGCAGTCTGGCACATAAGTTAGCAGGCTTCACCTGTCCCAAGGATCTTTGGAGAGTAGCAACTTTCATTTTGAAACATTGGTTTTCCAAATATCACACATACACACCAAAACCCACCAGAGTTCTGTAACTATCATATAGAAAGTCAGAAATATGCTTACAAGGATTATCCAGCTGTACAAATGTCGAAAGAGATAAACGTTTGGCTCAGTCACACATCTTGGATGCACTGTCTCATACTTAAGCCTTCCAGATCTGTGAAATTTAGCCAAAGAACTTTTCTTTCGTTTTTCACTGTACGCCAGCCCCTAGTGGAGGGCAGCAAATACTTTGAATGGGGCAAGTAGCCCTCCCGAGAAATCTGAAAACCTGAAAATATTTATGGGTACATTTGATCTCAAGAAGCATGAAATGGGTACAATACAAAATGACTCAAAAGAACTAGCTTTCCTTTCTTAAAACACACACACACACAATAAATAAATAAACCTGTTCAACATAATGAGCATCACAAAAAATTGTACCTTTAGAACGTTCTCAATTATTTTTTAAGTGTTACCATACACTCATTTCTATGCTTTGGAATATCAAAGGTTCTCAGTAGTGCCTATTTCTGGCTCATGGGGATAAAGGTGAATTTTTGTTTTCTGTTTGAAATTATTTGGTATTTTGCAGTTTCTTTAAGAAAACAAGGATTTAATTTTACACTGAAGGGGGAAAAAAGGAAGAAGAGAAAAAAATGTGTTTAGAATACAGATATTCTTAGTGGGAAAGCTGTAAATATTTGGTGAGTTTAGTGGCAGCCTTCTCAGGGGAATGCTAGAAAACACCATGTGTTACAGTCAGCTAGTGCTGCTTTAACAGAGATACCACAAAGTGGATGGTTTTAACAAAGGAAAGTTTATTCTTACACAGTGCAATAGGCTACAAGTCCAAATTCAGGATGTCTGTTCCAGGAGAAAGCTTTCCCCCTTGTCAGCTCTGGAGGAAGGTCCTTGTGTTGCTAACAGTCTTTGGTCAGGGAGCATCTTGGTGTAGGAACCTCAAGTCTGAAGAATGCACTCTTCTCCCAGTGCTGCTTTCTTGATGGTGTGAGGTTCAAGCCACACTCCAGGGAAACTCCCTTTACAGTGGAGTAGGGAGGTGATCTTATGAAGGGATTTACAGCCTCACCCTAATCCTTTAACACACAGCACAGAGAAATCAGAAAATTTAGGACAATCATAAAATCTTGAGAATCATGGTCCAGCCAAATGGCTATACACATTTCTGGGGGGACACAGTTCAATTCACCACTCTGTGGTAATTCCCAGACCTGCTCTGTTGGCACGGTCGCCTTTTTTCCTCTAACACATTCTGTACAGCCCTGCTGGTACAGTGGTTAAGAGCTGGGTTGCTAACTAAAAGTTCAGCAGTTTGAATTTACCAGCTACTCCTTGGAAACTCTCTGGGGTCACTAAGAGTTGGAATCAACTCAATGGCTACAACCTTGGTTTTTACTTTTAGTACAACCTGCTTCCACGTTCCTGGCTTCATAACAAATATAGGAAACAACTAAACAAAAGACAACAAAAAGCATTAACAGCCAGAGGTAATCTTATCAAAAGTGAAACCGTTGTGTGAGAAACCTATCAGTACAGTCGTTGTTTACAGAGCACTTCCTGTGTGTCAACCAATGGGCTAAGGTCTTCACAAACTTCCTTTAACCATCTTTCAGAGCAGTCCATTGCTCCTAATTTTTACTGATGAGCTGGCAGAAGCTCTGAGAATTCCAGAGACTTCATTAGGGTCACAGAACCTAAATGCTGGAGCCAGTACTCAGATTCTTGTGTGTTCACAAAGAAGCCTTCCCTGCCCAAATCCAGCCAGCTTAAGTGTTTTGTTTTGATAGTAGATCATTTTTAACTACAGTTGGAAGCATTTAGCTAGATCACAGTCTTCAGTTAACCACAGTGCCTACCTCTCTTGGCCATTTTAGCTCTTAAAGTCAGCTACCGAGCCCTCAAAAGTATTTCATGTGCCATACCTGCCTGAGACTGGGGATAGGGACAAGACTTCGGGGATGGTAAGAGAGTAGGGTGGTGGGAATAAAGTCACTTAACATTTCACCTTCTGATGGCAAAAAAATCTTTGTTCACTTGCTTGTTCTTTTTCAAATGCAATGAAAAATTCTCTACTCCCCTAGCATGCTCTGAAATACTCAAAGAATGATTGGATCAATATGTAGTATGTCCTCTGAGGCTTTCCTACACCGAGCATAAATATGTAATGTAATTATTTTAAATAACAGGCTGTCACAGTCTTTACTCAACTCTGTGGTGATAGGCTATTTATGGTTATATTAATTATTCTTGCTGAAAAGCATTAGTGTTTTTCTTTCATTTACTCAACCAAAACAGGGATGCCATCTTTATATGGCATATGGATTAGTATCATGTTAGTTCTCCTGTTCACTATACCATTACCCATTCAGACTAACACCAATGTCTTGTAAATGTGCATCTCACATTCACAGGGAGCCCTGGTTGTACAGTGCTTAAGAGCTTGGCTGCTTACCAAAAAGTAGGCAATTCAGTTCTGTCAGCTGCTCCTTGGAAACTCTATGGAGTAGTTCTACTTTTTCCTATAGGTACTCTGTGAGTTGGAATTGACTCAGCACAATGGCTTAATGTTTACACAACATACACTGAAACTCTGCTCTCATAGACTGGACTCCAATGCTATGATTTATAAAAAAAAAAAAAACAAAACTTTATCCATGAAATCCAATCAATAATTCTCAGAACAAAAGGTTTTTTGTTTTTTCTCAAAATAAATGTTTTATAACTTTCTAAATTGAAACATGCTGAACTATGTCTTAATTGAAGCCATAAAACTGAAAAAATTTTTGCTCAAATGTTTCTAATTGTTTAAAGTTATACTTACAGCTAAAAATATTTATAAGTTTTGCAGGTACATTGATATTTATCTTGAAATTTGAATCTGTATATATGTACAACAGATAAACTAATAGTCTATTATTGCTTCCATGTGAAAATATCTTTTCTTATCATATAGATATAGGAGTTCAGCATGTAGACTAAATATTGACAAAAACATACATGTATACATATACATTACATGCATGTCTTAGTCATCTTGTACTGCTTTAACAGAAATACTACAAGTGAATGGCTTTATGGACAGGAATTTTATTTTGTCACAGTCCAGTATGCTAAAAGTCTAAATTTAAGGTGTCAGCTCCAAGAGAGGCTTTCTCTGCTGAGTCTGGGAGAAGGCCCCTGTCGTCAGTTACCCCCCAGACCGGGAGTTTCTGAGGCACAGGACCCTGGTCCTTTGCGAAGGAGGTACTCTGCTCCCAGCACTGCTTTCTTGGTGGTATGAGGTCCCTAAACCTCTCCGCTAGCTTCTTTCCTTTATATCTCAAGAGACTGTCTCCAGGCACAAAACAATCTTACATGTTGAGTCCTGCCCCTCCAACACAACTGGTGCCCATCCTCCCTCACTGACATCATAGAGGCAGGCCTTACAACATATAGGAACATCACACAATACTAAGAGCCATGGCTTAGTCAAATTGTACACGTTTTTGGAGAGACACAATTCAATCCATGACATTTCACCCTTTGACATCCCCTGGCCTGGGAACTTCTGAGGTACAGGGACCTTAGCCCTTTCCAAAGAATACACTCTGCTCCTAGCATGGCTTTCTTGGTGGTATGAAATCCCCAAATCTCTCTGCTAGCTTCTTTTATATCTCAAGAGATTGTCCCAAGGCATAAAAAGCTTATACAATGAGTCCTGTCCAACTAACACAACAGCCCCCGCATCCTCTGTCATTAACATAGAGGCAGACTCTACAACATTAAGGAACATCACATTATACTGGGAACAATGGCTCAGCCAATTGCTACACATTTTGTGAAACACGCAATCCAATCTGTGGCAATATATACAAGACAAGCAGTTATATACAAATATTTACTAAGCAATTTTAGAGAAAGACATCACGCTTGGTGAGGAGGAGGGTCAGTGAAAAAGAGAAAGCCCCTCATGAGCTAGACTGGTACAGCAGCTACAATAATAGGCTCCAGCATAATAACGAGTGTGAGAATGATGTAGGATTGAATAGTATTTCATCCCGTTGTACATAGTGTGGCTATGAGTTGGAACTGACTTGATGTTACCTTATAAAAATAACAACAAATAACTTTCATATGTTTTTTACATCAACTGGGCATGAAACTATAATGGTGAAAGAAAATCGTTCTTGCCACTCCTATCTAGTGAGAAAGATAAGTACATAAATTGGCAACTTCTTATACACACAAGAGTGTGAAACATACACTCTCAGTTAATGAAATCCATACGCTTTTATTCCACATACTCGTAAAAAAGAAATTAAGAGATTGGTATGACTTTTTAGTTAACTCAACATGACACAAACAGTCATCTTGGAGGAAGGACATGCTTAATTTTCCGTCCTCATGTGCATCCCCATCCTGCACTGGCTGTTCTCATTCATGGCTTCACCATCACCTTTTTTACATTAACATTACATCACCATCATTTTTTCCAGGAAACAATAAAGCCCAGATATTGTATATCCTAGTATGTCATTGAAGTCCTTGCATTCTTGACTTTTTAAAGGCAAAGTTTCTCAAACCACAGTAAGATGTGTTTTCTCAGAAAACATTCATCATATCCAGAAACCACACTTTCATTTTCTCACAATTCTCACAATTTTTTCGTCTGTAAAACATGATGAATCAGAGAAGGTGGATCACTTCCTGAAAGACACATAGTTAAATGAAGCTCAACAGCGGGACCACCAGAATTCTCGCCCAGACTGGTCCAAAATTTGGAGCCTTCTTGTAAGGATTTTTCGTATCAAGAGTCAAGAATCTTTATGTTTTACATGGCTGCTTCCAAAGTGGGGGAAAGGTCTCAGTGAACTCTGCAAGCAGGTGGAATCTGGCAGAATGTGGGCCTATCTTTAGCTCAGTGTTAAGGAAAGCTCCCAGAAGGTGTCATCGGGAGACCTGAGTGATCGTGCCACTTATCAGCTGTGTGAACTTCAGGTTTTTTTTCTGAGATAAATATTTCACATCTGTGAAATCATCATGATAATAAACCTGTCCTGGTTTATAAGTTTGCTGCACGATCCAAGAGTTAACATATGACAAAACACTTGGTTGACTCTAAGGTGTTTTGTAAATGTCAGGTATTTATAATTCAGTGGGTTGAGCATGGAGTTAAGCTGGAAGAAACAGTTTAAAAGCTATTAGATGAAGTGTGAATTCTTTGCTGCAATTGCTTACATAGTCATCAACAAGAAGACGATTACCAATTACAATTAAACATCATGTCACTTCCTTTACCAAGTTCAGGTTTACAGTCATGTGGGAAGCAGCATGTGAGAAGGAGTGTATGAGAAAGAAAACTAGGCTTTGGGCTCAGATGGCTCCACATTGGCAACTGATTAGTTGTGTGACTTCAAGAAAGTTGATTTCCTCTCTGTGCTTCTAGCTTACATTGCTAGAAGGGGGATAATTATGCATCTACACTATATATATATATATATAGTATATATATATGTATATGTATGTGTGTAAATATATGTAATTTGAGCATTAAACAAGAAAAATCATAAGCACTTACATGGGTAAGTAAAATAATGAGTTTTTATGGAAATAAATGAGTTTAAGCTCCCTTAGAAGACCTGGATGTGGGAGGTGGTGTCGGACTGTGAAAGACAATGAGAAAGTAGCTATCAAAGGCCAAATTTCCAAACATTTATTAGCAGAATGACTATGAACAAGTCCCATAAGCATTGTAATGCTTGGTTTCCTCTAAAGTAAATGTAATAATACATATGCTAAAGCAGTTTCAGTAAGTCAGAATGAAAATATTTTATAAACCATACTCCTATGACCATCAGTAAACCATGGGCTGTCAAATAAACTCATGCGTATCAGAGTAAAACTGTGCTCCATAAGGTTGTCAATGGCTGATATTTCAGAAATAGATCACCAGGCCTTTCTTCCCAGCACCTTGGTAGACTAGAATTTTCAACCTTTTGATTTGCAGCAAATCACATTAACCTACAGTATCAGCCAGGGACTTTGGTCATGCAAACGTAATGAGTTTATTGCAGACTATTGTAGACGTATGACTACTTCTTAACTACCTAATGCTAAGAGTTTTGCAAACGTTCATTCTTAAAGAGTTTTAAGTATCTTCCCTTTTTTGTGCTGTCTCAAGACACTTATGCCCTAGGTTGCTGTTGTTCCTACTAGGTGCCATCTACTCAATTGTCACTCATAGCAACCTTCCGTACAAGAGAAGGAAATGCTGGCTGGTCCTCTGCTAACCTCACAATTGTTGTCATGCTTAAGGCCATTGCTGCAGCCACGGTGGCAGTCCATCTCCTTGAAGATCTTCCTCTTTTTTTGCTGATCTTCTATTTTACCAAACATGATGGTTCTCATGTATTGAACTGTGTCCTCCCAAAATAGTGTGTAGCCATTTGGCTGGGCCATGATTCCCAGTATTTGATGATTGTTTTCCTTTTTGTGATTTCCCTAAACTGTATGTTAAATAGGGTTAGTGTGGGACTGAAAATCCCCTCGTAAGTTTATCTCTCTGCTCCAATGCAAAGAAGTGGCCCTGGAGAGTGACTTGCACACCCTTTATCCTTTCTTACAACAGATAAAAGGAAACGGAAGCAGGCAGAGAGTGCAAACCTCATGTCATCAAGAAAGCAGCACCAGAAATAGAGCACGTCCTGCAGACCTGAGATTCTAGGGCCACGACACTCCCTGAAAAAAGACGCGTGCAACACAAGGACTTTCCTCCAGAGCTGACGGAGGAAATGCCCTTCCCCTGGAGCGGACACCCTGAATGTGGACATGTACCTACTGGACTGTGTAAGAATAAACTTTTCTTTGCTAAGGCCATCTGCTTTGTGGTATTTCTATTAGAGCAGCACTAGATGTCTAAAACAATGACCTTCTCCAAGGACTGCTGCCTCCCGATGATACATCCAAAGTATGTGAGACATAGTCTCACCATCTTTGCCTCTCAGGAGCATTCTTCTTGAACTTTTTCCAAGACCTATCTGTTCATTCTATAAGGTGTCCTGTAGGGTGGCCACAATGTCTGGAAACAGATAATAACATCTTGAATTTTAATGTGATGCCAGAAGACCACTTACTATACATAGTCACTGGTTTTCTCCAGACTTCATGGCTCCCAGTCATGAATAAATTTGCAATTTGCATCATGTGCTAGTTATTCAAAATTTCAAAGGAAATTTTTTCTTCCAGCAGTTTTAATCCCAAGATATCTGTGATTACAATTTGGATGACGGTTAGACTTTGACTTGCTAAACCAGCAATGAATGAAGCATGGACTAAAGTCAGTCAAGTTCCCAGGTGTCCTTCCTAAAAATACTGTGTGGAGCGTGCGGTACTAGTAAGGTAGGGAGCGCTGGAGGAAGACGGATGGAGGGAAACAAAAACAAAAAACAGAAGTAATTTTTTTCTTTAATATTTATAAACATTATGCATAACACAACTACTTGAACATTTGATTTAAAATCAGATTAGTTAAAGTGTGAAATAATTCAATTATTAAAAAAAAGTCCTTACCCTAGGAACACAGAAAATAACAATGAAAATAACAATGTTGCAATTTTTTTCTGGTAAATTGATAAGCAGACTGATAAATTGAAGGTGAAATACTTCAAGCCACTGATGATAACCACCATGAAGACTTAAGGCAAAGCAAATATAACATTAATTTTTTTTTAAATACAACTATTTATTTCTGATTTTTGTTTGCTTGTTTGTTTTTGGTTTACTATTGGACTTCTGGCAAACTCAATGATGAAAGATGTAAGATGGTAATTTTTTCTATGAGAAGCAGTGTCGCCCTTGAGATAGAATAATGTTATAAATTTATAAACCTCAGGGGCTTAACACTTCTTTCTTTCTTTAATCCCACAACTAAAAACATCCTTGTGGATGCTTAAGATTTACAAGTTTCCAAATGGGTGAGTCCACTGAGATTTCTGAGCTTCCTGTGACTCTCACCAGTAATTTATCTGCAGCCATCATGCCACTGGGCATGAAGCAACGAACCCTGTCCTTGCCTGGGATGCATGGAGGGACGCAGTATGGGAAGGTCACAGCACAATGCTCACTGGGATTTCATCTTTAACTGTGATTCTAAACAGGAAGAGACGCTTTCCAACAAACAGGCATTAAAATACTTCAACTTTCAAAACATTCAGGAAGATGCAATCACCCAAACTGATTCAAGCTGGTTCTCTTCAAGACAGAGAGACACACAATAGAAGAAACTGGGATAAGAGTAGTTGTTTCCATACTTTTTCACTATGACTCATAGGAGGAGGTAGTTTTAACCAAGACAAGGATCAAACATGATACACATACTCAGTCACACACACAAGAATGAGTATGCCTGCTCAGGTAGGAAACCAAAGTTCCATGAAACAAAATTTAGTCCACTAGGCACTCTGACACTTTGTTCTATTCCATTTTGTTTCATTTATACTAGTAGCCTTGAGCCAGCCCCATTTTTTAGTTTTATAATTTACTAATGATCATACTATTCAGTGTAAAACATGCAGTATTCTGATGTCTACAACTACTATTAATTTTGTTTTCACTATGAGTTAGACACTGTGCTAAAGAGTTTGATCACCTCACAGCATGTAGTCCTCAAAACAACTATTAGAGATCAGTCATACTGTCAGATCTGTTTCATAGATGAGGCATTTGAGGCTAGGATGTGGCTCTGGTCCTACAGGCAGGAAATGGAAGAGCAGGGACTAGAAGAAGCCAGTCTTTTCTAACTCTCACTCAGAGCTGTATCATTATACCACCCCAAAATCAAAGGTTGATATTTCAAAGCAGACTAGATGGAAGCCAGACTTGACTGCCACAAAATCTATCTCTGAAAATGAAGGAAATGATGAATCCTAACAGGTGCTTTCCTTTAATAAAAAAAAAAAAAACACTGTCCATACTTTATACTCAGTACTGTTAGTCCCCAACTTATGACATATTTGAGCTACCATGAACAGCTCTTATGATCATCCATTTTTGGTTTGTTTTTCTGTACATATTATTGTTAGAAATATGTACTACACATAAAGTTGTAGTGTGCAATTTGCTGACATTATTTTCAGATGTTCAGCCACAGATGTTCAGTTTTATGACTTACTTTCAAATCACTGCTGTACAGATACAGCTTTCTTAAACTAAATGAAGGGCTCCATGTGCTTGTAAACATGGATCTGAACACTGACTACTTTGCTAATGTCCTGGGACACATTCAGGAAGCAGTGAAATGTTACCATGGAGAAGAAAAGAAAAGGACATTTACAATAATTTTCTGACTAGAAATGCCATCTCCATTTCCAGGGATAATCTAGGTGATCCAGAAGTGGGGTTATTGCTTCCATGACTAATAACTCCACTTTCATTATTTGACTTATGGAATTGGAGTTATTACTACAATTGACAAAATATATCAATGTCACTCAACTCTTTTTCATCATTGGAGTAAATTTTTATGATTTCTGTATTTATTTACCCATGTATGTATGCATTAAAATATATCTGCAAGTTTATATGTAATATTTCAAAACTGCAAACACAAATAAAAAACACATTTATAAAGACATTAAAAGGCAATAATGATGAAAACTTAAAAAAAAAACAAAATATTTGACTTATGTCAGAACTGGCTTACAATAGAGTTGTCAAAATGGAACCCCACTGCTCTAAGTCAAGGACTACTTGTGTAAAGGTTCTTAGGCTACAGATTCAGTTACTTTTTTTTTTTCCAATAAAGCATGCTACCATTTTTTGTTTATAAATTCTCAGTTACAGAGCTTATCTGTACTGTTATATGTAGACACCTCAGTTGGACAGACACTAATTACTGAATTTAAAGAGAGTATCAATATGGTGATCAGCATTTATGACGGTGCCGAATGATCCCCACTTCCTGGGTCTTATGCCTTTGTGTGGTCTTCTTTGGTATACTACTAGTTAGTCTATCAGAATAACCAATAGAATATGACAAAGGAGATGTTACGTGACTTCAAATATTAGATCATAAAAACACTGTGACTTCTATCTTGGTCTCTCTGTCTCTCTGATGATTCACTGTGGGAAAAGAAAGTTATATTGTGATTCCTATAAAAACCCCACATGGCCAGGAACTGAAGTCTCCTGCAAATGAACTTGGATAAGCTTGGAAAGGATCTTACAGCCTCCGTCAAGTCTTTAAAGAAGCACTTCCATCTAGCAGTTTGACTACAGCCTCATAAGGGACCCGGAGTTAGAACCATCCAGCTAAGCTTTTTCTCCATCTCTGACTCTCAGAGAATGCATGAGATGATATGTGGCTGCTATTTTTTTAAGCTACTGAATTTTGATATCACTTATTATGCAGCAATAGATAATGAATACAGTCAGTTAGAAGTTAAACCTTGCAAGATTAGTCTCAGTAGGGTTTGTGTTTGACTGTGTTACATATCACCTTTATTGGGACCAATGAAATTCAAAGATAACACAGCTTCCAGGTAAGAAAAAGAAAAAAGAAAACTCAATTGTGAAGGTGTAGAAATATGATGGTTGTATTTTTAGGACTTCAAGTCAAGCTTCACAGTCTAGACTAGAGACGAATGATGTGATGTATGAATTATTGAAACTCCTAATTCCAAGCAACAAATATAATAACTTGTGAGCCAATCTACTAATTTGTCAGTACCTCCTTGACTCTTATGTTTCCCAATCACCAGATATTTTAGAAATTGCTAGCATATCTCACTTAAGCTGAATGAGAGAAAAGAAGAGAACTGAAGCTCCTATGTGTGAATTTTGCTACTCTTTATGGCTTACAGTTGAATTGGTCTTGAGTAAGTTTGAAAGTCTCCTGCATAATTGGACACCATCATCCTTCTTGAATCTCTTCTGGTGTTGAGGATTCTCACACTGTATTCCAGCTTCCCAAGCGCCCCCTCCATTGCATTCCTCCAGTTCTGTCTTTCCCCACAATGACTTTCAGGTCTTGACTTACCTAACACTTCCAGTTAAAATGCATTCTTTGCCTTCTGCATATACTAGCTATAAGTTTTACCCAAACTCCTTGTTCCTCAATTATTTCACCCATATGATAGCACCATCCACATGGCATGATTGTAAGGATTAAATGAATAAAGCAGGCAAGAATGAATGATGCAGTAGCTGGCACATAGTAGAAAAATACATTTTAACTGTTCTTATTACTGAAATAATCATTATCATCATTCCTTCAGAATCAGTCCTCTGCATTAATTCATATAAAAAGCATGAATGAGTTCTTACTTATGCCCTTCTAGCAAATTTTACTTTCTAAATGATGTTTGTTTACACACTTAAATTCTGACTTTCTAGATCCTAGGCAGCATTATAAACTAAAGTGAAGAAAATCATCATTGAAAAAATGTGTATTTTACATGTATGATATGGACTAAAATGGAAATCTGTAGGAAAAAAAATTAAGTTGCTCTATTGCCTCACTATGAATTGACTCGATGGCAATGGGTTTGGTTTGGTTTTTAGTTGTTAGGAATGTGGTTCATTTATTCATAAATTTAAATAGGGCTTCGTGAGTCAGATCTGACTCGACAGGACTTGGCTTGGCTGGCTCCTGCCTTTGGCACTGCAGATATTTGGGGTCAGCTAATTCTTTGTGGGAGACTGTCCTCTCCATCACAGAGTTTTTAGCAGAATTCTGGTGATGTAGTGGTTAAGTGCCATGACTGCTAACCAAAAGCCCAGCCAAGAACCAAAAGGTCAACCATTTACATCCACGCAGGGGCTCCTTGGAAACTCTACGGGACATTTCTACTCTATCTTATAGGGTTTCTATGAGTTGCAGTCAACTTGATGGCAGTAGTTTTGGTTCTTGGTGGGTTTAGCAAAATCTTTACCTCTACTTCCCAGATGCCAAGGAACATCCCAGCTGCAGCAACCAAAAATGCTCCCAGACCTTGCCACATATCTGCTGGAGCATGCCTAGATAAAGACTACTGATACAAATAACTACCGTTTTTCAACATGTATGTGTATATGTGGTATATATGTTTAATAAAAGGATATAAGAAAATAATTTCAGGGAGTGCTGTGAAGTTATTTATGAGGTAGCAACTCTTCTGGTGCCCCTAATAGTACAAAGATATCATTGACAAAATGTCTTTGTCTGAGTCTTATTCTGCATTCTAATAAAAGGCAAAGATTGACATGAACTGATGTTATTTTACAGTATGTCATTAACTGAAATATGGCTGTATGTTATGAAACAGAAAGAGAGAAATAAAGTGCTAGGACAAGACAAGATCTTGTTTGTTGTTTCTTGATATTCTCTTTCTTTAAAGGCCAGGGCTCAAAAGAAGAAGGTCTCACAGAAATTCAGTGACACAGTAGGAGGCTTATCTAGCCAGGTGGAAGGCATAAATCATACTTCCCCATTGTTTGGGGGAATCCTTGAGTGATGTGAGAAGTTAACTCATTTGGCTATTAACTGAAAAGTTGGCAGTTCCGGTCCACCTAGAAATACCTCTGACAAAAGGTCTAACAATCTATTCCTGAAAAAGTAGCTACTGAATTGAAGACTCTGTGGACACAGTTCTACTACGACATATAATGAATCAACATGAGTATAAATCAACTTGACGGCAACTTTTATTTTTTTAATTGACTGGTAGTTTACCAACACTGCCTATGCCGTATTTTCCCCCTGAGTTAATGTGCTATTGATGTTATCCATGCCCTAGTGGCACCAGATACAGACATGTACTCAACTGTGGGTTCTACCAAGTAGGTCCACATGCTAGGGTAAGGTCTGATTTTTCTGCCTCTCTGTCTTCACCTGTAACAAGGGAATAACAAATACTACTCATTACTATGAACTGCTTTGTAAACTACCAAGTGCAATTAAAATGTAAATTAGCTTGTTATTATGCTAAAATGTTTGAGACATTTACACAAATGGTAAATACATACTAGAGTTTATCTCAGAAAGCAAAAGTGATAATCCCAAGGCTGTCAAAACTAAATTTACAAAGAGTTTAGGTTGTGGCTGTGATAAGGTGACAAAATTGGCCTCTTTGACAACGTGTAAATCCTTTCCCATTTCCTAACTGTTCCTTTTCAGTATCTGAAGTCTCTACTCTTTTAAGAGGGAATTAACTTCATATTTTTAGTCAATCAAGTACAAAACAGATTTATCTTCATAAATAGGAGAATGTGTTTGCCAGTATCGGAAAAATACATCAATTGTTAAGGAACATTTTCTTTCTGCCAATGCATTTGTAAGTCGCAACATCATATGCAAGTTTCAGAGGTTGAATTTTAAATATGCTAGGACATGACAAATGCACAACTGACCACTTTGGAATCTGGATTTTGTATCTGGGTGTGATTATATTTTCTCTTTTTGAAGAAGAAATGAGAGATGTAGAATGAAGGGATGAAATGATGTAGTCCATGACAGAGCATTCATAGTAGGATTTACTACTTGAGAACGGAAGAAAGCAAAGTTTGGTAAGGTTTGCATTTTTCTTTCTAGAGGTTCTCTTGAATGTCTTCTTTATTGCATCATTAATTTCTGATGGATTGAAAAAACCAAAAACTAAACCCACTGCTGTTGAGTTGAATCCAACTCCCAACGACTCTGTAGGACAGGTTAGGCTTTCCAAGGCTGTAGTCTTCTCAGAAGCTCACCATCACATCTTTCTTCTTCTGAGCGGCTGGTGCATTCAAACTACCAACCAGTCTGTTAGCAGCTAGGCACCTAACCACCGCACCACCATGGCTCTTGAAGACCTAAACACTGCTGTACTCCTTTAAATGTCTCTTTCTTTCCTGGGAAATTGTATAGACTTGCAGGAAAAAAAATGACTTATTGTTTTATAATAGAACAAAAGGAGTATACTTTGAATTGAATAGATGAATACAATCACTGATTTTTAAAGATCTCTCATTATTCTCTTAAAAGAAATGATCTAGTTAAAGTTACTTGGACACACACTGCCGGGACTAGCACCCTGCATTCAAAGTGCTTTTTTCTCCAGTGAAAGTCAGCTGTTTGGTTCACTTTCCACAGACTTTCTGAACTTAGCCCCACTTTTAGCTGGCTGCTTTAAGAATGTTGACCTTAATTCCCATTTAAGAGAGTGAAGGGTTAGGATTAATGTCTCTTTCTTGAACATGCTGTCTTGCAAAACCCCTTCCATTTACTCATGAATAGCAGTCTGCCAACCATTTTTTTTTGTTTTCCTTAAGTGAATGAATTGAGACCAGGTTATTTCTGTCCTAATAGTGTGATCAGATAGAGTTGCAGGCGGGCCAACAGGGCCCCGGAAAAGCCGAGGCAGCAGACTGTAATACGATGCTACGGACTAGTTCACTGAGTGCAGTTATCAGGGAGCTATTACAAGATTAGGAAGTATAATATTTACATCTAGTTGCATTTTGCATAATGGCAGTTCTCATGAGAAACATAGTTTTAAAAAAGGACAAGCAAAATAAAACCAACACGCTCACATACACTGTATACTCTGGCTTGAGGTCACCACAGAGCCATGCAGGTTGCGTCTTGTCCATGGGTGCTGAGCCAAGGGTGTAAGTGGGGCCAAAATCCAGTCCACTGTTAGCTCGCTGAATGCTGAAGACTAGAGAACTTTCTAATTTCCTTAAAACCATTATATGGATAGCGGTGGCCACTTCTAGACTATTTGGTGTCCCAAATTACTTTTCTTTTCATGGTCCAGAAGCAATTATTCTCTTTTAATTACTCTTCAGAGAAGAGGGAAACACAATGCCACAGGCCAAAGAACTAACTCACGTTTCCCAAAATGGTCTCTCAGTCTCAAAAGGACTAAGTCAACCTGTTCTTCATATTAGAAATAGTGGAGGAAATTGAGATAGTATCAGACGATAACTATGTAGGGGAGTAGAAATGCTTAAAACCTTCTATCGTCCAGCCACAGCCATGTTTCTTTGAGGAAATTTAGGAAAATGTAAAAACTAAGGGACAATGGCAGAAAGAAAGCAAATTTCCACATTATCAGTTAGTCTTTTGTGCCAAATTCCAATACAGTGGTCTTGGGTAGACTGGGTTGAAGCCTGAAGCTCAGTTAGGAAGATCAGTACATTTGCCACTAAAACCAAAACTCAAATGTTAGTATTCTACTATCTTCTAGTCTACCACGGGAAACATGATTAGTGCATGTACTAAGCACAGGGCATGAAGAGGTAAAGAGTGGACATGCAATTAAGCTAGCCTCCCTATTCGCTTTGGACCTCTGCTAAAGGTGGGCTTTGGCACCTCAGCTGTATGCAGGAGAGAAGAGGAAGGGGCACAGAGGAATGCATCAGTAACAAGACTTAGGCCTTACCATCCAGCCACATGAAAGGCAAGAATCGATGAAACGGAGGAGCTGGGATGATCTGTGCAAATGAGAGGCAGAGTGGCAAGGAGCTAGATACATGCATGTAAAGTTTGAAGGCAGTTAGTCCTTGCCTCTGGAATATATTGCCAGTGACTATTCTAGAATATAGCCCAACTGGATTACTATTTTCCATTTTCCTTGATTTCATCAGGAGAGTAAAAGAACTAGGGAAAAGACACTCTTGCCTTCTATATTCAGGTACTCTATCCCTACAGCCTCGTATTCTTTTTGTGCAAACAGACACTGTCCTTCTTCAACATGAGTGCTAAGTTCTCTAAGCTGTCACGTATTGGTGTATAATCAGAGGAGGAGGTGATAGCGTTACATGGCCCCTCCCTCCAATCCTAACGTTCTGTGCCCGTGCTTGTGTGTACAACACCACGGTGGTCTCACTGGAAAATGACAAATGCATACCTCTTGTCCCCAGGTTGCACCCTATATGTTTGAAATGACAAGTGCCACACACGTGGTAAAGTTTAGCAACATTTTAAGAAATAAGTATGACAGTCTGTGAATCCTGAGACTACATTTGCAGGAAAATTGCCTCAATTTAGAAACAAGGGGAAAATTTTCATGGAAAAGTTGGAATTTAAACTCAAACTAGAAGAATGTCTAGGGAGAAATAAAAAAGAGAATTGCTAGTACAGTCACTATCAAGTCTGGAAAAGCATGCTTTTTTGATGTGGGAAGGAGGGAACAATGGGTGGCCTACACCAGCCAAAGCAGAGGCTTTATAAATGAAGCCAGCCAAAAGTGGCGAGAAATAACACGGGTCCCCCAAATTGTGGTGGGTGTTAAGATAGTGGAAATTGGAATTTTATCTCACCAAAAATAAAAAAAAAAAAAGGAAACCTAGGATATAGGGCTTCAAGTCAGACTTTGTTGGGATTCTCATCAAATTACAAAATTTTAAATCTCTTATAAGAGCAGGGAACTTTACTTCAAAGCCGTCAACGTGTGATCTATGGTTGCAGTAAACCCACTGCCATCAAGTTGATTCTGACTCATAGAGACCCTACAAGACAGAGTGGAACTGCCCCAGAGAGTTTCCAAGGAGTGACTGGAAGATTTGAACTGCTGACCTCTTTGGTTAGCAGCTGAAGTGTTTAGCCACTATGCCACCAGGGTTTCCTGTAGTTCAGTGCAACTGGGAAATAAGGCATTTTTAAGTTTGGAGTTTTGTGACCTTGGTGTTTCGGAAATTTCCAATTTTGAAGCAAATGTTTCTAAATGTTCCAACAGATCAAACACAATCGTCTTTTTCTTTTCTTCTTTTGCTCTATCGGCACCACTGTTTCAAAGCACCGCTCATCACTGATTACACAAGTACTTAAAAACAAGGCCCATTTTTAGTATGTAATGAAGTGTAAGGGTGAAGCTTAAATGATGCAATATACTCAATAGCTAGCCTTGCATAAGTAAATAAAAGACCATTTGTTTCATTTCACCATAATACACACTTTTGCAAGGGAATGTTCTAATTTCCCTCGGCACACACACACACACACACAATTCCTAAGTATACATCAGCTTATTTTTTTATGATGAAATATAGCTGCTATCTGTCCTCTGTTTCAAAATAATCATATAGTAAACATACTGGGAAATTTTTTGTGTCTTTTAAAAGAACGAAGAGTGCAAATTTCATCTACAGTTGCCTGGTGACACCGGCACGAGCATCGCAGGAAATGTACAGACTTCCAGACAGACTCCAGTCTGGACAGACCTGCTGTGTGTGCTGTTCAGGCCAGAGCCCATCTGCAGAAACTGATAGGGAATCCCAGCCCCAAACCTTACCTAGGGGCTTCCTGAAGAGTAGCACTCAAGGTGATGAAGCTGCCCTAGAATCCATTCCAACTTATGGTGACCCCATGTATATTCGAGCAAACCTGTGCTCCATGAAATTTTTCAATGGCTAGTTTTTCTGAATCAGATTGCCAGGCTTGTGTATTAACCTTTTACATCTACCGGGTATCCACCCTACAGGACTATTTTAAGATATTCTTACCTTTAGAGAAGTAGAGGAAGGTATATGGGACAAAAATCAACATTTGGAAAGCCACTTATATCAGGCAAAAATAATTAGGGTTCATACATTTAAGCCATTTGATCTATACTGCACTCACTGTGATATTAGTGTTCTTTTCACGGATTTCTCCTACTTCCAGTGTGGGAAACTTAAGGTCACATGTGTGAAAGCCAAGGGTACATAGCAAAGAAGTAGTGGGGGTATACCTTAAACTTGGAAAACCCTGACTCCAGAGCACAAAGCTTTCAATTACAACCTCTTGTCAAAAAATATAAAACAGACAAGTTAATTTCACAGACCAAAAGATGACTCAAGGACTAATACTTATAAACCTCAACTAATATTTCAGTTACATGTACTTAACCCTCAGACATTCATCCATCCAAAATAAACTTTGATCTGCCTGCTTTAAAAAAAAAAAAAAAAAAAAAAACATATTAGTTGCCAACATTGACTCCACTGCATTAGTCCACACAACTGCCTACAATGTCCCAAATGACCCAACAACTTGGCTAAGTGGATACTTGAAAACTTATCCACTAGACTTCTAAACATAACTAGTCAATCTTGATCATTTGCCCCATAAAATATGACTTCTCTCTAGGATGTTTGAAGCTGAATTGACACAGACTCACTAGTCAGTTACATTAGCCTTTGCAGAGCTCAGATAGCCTTGAAAACTATTAACAAACACACACACACAGGAAGATGGTGTGGATTCAATGCTCCTTCATCTCGTTCCTTGTCATTATTTTAGGAACCATTTGTTTTAGCCTACAACTTCCTCTAAACATATCTAACTCATCTATCTGGCATAGGAAGCATATGGTGAGGAACGTCTGATAGAAAATTTTACCACACTCTATTTTGCAGGGATTGTATCTTCTGTACAGCACAAAGGCAAGATACAGATGCTGCTGATATGTAAATCATGCTAACCCCTCCAAGATTCTTGGTAGTTCTAAAACCTACTTGTATTTTTGTTAAATGTTCAAAAGTTTTGCAAGCCCTTTACACTTCAGGTTTCTTGGAAAGGCAATGTTATAAATATTGAAGACAATAGGCATTTAGGGATAAAAGATGGAAATGATTTAGAGCTCTGAACATAGAACGATTTATCACCGACACTGTTTAAAGTTGCTGGTGCAGTGATGATAAAACGCAGACCAACTTTTAGCTCGTTTTCTTCTTATTTGAAACTATCTACTAAAAAGGCACACTTTTTATTGCCTGCACCTGGGAGCAGACCACTTCAATGGACTCCAGCGTTGGTACCTAGAACTTTCTAGGTGAGCATCGCTGCATTTAAACCTCTTCACTTCTTTATATTTAAAATCAAACTAGAAGGTACTTAACTCATAAGGCTGCCATGTACATTACATAATTTACAATTTATTAAGTGCTTAGAAGACCATCTGTTTAGAATAAGCCTTATACTAGTGAGTGTCTGAAAAAACAAGAAAGTAATTTGTATGAAAAGATGAGCAGACAGAAGCCAATGCTATAGATAAAGAAACTGAGTCTCAGAGGGGCTTAACCAAGTTCATCAGGAACTGGACTTAAGACACGAGGCTATTGCAGAAGCTCCCCAGCAGCAATGAGAAGGGAGGATGGGCAGGAGGAGCCAGGGCTACGTCCAATGAGTATGGGAAGTATAAACTGGAAAGGACCAGTGTGCTGTCACCGAGCTGAGATAGCAGACGGGGTCACACGGTGGTCCTCATTTAGGGTTTGATATGGCGAATTGACTTCCTTTGTAAATTTTCACTTCTCCTCAACAAAATATTATTTTAAAAAGTTCATTAACTATCAAAGTAATGAAACAGAATTCAAACTCTAGCCTACAGATACTAATCTGCAGCTGCTCATCTCCCGTTACAAATGAGTGTTTTAATGTTACCCACGCCTAGCTGTGTGCTACTTCTTTAGGTCTTAGTGAGTAATCCAATCACTTCTACATTTTGCATATTAGCTTTCCAACTGAATTGTTTGCATATATATTTTTAACATAAAACTTTGTATTATTCCTGAGCACACGCAATGAGTTCTGATAAGGGAAAAGCTGACATTTATTAAAGAGAATTTTACTCAATCTCTTAAGCCACTAAATGCATGAAAATCAGGTTGTTATTGTTATTTTAAGAAAAAGGACATTTTATATTGAAAAATTGTGCATTTCCAGGAAATGATTAACCAGATGTTGAGGTCTTGAAATATTCCAAAGGGACCCTGGTTAAAAACAATAAAAGAGCTCTTTCCACACAAAAAAATTAAGACCGTGCACAATACTGTATAACTATGAGCACGTTTGCAATCTTTTAGAAAATCTGCTTTACCCTCAGATTCTAGAACCCTGGGACATCCTAGTTTTGAAAATGTGGGTTAAGAGAAAAGGAAAACACAAATAGCTGGAGAAAATGACAGGGGAAAGTCAATGCGATAATTAAGTGGAATGGCGAGAGGATGCCAAAGACCCCAAATCTATTACACATGTGTGCCAGGGAATTAGTCTATGTGTGGTAATGAACTACAGCCATGCAATACTTAACGTCCATGACACATTCTGTGAAATAGGACATTATGTGACTTGAATGTTGTGCTAAAACCATATTACATATAGGTGATCCTCAGATTATGAACAAATTTCATTCCTAAGTCTGTCTTTAATCAAATTTGTAGATGAGTTGAATTAGGTACAGTATTCATCTAATGACAGTTAGCAAATGTCTGTCTTAATATATATTATATAGTACCCTGTCCAATGCACAAAAAACATTAACACTCCCACATACACTAAAATATCTTTAACATAATAATATTTTGATGCATGTTGCAAAGTAAGTACCTGTTTGTTATTATGACCCAGTGTATGTAATTCAAATAGTTAACATAATAATAGGCTTTATAGCAGTTGATTTGTAACTATGGGTTTGTACATAAGTCGGATGTTCTGCCAATTAGAGTTGCCACCTAGTTTAAAGATGTATATATGTAAATACATATGTGTATACACAGACATACATACATATACATATTACTATCACCACTGGATGCGAGTCGGATACGACTCGACGGCACTTGGCTGGCTGAAGGCCTTCAAGTTGACTTCAACTCACAGAGATCTTGCGTGTGTTAGGGCAGAACTGTGATCCATAGGGTTATTTTTCTGAGGTAGACACACACACACACACACACTATATATATGTGTATATGCACTTTGATATGTATATGTGATATATGTATCTGCTTTGAGGACTAAGATGCATCTGATCCAAGTTATGGTATTTTCAATCACCTCATATACATGTGAAAGCTGGACAATGAAACAGGAAGACCCAAAGAAGAACTGATGCCTTACAGTATTGCTGAAACATACTGAACATACCATCTACTACCAGAAGAACAAACAAATCTGTCTTAGAAGAAGCATAGTCAATAACGCTCCTTGGAGACAAGGACGGTAAGACTTTATCCCCTGCACTTGGCTGTGTTATCTGGAGGGACCAGTCCCTGGAGAAGGACATCATGCTTAGTAAGGTAGAGTCACTCCAAAAGAGGAAGGTCCTCAGTGAGACAGGCTGACACAGTGGTTGTAACAGAGGGCTCAAGACTAACAACAATTTCAAGGTTAGCACAGGACCAGGCAGTGTTTCATTCTGTTGTACATAGGGTTGCTATGAGTTGGAAATGACTCAATAGAATGTGATAACAACAACGTGTGTGTATACATATATATATGTGTGTATATATATATATGTGTATATATATATGTATATATATATATATATATACACATGTTGGTAAAATGTATACAAGACACTGCTATTTTAACCACTGTCAATGGTACAACATATAATTCACTGACACAGGTAATATTCATCACGCTACCCAAACATTACCACGTATTTCTATGTAGTTGGTGCGAGTTTACCTTCTATTAGCTGTTTTCATTGTTGTGTGTCATTGAATTGATGTCAACTTACAGTGACCCTATAGGAAAGAAAAGAACTCCTCATAGGGTTCCCAAGGCTGTAATCTCTGCGGAAGAGGACTGCCACATCCTTCATAGAGTAGCTGGTGGTTTCAAACTGTCAACTCTTTGGTGGCATCTGAGCATTTATCCAGTGTGCCACCTGGGCTCCTTCCAATAAACAGTGGCTCCCTTTATTAAGAAGTTTTTTTCTTTTCTTTCCAATTCCTTTGGTGGCATGTCAATCCATTCTCATTTCATCAAAGAGGAAATACATCTCCAAAAAAGATCATATCAGTGTTCTGGGCTAAAAATATTTTCCACTCCATATTACATCCACTTTACCTGTGTGTCTCTTCAGCTAGCGTGGGCCAGAACCACAGAGAACAAAAACCGAGTCTTATTCAACTTGGTGACCACTTAGTGGGGCAAAGTACCTTAAACAGACCCCACTATTCACTCATTTGTGTTCGTTTCTGAGGGTTTCCTTGGTGTGTTTAATAATTTGCAATTAGCAAAATAAAACTGAGCTCATTTTCATTGGAAAATGTATTAAGTACTCTTCCAGATGGATTTTGCTAATTTGGGGGAAGGCCTGGACTTTAGATAAGCAGACTCTGCAGCAAAGTTGGATTCTTCCTGTTTCTGGTTTCCTTAGTGTTTTAATTTCATCTCCTAGTGGGCAGCTTTTTGTTTTATTTTACTGGGCAGATGGCCATTGGCTCTCTTTCTGGTTTTATTGGAAGTTTCTTCAAATGGCTGTGGTAAGTTTCAATGAACTTTTTTTTATCATGCTCATTTCACTTAATTTGGTAGTTGAGGAGTTCCAAGTCAAACTGAAATTTCAGGCAAAATGCTAAAATGGGAAAAAACTTGAATCCAAATCAGCAGGACTTAAAAGCAACATTGTGTGTGCTGGGAACTCACCCAGAGATCAACCCCATCGGATGGTGATGGGCAGCTGTGACATTACCTGTAAATGTTTGCTTCTCCAGAGGTTCCCAAGGACCAATTCACGTTTTCTGAATCCCTGCTTCAGAGCTTGGAGACTAAGTAACTGGATACCCTTCAAAGAGAAGACGAGGTACCCCCATGAAGGAGTCTTGCTGGGTCTTGGCATGTGTGTGAGCTGCCCTGAAGAGGAATTACCCTCACCAAGGCCTATGGAATTGGCTCTTTGTGAAACTCCAGCCCTTTTGTTGCTTGCATCTGGCAAACTGAGCACATCCTGAGAGTGGGTCAAAGATCTCTCAAAGGGACTGAATCACACTGCTAAAATCACACTGGAACATTTTCTCATACCAGATTATGGCATTATGACAACTGGGTACTAAGAGAGTAGACATGACAGGAATGGGAGACAGAAAAATATTTATACCAGGTCAGATACGCCCCATAGAGTATCAATTATTAACCTTATCTAAAGTTTCTTGATTGGTTAGAATAAATGCCATTTCTCTGTTGGTTTCACCACCTTTCCCTGCCCTTTGTCTATACTTCCTCTACAAATGAGTGATTAAAAATTATTATGTTTAAAGATATGAAGGATAGACATTAAAGAGTCCTGATAAGAGAGGCTTGATTTACATCAGCAAGAGGTTTGACTCCACTGACTCCATTATTTAATTCTGCCTCTACTGTCTGAATTGGTCCAAATAGCAGGTGAGTTCTGATTGCAGACAAGCCAAAGGAACTAAATTACTGAAGGTACAGAGTGGAAGAAATGTATCAGTAGGCTATACATTTGCATAAATATAAAAAGAATGTTTATACAGAGTTCAAGGCGTACTCATTGCCCAAGGGTTAAGCATTTGGCTACCAAACAAAAGATCAGCAGGTGGAATGCACACAGACCAGGCAATCTGCTCCCGGAAAGGTTACAGCGTATGGGGCCACTCTGTCAGTCACAGAGGGTTACTGTGAGTCAGAACTGTCTTGACAGCAATAACAACATAGAGGTCATAGGACTTTCACTTCTACGTTACAGTTTTGTTCAGTTCTATCTGCAGAATAGATGACGAGAACACAGAAGAGTCTAAATAATGACATAATTGGAATACAGTGTCCAGATCAAGCAGAAATATGTGTGAACTCTACACCTGTGACAAGATGTGATGTGATTTTCTATTAGTTGGACACTGTGGCAAGTTCCCACGTACTTACGTGCTCCAGGCTACAAGGATATTGCAATTATAGGACAGTGGTGGGCTGATAAGTCAGCTTTCTGAAAAAAATCTCCTATTAATAATGTCTGCCATTTTCCATGGTGTGAACATTTCCACTGTGACATTTCACATGGTTCATTCAGACGTCATGTAGATTAGTGGTTCTCAAACTACGGTCTGTGGGATCTCAAAGATCACTTGAGACTTTTCAGGAGGTCTACAGTACAAAATCTATTTTCATAACAACACTAAGATGTAATTTTATTTTTTACTTTGTCAAGATTTGCCTTGATAAAGCAAAGCAATGATAGATTCCATATTGCACTAACTTTTAAGAAATCATCCATCAAAAGAAGAAAACAGATACATTGGATTTCATCAAATTTTTTGAAAATTTGTGTAATAAAGGACTTTATTAATAAAATGAAGAGACAATCTGTAGGATGGAGGAAAATATTTGGGGCCCATACATCTGATAAGAGTTTAATATCCAGACTACACAAAGAATTGTAACAAACTAATAATGGAAAGACAAAAAATAAAAAAATGAATAAAGAGCTTGTTCATTTCACCAAAACAGATAAATAGAGAAGAAGTATACAAAAAGACCTTAATGTTATTAATCACTGTTGTTGTTAGTTGCTGTTAAACGGATTGTCACTCATGGAGATGCACTCTTATCCACAGGATTGATCTGTATCATTTTCAAGGCTGTGACCTGTCGGAAGCTTATTGCCAGCCTATCTTCCAAGGCTCTTCTGGGTGGTTTTGAACTGTCAACCTTTCAGCTAGTAATTAAGTGCTTAACTGTTTTTCTCAAGGACTTCTTTCATTAATCATTGTCACTAGGTAGTGCTGAGTCACTACTGGCTCACAGCAACCCCACGTAAAACAGAATAAAACACTGCCTGCTCCTATAATAACCTCACAGTCCTTGCTATATTTGGCCTCATTGTTGCAGCCACTGTGTCAATGCATTTCATCAAGGGTCTTCACTCTTCACTGACCTTCTACTTTACCAAGCATGATATTGCTCTCCAGGGACAGGTCCCTGCTGAAAACACGTCCAAAGAACATCAGACAAAGTCTCGCCATCTTCGCTTCCAAGGAGTGTTCTGGCTGTTCTTCTTCCCAAACAGATTTCATTCTTTTGGAAGTCCATGAGACATGCAGCATTTTTCATTAACTTCATAATTCAAAGGCATTAATTCTTCTTTGGTCTTCCATATTCAGCATCCAGTTTTCAGATCCATATATGGTGACTGAAATACCACGGCTTTGGTCAGATTCACCTTAGTCTTTGAAGTGATGTATTTGATTTCTAACACTTTAAGAAGACCTGTAGCAGCAGATTTGCCCAACGAAATTCATCATTGGATTTCTTGACTCCTGCTTCCATGGGCGTTGATTGTGGATCCAAGTGAAGTGAAATCTTTGAGAACTTTAATATTTTCTTCATTTATTATGATGTTGCTTATTGGTCCAGTAGTGAGATTTCTTTTTTCTTTATGTTGAGGCATAATTCATACAAAAGGCTGTAGTCTTTGATCTTCATCAGTAAGTACTTCAATTCCTCTTACTTTCAGCAAGCCATACTCTATCACCTGCATACCACAGGTTGTTAATGCATCTGCCTCCAATTCTCATGACACATTCTTCCTCATTTAGTTCAGTGTCTCATATTATTTACTCAGTGCCAAAAGCCAATTAGTGTTGTGAAAAGATACAACTCAGACACCTTCCTGACTTTAAACCATGCAGTATGTCCTTGTTCTGTTAAAACAACTGCCTCTTGGTCTGTACATAGTTTTACATGAGCACAACAAAGTGTTCTGGAGTTCCCGCAGTGTTATCCATAATTTTTTATGACCCACAAAGTCTTTGCATAGTCAATAAAACACAGATAGACATCCTTCTGGTATTTTCTTCTTTCAGCCAAATCCATCTACCACCAACAACCATATCCTTCATTTGAGGTTCTCTTCCGAAGCTAGTTTGCATTGCACATAGTTCCTTGTTAGTGTACTGCTGCAGCTGCTTTTATATCTTCAGCAAAATTTTATTTGTGTGTGATATTGAGGATATTATTTGATAATTTCTGCACTGTGTTGGATCACCTTTCTTTGTAATGGGCAAAGACGCGGATCTGTTCTGTTTGGCTGTCCAGTTAGCAATCTTCCAAATTTCTTGGCATAGATGAGTAAGCACTTCCAGTATTGTATCTGTTTGTTGAAACACCTCAAATGGTATTCTGTATATTCCTGAAGCCTTTTTGTTGATATTGTACCAATGCCTTCAAGGCAATTTGAACTTCCTCCTTTAATACCATTGGTTCTAGATCATACGCTAGCTACCTCTTGAAAGGATTGAGAGTCAATCAATTATTTTTGGTACAGTGATTCTGTGTATTGCTTCCATCTTGTTTTGAGACAACCTACATCATTCAATATTTTGCCCACAGAGTCCTTCAATACTGCAACTCGAGACTAGAATTTGTTCTTCAGTTCTTTCAGCTTAAGAAATGCTGAAAAAACTGAAAGAATATTAAGCATTAATGATTAGGAAACACAAATCAAAACAATCCTGAGCTACCACTTCATACCTATGAGGATGGCTATTAGCAGAATACCAGAAAATGACAAACATTAGCAGTGATGAGGAGAAATTGACACCATCATGCATGACTGGTAGAAAGTAAAACAGTGCAGTCACCGTGGAAAAGAGCTAGTTATTCCTCAAAAGTTGAACACAGAATTACTGTATGATTCAACAATTCCTCTTCTAGTTATGTAAACAGAAAACTTAAAAGCAGGAAATCAAACAGATACTTGTACCTCAGTGTGATTAGAGCACTAGTCAATATACATCATACACTAGTCAAAGGTAGAAACGTGTCCATCAACACATGGATTGATAAACAAAGTGAGGCATATACGTGCAATGGAATATTATTCAACCATAAAGAGAAATGAAGTTCTGGTACCTACTACTATATGAATGAACCTTGGAAACATTATGGCAAGTGAAGTAAGTCAGATACAAAGGACAAATGTTGTATGATTTCATTTATCTGAAACATCCATAACAGGCAAACACACAGACGAGACTTTACCAGTGGTTACAAGACAACAGCTGAGGGAATGGAGGAACAGGGATATTTTACCGAAGGGACACTGAATTTCTGTTAGGTTAATTTTTTGAGAATAAATAGTGGTGATGGATGTACAACATGGTGAACATAATGTCACTGAGCTAGACACTTAAACATGGTTACAATGGGAAGTATTTTGTCATATATAATTTACCACAGTATTTTTTTTTTTTATAAATGGAATTATCACAACTTTTGGTATAATACCAAATAAGCATATTCAAAATTATTAGGAGAGGCTATTAAATTGCTCTTTCATTTTCTAAGTACACATCTGTATAGTGCTGTATTTTCTTCACTACTTTGACCAAGGCAATAAGTTCGAACATTGCTTGCAGGATGTATGGGAATCTGCTGTTTTCAATTAAAAAAATACATTAAGATGTAAAACAGTTGCACTCCTCTCACTGAAGCTTTTCATTTTAGAAGATACAGGTAGTTTTCATCAAAATATGTCATTTATGTTAAGAAGTAGTAGGTTTATGTTTCTTTTAAAATAAATATTCTCAAATGTCTCAATTTTAGTTTTTAATGCTATAAATGTCTGTAGACTAGGTCCTTAACAACTTTTACGGTCAGAAAGGTGTTCTAAGATGAACATGTTTCTGAATCACTGTTCTCGATTAACTAGTCAAAAGACTTTGGGGTAAAAAGTGGGACATGATGACCACGTGATAATCGAGAAGGCTATTAATATCTTCTTTCCCTTTAAGAGGAAACCCTGGTGGCATAGGGGTTGAGTACTAGAGCTGTTAACCAAAACGTTGGCAGTTTGAATCTACCAGGCACTCCCTGGAAACTCTATGGGGCACTTCTACTCTGTCCTATAGGGTCACTATGAGTCAGAATCAACTCAATGGCCTTCGGTTTTTGGATTTTCCTTTAAGCGTATGCTGTTTCTCACCTGAAGAGCCAGAGTGGATTTCTTTCTGCTTTCATCTGGGCTGACCTCGACCTGTATTTACTGATGATGCTGTTTTAAGTGCCATCACATTAGTTATGGCTCATAGTGACAGACAACATCTGTGAGCGAAAATATGAATTCATTGGAAGTCCACAACTGGGTCAATGAGCAGTATCAGAATAAACAAAAAAAACATTGAAGTTGTCAAGGATTTTGTTTTACTTGGATCCATAATCAACACCTACGGAAGTAGTAGTCTGAAAAATCATGTGGATTGCATTGGGTAATCTGCTGCAGAAGACCCCACTGAAGTGTTAAAAAGCAAGGACATCACTCTGAGGACTAAGATGTACCTGACCTGAGCTACAACATTGTCAATCACCTCATAATCATGCAAAATATAGACAATGAATAAGGAAGACCAACGAAAGTCTTTATCGACAGAATGTATCACAGATGACATTTGCGGACTTGCCATTCTAGGTCCTAAAAAGTCTCGCAGCATTTGCCAGGGTATCGTGGACACTCAGAACCCAGCCACATGGAAAGGAAAAAGTAATTGTTCTGGTTAATCTAGTTAATGGACCCCAACCAATAGTGTTTGTGCCTGAGTCTCCATCCAATCGTCAGCATCAACTGTCAGTCATTTGAGGAGATTATTCTGTAAGTCTGGTCCCATTGAAAACTTCAATCACATCTGCTATCTGATTAAAGTGCAGGAGAAACCCCATCAAGAAATTTCTTGCAATGCACAAGAACAATGACAGAGAATAGTAAATTATTTGAAACCACCAAATTATACACACAATAGTGAGAGAAACCGCAAGATTCTTAGCTATAGAGATGGCTATGATTTCAGATCATTTATGTGATTATCTCATTTAGGCTAAAATCCCATCAGAGCCCACAGAGATAATAGTCAGGGAGTAAGGAACCCACCAGGAGAGCTATCAGGAAGCATTAAGCTGTTGTGTGGATGCCAGCCAGGAGGAGTAAGTCAGGGCGGAGTTTCACAAGAAGTGTGAGTGTGCGGCCAAGACCGCAAGAGACGGGAGAATTGGAGGGCTAAGCATACTCAAAGCTGAAAGCCAGCCTTATGAGTACAGCAAACACAGCTGTATCAGAGAACATCTGGAACTGAGCTCATGAGCGTCTAGGACTCACTCTTAATGGACCTGACTCTGGGTTTACCACACCAATAAAAATATTAGCAGCACATCACAGTTCACTTCCCATTGGTTGTTGAGTGTGAAGCTGCTATTATGCTACGTGCCCCAGTCAGAAATATTTAGAATTACTTCAGAAACAGGCACTTACTGATTCATCAGTTTCTTTATAACCTACAGAATTTACTCAGTCTGAAGAGATGTTTGAGACATCCCCATATCAAACTCATGGTGATCCTAGATCCTACTCGAAGGCACTTGGCTGGCCACATCAAAACTTCGAGAGGGTTAGACTATCAAGGGAAACTCCAGCATTTTATATACGATGCACTGGGAGCTATAAGTTCTAGAAAGGAGGATTACAAGAATGATCTTTAAAGAACATTTTCCCAATAAGGATATTGTTTGATGTAGACTGTCTTTGGAAAGGCTTCACGGGAGCTGATAAAGATTTGGGTGGGATGTGTTAAAACTCCCGCAAACCTCCCCATGGTAGCTCATCTTGTATCATCTTAATGAGATTTTCAGAAAGCATTTTAGTCATCAGAGGTTGATACGGTTCATCCATACATACTCTAAAAAATAACAAAGAATCTCCCATTGCCTTGTGGCAATGTAATTAGGAGAGCCAGTCATTCTCAGAAAAAGACACGCAAAGCAGTCTGTGTTTGAAAAGGTAGGCATGGCTTTGGAGTGCAAGATCCTGGATTTAAGGTTCAACTTTCACATTTGCTGAGAGTTTTATGTGATCTCTTTAATCTAGTAGTTCTCAGCATTACTGCACATTGGATTGCTTACAAAATACTAATATCCTGATCTATTCCTCCAAATTCTGAATTAATATGTCTTGTTGGAGACCTCAAGTATCAGAAATGTTTTGTCTTTAAACCATCCAAAACACACCGCCGTTGAGTCAATTCCAACTCACAATGACCCTATACAACAGAGTAGGACAGCCTTGTAATGTTTCTAAGGAGTGGCTGGTGGATATGAACTGCCTACCTTTTGGTTAGCAGCTGACTGCTTAACCACTGCACCACGAGCACTCCTTAAAATATCCAGGTAGTTCTTATATGCAGCCAGGGTTGAGAGCTTCTAAGCAACCTCTCTTGTTCTCCATAACCTTCTCTGTTAAGTAGAAAATGTAACTTCTAACTCCCAGAATGTAAAGAAAACCTACTAAGACATTTCATGTCAAAGCTATTCATAATCGGGAAGGGTATGACCTATATATTTGTTATCTATGTTAGCTGTAACAGTTTTTCTATGTAGGAAATTGTATAATATTTTTACTTTCATTATAATAGCAAAACTTCTTGGTCAATAAATATAGAGTTCCATTCGGGGTTCCTCTGGGAGCATGGCACCTGGCCCTGATGTTGCCCTTGCTCATAAATCATAATGCAGGCCCACTCTTTGGGCATGAATAGATTGGACTTGGCGATGCAGAGTGACCATATATTGGATGCACTTTATGGTTCTGTGCATCTGTAGGATATCATCCTGCAGACTTCTGGCTGGAGGAAGGAGAGTGGGTGGAGAGGAGGGGAAAGGAGACTGTTGGGAGGATAAGACATGTATGGAGCAGAGAGGAACAGTGTGCTGTCCCAGGCAGGGAGAGCAATGGAAGTTGCATATAGGTGGGCTGGAAATTTATATGGGAATGTACATTTTCACTCAGTCATAATAAAAAAATAATAAAAATAAATGTATAGTTCCATTCTGTAGGGAACCTTTTTTTCCCTTTTATAGTGGCAAGTTTCAATATTTTACAGAATTTTATTGAAAAATTATGATCAGAAAAAGGGTAATAATAAGCGATATCACCGTGAAATCATTCATGAGCTGTTGTAATCTATTCGGTAGAGCATCTAATTGGTAAAAGTCATTAGCATATTAGTCAGAAAACAGCTGAGTCTAATGGTTAAGAAATATGACTATGGAGCCGGCACCCCTCACACTGAATCTCAGATCAGGCATGTGATTTGAGGCAAGATAGTTCACCTCTCTAGCTCTTAATTTCTTCATTTGTAAAATGAAGATATTAATAATAATTATGCCATCGAGTTTGAGAGAGGATCAATACATCAAGTATTCACAACAGCACCTGGTATACAGTAAACTCTCAGCAAATGTTAGCTATTTTTGTCCATTTACAGTCTCAGAAGTCAGTAACTGGTTATACGTATGTGCAGAATGCTTTTTTTCTAATAGACCATTAAATAATCTCTTTTGGAATTGATATATAGTAGAAACTAAGTGTCTAAGGGCTACAGGACATCATTGTGTTACTTGTACAGCAGAAACATTAACCAATTTATTCAACTAAAAAAACACCAGCCACCAGCTACATGCCAAGATCTGTACTAAATCCTAGATTACAAAAATGAGAATGTTTTGAGAACTCATAATTTAGTTTAACAGACATGTAAAGTATAAAAATCCATAGCTGTTTATTTAACATGCACAGTACTATAAAAACATGAAAAGATACCCTGAGAGTTGCGAAAGCCTCCACAGGGAGAATGAGTTTTGAGCTAAGCCTTGAGGAAGAAGGTAGAAGACAGAGAAAGGAGGTCATTACAGATTAGAGGTGCCACGTGTTAGTAATGTGATGATGTGACTAAAGTGATTCTTCAAGTCCCGATTTGTACAGGTCTGTGCTCTACTGAATTGACCAAGCAGTTGCTAAAATCTCAACACAACTTCTGCTTGTGTTGAACATTCTTAATACATTATTGTTAGATGATATTGCAACACATGAGAGCAAGCACTTTCTTCTATGCATTGATTGAAAAAATCCCAGGGGCAACAGAACTGTCAATCCTTCTAATGAAACGACTCTTTCTAGTTGTTGTCCTTTTGGGAGAGTTGCAGTATTATCACTAGTCAACTATTCGCAATCTTGAGCAAGGTTAAATTTTGCAACGACCTTTGACATAGGGAAAAAGAAGTTGAAAAAGATAAAAGATTTCAGACCATGGCTGTGGGTGCTGTTTAAAGCCTTGATTTCAAACAACACTGTCACAGCTACATAGGCTGAGTTTTTAAGATAAAATTTTAGTGCCAAATAAGGAACCACTGAAGTTCTGCTTCAGTATTTTTCCATATTCCCCAAAATTAATTTCTATCTTTTAGTAAATTAGTAAAATATCTGGATCCCAACATCAGAGAAATGGCAACTCCTGTCTAAATTTCTGGTATCTTAGAGAATATTATGCAAAACATACTTCCTGTTGTTGATCTGATATTAAACATCATGAAAAATTTGGACAGTAATAACTAGTGAAATATACTAATTATTTCTCATGAGCCTTGCTCAACTTGCAAAGGCAAATAAAAGGTTTCTGTGAAGGAATTAATTTGTATTTCACAACATAATTTATAGAATAATCAACTGCACATGAAAAGTGTAATTCTGAAGAATGCATAGTGATCTCAACAACTTTGGCAACGGATCCTGAAAGAAAATATTACATAAAATATCTTGGTCAAAGACCAACATATCCAAAAGGAGTCAACTCCCATTTTGTAAATAGAAATTTATTCTGAACCTTTCTTCCCAGGGCATCAAGTCTGTTGTCATTTGAATTAGCAAACCTGCTGGACAGTACCATTCCTGAAGGCCACCCTGGTAGACGTATATAGCATAGTCTCTAGAGTAGGCTACCTTTATTGCAGAATTTTTATTGCACATTCTTAAATCTGCAAAAAAAAAAAAAAAAAAAAGGCAGAAGCTTTCTGTTTCTTGGGTGAAGATTGTTAGTACGCCTAGGTTGATTAAGTATGTGAGGTATTTTCCTTTTTTCTTTTCTTTTTTTAAATTGTACATTAGATGAAGATTTTATAGAGCAAACTAATTTTTTATTAAACAGTACATATATTGTTTTATGACTTTGATTAACAACTCTACAACATGTCAGCACTGTCCCTTCTCAATCTTGAATTCCCTATTGCCAGCTTTCCTGTCCTCTCCTGCCTTCTAGTCCTTGCCCTTGGACTGGTGTGCCCCTTTAGTCATATTTTTATTTTACGGATCTGACCAGTCTTTGGCTGAAGAGTGAACCTCAGAGTAACTTGTGAAGCATTTTTTGTGTTCTATTTTTACTGCTGCCAAGAACTCTCTCAGCATTGTTTGGATCACACTAATACTACAGGGTACTTTATTTTCTGTGATGTGAGATCGTGAAGTATAACCAGGTAGGACATTTTTCTGTGTCAGTATAGACTTTGGTTGGCAGGAAAATGCACTCTTCTGTGTATTTAATTTGCTGGAATGAGATTAAATGGCTTCATGCAGTGGGAATGACAGTCGTTCACACGGTTAAGACAGTCTCTGGGGATTCATGTGCAGCCAATATTTCAATTCCACATCCTTTGTGATCATGATGGCCCAGTATGAATATAACCTTCTGGGGGAAAAAGAAAAATGTAGTGACATGAAAATAGGGAATTACTGAGCCTGGAAATCTGGATTCTAATCATGGTTTTGCCACTATCTGGCACTGTGACCTTGAGGCCTTTAGTTTTCTCGTGTGTAAAGTGGGGAAAACATGTCGTATCTCCTGGGATCATTTTCAGCATAGCAAAGGTTATATGGTGTTTTTGCCTGCGAAGCTTATAGTCTTTATTTTTTTCATTATCTAGATCCATCACCTATAACATGCCAGAGTTCAATTACCCAAAGTCAGGTTAGCCTGGGAATTAAAGAGCAGGATAATTCTACTGGGGTCAAAGAGTGGTAAATTTGATATGTAAAGCAATTACGCTTCATAATAACGGATGTGGCAGAACCCTGACAGGAGAGCAAATTAAAAGAGGATCCTTTGTATCTGTTATTTCCATTGCAAAACCTCCACTGGGGACTCTACGCATCTCTAGATTTGAGTATTGGCTTAATTTTCCTGGACATCATTTGTCTGTTTTAGCTTACAGTGAAGCCAAACAGAGGATAACATATAATAAAAACAATTAAATATTGCCAAAGTAAACGTCTGTGCAAAAGAGTGGGTTTGTAGCCCTTCAGAAACATGTCAAATATAATTGGGAATACACATATAATGTACAGAGTAAATCCAAGCAACAAAGCTGTAGAAAAATTGTTGTGGCTACGTCCATCTAAAAATAATTGCATTCCAGGCAATGTGGCATGGATGCTATAATCACCTTCTGCACATTCTCACATGACCAAAATGGTGAACTATAAAGGATTTTTCCTTTTTTTAAAAAAAAAAAATCAGGTTGTAGTAATTTGACAGCCCAAATTTGGCATCTCATGACTTCTACTTCCTTGCCAAAACCTTGGTAAATCACAAATTTCAAAGGCTGTAAATCTAAACACAATAACTGCAGTTCCTCTAAGGTCAACAGACAAAATACGCCCTAATGTAAGCTACTCATTCTAACTTTTACTACATCATCAACTAGCCAACCATTTCAAGAGTTCTTTATTTTTAATCTCATGATCTGAGAACTCATTTTGATTAGTTAGTCACATTTGTGTGTGTGAGTGTGGTTATTACAGAGGGTTCTGCAAGTAGAGACTTGAGCTTTATGAAACCGAGTACTCGAGAACCAAAAACAGAACTGATAGTGAATAAGAATATCCACCTGTTTATGATCGGAAATCCTGGTGGTGTAGTGGTTAAGTGCTGTAGTTGCTAGTTCAAATCCATCAGGCCCTCCTTGGAAACTCTATTGGGCAGGCAGTTCTACTCTGTCTACAGGGTCACTATGAGTCACAATCAGTTTGACTGGGTTTGGGATTTTGGGTTCATGGTTAGAAAGCAAGATGGAATTCATCATGACTAAGAGGCGCTGGTGACTCAGTTGAGCCTTTTTCAAAATACTAAACCACATGCTTTTGAGTGTGTCCTGTGCTAAGTACTGAAATATGAGATGAGTGATACAAGATCCCGGTTGTCGGGAAGTTTATAAAACTGTTGACATTGCTGTCATTGTCCAAACCCAAACCAAACCCAACCCACTGCTGCTGAGTCGATTCTGACTCATAGCGACCCTGCAGGTCAGAGTGGAACTGCCCCATAGTTTCCACGGGACTAAACCACAGTGTTTCCCATTGTCCAAAGGTGGTGACCAAGACAGTGATGTGAGATTAACTCATCAGAGAATCTATAGTCTGAAGATCCTAAATAGAATCCATAATAAATCCCCACACAATTTCTCAGAAATATAATACAGAATGGTCAATAAATAAAAAGTTGCCTTTACCATTTATTTACTTAATAAGCATAAATGCCTCAGTTTCCCTATTTGCCTCATATAGTCACCCATTTAAGGTCACAGAGCTAAGAAACCAAGCTAGGTTCTCAATCCAGGGAAGTCTGGCTCCAGAATCCATGGTCTGCTTCCTCTGCAATTTATGTCCTCAATTACTAAGGCAGATGAGCATAATCAAAAGCCCTTTTTACTTAGAGTTCCAATATCTACTATTTGCTGGCATTAAATTATTTTTAAGGTTACATTTTCAAATTGACATATCAGTTATCAAATACCGTTGCGTATCAGTAACCAGGTGACACTGCAAAACAAAATTTTTAATTAAAAACTTTGCTGTTGCTTTTGTTAGGTGCTGTGAAGTTAGTTTTGACTCACAGGATCCTGTGCCCAACGGAACAAAATACTGCCCGGTCCTGCCTCATCTTCACAATCATCGCTGTAACGGCGGTCAATCAGTGACCATTGTTACAGCCACCATGGCAGTCCGCCTTGTTGAGGATGAGAAGCTTCCTTTTTCACTGTCCTTCTGCCTTACCATGTATGATGTCATTCTCCAGGGACTGGCCCCTCCTGATAACATGTCCAAACTATGTGAGATCAGATCTAATCATCCTTGGTTCTAAGGAGCATTCTGGCTGTACCTTTCCCAAGACAGATTTGTTCATTCTTTTGGCATTCCATGGTATATTACACATTCTCCAACAATACCCTAGTCCAAATGCACCAATTCTTTGATTGTCATTATTCATCGCCCAGCTTTCACATGCATGTGAGCTAAATGAAAACACCGTGGCTTGCATCAGATGAAACCTTAGTCCTCAAAATGATATCTTTGCTCTTTAACGCTTTAAAAAAGTGTTTTACTGTAGATTTTCCCAGTGGTTCCACTGTTTGATTTCTTGACTCCTGCTTCCATGAGCATGAATTATGGGGATCCAAGTAAAATAAAATCCTTGACAACTTCAATATTTTCTCTGTCTGTCATGATGTTGCTTATTGGTCCAGTACTAATGAAGAGTCACATTCACTTACAGATGTTGTCCCCCAGCCCAGACTTCTGTCTGCGAGTATCCCCAGATGACATATGTCTTCACTCTTTTGCCTCTCCTCATCATGCAGACTGGGTCCCTGAGCATGGAGAAACTAGAGTTCTCAGTATCTGTGGTTAAGTGCTGGGCTGCTGAGAGATGGGAGGTCTGAACTCACCAGTCACTCAGCTGGAGAAAGACGTGGTAGTGTGCTTCTGTAAAGATTTACGGCTTTGTAAACACTGTAGGGTATTTCTACTCTATCGCGTTGGGTCAAGATCAGTCTAAACTGACTTAGCAGTAATGAGTTTGGCCCTAGCTCACCTTGAAGTCTGGTTCAGCCTTGATTTTTTTATTTTTAATTTCAAAGTTTTATGACTTTATTATTATAGGCCAAATAATCTTAACTATATACTTAAAAGAAGCCTCCACTCTGTTGCCTTTGAGTCAACAGCCTGATATCCTGGCATGCACACTTCCACAACTATTTTCTCTATGCTCATACATATAAACACACACACACACACACACACACACACACACACACGCATACTGTATTACCAAAGTGGGATCATACTGTACTTATTACCTTATTACTATGGAATGAGATTCTCAAAGAAAAGCCCACAAATGCCCATCTACGTCAATTGATAAAAATAATTCACTTGTTTTTAAAGGCTACATATTTCAGAGTGCAGGTGTATCACAATTTATCCAACCATTTCACCTTTGGAAGAACATGAGCTTGACTCCTGTTTTTGTTCCTTAAAATAGTAAAGCAATAAACATGCTCAAAGATAACCTTTGATGCAATTATATGAGTATTGGTACTTTTTTCAATTGTGCTTTCCAGTGAAAGTTTACAATTCAAGTCAGTTTGTCAGACAAAGGCTTACACCTTGTTATATGAACTTGGTTGCTCTCACTACAACGTGACAGCTCACTCCTCCTTTCCTGCCCACTCAGCCAGCTCTTGTCTCCTTCTGCCTTCTCATCTCACCTCTGGACGGCTGCTCCTCTCGAGCCTCAGGTAGCTAGTTGAGCCAAGAAGCCTGCTGTTTACCAGCAGCCTTTTACGTCTTATAGTCCAATCTAATCTTTGAAGAATTAGCCTCAGGAATGGTTTTAGTTTGGGGCTAACGGAGAGTTTGGGGCTGTGTCTTCTGGGGGACCCTCAAGTCTGTCAGATCATCAGTCCGGTCTTGTTAGTACAGTTTGAGTTCTGCACCCCGCTTTTCTCCTGGTCTCTCAGGGCAGTCAGTGGTGGCCCCCAGACACCACCTCGTTCTTCTGAATATTGCTACTTTTGTTTCAGTTGACTGGATTCTCAAAGTGGTGTAATGTTTAAAATTTCAATTTTACCAAATTTCTTTTCAAAACAATGAAGTACCAAGTCCAGTCTATTAGACAACCTGCATCCTCCGGGCCTTAAAATCACTGGGTGTTATTCTTTAAAATTTTGCTATCTGATGGGAGAAGAAAAATCATACTTTAGTGCTATTTTAGTTTCCACTCCCTTAACTAATAATGAAGATGAGCTTTCTTTCGTTTATCAACAATTGGCATTGCAAATTGACTGACAGCATGCTGATTTTGCCCTTCATTTTTTTTTTTTTTTCTTATCACTTTGCAGGCACTTTGTGTACAGAAGGTGTTAGGCCTTTGCCGTAAGTTGCCATTAATTATACCATCTTTTGTTATGAAAATATGTCTATATTTCATTTGATTTCTGAATTTTCCATTTTCTTTAGGGATATCTAGTCTGTTCCTATTTTTCTCCTAAACATTTAATGGCATTTTTTACTGTTGAATTGCCAGTTTATCTGGAATTAGTTTCACATATAAAGTGAAGTAAATTTATTCCTTTCCAGAGAGAGAAGCCATTTTGCCAAACTATCCACTTAATAAACCATCTTTTTCTCATTAAATTGGAATGCTACCTTTACCATATATTAAGTTTACATATACACCTAGGCCTATTCCTATTCAGTTATTCTGTTGCATTGATCTCTTTGTCTATTTTTAAGCTAAACTGTATTGTATTGATTATGTCAGTAGGTCCAGTCTTACTGCTAATCCAGTTGTACAAAGTAATGAGTAATAGCAAAGGTTTGAACAAGATGTTCATGGTGTAGAGAAAAAATTAATGTTAAAATCAGAAACCATAAACTGAAATTTTCAAGTCAATCCCATTACTAATTAAAAACTTAGTCTTCCATCCACACTCACTGACATCTTAACCTTCCACCTGTAAGTACTATTAGCATTATTTTTATAACCAAATGTGAACATTCTGAAGAAATAAAAAGAGTCAGTGTTTGCCCTGAGTTAGGAGCAGAGAGAAGGGATTGACTGCAAAGAAACAAGTACTTCTTGGAATGATGGAAATTTTCTATCTATTGACTGTGGTTATAGTTACACAACTACGGAAATTCGTTGGAGCTCATCCAGCAGTATATTTTAAGATGTATTATATGCAATTTATATCTCAATAAACCTAACTTTAAAAGCATCAGTATGAAATACGTTTTGTTTTTTTTTTATATTTTGAGGGGGTAGCTGGATCTTTTTCTTGCAGTGGACAAAAATGGAATCCATTTGTGACTTTGTCTTAGCCCACTACAATAGAACATGATTAGAATCGTAACTAAAACTCTCTGAGGACTCCTGTCACTGATGCTGAGATTTTCTGTCTTTGGAGGTAATCTCCATTCCACATGTTTTAAGTGCACAGGAATTTGTGGAGATCATCATCTAGGGGAACAATTTGATCTTTTATAGAGATTTAGAGATTTTATTGCCATGTGCAACAAGCATTCTATGAATTGTGAAAGATACTGATATTTTCCTAAAACTAGGTGTCTGATTTAGGGGTCTGTTCCTCAAAAGTCATCTAAGCAGTAATTTTCCACTTGAGGAAACCGAGGCCGAATGAGGTTAAGATGAGCAGCTCCAGGACCAAATGGACAACTCTCCTTTCCACTTTCTCCATTTCCTATCAGTGTATTTTAAAGAAAATGCTTTTCCTAGTGGACTCTTACTCAGAATATACACGCAAGAAACTAGGCTGTCACTCAGAGACAAGAGGCCAGCAGGCCTGGGAGACTGATGAATATTTTTGCAGGGAGCCGGCCCCAGTCTTGGCCCCAGAAGGCCAGAAGGTTGAGCCTGGGGATCCATTGAAACAGCCCTGATGGTGGCTCCAGACTTTCTGTTATCAGGGTTTATCCTCAAGGAGTTAGTTTTCAGAGTCAAACAGGGGGGAGCAGGAGGGTGGGCTTAAAAGATATCGTGACAAAGCGCCTGCTTTTTCTCACATGTGAAAATGTAGACTATCTGGAGGTAAAATGATAGGTGCCATCTTGAATTAGCAGATTATCACCAGTGCCTTTTAGGCATTTACACCGAAGTGCAAACTACATTCATTTGGTCTTTATTCTCAAAACTTCTGTAATCTTCAGAAACATTTTGCTAAGCTTTCCCTCCGTAATAACTATATGTGTATTTACATTATTTTTTCCACTCATGATTTGAACAGGATAACTCAGTGTATTAAAACATGTGGAATATTTTAATCCTCTGGGGTTTCCTTATGGATCTTATTTCCTCTCAAAGACTCTAAGGGTGATAAAGGTTGGCAAGGAGGCTCTTTTTCTATAGACTGAAGACTATCTAGGTATCATATAAAGTAAGAAATATTAAAACAGTAAATGCCATCAGGTAATACATAAAAGAACACTCTAAAAGTTGAAACTGTTCAAAACAGAGCAGGATACCTTATGAAGAAGAAAATTCTTAGACGCATCTAAGATGAACTTAAATATTTTATTTCTTTTGTTCATTTGTATGCTGTACCTTATTGAGCACCTGAAGACTCTTACCAGAAATGGGGCTAAGGGATTTAATGCTGGGAGATAGGAGTGAACTCAATGACCCTTAAGGTTTCTCCCACTGCTATGAGATCTGACAATTAAGTTTGTGAACTCACCCTAGAAAAAGTGCTAAATAGCTCATTGATGAGTAGGGTCACCTTCAAAATACTCCCTTTGGGAAGCTATGCTCCGATGCCAACATCTAGCCCACCCTTCAAAGGAATTCTGGAACTTGTTTTCTGGAATGGCCATCAGAGCTACCATTGTATTACCCTTGATGTCCTGAATGTCATCAACCTGTCTTCCTTTCAATATTTCCCTCATCTTTGGGTAAAGAGAAAAGTCACTAGGGACCAGATGAGGTGAGTAGGGAGGGTGTTTCAATACAGTTATTTGTTTACTGCTAGAAACTCCCTCACAGACTACTATGGAATTAAGTTCACGAACTTGCCTCTTTGCCACCATTCACAATGCCCGTTCTAGAAAGAGTTCCAAAATCAGTGCATAGCTTCTGAAGGGAAGTACTTGGAAGGCGACCATAGTGATGTTCAGTAATAAGGTATGTAGCACTTAGAACAGTTAAGTTTGCAGACTTCATTGTTAGACCTTGTATGCTTTTATGATTCCATGGTTTCATACTTTTATTAAATGTTTCCAGTGGAAGTCACTTGGACATGCATAATGCAGTTTAACAATTTCATCTTCTCCTTGATGAATAATTCCCACCACAGTTTTGGCAATTTAGGAGGACAGTAAACACATTTACAAGCTTTCACTAATTTATGAAAGTCAGAACAAAAACAGCAAATGTAAACACCTCTTTGATAATATTTCAATATCTTTCATGAAATATATTGTCACTTCTGTTACAAAATCAAAAAATATATGGAAAATTATGTATGTATTTCTTTCTAACACATTAGTATAGATTTCACTTCGCCAGTGTACAATACTAAAAGACACATGGAATTAGTACTTCTCAGTAGCAGGTGAACTGGCAAAGTTGGCAGAATGTACTTTTAATTATAGTGTACCTAGAGTTAGAAGCAGAATAAATGGATCAACCTCAGGGAAGTCATCAAAGTCATTTCCTCCTCATTCTTTGGTGAGAACTGTAATTCTCTAATATAAGAATAGAGACTTACAAGGTATTATACAATTATGAGAAAGTGTTTGGTTATTGGGATACAAAGCACTTCAGAACCTGAATGGCACAGATAAACCCTTGTCTCTGTAGTTACAATTCAGAGGAGAAATCATAGTCTGTTCTATCCCTTAGAAAGTGATAAAAGAGTGAATATATAAGGAAAATGTGTTGACAGTATCAGCAAGTGGCTAAGGCTCTTGTCTACTTTGGCTGCATGACAAGAAATACAGGGATTGACCAAATCTCCTGCGGAGGAATTTGGGGCTGGAATTTGTGTATGTTGAGCATGGCCATTTACCCCATCCAATTAGCCAAATGATGTCTGCATTTTATTCCTTGTGGCTAGGGCCTAAAACACTTTTAAGCACTTAGGTCCAGATTTTTCAACCACCAAAGAATAATAAACCATTATGATAATAAGTCAGCCACCATGATACTTATAAGTGAGAGACAAGGGAGATGTGTAAGAAAATCAAATGCAAACAAATCGACGGCACTTGGCTTGGCTAATTAATTAGTGCTGACAATTTTATTTCCTACTGAATATTTTATGAAATAGCCAGCAGGAGGCACAAAGAGTTGGCTGTCAGTTCATTAACCCTCCGTTTTACCCTCTAGTGAGTACTGCAAGTGAGTGCACTGGACAATTGTTGGTGGCGTAAAGCGAGAGGGAGCCTGAGCAGCCTTCAGAAGCCATTCCTCGGGAATGGCAGTGTTGGTGTCAATTCTGACGCATAATGACCACAGACATCAGCTGCACAGGGCTTCCTAGGCCGTAATCTTTACAAGGGGAGCCCTGGTTGCCCAACCATTAGGCATATGGCAACTAGCCTAAAGGGTTACACCATTCCTGTCTGTGAATAGTTTTCACATGCAATGTCTTAGTAGATCATCTTTACATCCCGAGAGTTAGAAGTTACATTTCCTATTTAACACAGAAGCTTATGGAGAATCAAAGAGGTTGATTAGAAGTTCTCAACCACGGCTGCACATGAGAGCAACATGGGTATTTTAAGGAACCCTGGTGGTGCAGTGGTTAAGCAGTCAGCCGCTAACCGAGAGGTGGGCAGCTCACACCCACCAGCCACTCCTTGGAAACATTATAAGCAGTTCTACTCTGGCTTGCAGGGTCATTATGAGTTGGGATTGACTCAACAGCAACAGGTTTTAGATATTTTTAAAGACAAAACATTATTCCATGAGAGAAAGATGTGGCAGCCTACTTAAGGATTTGCAGACTTCGAAACCCTCTGTGGCAGTTCTAGTCTGTCCTGTAGAGTCGTTATGAGTCACAACTCCATGGCAACCAGAAAAAATCACCAGGTCTTTTCTCCCACAGAGCACTCTTGGGTGCAAAACACCAGTCTTTAGGTGAGCAGACAGGTGCTTTCACAATCACCTCATCAGGGCTCCTTTACAGTACAGACAATCCCATAACAGTCTAGACAGTACATATCCCACCAGTTCAGTGATGCTTCAAGTCCTCCATGCCTACTTAGTATCTTAAGAAGGCATTTAGGGCCCTGCTGGGACAACTCTTAAGTGCTCCACTACTAAGTGAAAGGTGGGCAGTTCGAACCCACCCAGCTGCTCTGCAGGAGAAAGACCTAGTTATCCGCTTTTACAAAGATTACAGCAAGAAAATCCTAGTTCTGTTCTGTCACACAAGGTTGCTACGAGTGCAACTGACTGGACAGCTCAGAACCACCACCAAGTAGTATTTCAAGGTTCAGTTACATCATCTTTATAATCACTTTCAACTTCTTCAATCATGACAGGACTTGCCTGTACAAGACATATGTGATAAGCTTAATTTTTAAGCTGAGCACCAAAGAGGAGTAAAAAAAAAGCCCCTTTCCCAGAGGACTTGCATACATATTTGTCTGTCATCTCCTCTTCTTTCTGAAACTGCCCATAAGGGTGCAGTTCAAGGACACCTGAAAGGACAACTGGAAGAGAGGGAGGACGATGCAGGTACGGAGGGGGAAAATTTAGGATCAAACAAAATAAAACCAGATGTTTCTATCCTTGCAAATATTCCCTTTTGCTTATGACGCGATGAGTTTTTGTTGTTGCTGCTTTTGTTTTTCCCTTTCTCTATTTCTCCCTTCGTTTGAGTCACCAGTCTATGAGACACACAAATATACCAAGCATTTCATTATCATTAAAATGGGTCTCCCATCCGTCACAGCTTCTAGATTGTAGGGGCCCTGCCACAGAGAGCTGGGCAGCCTTCTCTTCTATAGTGTGAGCCTGAGGAGACCGGGGGAGACCGTCAAACAAACGAGGCAGGTTTTAGAACAGTGGATCAACCATTCTCCTTGGAAACATTTTCACGCTTGCATTCTTTTTACTCCAAGTACATAAACTTGCGTTGGGAGTCTGTTGAAATCACATTATCAGTCCCACACAGTCACTTGAAAACTCAATTAGCAGAGCCTTAACCAACTTGTTCATGCATGGAAGGACTCTGGTTTTCTATGATTTGAATACCAATGCTGAAATGAAATTGAATCAAATTATTATCAGATTAGCGAAGTTTGGCTGAATCTTTAGCCTTCATCTTGAGGCAGATGAATTCTTTTGGAATGGCTTTCTTCCAAGGGCTGACAGTACCTCTGAGGCTTTGGGGGGAGTAAAGGAAGTGCTAAGTATCCCTGGAGGATCTCTATTTGTTTAAAGCACGCAGCTACCTGAATAATCACAGTCAATATGCCCTAAGGAACAGAAAAAGCTTTCACAAATTTAGCTCTTATTTCATGTCAGAGCCTCAATCCCAGTTGAGCTCCCATGTTTCACAATGGTTAATTGATCACAAAACATGTTCAACATAAAAACACAACGAAGAACAGGTTGTAACATTTTTAACTATCCTAGTGTCTTATGAACTACTTGAATTTGAGTTCATAATGGAAAATTCTCTCTTCATACGTGAAATAATTTTATTCTTCTTAACTGCGTGATAAATATTATTTAGCTCATCCAGATAGCTGTTGAAACTGGTCACCAGTACATGACGGCTCATTACGCTATGCTATCTACATCTGCATATGTTTGAAAATTTTCATAGAGTCCATTTTAAAAATATAAATTAAAAAAAAAATCATTGCTTTTAAGTCCTATTACTTTCCAGGACTTGATTCAAAGATCTGCTTGATTGCTAAGGCCAATTGTGTGTAAGCTTTAATATTCTTTATAAGATTTCAATTTCCTACCAAGTATGAAAATATCCACTGAGTTGAAGAGTCAAAGAGTCAAAGATTTTTGTAGTTTTTGCAGTACTCACAAGCATGAAAGGTCTGTTGATGGGCCACATACTCCATTTTTTGGCCTCAAAGTATATTTAAATCAAAACTGTTTCAGACAGAGTGGTACCTCACTTTGTATTTTTTTTTTTAATCTCCAGAGAAAACTAAATACACATTCACATAGTGTTATAAAAACCACCCTTTCTTTTTCAAGTCACTTTTTATAGAGGTGAGATGGGAAAAGCAGTAGAGAAGAGATTGCCATTAGGAGGAAGAGTGTTATTCTGCTAGGAAACAATGCTTGAGAGGATGCTGGGACATTTTCAGTATTCCTTTGTTGTAGCTGTTGTGGGAAAATCATGAGATCCTTTTAGAGTTATTTCAGTAGCTGTAGTACTTAACCAAATTAGGAAGTAACAAGATAAGATGAAATGCAAAAGAAATTAGTATGTGTATTTGAAACAAAAAAGCAAATGAAACACTCTAAGCTACAGACTCATTGGTCCTCAAAATTATCCAAATCCATTTTAAGAGGCAACTACTTAACTTACAAATTGCAACAAATATATATAATAATGTAGTTACATTATATTCAGTGGCTGTAGCTGGGGGTTAGCATTTGGACAGAGTGACAGTTCCTGAAGAGAGAGGTGGGGGAAGGTTTTACTGACAAAGCTCTCATTCTGTCTCCTGTCTAAGAAGCTTCGCTTTGTGCTCTCCAGCCGTCTCTCTAACTGCTATCTTCTCCATCACCATTACCAACATTTTCAGGGTTTGTGGAGGGTATGTTAAGGACCACAATAGGCTTACACGACAGTAAGGGGCTAGTGACATTTCGGGAATCTGCCCTGATTCTGAGGTTATTTTAACACGCTAAACACAGTGATTGATTTTAACGTAAAGTGCTAGTCTCTATCCTTTAATCCTGCTTTTAAAGTGTTTTAAAATGTTACTTGGAAAGAGTTTCTGGTGCACTTGCAATCTGTTTTGCAGCTTGGTGACTGGCAGCCTTTTGAGTCCACTGAGTGGAAACCAAGACCCAGATGAATGTCCAAAACAGTCTTAATTTATGCTCCAGGCACTATCCTTCTACTTTTCAGCCGTTCATTCTGGATAACCAATTTATATCAACCAATCATCTGTTGCTACAGCAAATGTGGAACACGCACTTCCTTTCCTTTCCTTGCTATTATTAAAAGGTAAATAAAGGTTTAATATTCAGATACAACCTTTCCCTTCCTTTCCCACCCAAATGAAAATACTCTCGAGGACCACTAACACCAAGAGTTATCAAAGAACCACTGTAACAGTCTTGGCTGTTTCCATGGGTTGGAACAGCCATTTCATTTTGGTAGTCTCAGACACTGTTGAGTAGATTAGAGACACGAGATAATGCACCAAAGATCTGAAGGAACCTGCTTGTAATTCCTCAGAAGGAAAATGCATAACTGAGGGCAATGAGTGGGTTGATTGATAGTCATTAGCCAAAGGGAAAGATGATTGGACTTCACATAAAACTTCCATTAAGTTCAACAGTCCTTTGATGCAGGATTATTCTATGTTAACTTAGTAACATAGTAAAGTCCATTGAAGAATATACCTTTTTGTATGTATAACAAACATACATATGTTTACATGTGTATAAAATATGGCATACTTTTGCATAGCTATTATTGTTGTCCATCTTAAGAATTCTATTTCCCTGAAAAATTGTCAAAAGATCTTAAAAAAAAAAAAAGAAAGAAAGAAAACCAATTCATAATTAATGTTTAAAGCTATGGTAGCTAAGAAACATGGAAATGTGACTTCACTCTTTCTCCTTAATAGTTACATTGGATAAAATAACATTTTATCTAGGGTATTTTGGAAAGTCTGGTGGCATAATGGCTAAGTGCTAAAGCTGCTAACCAAAGGGTCTGCAGTTCAAATCTGTCAGGTGCTCCTTGGAAGCACTATGCGGCAGTTCTATTCTGTCTATAAGGTGACCATGAATCGGAACTGACTTGACAGCAGTGGTTTGGGTTTGGGGATTTTATCATTGGTATTTTAATATTTCTTCTCCGTACTTGTTACCTGAATAATGTAAATATTCAACCACATATCAGGTTATCATTTGTCTGTGATACTATGGGAAAAAAAAAAAATGCTTCATTGGCTAAAGCACTGGACTATGTAGACAACTAAAACCCTTCTCTTGAAGATACAATGGTTCCATGATACTACATCCTGTGGATTTTCAACGAGCAAGCTGGTATTTGGGTGAGTCAACACATTTTGTATGACCCCATATGTCAATCCTGAGGACGTTTCTTATTTTAGCATTTTATGCCTTTAAAAAAAATGTACTGATGCATGAAGTATAATGTTAAAATCCAGCTTAATTTATGATCTCAGCAAAAAGGCTAATAGCTGAGGTAAAAACAAAGAAAGTGGATTCCAGAGACCCTTACATACGTGAAAGCATTATTCCAGATAACACCTCAGACTTATTATTCACTTCTTCACTTATTTGATAAATATTTACTATGCAATAATATATATGAGTGACTTGGATAGGATGTGAGAGTATACTAAAACCAAAACCCACTGCTGTCAAGTCGATTCCAACTTTTAGGGACTCTAAAGGAAAGAGTAGAACTACTCCATAGAGTTTCCAAGCAGGGCCCAGCAGATTTGAACTGCCAACATCATAGTTAACAGACTGGTGCTTAACCAATACACCATCAGGGTTTCTGAGAGTACACTAGGGAACTGACTACACTAGGAAACAAAAACACTTACTCTGAACTAGACAGTTCTACAAGTACTACAAGAGTCACTTAATTTCATAAAAACTCAGTGAAGTAGGTGCTGATGTTATCCTTATTTTATAAGTGAGCAAACTACAGCAGAGGCAAGTTAAGTAACATGTTTAAAATCAACCAAGCGGTCAGCAGTGCAGGCAGGAACCCAGTCAGTGCCAAGTGTCCTCTTAGTCCATGATCTCAGTTTCTAAACCAAACCATTGCCATAACAGAAGAAATGTAAGAACAGAGAATAATAAATTCTGGCTAAAATGTCCTTAAAAAAATTTAAATTTACACTGCAAATAAGCCTAACCTTTGAGCCAGAAATTCTACTGCTAAGAGTTTGTATCAGGAAGACTGAATTTTTAAATTTTTACATTTAACAGTGAACGCTTCAGCTTTGTTTGAGATGGTGAAAAACTGGAAGTGATCTCTTGGATTGCTTTGGGCTGCAAGTACCAGACTATTTGACCAAGGTAGCTTAAACAGTAGTCATTCATTTGCTCGTAAGAATTTATGAAAAGGAGGTTCTAGTATTAGTTCAGTAGCTCAACAACATCTCCAAAGACCCATTCTATCTTCACACTCCACAATCTTCAGCATAGGTTTGTTCTTAGGCTTTATTACTCACGGTCACAAAAATGCCCCTGAAACTCCAGGTAATACATCTCACATGTCACATCCAAAGGGAGGAAGAACAGTTTTTCCTATCTAGTTTCCTTTTGTCAAGGAGGAAAACTATTTCAGGAACTTCATCTTTTTAATTAGTTAATAAATTAATAGTTAATTAAACAATTAAAATAATTAGTTAATTATTATTTTATACCATTGGCCAGGGTTAGTCTCCTGTCCCATGCTTTAGCTGCAGCGAAGACTTAGAAAGTAAGTTACTCTCACTTTCGGCTTCTATTATGAGAAGCCTAGCAAGGACGAAACGAGAGGGGTTGTCTCACTGGCAACCAGTTGGGTTTGCCAGAAACCTCAATGTCTAAAAGTTGAATTGCCATATAGCAGAATACTTTGCTGCTCTCATAAATGATGAGATGAGTAATGAGACTATTATATGAAGTAAAATTAAGTTATAAGAAATATGATGCACACAAAGGACACGCAACAAAATACTAACAGGTGCCTCCTGGTGATAGAGTTAGAGGGGTATTTTAGTTTCCTTGCATTTTAATGCATTGTCTAATGTGAAAAAATTATCAGGAATTAACTTTATGATAAAAAATATATAAATCTATTTTCAGTTTGAAAGTAATATAATTCAAAGAGAAAAATCATTTTTTATCAAAATATTAATGTTCTTTGGCTCAGTTTGGAAGCAGAAAATTGAGCAAAAAATGAACAAGACATTTTTGTCAAAACTTATTTTGCATTACTGTCATGAACAAATGAGAGACAGACAAAAGAGAAATCAAGCAAAATGGTCACTGGAGAATTTTAAAATTGGAAAAATAAAAATGTTTTGTTAAGAGATGATGATTACATCCAAAATCTTTAAGAGAGGGCTCTTGCAACTTAATATATCAGAGACATGCCTCTATGAATTTCTTTTCTTGTGAGACTGTCTCTCACTCCTGCCAAGATCAGCTTTATATTGGCCACAGAAGTTAAAATAGGTTAAGGATAGAAGGAAAATACTCTTACTTTGTGTAAAGCAATTCACAGTTTTAACAGCATGGTGCTATCTGCCAATTTTTTAGTGTTTGATTAAAAAAAATATCACTTCCTTGGTTCATTAAACACTTTAAATAATTTTAATTATAAAAATTATACATAAACATTTCTCATTGCAGGATAACTTAAACACTAAGGGGAAAAAAAAAGCTAGCGCCGTCCATAGCAATCCTATACGACAGAGCAGAACTGCCCCATAGAATTTCCAAGGAGCACCTGGTGGACTTGAACTGGCAACCTTTTGGTTAGTAGATATTGCACTTAATCCCTATGCCACCACTGAAAATTAAAAAGTAAAGTTTCTATTTCCTTGGCTGGCTGGCTGTTTCACTGCTTCCATCAAACCTTGGTCTGTCTCCTTCAAAGAAATAACTGCTGGTGAATTTAGGATTCATCTTTTCAAATATTTTAAGTACATACAATTTTTTAAAAATCTCAGTTGAATCACACTATTCACATTGTTTCACCATCTTTATTTTTGTTTTTAATACACCTTGATGTTCTTTCTATGTCATTACACAGATCACATCATTTTTTGTTTTTGTTTTTAGTAGCTGCTAAATCTATTTAAACATTCTCCTTTTGATGAACATTTAGATCATTCCCAATATTTTGCTTTTATAAAAATGCTCCAATGGACTTTTTGTGAATCCAAATTTGTGCACATTTTGGATCACATTATTGTAGGATCAAGTCCTAGAAATGAATTGCTTACTTAAAAAGATAAGTACATTTTATATTTTGATATATAGTGACCCTGCGCCCTCCAAAAGGGCTATACAAATTTTCCACTCCAGTCAGCTAGTCATGAAAATGCCTGTTCTCTCCATTTCCAGTGCCACTGAGCATCTGCAAACATAGTAGGTGGGGCTAGAGTTAGGGTCTCTTGTCTTAATTCACATTTCTGTGACTAATAGTACAGCTGAATTTCTTCCATGTGTCTACTCAAGTAAATAATTTTATTACTAATAAACCCTTTGTCATCAAGTCAGTTTCAACTCATAGCTACCCTATAGGACAGAGTAGATAGAACTGCCTCATAGGGTTTCCAAAGAGCAGCTGGTGGATTCCAACTGCTGACCTCTGGGTTATTAGCCATAGCTCTTAACAGCTGTGCCACCAGGGCTCCTACTATTACTATTATTTTGGATTTATATTGGGTCATCATTTCCTGAGAACTGTGGATGGCTGCCTTGTATATATCAGTTGCATTCATCTTTACAAAGAATATGATGTCTCTGAAATGTAAATATTTTAGTAATTATAAATGTAATGCAGTTGTTTTAACCCAAACTATACATCTTTTATTTTCTTATTTTCCTAAATTTTATTTTATTGTTGTTGAGAATGTATAAAACAAAACATACACCAATTCTACAGTTTCTACATGTAGAATTTAGTGACATTGATGACATTCTTCAAACTGTACAATCATTCTCACCCTCCTTTTCAAGTTGCTCCTCCCTCATTAACATAAACTCACTGTCCCTTAAGGTCCCCATCTAAACTTTCCAGCTGTTGCTGTCAATGTCACCTCATATAGGTAATTTTTAAAAGACCATTAACACTCAAGGCAGGCCTTTTGTTAACGAGTAAAACTAAACTATTGTCCAGTTTTAACATGACTTTAGGGCATATCTTTGGTTTAAAACTTACAGATTACCTCATGGCAATAATTTCAGGAGTTCGTCTACCCTCCAAGGCTCCAGAAAATCTGTTGTTATTGTTAGGTGCCGTCAGGTCAATTCTGACTCATAGCAACATGGAAATTTGAAATTCTGTCCTGAAACTCCTCCCTTTTAACTAGTATTTGACCACGGAATTATTCACCAAAATGTTCAGTGATGACAGCGAAACATCATCCAGTTCTTCCGGTCTCATGGCAAAGGAGGCAGTTGTTCATGGAGGCAAATAGACACATATTCCATATCTTCCTCCTATGCCTGATTCTCCTTCCTCTGTTGGCTGAGGCAAACAGCAACCAATTATCACACCTTGAGTAAGCTTTTAAGACCTCAGGCACTACAGAATGAACTAGGAAGTAGAACAAAAGCACTAAACAAAAGCACTAGGCTAATTAACTAGGATGTTCCATGAAACCATTATCTCAAACCTCTGCATCAAGAAACCAAACCACATAAAATATTTGTTTGTACATAAGCAGCCGCAGCAGCTACTCTGTTCTTTTTTTTCATTTTCTTTTTTGGTCATTGAAGTACAGTTTTTGATCTTCTACAATTTAATATGGTTTCAATTTACATTTTATAATTATAATTGACAATGAGTATAATATATGTTTCAATCCTACCATTTATTTTTGTTGAATTGCCTCATCATACGCTATCCACTTCTCTATTCACGGTTTTTATTGATTGATGGGAGCTCCTTATATAGTGAAGACATCAATATTTGTCTATAGCTTCTTTTATTCTTTAGCATTTATCTCTAATAAAGTTCATATACATATAAGTTATGGATAGATAAATAATTTAAGGATAAATGTGTGAAAACATAAATTGAAAAAATTGGTGTGTATTCAGAATTCTTGGAACACACAGGGGCACTGATCATGTTTCTAATATGCACACTATTGTAACATTTTCTTGTTAATGGAAATGACCACCAATAACCAAAATTACAAGAAATTCCACTTTGAAGTTCCCACCAAAATTAAACTATATAAGCATTATTAGTAGGTTCCTTGAAAAAAATTTAAGTGCCACATTGGTAAATACAGGAGCACTAGTGGCACAGTGGTTGAGAGCTATAGCTACCAGTTAAAAGGTTGGCAGTTCAAATCTACCATCTTCTTCTTGGATACCCTACAGAACAGTTTTACTAAGCCCTATAAGGTCACTATGAGTCAGAATCAACCTGACTGCAATACATTTTTTTATTGGGATACACAAGTACACATTCTTTCAAGCCTATTGTTTAATTTGTAGAGCAAGAGAAAGAAAATTCAAATTCTGCAACTTCATGACGTTTGACAAGACACCCTATCTGTACTTCCTTTTCCTCCTTGACTATAATACAGATGAGGAATGACAATAGTAGCTATCTCACAGGGTTGTTGAAATAATTTAATTACATAATTTACATAGAGCATTTAGCATAATGCTTGCAAGAAAAATATAATTCCACAAACTATAATAATGGGGACTGTTTTAGAGTTATTATTTTTGTTACTGACATAGAAATTCTTTCTATCATTAAATTCTGTGACAAAGTCAGAGCACTTTTACACAAAGTCTGCCTCCTTTGGGCCACTCTCCTTTAAGTCAGTTTATGTCTGATGAAAGCCTACAGTGCACTGTAGGCTTTGAGAAGGAGTGAGCATCTTTCTGAACTGCTGGCCACTCAGACTGATGTGTTTCTTTCTCTTTGGGATTCATTCTTAGCCCTTGGACAACTGAAACAGAAAAGACACGAGCAAAGGGCATTCTCATCTACCATGGTGCTTCCATAGATTCGAACCAGGTGAGCCACAGAGCTCGCAGTAGGTGGATTTTATTTAAATAAATGAGACTGTCCTATGTGTAATTCATAATACAAGCATCTAAAGCTCACTGATAGTTAGGGTAGATCAAAGCCTTGGAGAAGATGTTTTTATAAACTTCAAGCTGTCCTTTATAAAATGTATATATAGATATTTTCTTTAAAGAAAAAAAAAATACTTTGTATTTGTAGCTGTACATAAATACCAAAGATTGATGAACTGTTTTGAAATTTCCACTCACTTTGTGACTTTCATTTTTGGTTGTCACTGACAAGCCTTCACGCACAATTTAAAGCCTGTGTTCAGAAGAAAGAGGATGGAAACATTGTGCCCGAGCATCCTGACAAGCTGGCAGCCTACGTGGACCTCATTTGGGTGTTGTGCATCCCCAGACCCTGGCCTGGAAAAACGGCTGTGCTCTAAGAAAGGAAAGAAAACACAACATGAAAGTCTTCTCAAAAAAACACATCTGAGAAAGTTCAGATGAGTGAATAATAGAAAACAGCCACCACTCAGTCACTTGGGGTTGATCACTCGGTTTGTTTTTCTTTCCTTTCCCTCCTACAGCCTGCCTTCTGGTCACTGCACCTTGGCACCTCCGTGATGGGGTGAGTGTGCAGGGTCAGGCAGGGGGAGGGAGAAGATCATCAGTCATTCTGTATATTGCCCGGTGGATTGAAATAGATGACTGCAACGAGGATTAGGGACTATCTGTGACTTCCAAAGACCATTGTTCCTCCATTATTATGAAAACTCAGCAGTGGGCTGCAAACTGACTCTGATTTATTCAGGCACATGGAGAAAGGCAATTCAGAGAGCTTTTCCATAGAGTCCAGAACTCACAGTTCTGAAATAAGAGTCAAGTGAATTCTATTGTCTTAAAAAGAAAAAAGTAATTTCAGTCAGACACAATTACAAAAAGCCAAAATCTAGCCATTTTCAGGATTTATCCAATATTAATAACATTGTGGTTTTGCAGTAACACAATACAAAATGTGCTTTCAGAGGTGTTTTTCCATTTAATTCACTGATGCATGCTATCTTATCCATATGTTTCTAGTTTGTGTACACTGAATAGTTTTTTTTTTTAAATGTTCTTTTGCAAGAGTTATTTGATGTTCAAGAAGACTTTGTTATTGTTAGAAAGCAGAAATTATGATTTATAGAGGAAAATTTTACAAGTTTAAACAGATTATTCTTGAGATTTTGTTCCCCTTCATTCCCCTAGATGTCTTTTAGGGAGAAAAATGTGTTCCTCTGCCTGATCCTGAGGTCTTCATGTTGAAAACAGAAAAACAAAGTAGGAGAGAAGGTGGGAGGTGAGGGCTCTGCTGTCTGTATGAACTGCTACTGTTCAAAGTCAGTGGTGCCAACTTCTTGCAAAGTACAGCTTCAGCAGTGAAAGATGTTTAAATAGTGATAATGGATTGCAAATAAAGGGCCTCTTATCTTTGGAATTTTTAAATAGACACCAGGAAGCAGTGCAAACTTAGTTTAAGGCTGATACTCAAAGCTGATTGTTCATCTTTTACACGTCAGTCTGTGCTTCTGTGCTCTGAAGAATACATGGCAAAGCTTTAGAGGTCTGGATAAATACATACAAAAACAAAACTAGAGCACTTTACGTAAAACCAGTAATTTGAGGCCAACTGATTTTTTTCTTCCACAGCTGCAGAGTGTTAGGTGATTGATGGGAGAACATATAAATGTGCCTTGAAAAGCATAATATTAATCACACTCTGCAATCATTTCTTCCTTATGTCTTTCATTCCTTCCTTCACTCATTCTCAGTGGCTGTTTCCCACATATGTAATGAGAAAGCAAGTAAGCTCATTTAGAAAGCTCATTCTTGTTATTATTCATGCAGCTCCTCCCTCTGATTAATCCAAAAGCAGCTGATAAAGTGGCCTCATTTATACCTGATCAAATGGCCTTGGAAGTGACAGAAAGATTAACCGGCAGCAAAGAAATCACTTCTCTAAAATAACTTCTATCATTCCTCTAACTACTGTTAAGCCAAGCCAGTTGCCATCTAGTAGAGATTGACTTCTGGTCACTGCATATGTACAGAGTAGAACTGCTCCATGGGAATTTTCGTGACCAACAGTGATGGCTAGGCTTCGTTTCTGAGGAGGCTCTAGGTGGCTTTGACAGCCACATGCCCACCCCACACAACCCAGGGCTCCACTATTACTAACAATTCCTTCAAGGTTGTTGTTGGTGGTGGTGGTTGCTGTTGAGTTGATTACAACTCATGGTGACCTCAAGTATGCGCAATGGAACAGCTCCATGGCGTTGTCAAGGCTGTGACCTTTCAGGAGCAGATTACCAGGCCTGTCATCCACAGCTCTTCGGGGAAACAGCATTTAACAATGAGTGCCACCTAGGAACCCCTAAACCAGTCCTTCATTGTTCCCCAAACCAATTCTTACTCTCAGACTGATACACAGGTCTGACTCCTCTCAGGAAAAGCACTCTTTCACAGAGGTTTCACCACGTTTTTATAGTTAGATTTCATGACCTTAGTTTCCCTCTAGAGCATCCTCTCAGATTCAGAGATGAAACCCTCGATGGCACTGAACACCTTACTCCAGGCCCTTGGCTCCCTAGCCAGGCACTGGCTCCGGCCCTCTTGTGCCACTATCCCACTCAGGCCACTGCTGCTAGGACAGCAGCCTGGGCAAGCCATTCTCCTTCTGTGAAACATTCCCCTCCAACCAAAGTTCTTAATTCTCTCAGTGCTCTGCTTTTACCCTTCCAAAGGCAAACTCACTAGCCACCTAACCAGGAACAATGAATTTACATTGCTTTCTGACAATATCGTTGCATTTCAACTGGGTTCCTTTTTCATATCATAAATGCCTGTTTTTGATACCATGGAAACCCTAGTGGTATAGTGATCAGGTGCCACATCTGCTGACCAAAACGGTTAGAAGTTTAAATACACCAAGTGCTCCTTGGAAACTCTATGGGGCAGTTCTACTCTGATCTATAGGGTTGCTATGAGTCAGAATCAACTCAACAGCAACAGGTTTGCGTTTGGGTTTTGGTACTATGTATTAGTTGCCACTGAGTTGACGCTGACTCACTGGAATCCTATGTATGTCAGAGTAACAAAGTGCTACATAGGGTTTTCAACAGATGATTTTCTTGCAGTAGATCTCCAGGCTTTACTTCTAAGTTGCATCTAGGTGGAATCAATCTTTCAACCTTTCAGTTAGCAGCCAAGGAAGCTAACTATTTGCATCACCCAGAGACTCCCCTGCTTTGGAAAATCTTTTGAAAGCCTGTTCCCCCTTTTCTATTTTTCTCTACCTTAGAGCCATGTTGATATTCTTCCAAATACTTTGAATTATCACTTATGATATTAGTTGTATTTATTTTCCTCCTTTTAAAAGATATTCTTGTCTAACCAGGCAGTGAGGAATGGGAACACACTGATTGTGTTTACCTTTTGGAGCCTGTATAGTTTGCAGACCACCTGCCATGCAATCATCACTAAATAAATCTGCACTGCATGAATCCACTCCTTCTTACATACCTCCATGTATCCATTTACCCATGCACCCATCCAACCATGCACCCATGCATCCATCATGCATCCATCCTACTATGCAACCATGCACCCATTCAACCATGCATCCATGCACCCATCCAACCATGCACCCATGCACCCATCCATGCATCCATCCTACTATGCAACCATGCATCCATTCACCCATGCACCCATGTAGCCATCCAACCATCCAACCACACATCCATCCATCTACCCACCTGCCAATCCATCCCCCTACCGATCCATCCAAGACTCATTGCACCAGATACTTTTCTAGTTAGAGGGGAGGCTATGACAGACCTAGAAGAAAATAACTGGGGATAAGTGGGCCTCTTGATATCTTTCAAATCACACTGCTGGCAGCTACTTAACCCACTTGTGCTGGCCAGCCCTGAACACAAGCTAGAGGGGTGACCAATGGGCAAGGACAGAGCTCACAAATCGTGGGCTCCTGATACTTTCAACAACTTCGAAAACATTTCAAAGTGTTACCTTCATCTTCCAGGCTTAGCGATCAGCATTCTAAGAAACCTTTAGACACTCTAACCCTTAACTTCCTCCTCCAACACTGACTCATAGCCATTGGCAGATTTCAGAATTTATCTAGGGTCTGGGGAGACAGTCCCTAGATCAGGGTCCTAAAGCTCTAGAATTCCCTCTCTTTCAAGCTCTGCTTCCTTCTACACTGGGCAGCATGCCAGAAACACACCTTACTCTCCTGAAGTCTTCAGGAGACAAAGGAATATCAAAAACTTCACTATTTTCTGAATCTCTCTTTTCCCTATTCTGTATCTCAACTGTAACTGTTTTGATAACTGAAATGGCCTTTTCTGAAAAGATAGGTACTTATTTGAACCTCAGAACTAGTTAGGAAAAACTCACTGCTGTTGAGTCAATTCCAACTCATAGCAATCTTATAGACAGAGTAGAACTGCCCATTAAGTTTCCAAGGAGTGCCTGGCAGATTTGAACTGCTGACCTTTCTGGTTAGCAGCCCTAGCACTTAACCACTGTGCCACCAGGGTTTCCAGTTAGAAAAAGTCGGTGCAAAAAGAGAGTAAAACGAATTAAGTAAGATATCTTCATGCTTTGTTAATCATACACAAAGTAGCTTTCAGATTATGTCTGAAGGGTTAAAATACATGACGAGACATAGTAAACAAATAGAAATATGATAATTTCTCTTGCTAGGGTAGTCAGCATAAAATACCTAACTATTACATATTCGGCACTTGGCTTGGCTTGGCTTTACATATTAATCAAAGTGATACCTTCGTTTTGTGAAACAAGACTTAAAATCATGGTTATATGTCTCAAAAACTTTGCCCAGTTACCATTTATCTCTAGCATAGTGTTTTGCTAAGCTTTTAAGCTTCAGAAAATATTATGTAGTTGTTCATGCCAGTTAATTCTTTTTTTAATTTCTGTAAGCCTCTGCAACCATTCTCATTTAGAAATATAATGAGAAACTAAAAAAAAATTGGCTTTGAAAAAAAAAATCTCAGAATATTAAATTTGGAAAGTAGGGTTAAGAACTCAGAATCATGAGGTACTGAATCAACTATTCAGAAAATAGTTAAGGGGCCACTTCATAAAATGCATTATATAAGAAATCTCACATTATTGCAGCATTTGTTTTTGCTCAAAGAGAGAAAGGTTAGATAGACAAATGGCTAGATATATGTTTAATATTCTAAAACAAGGGTTTGCGGATGGCAAGTTACTGCCTAAATTGTCTTCAAGTCATTGAGGTGCTTCTGTACAATTTTTCCTGATGGCTTAAGTGGTTAAGTGCTATGGTTGCTAACCACAAGGTCAGCAGGCAAATCCTCTATGTGCTCCTTGGGAACACCATGAGGCAGTCCCACTATGTCTTGTAGGGTCTCTATAAGTCAGAATTGACTTGCTAGCACTGAGTTTGGTGGGTTTGTACAATTGAAAATTGATTCATCAAAACCAACTAAATATAAATTATGTTAACATTGTTTGGTACACAGTTATTATTAATTCAGCACATATCCCTTTAGCCCCTACTCTGTTCAAGTCACTTTATCACACCTAATGGTTTGATTAACTTGTGAAAGAGACTTTCAAAAAAGTGAATACTGAACAAATTCAGCAATATATATATATATGTATATATATATATATAAAACAAATAAAAAACTATGTAAAAAATTGGTATACCATTACACAGGGGAAAATGAAAACATTTTTTTAGTATCACACTAAACTTGTTGGAAACCAAAGAAAAATGGAATCAAATGAGTTGGATCCGACTTGACGGCATTTGGCTTTGGCTGGCTAACTGGAGTTCTATTTCTAACAAAGAAAAATACACCAAGTTATTTGTTGTTATTAGGTGCCATCGAGTCAGTTCTGACTCCTAGTGATGCTATGCACAGCAGAACAAAACACTGCCTGGTCTTGTGCCCTACCCACAACTGTTTTCATGCTTCAGCCCATCATTGCAGCCACTATGCCAATCCATCTCAAGTGTTTTCCTTTTTCTCACTGACCTTCCACTTTACCAAGCATGATGTTCTTTTCCAGCGACTGATTCATCCTGACAACATATTCAAAGTATGTAAGATGCAGTCTTGCCATCCTTGCTTTTAAAGACCAGACTGGTTGTACTTTCAGAACAGACTTGTTGTTTCTTTTGGCAGTCTATGATACAATCAATGTTCTTCTCCACCGCCACAATTCAAAGGCAGCAGTTCTTCATCTGTCTTCTTTATTCATTGTCCAGCTTTGACATGCACATGATGAGGCTGAAAATACCATGGCTGGGGTCAGGTGCACCTTAGTCTTCAAGGTGACATCTTTATTTTTCTATACTTTAAAGTGGCCCTTTTCAGCAGACTTTCCCAATGCAATTTGTCTTTTGATTTCTTTACTGCTGCTTCTGTGGGCATTGATTATGGAGCCACATAAAATTAAATCTTTTACAACCTAGATCTTTTCTCCATTTATCATCATGTTGCTTACTGATCCCATTACAAGGATTTTTTTTTTTCTTGACGCTGAGGTGCGACCCACACTAAAGACTATGGTCTTTGACCTTCATCAGTACCAAGCCAAGTGCCATCGAGTTATCAGTAAGTGTCTCAAATCTTCTTCACTTCCAACAAGTAAGGTATCTACATGACACAGGTTGTTAATGAGTCTTTCTACAATCCTGATGCCTCATTCTTCTCCATATAATTCAGCTTCTCAAATTATCTACTTGGCATAGAGCTTGAAAAGGTATGCTGAAAGGCTACAAAACTGACACACTTTCTTGACTTTAAACCATGCAGTATTCTCTTGTTCTGTTTGCATGACCGTCTCTGGATCTGTGTACAGATTCCATAAGACCACACTTAAGTGCTCTGGAATTCTCATTCTTGTAATGTTAGTCATAACTTACTATAATCCACAGAGTCAAATGGTTTTGCATAGTCAATGAAACACAGGTAAACATCTTTCTGGTATTTGCTGCTTTCAGAAGAGATCCACCTCACATCAGCAGTTTATTTAGGGTGGAATAATTTAAATGGTGACTACAAAATAATAAACCAACTCAAATTGATATAAGCATACAGAAAATGCACTGGCTCAGATCACTGAAAGTTCATACCCAAAACTACCTTCACAATTAGCTGATCTAATTACTCGCAGATGCCATCAAGGATCTGCAATCTTTCCTTCTCTTCTTTCTACTATCTAGAGTGTGGGACCTTCTAAAATCCAGTTTTCCAGTGGCTGCACGGGAGTAGCTAAGAGCTCTCAGAGTTAGCTACATTCCTCCTTGTTTGTGCTAGATCAGGGTTCATGCTAAACCAGAGTTTCTCAAAGCTGATAGTAGTGACATTTTTCACAGGATAATTATTTGTTGTAGGGCCTGTCCTGTGCTCATCATCATCCCTACCCTGTACTGTCTAGATGCTAGCAGTATCCCCCATATTGTGACAGTCAAAAACGACTCCAGATACTACCAGTTGTACCCTGTGAGGCAAAATTGCTTTTTCTGTAAGAGAAGGCCCTCCAAGCATCCAAGGGAGAATTTTCACAAAGTTCCTGGAAAACATCTTTTCAGATTTAATTGCCCTAGATTGCATGGCCACAGCAAAACCAGTCATTGCCAAGATTAGAAATAATGTAATTAAGATTAATTGGGTCAAAATCCCAGCAAGGGAGAAGAAGTTGGCTTCCTTGAACCTTACAAGCTACACGTTATTATTAGGTGCTGTCCAGCCAATTCTAACTCATAGAGACCTATAAGCAACAGAACAAAACACTGACTATTCCTACATCATTCTCATCAAGTTCTTATGCTTGAGTCCACTGCTGCAGTCACTGTGTCAACCAATCTCATTGAGAGCCCTCATTTTTTTCACTGACCCTTTACTTTACCAAGCATAATCTCCTTTTCCAGGGACTGGTCCCTGTTGATAACACACACAAAGTATACGAGGTGACTTCTTGCCATCCTTGCTTCTAAGGAGCATTCTGGCTGTACTTTCAACAGATTTGTTTATTCTGTTGGCAATACATAGTATATTCAAAGACCATAATTCAAAGGCATCAATTCTTTGTTAGTTTTCATTATTCATTGTTCAGCTTTCATGAGTCTGTGAGGTAACTGAAAACACCATGGCTTGGGTCAGGTACCACTTAGTCCTAAAAGTGAAACATGGGCTATGTAGGAAGGGTAGATTCCTGAATCAATCAGAGTTTTATACTAGGAAACAAGAAAGGGAATATGGATTTGTGGTGGACAACCAATAAGATCCACAAAATATTTCCCTTGAATAAAGTAGATAGATTTTGATACTTATATTTAAAAGAATGTACTTAGATTAATTCTTCATAGGAGAAATACTGAAAAATGCAGTTGACTCATTTATGTAAGCTTTTATTGTGATATCCCATATGCCAGGTCACTGGGTACTAGAAACAGAGCAATGAATAGGTAGATACATTCCCTGCCTTCAAAGAAATTATAGTCCAGTGTGGGAGATACATTTGAAAGACACAATTACAAAAAGTAAGGTGAATGTTATGTTTCTGGGTGCCATAGATTATAACCTTACCCTGCCTAAGGATCAAGGAAAGCCTGTCTGAGTTTGGCAGGTCTTGTTCACTCTCTGCTCCTAGTGAATGGTTTATCATAAGGTCTTATAAATATACACTGACTGAATGAATACATGGGTTCTAAAATATGTATTAATCTCCTACCATATGGCAGACACTGCTCTAGGTTTTGAGGATAGACAAACAACTTGGCACCAAGTTGATTCCAACTCATAGCAACCCTAAAAGGTAGAGTAAAGTGCCCCATAGGGTTTCCAAGGAGTAGCTAATAGACTGGTATGGGCAATATTTGGATAGCAGCTGAGCTCTAAACCACTGTGCCACCAGGGCTCCAGTGGGGAACAAATTAGACAATGCCTCTCATTTTGTCCTAGGCTCTAATATGGCTCACCAAGATCCTCCATGAGCTTACATCCTAGTGGGAGGAAAGAGACAACAATCAGATAAATAGAGGTAAGCATATGAAAAACAAGACTGGTTTGTGACATAACGGTTAAGACCACAAGTGTTTCACTGCATCACCTCTCCCCTTTATTTACTGAGCCCTAAATTAAATAATGAGGCCCTAGTAGCACAGTGGTTAAGAGTTACAGCTGTCTACCAAAAGGTTGGCAGTTAAAAATCTACCAGTTACTCCTTGGGAACGTTACGGGGTAGTTCTATTCTGTCCCATAGGGTCACTGTGAGTAGGAATTAATTACAACGGGTTTGGTTTTGGTTTGGATTAAATACAGCTATTCCACTGATCCTTAAGTAATTCAACCAGAAAAGTCCTTAATAAGTGACGCCAAAGCCAAGTGACAGTGAATTATTAAATATATCAATATTGAAAATGTTGATATTAAACTATCTTAATAAGATTCTTAAAACAAAAAATAAATCCATGAAATCCTTGATAAGTAGTATAAAACAGTACTGTGGTGAGCCATATTAGAGTCTAAGACAAAAGGAAAAAAACCATTAATACCAAGTAAGGAAGGGCAGTGAGTCTTGTGAGAGATGGATAGATTTTAGAGATATTCTGTACATAGAATGGAAAACATTGATTAGATTTGATGAGACATGCAGTCACTAAAATAGTATTGGGAAAGGGAATATAGGAAGATAAGCAGGTTTGGTGGAGAAAACAGATCCAGAAAGGATCATGGTCAAGTTGAGATTGTAATATTTGAAAGTATTTCATCTGTCCATGATGCCCAGAAGGCCCTTGGTACTAGAAAACAGACTTTCTGATGTTACCCTTAACAGCATTAATTGCTTTGTCAGAGACCTTCAATACACCCAGAAGGATGAATGCTTAATGGAGACACTTCTTTCGGGTTTAGCTAGGAAGGGTGAAGTGGGCCCCACGACAGTGGAATCCAGGACACACCTTTTCAGTTACACTTCCAACCAGGGATAAAAAGTGGAATTACAAGAATACATGCGATACTTCCCTTTACAATTACATCCTTTTCACACTGTTTTATTTATTTATATTTTCATGTAAACTTTTGATAGAAGCCAAAGAACAGACAGGTTGAGGTTACTGCTTTTGGATCAGGCTGAAAGTTTAAACATTTGTGCTTCAGATTAAGGGCAGGTTAAAAAATCAACTGAGTGGAAAGCAGGTTGACATCTGATTTTTTAACATCAGAGAAGTCTAAGATTTTTGCTAATGCTTCCCTGTGTAAAGATTATGAGTTGATCAGGAGGTGATATGTTTTGTTGTTAAAATTCAGCAGCAGGAATACCTTACACTAACAATGAAATATTATAAACAAGGCTATTTGGGAGATACCCATCAGGGATCGGCTAGCTAAAATATGGGTAGTGAGTCACTAAATGAACTCATATAATATATTGACATGATAGACAATAAATTTTTGGAAAAGGTTTAAAGAATTCTGATTTTCAGATGCTGCTCATAGTAAATAAACACAACAATCTGTGTGTAAATCACACTGGCATTAAGGGAGTATGGGAAAAGATGGAAAACAAAAGAATATGATAAAATCAGCATTTTAAAAAACAGAATCACAGCTTCTGAGATTATAATTTGACTTTTCATTTTTCAGGGATTTTTTTTATAGATCATATAAACTGATCAATGACCACAGTGCAATGAATATGTATATATTAATAATTACAATAAGATATATCTCGACACATCCTCCTGAAAATTTCATAGTACTTAGAAAACTGCGACCAATAATTTCATTTTGTATTTTCCACCTTTAGGACTATAAACTGAAAATAATAAAATAATGAAAACAAATCCAACCTCTTTAATGCCTTATTGACATTTTGTGGTGAATGAGAGATATTAATTAGCCATTATACAGATTAATTAATGAGGCACAGATGAATTCACTAATAACTTGTTTCTTTGGAAAGCTACTGTTTTGATTGTATTTTTGCAAAAGAACCAAAGGCAATTTTTCAAGAAGGCCGTTGCTGTTTGGCAATTTTTTCACAAATCTCTATGTCAAAATATTTTTAGACTGTCTTTCCTATTTAAAGATTTTCAAACTACAAATAACAAATAATATTGAGCCACTAATAAGTGAATCTTATGGATTCAAAACCAATTTTTATTCAAGAAATGTACAAGGCCTTATTCGGGTGGGGAAAATAAAGTTCAAAAATGAAAAAGTTTCAGCAAACTAAGAAGAAGCATTGCTTATTACACGATTTTAAAAATCTTTGAAATCTAACACAATCACGTAAAACTAACAGAAAAGTATCAGCATTTAGGAAAACATTCAGCTCGCCTCATCTTTTTTCCTTAAATGGAGAATATACTGTTGTCATTATTAGTTGCCATTCAGCTGATTTTGAGTCATGCAGTAGAACTGTTCCACAACTGTTTTCAAGCATGTGACGTTTCAGAAGTAGATCTCCAGGCCTGTCTTCCAAGATGCTTCTTGCTGAGTTCAAGACCAGTGTTTAACCTAGTGATCATTGTAGAGATTCTGTTCACCAGAATCCAGACACTGTTCTAGATGTTGAGAATACAATGATGAACTAGACGGACAAAGTCTGGAGTCCTTCCTGTCTGTCTTATTTTCCTAAGGCTGCCGTACAAAATATCACAAGGTTTTACTGTCATCGTTAGATGACTTTGAAACAGTTCCGACTCAGTGACCCTGTGTACAACAGAATGAAATATTGTCTGGTCCAGCAGCATCCTCCAAATCTTTGTCATGCTTGAGCCCATTGTTGCAGGGCTGTGTCAATCCACCTCACTGAAGGTCTTTTTCTTTTTCTCTGGCCTTCTGTTACACCAAGTGTGATATCCTTCTCCAGGGACTGGTCCCTCCGAATAACATGTCAAAAGTAAGTGAGATGCAGTTGCACCATCCTCACCTCTAGGGAGAACTTTGGCTGTATCTCTTCCAAGAAAGATTTGTTCTTTATTCTGATTGTCTGTGGTATATTCAGTATTCTTCACCAACACCATAATTCAAGGACTTCCACTCTTCAGCCTTCTTTATCCACTATCCAGCTTTCACACACTACGAAGCAATCAAAAACATAATGGCTTAGGTGCACCTCAGTCCTCAAAGTGACATCTTTACTTCTTAATATATTAATTTTGGCAGCAGATTTGCCCAAAGCAATGCGTTGCTTGATTTCTTGACTGTTGCTTCACAGATGTTGATTATGGGTCCAAGTAATGATGAAGTAAAAGAGCTAACAAGAGGATTTCAAAGGGCAGCTTGACAGGACAGATTAAAGTATTTTAATGAAATGTATATATTAAGAATATATTAAATTAATTTAATTTGAAATCCTGACAATTTGAACATTTTTTTTCTGATGATGTCACTTATGGGTTGAGTTGTGAAGGTTTACATTTTCTTCATATTGAGGCTTAATCCGTAATGAAGGCTGTGGTCTTTGATGTTGACCAGTAAGCGCCTCAAGGGCTTTTCACTTTCAGCAAGGAAGTATACTATCTGCATACTGTAGGATGTGAACGAGTCATTGTCCAATCCTGATGCCATGTTCTTTTTCATATAGCCCATATTCTCAGATCATTTGCTCAGCATACAGATTGAATAAGTATGGAAAACGGATATAACCCTGATGCATACCTTTCTTGACTTTAAACCACGTGGCATCCCCTTATTCTGTTCAAATGACTGCTTCTTAATCTCTGTACTGATTCTTCTTGAGCACAGTTCATTGCTCTGGAATTCCCAGTCTTCAAAATGTCATCCATTATTTTTCATGATCCACATAGCCAAATGCCTTTTTATAGTCAATAAAACACAGGTATACATCTTTCTGGTATTCTTTGCTTTCATTCATGATCCATCTAAAACCAGAGCTGCACCTGTTTGTAGAAACATCTAATTGGACTCTGTCAATTACTGAAGCGTTGTTTATTGCCAGCGCTTTCATTCAGAGCAGCTCGGATTTCCTCCTTGGGTACCAGTGGTTCTTGATCATATGGTTAAATGTTGAGCAATTCATTTTGGTACAGTGACTCTGCATATGCCTTCCACCTTCCTTCAGTATTTACTATGCCATCTAATATTTGCTCATAGAATCATTCACTATTGCAACTTCAGACTAGAGTCTTCACTTCTCTTAGCTTGATAAATGTTGAGTGTATTCTTTCCTTTTGGTTTTCTATCTCCAGGTCTTGGTACATTTCATTAAAATAATTTAATCTGTCCTGTCAAGCTGCCCTTTGAAATCTTCTTGTTAGCTCTTTTACTTCATCATTTCTTCCATTTGTTTCAGCTACTCTGTGTTTAAGATTAATTTTCAGTGTCTATCTGCCATCCATTTTGGACTTTTCTTTTTTTTTTAATGATCAAACACTAGATGTGTTGTGAGATTATATCAAAGACAGTCATGCATCAAGAAAACAATAGAAGAAACCAGAGGCCCAGAAAAAAAAATGACGCTTCTAGTTCAGAGAAAGCAGATATTGGAATAGAAAACTAGCAACCTCATTCGAATCACATAATATCACCTGAATTAACATCAGCCTCTGAGACCTAATACAATGCTTCCAACTTCAGTTACCACCTGAGCACTAACTTTCAAGCAAGCAAATAAGCTACGTAGATGGACTTAGATTTTTGAAGTATCCAGATACTCCATTTATCTCATATGGGGAGAAAAATCAATGAGGAGCCACTGGATATAAGAAGTTTGAAGGATGTAAAGGGTAAAATTTCATCTCTCCCATATCTGCTACTTTTTGAAAATTTTGTCTTATTGTTTACAATATTAGTAATACACATTTCCTTGAATATGTTAAACAGACATAGAATTCATGCTTAAAATACGCTCTTGCTGAAACATAAGTTAATTCCAAATGGTTGCTGAACTAGGTAATTGTCAAGTTCAGTTTTCACTGTCCAGAATAAGGAACGTGAGTTGCATCATTCCAAACCAGCATGATTTAAAAATATCTTAAACAAAAGGGGTAGTACTAAAATTAGTTGTCAGTGATTCTGTTCACCATGATTACATGGTCAAGTGTATGTAAGACAGGTCATGTCTAAGTGAAAAGGTTTTCTCATAGAGTAAAAGTGGAGTGAGATTATTCATTATAAATGATCTAGAATTAAAGAACTCAATAACTTCTAAAATTATCTTTGCTTATAATTAGAGACAACTAAGATTTCTTTTAGTGATATTCTACCCTAAGTAAAAATCGTTCATAATTTTAGAAAATGAACCTGAAACCTCTCAAAGACCATACTCAAATTTCCTGTTATAGAGATTTGTATGTCTGACTGAGTATCTGAGTTAAAGGTATTCTCTGTTGCTATAAGGGTTTACTTTATCCATTAGAACCACACTCAAATGGGAATCAAGTATCTCTTGTGTCCTGTTACATGGTGTAATTTAAGTCTGAAAATGTCCATGCTTTGCTTCAATTAGAAAGCTAAAAAGCTTTCTCAGCGGAAACAATATAGTATATTGCTGATAAGGTAAAGGTGCACTTAGCCCTTTTTAGGTAAACTGTGGAAAACTGTTTCCATGTTATATGGCATCAGTAACAGTTCATTTCAATGCACTGAATGCTTTTCATGCTCAGAAGCCAACCTTTCTCAACATATAGTGCTAAGTGGTCATGGTGTGTACACTTTATAAGTTATTTATTATAAAGGTCTTGAACAATTTTTTGTGCCATATGGAAGGTACGTCAGGAGATAAGTAAATAATATAACCCACATTTTTAGAGCTAACAGTTTAGAAAGAAATGAAATATGACCCAAAATTACAGGAATTCTGACTCAAGATCCCTATAACCGATAAGAAAGAAATAAAAGCTAGTTGAGGAAAATATTACATTGATCTAGAAAGAAAAGAAAATTCCCAACATGACAGTGGCATATGAAAAACATCTTGAATTGTAGGAAGGGAAGGAAGGGAAGGCTTGGAGAGGTGCTACGAGATAGGACAGTGAGAGATGAGTAAGTAGACAACGGGTTTGAGGCATACAGTAAGAGAATGAACAAAGTCAAGAAAGGATACATAAAGGGTTGCTGTCAGACTGAGAAGGGCACTAATGTGGGAGTGAGGAACTTAACCATTATAGGTTCTTCCCCAAACAGAACAGTGATAGAGCTATACTTTTAGGAGAATGATCTTTCATCAGACTGGAGGAGAAGACCAGTTAGGAGGCTATGACCACTGATACCACACACTACAAAATCAGAAACACCCTAATCAGTTATGCAGAACTTTGAGGCTAATGAGAAAGGGGCAATATTATCATTTTCCAAATCTCTTCTCTTGTGGAAAGATGCCTTCCAGATGTGGTCATTCTAACTCAAGTCCTCTTCAGTCAAGAAGCCTCTCAAATCAGCTCTTCTCATCATCCATTATTCTCACTCCCCAAAACAGAATTTCATATTGGTCTACCACATACAAACATTTAAATGTCATACTACCCTTGAATAGTTTGTGAGCATTGTGGGAGCAACTAAAGTAAAGGTGTGAGGGTGTTGATTTTATTAAAGGAAGCAAAAAATTCATCTAGAGAGCTGGGTCTGTTAAAAAAATGTATCTGGAGAGGCAGAGTCAAGATGGTGGACTAAACACACTTCTCCCTAAATCCCTCTGGAAAGCAAAGCCTAAATTAATAATTAAACAGAGTCTTCTGGACACCTAGTGCACCCCAGGGCACAACATATGGCTGTTTATCTGGTCTACATACCGCTGAGTGGAAAATTTCTCTTTCAACAGCCCCCACCCTTGTTGAGTCCCGGTTCTCACGGGCTGAAGGCAAACTGTCATTTTGACTTTTTTTTCTCTGTCTTGGCCAGTGGGAGGGGCTGAAGTGACTGGTAGCAAGGCTCAGACACACTGCTAATGAGATCAGCCAGCAGAATTGCCACATTTTGAGAGGTTGGCCTTGGAATCTGTGCAACTCAGCATCTCTAACCTCTCTCTGTATCTTTTAGAATCTTTGGATCTCTGCTACCGAGTAGACTTTTTTGAGGTGGGTAGGGGAGCTTGTGTGGGACGCCATCTTGATTCACTGGGAGGCAGAGTTTCCTATACTGAGGCCTCAGCTGGACCTAATTCCCAGGCTGAGAGGCAGTGCCTGCCTGAAGAGTACTTTTGTGGCAGTAAAGCAGTCCCTGATACAGAGGTGCATACTTTGCCAGCTGGCAAGGGGGACTTCCACACCTAATTTTGGAAGCAGTGAGATACCTTTTACCTTACAATAGAGAAGTAACTGCAGTGCATCTGGACGGCTTCTCTTCCAGTCTTTACTGTCTCACATTATGGAGTCAGCTGACAGCTCCCCAGTGACTCTATAAGTGGGGCTGTGTCTTAGTCAATCAGCAGTTGGAGCCTGCTACCCTAGAGATTCCACTGAGCCAAGTCACTGAAGTACGTAGAGGTGTCTGGTGATCAACTTCTTTTTCAGACTGAGCTTGAACTCCATTAAAGTAAAACTAGAGAAACAAAACAACCTCCAGATGGCCCAAAAGCAACAAACTTTGGGACAGAACATTAGGAAGAATTCACCTGTGGCTTCAGAAGGCCCACAGAAGAAAGCACCAAAGAACTTCCCAGATGAAGAAGGCTTTCTGAAACTATTGGATGGTGAGGACAAAAGGATTATTTATAGAGCCCTCGCACTTGGTATGGCTGGCCTAGACCTTATACAAAATGCAGCAGAACAAAATGAAAAATTAAGCAAGCTGTTTGATCTGATAGAATACCAGTATTCTGAAATTCAACTGATCAATAACAAAATTAAAGAGATAGAAAATTCAGTTCAAAGCCAAGAAAACAGAATGGAACAAATGGAAAATCAGCTTGCTGACTTGGAAGACAGAGCTACTGACTCCAGCAGCTATAAGGAGAAACCAGAAAAAAGAAACAAGAAAAATGAAGAAGCATTAAGAAGCATGTAGGACTCTATTAAGAGGAACAATCTATGATTAATTGGAGTTCCTGAACAGTGTGGGACACCTGAGAACACAGACTATTGTGGCTGAGTTGCTGAGAGAAAACTTCCCAGAAATTATGAAAGGAGATAATATAGATAATCAAGATGCATATTGAATGACACTCAATGTAGATCCCAAAAGAAAGACTCCAAGACATACTATAATCAAGCTTAACAAAATGAAACAGAAGCAGAAACTCTTAAAGGCAGCAAGACTCAAAGCAAAGCTAACATTCAGAAGGAAATCCTGTAGGCTTTTGTTGGATTTCTCAGCAGAAACAACACCGGCACAGAGACAATGGGATGACACATTCAAAGCCTTGAAGGAGAAGAACTTCCAAATAAGAAGTACATATCCTGCCAAACTATCTTTCAAATATAAAAAAGAAATTAAGACTTTCACAGATAAACAGAAACTGAGACTTTGTAAAAAACAAACCAAAGCTACACAAAATACTGAAAGGATCCCTTGGCTTAGAAGAACAAAACCATTAATTTTAGATCTTAGAAGGAAATATAGGACACATCACCCAGAAACCTACTCAGTTAAGGAAAGCTCCAAACTCAATCAAAGCTATAATATTAAAAGAAGTGATCCAGTGATCATATAATGAAAACTATGATGTTATCATATTAAAAAGAGGGATATACTACAGTCATTAAAGTCCTTCCAGAGGGAGAGGAAGTTAATAAGATTTGTAGTAGTTAAAATTGGGTGTAAACATAGACTTTTAAGGGGGGTTACAGGGGCAACCACAAAGCACAATAAAGAGGCAGCATATCAAATCAAGAAAAGTAATACAAGAGTCTCAACAACCACAAAACCAACACTGAAAAAGGTGAAAAAGTCAACTCATAAAGAGGAATGCCCCAGAACAGAATGACAAGAACAACAGAGAAAACATCAACACAAAAATACACATATCACAATGACAGCACTAAATATATAACTATCAATAATTACATTGAATGTGAATGGACTGAATGCTCCACTAAAGAGACATGAGTGGCATCTTGGATCATATCATGACCCATCCATATATTGCTTACAAGAAACTGACCTTAGACTTAAAGATATGAACAAACTGAAAATTAAAGGATGGAAGAATATATCAAGCTAACAATGAACAAAGAAGAGCAGGTGTGGCAATTCTAATCTCAGATAAAATAGATTTTAATGTAAAATCCACTATCATGGACAGGGATGGACACTATTTATTGCTGAAAGTTTCAATATACAAGCAGTACCTAACAATATTAAATATTTATGCACCCAGTACTACAGAACCTAAATACATCAAAGAAACACTGATTACACTAAAAAATGAGACAGATCATTTCAAAATAATAGTGGGAGACTTCAACACTCCACTCTGAATATTGGACAGATCATCTAGACAAAAGCTCAGTAAAGACACAGGAGATCTTCTCACAGTTAAACAATTGGAACTCATTGACATATACAGAACTTTCTATCCATCAGCAGATAACTACATCCTCTTCTCCAGCGCACATGGAACATTTTCCAGAATAGACCATGTGTTAGGACATAAATCAAATTGCAACAAAATCTACACCACTGAATTACTGCAAAGTGTCTTGTCTGACCACAAAGCCAATAAAGTCAAAATCAATAGCAGAAAAAAACGTGGGTAGAAAGTGGAACTTATGGGAGCAGAACAACATTTTTCAACATTTTGCTCAAAAAGCCATGGGTTATAGAAGAAATCAAGGATGAAACAAAAAAATCTGTGGATTCCAATGAGAATGAAAACACTTCCTACCAGAACCTATGGGATGCAGCCAAAGCAGTGCTCAGAGGTAAGTTTATTTCCATAAATGCACACATCTGGAAACAAGAAAGAATGCAAACCAAAGATCTAACCCTACAGCTTTAACAAGTAGAGAGAGAGCAACAGAGGAATCTCTCAGGCACCAGAAGAAAACAGATCATGAAGACTAGAGCAGAACTACACAAATTAGAGAATAGAAGAACAATTGAAAAAATTGGAAAGATCAAAAGCTCTTTTTCGAAAAAATCAATGAAATTGACAAACCACTGGCTAAACTTACTAAAGAAAATCAGGAAAGCAAACAACCCAAACAAGAAATGAGAGGGCAGTTGTTACAACAGATCCACCAGAAATAAAAAATATCATAACAGAATACTATGAAAGACTGTACTCTAACAAATTTGAAAACCTAGAAGAAATGGACAAATTCTTAGATTGATATCACCAACCAAAATTATCATAAGGTGAAGCAGAACAACTTAATAAACCCATCACAAAGGAAGAGACTGAAAAAGTCATCCAAAAACCACCAACGAAAAAAAGCCTGGGTCCAGATGGCTTCACTGAAGAATTCTACCAAGCTTTTAGAGAAGAGTTATCTCCAGTATTACTGAGACTACGTCACAGTATTGAAAGCCATGGAATACTCCCAAATTCATTCTATGGAGCCAGCATAACCCTGATACTAAAGCCAGGGAAAGACTCAACAAAAAAGGAGAACTACAGACCGATATCACTCATGTATCTATATGCAAAAATCTTCAACAAAATTCTTGCCAATAGAATACAACAACATATCAAAAAAAAAATTCATCACGACCAGGTTGGATTCAAACCAGGAATGCAAGGCTGGTTCAGAATCAGAAAAACAATCAATGTGATCAACCACATAAATAAAACAAAAGACAAGAATCACCTGATTTTGTCTATTGATGCAGAAAAGGCATTTGATACAGTCCAACACCCATTCATGTTAAAAACTCTCAACAAAATAAGAATAGATGGCAAATTCCTCAATGCAATAAGGGCCATTTATACAAAGCTAACTGCTTACATCATCCTGAATGGAGAGAGACTGAAATAATTCCCCTTGAGAATGGGAACTAGACAAGGATGCCTCCTCTCACTTCTCGTCCTCAACATTGTTCTAGAAGTTCTAGCCAGAGCAATTAGACCAGACCAAGAAATAAAGGGCATCTGCATCAGCAAAGAAGAAGTAAAAATCTCCCTGTTTGCAAATATGATTGTGTATGCAGAGAATCCTAAAGAATCCTTAAGTAAACTACTCCAATTGATAGAAGAGTTCAGCAAAGCCTCAGGATACAAGATAAACATAAGTAAATCAGTAGGATTCCTGTATATGAACAACAAGATTATTAAAGAAGAAATCCTCAAATCAATATCATTTACTATAGCCACCAAGAAGATAAAATACCTAGGAATAAATCTAACAAGAGAAGTAACTGACCTTTATGAAGAGAACTACAACACCTTACTACAAGAAACTAAGAGAGACTTACATAAACGGAGATGTCTACCCTACTCACAGATAGGAAGACTAAACATTGTGAAAATGTTTATTTTACCCAAAGCAATTTACTTACATAATGCAATCCCAATACAAATCCAGTGACATTTTTTAATGAGAAGGAGAAACAAATTATCAACTTTATCTGGAAAGGGAAGAAGCCCCGCATAAGCAAAACACTTCTGAAGAAGAAGAACACACTGGAAGGCCTTTCACTACCCGACTTTAGAACCTATTACACTGTCACAGTAATCCAAACAGCCTAGTACCAGTAAAAAAAAGAGACAGATAGATCAGTGGAACAGAATCGAGACCCCAGAGATGACATCATCCTCCTATGAGCAGTTGATACTCAACAAAGGCCCAGAAACATTGAACTGGGGTAAAAGCAACCTCTTCCACAAATGGTGCTGGCAAAATTGGATATCCATCTGCAACAAATTGAAACAAGACCTGTATCTCACACCTTATACCAAAACAACTCAAACTGGATGTCAAGCAAAGTGCCGTCTAGTTGGATCCGACTCAAACTGGATAAAAGACCTCAATATTGAATCTAAAATGATAAATCTCATTCAATAAAAATTAGGATCAACAACAGAAGTTTTAATACACAACACAGACAGACTTCAAAATCTGACAAACAAACCACAATCAACAGAAGAGAAAATAAATAAATGGGAACTACTAAGAATCAGACACTTTTGCTCATCCAAAGACTTTATCAATAGAATTAAAAGACCACCTACAGAATGGGAAAAAATATTTGGCAACTATATGTCAGACCGACACTTGATCTCCATAATCTATCAGGTACTACAAAATATCAATAAGAAAAAGATAAATAATCCAATTAAAATATGGGCAAAGGAGATGGACAGACATTTCTCTAAAGAGCAGATCCAGGCAGCCAAAAACACATGCTGACATGCTCAAGATCATCAGCTATTAAAGAAATTCAAATCAAAACTACACTGAGATACCATCTAACCCTAACAAGATTGGCCATGATCCAAAAAACTCAAAACAACAAATGCTGGAGAGGCTGTTGAGAAACTGGAACTCTCCTATACTGCTAGTGGGATTCTAAAATTGTGCAACCTCTTTGAAAAGCAATCTGGTGCTTCCTTAAAAAGCTGGAAATAGATATACCATTTTAGCCAGTAATTCCACTGTTTGGAATATATCCTACAGAATTTAGGCCATTCACATCAACTGATACATGCACATGAATGTATGCAGCACAGTCCACAATAGCAAAAAGATGGAATCAACCCAGATGCCCAACAACAAAGGAATGGATAGGTAAACTATGGTATATATACTCAATGTAACACTATCCAATGATAAAGAACAATGATAATTTTAGGAAACATCTTATAATGTGGTTTCACTCGGAGGATGTTATGTTGAATGAAGTAGTCAGCAACAAAAGTACAAATATTGTATGAGACTCCTAGGATAAGAACTGAAAAACAGACTCATGCAAAAGATTCTTTGACAGCTGCAAGGGTGGGGAAGGAGTGAGAGAGAGGGTAGGGTATAGGTTATACAGATGATAGACATTTGGTTGGGTGAAATCAGTGACAGCACACATTAGAAAGAAGATCAATTTTAACTGGACTTCAACATAACATGATTACTCCTCCCATCTTAGCCCATATTGCAAGGATGGAGTAGCTGGGGCAGGGGACTGGGGACCATGCTGTCAGGTGAAATGGAGGCCAATTGGCACAGCTAGTGTTTCACTGAGAGTCTTCTGTACCTCAAATTGGTGAGTGGCATCTGGGGTCTTAAAAGCTGCTTAGCTGTCATCTGAGGTACACCAAATTGTCCCAACTCAGCAGGAACAGATGATCTCTAAGGACCAAAACAACATGGGGCAAACAGAACCCAGAAGACAGAGACACCCACGTGAGTGGGTTACAACATCGACATGTGACTGGAAGAACCGGATGGTGCCCGGCCACCACGAGTGATAGCTGTGATAGGGCTCACAAAGTTGAGTCTCACAGACAACATGAAAATAAAAAGGGGTACACCCTGAGATCCAGGGGCCTCTGGGTTCCCCTGGGAGCATGGCCCCTGGCCCTGATGCTGCCCCTGTCCATAAATCATAATGAAGGTCAACTCTTCAGGCAGAAATGAATTGGAATTGATGACACAGAGCAACCATATCATAAGCGCACTTTATAGTTCTACACATCTGTAGGATGTCACCCAGATGACCTCTTACTGGACGTGGGGCAGTAGGTGGAGAGGAGGGGATAGGAGATTGTCAGGAGAATATAACATGTACAGAACGGAGAAGAGGAGTGTGCTGTCACCAGGCAGTGAGAGCTGCTCATTGGCAGTTATGCAAATTTATATGGGATTGTCTATTCTCAGTCATAATAAAAATATTATATATATGTATATATGTATATATATATATATATATATATATATATATATGAAGGGACACTTATTCTCACTGCAGCACTATTCACAAGATCCTAAAGGTGGAAACACACAAAGACATCACTTTGAGGACCAACATGCATCTGACCCAAGACAAGATATTTTCAGTTGCCTCATATGATTAGAAAACTATCATATTAAGAAGGAAGACCAATTAATGCCTTTGAATTACAATGTTAGTAAAGAAAACTGAATATGTCACAGACTGACAGAAAAAGAAACAAATCTGTCTTGGAAGAGGTACAGCCAGAATGCTCCGCAGAAGCGAGGATGGAAACAGTTTGTCTCAGGTTGTGGTGCGATAGATGACTTGTGTGTGAACTTTATAGCCATCACCTTATAACTAGCCCAAGTGACTGGGCAGGACTGTGTGATGCAGTAATGCGGTCTAGCAAGTGGAATGATCAGTTTCGTCATCCTGATGGGCTTGAAATGAGCCACCCCACATATTGGAAGGGAAGGATTCTACCCCCACCACCAAGGAAAAACAGCCAGGAGAGGAGAGTGCATGCTTTGGACCCGGGATCCGAGGAGACAGCCAGAACAAGCCGTAACCCTAAAGGTGGTTGAGAAGTAGTGGCAAGGAAATGGTAGCAGAGAAGTAGCAGTGAGATAAACTGGCAGGAGAGACTGCACTGTGCGCTTCCCAGCCCACAGAATGAGACAGCTGAGTGTCTTTGGGCAAAATCAGAGGGCCACGGAGAGGCACACCTGTGAGCACAGCTGGGAAGAGCTGTCCTGCTGGAAGAACTGAATCTCGAGTGTTTCTTAGCCTTAACTGTTACTTCCATAATAAACTCCATGATAATGAAAATCGTCTGTAGGTTCTGCATGGCCATTGCAATGAATTACTGCACCCAACAGGTCGGTAGAGTGCAATGACAGGGAGCATTGATATCAGAACTGGAAAAGATGATAGAGAGATAAGGCGTGTCTACCTTCATCTCATAGGAATCAGCCTTGGGTCACTGATTTTGGTTCCCCTTCCCCTTCCCCTTTGTGAAGATACAGAATGTCTGACATTGGGAATAGCACCTAGAGAAGGACATCACGCTTATGAAAGCTTAGAGTCAACAAAAAAGAGGAAGAACCCCCAAAAGCTGGACTGATGCAACAGCTGCAACAAGGGGCTCAAATATAGCAGTTGTAAGGCTGGCGCAGGACCTGGCAACATTTTGTTTGTTGTGCATAGATCACTATGAGCTGGAACTGACCTGATGGCAACTCATAAAATCAACAATGGGGGTGAGAGGGAGGGGTAAAGAGGTAGTTTTCTCCTGGGGTGTATTATGTTAACAGTGATGGGATAGCTTGGAACAAAAAAGGAAAATATATACACACTACAAAGAATATAATCAGTATCACTGAATGTTGATATTGATAAAATGTTGTCTAGGTTGTGATGCATGGACTGCAGTAAGAAAGGGAACAAAACAGCAACAAAATACTTGACTGGTATATTATTTTCTCCCTTTAACGAAATCAAGAAATTAGGAGGCAGGGTAGTCATTTGCTGTGGCTGTGGATTTGATTTAAACACATGCTATTTAAACAATATCAGTATTTTTCAATTATGTAATACTACAGTGTGAAAACAAAGACCTCAGAGAGCAAAATTTTCCTTAAGGTTTTTTAGAAATGATAAACATACCAAACCAGGCCAATTAAATACATTAAGCAAAGCAAATTTTTTTTTTTTTTTTTTTTTTGTCTTTGCAGATTGGTCTTTAGAGGTTTACCTTCTGGCAACATGTTGAGAACTCCGTCTTTCCCTAGAAATCACAACACTGAAAAATCTCCTCAAGAATGAAGTTTAAGGACACAATTTTACTTTTTTACCACTGTATGTAGTCATTCCTTTTAAAATATAAAGGAAAGTTTTCATATTTTGATTTTTTTAAGAGAACATAAGGCAAAATACACAGCTAAATTACTGAGTCAAGTCAGATGAAAAATAGTGATTATCTCTGGTAGACAACTGCCCTACCACAATTATATCACTTTGTACGACAATCATACTTAGCTGAACATAATGTAAGCTTTTTAAGCCAAAAACATTACAGCTGCTTTTTTTTAGACAATGTCAACAAAATCTGTTGAGAGAACTTTAGAAAACACGGGTACATGAGGTGTCTATGTTCTTTTGTTTGTGATGATAGCAAGTTACTTAGTAATTACACGATATTTTACTGTTTTGGTATTGGCTAGGAATAAACCAACAGATTTGTGGGAAACTGAGCTAATAGAGGTTCGCAATTTCTATGTCTCTCTATTTGGCTATTTGTAGACAATTGTAAGAAATGCAATATTTGCCGACATATGCCAAAACTACCCAGGAAGAAAGACAGTGAAATTAAAAGGCTCATGGCTCCTAGAGGTGTCAGTAAAATAGCAGTTCATATGTAAATAACAGGAGAGAGAGAAACAGATGAAAGAACCAATGTCTCAAATCAGTTTGAACCATTCAATTGTGGTTGATGCCACAAAATCGAAACAGACTCAAATTTGTAAATTGTGAGTCTACTGGGGTGATAACCAGAGTGAGAAAAATTACGGGTTGAAGCCCTGGAATGAGAGACACAGAAGAGCCTTAGTAAGCCTTTTCAGAAGCCTGATGTAAGACATTGGATTACTGGCAGGATTATAAAAAACAACACAATTCAAAGCAGCATCTATCCGTCATCAGCTGCCGTCTTTGTGTTGGGTGTTCCTGTTTCCACCTCTACAGATCAAGAGATTTGGTGGCTACTTGATGTGCGTGCTGCCCTTGTTTTTTAAGGAGATTACATTTCCAGCATGATGCTGACCCACAATTTTTCCCATTTGGTTATTGTTCTGACACATCCACATTTCACAAATTTCAATCCATTCTTCGAGTTTCACAGTTTCACTTCATCAGCTATGATTGAACTGGAAAGAGCCAGTTCAATGCCCTGGCAACAATATCTGGCCATGTAAAACTGGGAAACTTGTATCTGAACTAGATGTTGCTGTTTTGCAACCATAATGAGAGCCACCTGAGGCTAGCCGGGGATGAAACTACCAGCTTCTGTCACCAACCATGGAGCTCTTTAGGTCTTCCTTCAGCTTTCGTGAATTAACACGGACTGCTTCATTTCAGACAAATTGTAAACTATCTGAGGATAATAATTCTCTCAGAATGAAATGGAAAAACTGCAGCCTCTGTAATTACTTGATGTATTAGTTTCTTTGTACAAAAGGTAAATACTTTTTCTTTTCTGATATTGAAAGTTTAGCAAATATCTTAAAGCCAAGAAGGAATTCATAAATGTATCAATGATACATTTCCTAGGTCTATAAACAATCACCATCCCACTTCATCAAGTGATGTGTACAAGTGGGAGGGAAGAAGGAAAGAGAGAAGGGAAATAACCCAACGGGTATGCAGGGAGGGATAGAAGAAAAGAGAGACAAAAAAATGAACAGAATTTGTGACAACTGACTCAATAAGATAAACTTCAATCTGGCCAAAACTTTGGGTTACTTCCAAAATTTTCCTTCACATTAAAAAGTTTGGCTATCTAGCTTGACTAAACTTCTATGGTTTCACAGGGCAGTGCATTTTAATTACCACAATAAATATACCACTTGTTGGTCTCCTATGCCAAACACTGTGTTAAGCACTGCACATTCATGACTTCATTTATTTTTTTAAGATAACTCCATGAGTAAATATGTACCCATTTTACAGATGTAGAGGAATCTTATGTTTAAGAGGATAAGGGCAAAAGCCAAGATTTCAAGTTGCATTTGTTCTACTCAGCACTCCAAAGGCCATTAACCATGCAGCTTAAAGCTTTCACAAAACAAATCTGTCATGGATTTAATTGCATCTCCCCCAAATATTTATCACCTTGGTTAGGACATGAGTCTGAGTATTGTTTGGCCTCCACTTTATGATTGTTATTTTATGTTAAAGAGGATTAGGGTGTGTTCTAGTCGGCTAGGGCTGCTCTAACAGAAATACCACAGAGTGGATGACTTTAACAAAGGAAAGTTTATTCTTACACAGTCCAGTAGGCTACAAGTCCAAATTCAGGCTGTCCGCTCCAGGGGAAGGCTTTCCCCCTCGTAGGCTCTGGAGGAAAGTCCTTGTGCTGCGTCAGTCTTTGTTCAGGGAGCATCTTGGCTCAGGAACCTCAAGTCTGAAGGATGCATTCTTCTCCCAGTGCTGCTTTCTTGATGGTGTGAGGTTCCCCATCCTCTGCTTGCTTTTCTGTCCTTTTATCTATTGTAGGATGAAAGGATTAAGGGTGGTGCAAGCCACACTCAGGGAAACTCCCTTTACAGTGGAGCAGGGAGGTGATCCTTTGAAGGGATTTACAGTCCCACCCTAATCCTTTAACACACAGCACAGGAAAACCACCAAATGGAGGACAATCACAGAATACAGGGAATCATGGCCCACACACATGGCTACACATATTTTGGGGAAGACACAATTCAGCCCGTGACAGGGTGGGATTATAACATCCTTATCAAGGTCACATCACTGATCCAGTGTAAAGGGACTTTGCCTGAATTAGAGCCTGCACCACTTTTTATCTTACAAGAGATAAAAGATAGAAAGGAAGCAAGCAGAAGAGGGACCTCACACCACCAAAAAAGCAGTGTGGAGAGCAGAGCACATCCTTTGGACTGGAGGTTCCTATTCAGAGAAACTCCTAAATGAGGAAAAGACTGACGACAAGGACTTTCCTACAGAGCCAACAGAGAAAGCATTCCCCTGGAGCTAACACACTGAATTTGGATTTTTAGCCTACTAGACTGTCGAAGTATCAATTTCTCTTTGTTAAAGTCATCCCTTCTGGTATTTCTGCAACAGCAGCACTAGATAACTACAACAGAAGTCTATCATTACACACTGACGTTACCCTTAGCTCCCAACAGACTGATACGTAACTAATTATTTATCTAACTTGTTATCTGGAATTAGTGATTTATTTCTATAATTATTTATAGATGCAAGTGAAAGACTTGATAGTGTGACTAATAACACTGGAAATAAAGTCTCTGTCAGTAGCCAGAGGAAAATACCTGAGCTCTGCTGATACCCAGTCCAAATACAAAAAAAAGCTTCTAATCCCTGGCCACATTAGTCATCTACCATAAATGACATAGCCCATAAGCTCCTAAAATGCACATATACACACACACAAACTTCCCATCATTTCATTTTGAGATAAAAATGAGAAGAGTTTAATACTATGATTCTATGTACACAAGGTAAACATTACAGGTTCACTGTGAGTCATAAGTGTCCCCTCCATTTGTCTGAATTTTCCACTCATAAACTTGGTAGAGCAAGTCATTTAAAAGATAAACATTCCCAGTCAGGTGGAGACGATCAACCCCGAGTTTCACGCCCTCTCACACATACAATACTCTTCTTATGAACCCTAGAAGAATTGAGAGTTGACCCAAAACTTTTGTAATCAATCTGTCACTTAGGTCATCATTCATAAACAGTCCACAGAGAATCAATCACCAGATATTTGGTGTAGAAATGTCTTTTCCTTACACAAGAACACACAGATAGTTCATAAAATTAAAGATGAGAGTTTCTATTGCCCCAATGTTTTTAACTCTGCAACTATGTGTCTGTGTTAAAAGCATAGAGCTATGTATAAACTTCCCACAATACCAATCATTAAAAAAAAAGGTCTTACACAAAAATTATATCTATTCATTAATAACAAATGATATATCTGTTGATTGACAAATTAAGACATATAAAAAAAGTGATTCTCAAATGTTTAGTATTTTTACACTAATTTTTTATTTTTAGAACTTTTCTAAAGACAGTCACAGACTCTGCCACTTCAATCTTATCAGCCGTTGCAGAAATAGACAAAAAATATTTTTATCTTGGTAGGGACAATGTAATTTTACATATTACTGGGTACAATATTTGAAAGATTCTCTTATATATCAAAAATCTTGGAAATGCATGGAAAAATAAAGACTGCAATCTTTTCTTTACCTAGTAGCTGCCAGCATTTCTCCTTGCAGAATGAAATATCATCTTTTCTTCTCTTGTCACATAACAGTGGCAGCTGCATTAGCCACCATTTGCATAGAAAACTACCAATAAAAATGCACTCAGTAACATTTCCCTAGAAGTCGAATAAAAATGTCCAGTCAGCTTTTGTGAGGATATAAAGTATGACTCAAGACACCAGCCAAAACAAAATAAAATCAAAAGAAGTAATAAACAAGGACAGAGAAGTCTTGCTTTTTCTTTACCGCTTACAAGTATCCGAAGGCCACATGAAAGACTAAGAGAAAGGCGACTTCGGTGTCTCTGACAATCCTTTCCTGGGCTAAGGAAAGGACCGAAAACCTCCCTCCCCATCGTAATTACACAAAAGAGGAGTCTTGCTGCTAAGGTTAGCAGCTGTCAGTATCAGGCCTGGGACAAAAGCAAAGCGGCCCTTTGAATTGTTTGCGTAATGAGATTCCCCCAGTGAATGGAGTGTATCTGGAGTCCGGGCTCTCAGAAGGGACACAATACCACGTGTGAACATTTTACATAGTACCGAAGGTTAAGTCTCAGCAGAACAAGTCGAGAAATAAAGAGTAAGGTTATCATTTTATTATAATTTGATGATCTACATTAATTACAAATAAAATAGATTGGCCATGCACTTGATTGTTCACCTGTTTTATTCCAGGCGTCTGACATTTCTCTGGGATATTTTTATTTGTGCCGCCTTCTGTTCACTGTTTGTGTTCAATTTGTGGGCCACTGCTGCAGAATTTTAATGAGTCCTATGTTAACAATTTATTAGAATATTCTCTCAGAGTTGTTCCATACAGAGCAATCTCAGACACGGTCTTTAACTTTACTAATGTCATCTCTTCTTCTCCAAATGAAAGTAAATTTACTCCATTTTAAAGGTATTTCCAAGAAACAGAAAGCAATTAATTTAATGTACTGAAAAGTCCGTATTCAGTTCCAAAAGCCCAGCTTCCAACATTAGTGACAACTGCCACCATTTATTAAGCACTTATGTTGGCTGGCAAACCTGCAGAAATGGCATTCTGTTTGCTGATACAGATGAGCAAACTGAGAACCAGAGGATTTGAGCATTTGTACACGGACATGCAACTGTAATTCTGACCTAAACCTCTGCTTCTCTTGCAGCTGTTCCCTAAAGTTTATAAAATCAGTTCAGAGACAAAGAGAAAGAGAAAGAGGGACAGAGAAAGAGAGGGAGAGAGAAATAGAGAGAGAGAGAGAGAAAGCGGAAGAGAGAGAAAGAAGGTGGAAGGAGGGAGAATGGAAGGTAGAGAGAGAGGGAGGGGGAGAGAGAAACAGAAAGAAGGAGAGAAAGAAAGAAGGAAAGAAAGAAAAAGAAAGGAAAGAAGGAAAGAAAGAAACAAAGAGAAAAGAAAAGAAACTCATGAAAACATAAACATGTTCCTGAGACCCATTAAACCCATTATACCTAAATTCAGAGCAGAGCTGATACTGATCTTGTTTTCTTGGTTACCCCTGGGAAATCTTGTTTCAAGGCTCCACAGTGTCTTCCAGAAGCTCCCTATAAAAGTTTTCAACATGATCATCTACACTTGTTAATTTGTCTTTACTCTAAAATATTCAGAAACATCTGAATATCCTACTGAGGATACAAAAAGGCTTGGACTTCAAGACACACGTTTTACATCTAGCATTTCCTTAGCATTAGGAAATTAATTACATAGTAGCTTAAACTTGGCCCTTAACATAAAGAAATCACTATATCAACTGTCCAACGTTTAGAGGTTACTTGGAAAATCAAAAAGCATGGTTTTACTCATCTATACATATGAAATAAAACTGCATATATGCAGGTAGGCCTAAGTGCCACTATGAAAACTTCTATAGTAAATAATTTTGCAGGGAAGTTTGTAGCGATTTGATTAGGTTGTGTATACAGAAGAATTGACCAAATTGTTTCTTACATGCTTTCCCATCCCTTCAACAGAAATAATATAATCTCTACCAAAGGCTTAATGATGACTTGAGGGATCGTACGCAGGAAAACCTACTCCTCCTGCTGCAAATAGGACTGTGCATAATCATTTTGCAATATTGTGTTCAATTACGTCACATTGGTAACTTTAAATTTATCATGATTGGATTACTCTCCACGGCTTTTGGCTGGCTAGATTATTTACACCATGGAAACTGACAAACACTACAAACTGTGTTTCAGTCAGTTAGTGCTGCTCTAACAGAAACACCACAAATAGATGGCTTTAAAAAGAAGAATTACATTTGTTGTGGTCCAGTAACTTAAAAGACCAAATTCAGGTATCGGCTCCAAGAGAAGGCTTTCTCTGCTGGCACTAGAGGAAGGTCCTTGTCATCAAGCTTCCCCTGGACTGGAGCTTTTGAGGCACAGGGACCCCAATTCTTTCCAAAGGACACACTCAGACCCCAGTACTGCTTTGTGGTGGTATGAAGTCCCCAAATGTTTCTGCCAGCTTCTCCTTTATATCTCAAGAGATCACCTCAAGGCACAAAACAAACTTAGATATGCTCTACCAACACGACTGCTATCCATCCACCCTCATTAACATCATAGAGACAGGAATTCCAACATGGAGGAACATCACACAATACAAGGAATTATGGCCCAGCCAAACTGCTACAGATTTTGGGGAGAACACAATTCCACTCATGACATCACACCTCTTGTTCTCCAAAAAACCACATCTTTGCAACATGTAAAACACATGTACCCCATCATAGTGAAAGTCCGAGTCCAAAGCGCAGAAATGTGAAATCTAGAACACAAGTTATCTGCTTTTCAAATACAATGGCAGGCACGAGTTAAAGATATTTCTATTACAAATGGGGAGATCACAGGGAAAGAAAGTATTTAACAGGCAACAAAAAACGGAACACATCACATTAGCTCCCAGGGCTTTGAAAATAATCTTCCATTCTCCAACACATTTTACACGATGGCTATGTGCTCCAGACTCTAGGTATCAGGCACCCTCTCCAGATTCTGAGTGGAAGTCCTCCATCCCTGTTCTACAGCTCACCATCCAGGCCCACTGAGACTACACCTCTTGCTCCCTCAGCTTCAGGCACACAAGTTTCTATATCCATGAGTGGCAATTCCACAATAAGAAACATCAGGGACCAGGGCTTCACCCTTTCAAACCCCTAGAGTCATAGCCACGCCTTTGAGACTGAGATGGCTCAGCTTCTCATGTTCAGCTTCTGCTTATTATGGCCTTATGGCCCAGGCCTTAGACCGGCATCTGCCCTGCTGGAGCAAGAGTTCAAAAGCTCTATAACTATCAATTCAAGTGCCTGGAGGCACCCACTCCACCAAGTAGCCTCCTGCTTACAAGCATTCAGCTCTCTCACTCCATGGGTCAGCAAGTCTAGCTCCACTGATTCAAATGCCCAGAGGCACCCTACTCTGCCAGGAAACTTCTACATACAGCCACTCAGCACTCTTACTCCCTACACTGGCTCCAGAGCTGTCTCATGCTGGTCTGGTTCTGCTGCTGTTGTTTCTCACCATTTGCACCTTCTTTGGTGTTAACAGTTCTCCTCAGTTCCTTCTGAGTCTTCTATCCACTCACAGTTTTAAAAATGCTTCCACACTGTAAGTATTTGTTAGAGAAGCATCCCACTCTCAGTACCAAATTATATTTCAGGCTGGGTTTTCTGTGGAAGCAAAACCAGTAACACATATAATATGTACAAGGAAGAATTTATATAAAGGAAACGGCTCATGCAACTGTATAAGTTGAAACATCTCAAGTCCTGGTACAAGCCTCACACGACCACGGGAGCTGATAAACCCAAGGTCAGCAGGTCAGAGATTTGCATTCCAGATCACAGACTGCGTGGGCTGGCAGGTCCCAAGACGGCGGGCAAGGCTGCAAGCTTTCTACTGACTCACAGAGCTGCAGTGGCTGGTGAACCCCGGATCGGCAGGTCAGGGAACAGCACTCTTACTCACAGGCTGCAAGGATTGATGAATCCAGCAGCTGCTAGTTCAAGTCCCATGAACCAGATGCAAAAATAGAAGAGAGCAGGCACTGCTAGCAATGTGGGCAGATAGGATGTATGCAATGGAAGGCAGAAAGACGACAGCTGAAGAGCAGGAAGCCATCACAGGCCCTGCCCCTGCCACTTGATACAGCTGCCAAACACAGAGAATCACTGTCTAGCCAAGGTGATATACAGTCTTAACCACTGCAGTTTAAGGAAGGGGTCCAGGACATGGACTTCCATTCACCAAGGCTGATTTGTCTACAACCACTACCAAATGCCCAATCTGCCAGCAGAAGAGAACAACACTGAGTACTTGATACGGCCCTTGAGGTGACCAGCCAGCAACCTGGTGGCAAGTTGATTGCATTGGACCACTTCTATCACAGAAAGGGCAGCGTTTTGTCCTTACTGAAATAGACACTTATTCTGGATATGGATTTTCCTTCCCTACATGCCATGCTTCTGCCAAAAATACCATCTGTGGACCTATAGAATGCCTTATCCACTATCATGGTATCCTACACAGCACTGCCTCTGATCAAGAGACTCATTTCACAGCAAATGAAGTGTGGCAGTGGGCACATGCTCATGGAATTTTACTGGTCTTACCGTGTTCCCCATCATCCTGAAGCAGCTGGCTTGATAGAACGACAGAATGGCCTCCTAAAGACACAATTAAATGCTGCTAGCTAAATGGCAATACCTTGCAGCACTGGGGAAATGTTGTCCATGAGACTATATATGCTCTAAACCAGTGTCCAATTTATGGTGCTGTTTTCTCCCATAGCCAGGATTCATGGGCCCAGGAATTAAGGGGGAGAAATGGGAGTGTCACCACTCACTGTTACCCATAGTGACCCACTTGCAAGATTTTTGCTTCCTGTCCCCATTACCTTAGTGTCTGCAGGTCTAAATGTCTTTGTTCCAAAGGGAAGAATGCTGCCACCTGAAGACACATCAATGATTCCATTGAACTGGAAACTAAAATTGTCACCAGGATATTTTGTGCTCCTCGTGCCTCTGGATCAACAAAGAAGGGAGTTACCATATTGGCTGATCCAGATTACCAAGATGAAATTAGATTGACATTACACAATGGAGATAAAAAAGAATATGTCTGGAATGCAGGAGATCCTTAAGATGTCCCTTGGTAATACTATGTCCTGTGGTGAAAGCCAATGGACAACTACAGTAAACCAATTCCAACGTGACTGCCAATAGCCCCGGACCTTCGGGAAGGAAGGTTTGGGTAACCTTATGAAGCAAGGAACCATGATGAACTAAAGTGCTCGCTGAGGGCAAAGGGAATAAGGAATGGGTTGTAGGAGAAGGTAGTTCTAAATACCAGTTATGATCACGTGACGAGTTGTAGAAACAAGGTCTATAATTGTTACAAGCATTTCTGTTTTGTATGTGTGTATGAGATATTTTTGTTCATTTATAAAGCATAAGATGTAAGTGGGGTTCTTCTATTTTCAGTTGTGCATGCATTAGTTGTATCATGTTAGACATAAGTATGACTCTGTATTCCTTCCTAGACTATGGACAGTAAAGGGAGAGGTGTGCAGATGCCAAGTTGACAAGGGGTGGACTACGATGGTTAAGACTCTATGTCACCTTGGCTGGACAATGATTCTCCATGTTTGGCAGCTGTATCAAATGGCAGGGGTGGGGCCTGTGATGGCTTCCTGCCCCTCAGCTCTTATCTCTCTGCTTTCCACTGCTTACTTCTTGTCTGCTCACATTGCCAGCAGCTCCCGCTCTCTTCCCGTTTTGCATCTGGTTCCTGGGACTTGAACTAGCAGCTGCTGGGTTCACTGAACTTTGCAGCCAGCGAGTCAGAATCCTGGCCTGACCTGCTGTGTTCACCAGCCCCTGAAGCTCCGTAAGTCAGCAGAAACCTTGCAATCTTGCTTGCCAGTTTGCGATCAGCCGAACTACACAGTCTGTGATCTGGAACTCTAATCTCTGACCTGCCGACCTTGGGTTCACCAGCTCTCATGGCCACGTGAGGCTTGTGCCAGGACTTGGGACATCTCAGCTTCTACAATTGCGTGAGCTGTTTCCTTATATAAAGCTTTCCTTGTACGTATTATACGCGTTACTGGTTTTGCTTCCCTAGAAAACCCAGCCTAAGCCACTATGTCTCCCTTCCACCTCAACAGGTAGTTATTAAACACTTACCAGTGATGTCCCAGATAATACATTGTAAGGAACGCTTACATGCGTCCTTCGCTGCCTAGGCTCTCATTCCTCTGGGCACAGTAAGTTGTCGACTGCTGATGGTTCATAATCGTACCACTCCTCAAAAGCTGTCCTTAGCTGAAGTCACTAGACAGTGTGATCAAAGTCGGAGTCCCATGCTTTGATACAGAATAACTCAAAAACCCCGTTCTAGCTCCAGACCTCCTTGTGAGATCAGCTACAGTCTCTATTGTAACAGCATCAGCAGTTAACTTTTCCCTCCACCCAGTCCACTGTCCTCTCTCCCTGACAGATGTTCCTCCCAAGAGCTGGCCCTCCAAAACCGCCTCTATAAAAATCTGTGTCTCAGAGTCTGACCTGAGGCATACACACACCTAACATTTCTGGGAAAAGAGTAAGTGCTCAGTATACGTTAGTTGTTTATATTTCTGATCATCCTTTCACTGTACCTTAGTTCCTAATCTAGCTGCTGTTAGAAATACAGAAAAAAATAATTTTAGGTATCTTTACTCTTTTGAAGAAACTCTGGTGGCATAGTGGTTAAGTGTTATGGCTGTTAATTGAAAGGCCAGCAGTCCAAATCAGCCAGGTGCTCCTTGGAAACACCATGGGGTAGTTCTACTCTGTCCTGTAGGGTCACTGTGAGTCAGTACTGACTCAACGGCAGTAGGTTTGGTTTTTTGTTTTTTTTCTTCTTTTTAAGTTAAAAAAATCTTGTTATGGACAACAATAACAAAACAATGGCTGTTTCTAATTTTAGTTAAGATCTTAGTAAATATACAATCTTTGCTGTGTTGGTGATGACTGAAGTATTTATTTGGGCCAAGTAGACAACTTCAAACAGTAAGGCCAAATTCCTGCGAGTAGGGGTTCAGCATCTTTCTCTTGCCAGGAGGGGGAAAGAAAAAGGAAGTAATTACTCCCGGTGTCATTAGGGAGAAGTAAGAGGTGCCATAATGGAATACAGGAGTTGGGCAGGAGGGTCTTAGATTAAGCAAGGCTTTACAGACTTTGAGGAGACTAGAATATAATTTCCATTTGTCCTTCATGTGGTCTTGATCCATTTATTTCCAATCACAAGTGTGACGTTTAGGGAGCAGAAGTGTTTTCTTATGAGCTGTAAATAACGAAATATGGCTTATGGGTTTTCTTCTTTGTGACATTTTCTTTCCGTGTTGCCATCTATTGCCTGTATCTCCGTATACACGAACACTGTTAGTATGTGCAGAATGCCTCAGAAACGCCTAGCCCACGTCAGCCATCGGAAAAGACCACAAAGACAAAGAAGCCTGCCATGTGGGAAGTAGGATTAAGTCCCAAGGAAATTTTTTTAATGTAATAACAGGTTTTGAAAAGTGTCAGATCCCAGATTAAAAGACATATCAAAGCATGAGCAAACAGAAAGGTGCTCTTATCACCCACACTGAAGAAAAGGCAGATTTTTTCCCCCCTCTCTCTTTAGCCCTTCTTCTTTGGCAACTCACACACTCTTTGTGATGATGTTATGGTTTCTATTTCAGGTCTTTCTGTCTTTCTGTTGTGCTGACAGTGGTAATGGTTTCTTTTTGTTTTTCCCTGACCTGAAATGCAACAAGAACAACCATAGATACCTGCCAAATGCCTTCTTAAGCAAGAATAAGCATTTCAACAGAGATTAGCAACAGGCACAGTACCTAGGAACAGACTGACTTTATAGGAATCACATTTATTATTCTAACCTCTTCAGCTTCTTCCCTAACCAGCCAGCCTAGTGCAGTTGAGTCAGATCCAACTCATGACGACCCTAACCAAGTAGGTGAAATTATCAAACCACACAGAAGCATTTCAAAAATTGGATTGTGTTAAGTGTCTTCCCATAAACTGTCAGGTAAAGTGAAGAAAAAGCTCTTTAACCAATATTACCTTTCATGTACTTGAAGCATAGGAGTTCATTTCCAAATATACTAGATAAAATTTCTAATAACTACTAAAATAAATCTTTATCACTTTAAATCATATAGATCATGTCAGATTACACACTCTCAGAGCTTGTAAAACAAAACAAAACAATCAATGAGACCCTTTAAAAGAAGGATAACCAAGTTAGTTAAGGATAGCTGGTTATCTCTTTGAAATAAATCACCCTAATTAATAGGCACTTATATGTTACAACTTCAAGCTGTGAGACGATGTGACGCCCCTTACAAAGCCATTGGAGGGGAGGGTCATTTAAAGGAGGACAGAGCACAGGGAGCCACAGAGAAGACAAGACTGGTTACTGCCCTTGAGCGAAACCAGGACTTCCCAGGGTGGTGCTCCAATCAGCGTCTCATCACTTAACAGTTCAGTTAACAAATTTGGACAAAATAGTCTCTGAAAACCCCCTTGAAGCTTCGGTTTCCAAAGGCTTTACTAAGAGAATGAGTGTCACTAATCACCAATGACGCTGAGCGAACCACTCCTAAGGAACTCTCTTTCTAAGAGATGTCTGTTATCCCAGCAGGAAGAGTCTGCAGTGAAATACTTGTTACTTCAGGGTTAATTATTTGCCTTCCCCACTCTCCAAAGCCAAAGAGAGCCTGAAAAAAGCATGGAAGCCTACTGCTGAATTCCAGGAGGGCAAAAAGAATCAACACTGCTGGAGTCCCAGCCACTAGTTGGTTTTGAGGTTGTTTTTGTCTTGGTGAGGGAGAAATTCCTGGAGCACGGTCAAAGGACAGTCTTTGTTTTTATAGCATAAAGGAGTTTTCTATAGACTAACATTATTTTTGAAATGCAGGCTTTCATAAATCTTTTGTTTTTAGGACACTGACAATATGGTGGTTTGTGATGATTAACATAAAAGCAAAAGCAATAAAGAGGTAACTAAAAAAAAAAGCAGCTGGATCAACAACTGGGTTATATTTTCTTTCAGGGAGAAAAAAAAATCCACTTGTCATGTTGGTAGTTTTTCATTTAAAGCAACAGGCTAGGTAGTAATATATATATGACTCAACTTGTTGGTTAGAATCATGCTTTCTCCTGGAATGTGTTGAAAAAAAATTCAAATATAAGATTGGTACTTCTATTATTGTTTCTATCAGAATTGAAATTTTTTAACTGCAATGCTTAGAAAGAAAATCCTTGAAAGCATTTGAACTTAAAAGGCAGCATAAAGGCAGGAAAATAATTATAATGGTTATTTTCTCAAAGGAAAATTGGGAACAAAGGATTTTTATGGAGGTCCTGATAATATTTTAAATAGAGAAGAACACATGATTCTTCTGTAGCATGTGTAACCCACTGTCAATTCTGACTCACAGCAACTCTACAGGACAGAGTCGAACTGCCCCATGCAATTTCCAAGGAGCACCTGGTGGTTTTGAACTGCCAGCCTTTTAGTTAGCAGCTGTAGCACTTAACCCCTACATCACCTGCACCCCAAATGTTCATGTCCTAATCCCCAGAATCTGAACATGTTACCTTGCATGGTAAGAGGAATTTTGCTGCTGTGATTGAGTTAATGTTTGTGCATTAACTCAATGCATTTTGTGCATTGTCCTGGATTATCCACATCAGTTCAACGTAATCACAAAAGCTCTTATAAGAGGGAGACAGGTAGACAAGAAGCAGTAGAGATCTTGCGACAGAGGTTGAAGGGATGCGAAAGGAGCACAAGCCAAGGAACGCAAGCAGCCTCCAGAAGTTTAAAAAGGCAAGGGAACAAATCCTCCCCTCAGAGTCTCCATAAAGACATAGTCCAGCCGACATCTCGGTTTTTGCTCACTGCAATGGATTTTTGACTTTGATCTTCAGAGCTATAATATATTTAAGTCACTAAATTTGTGGTAATTTGTTATAGCAGTAACAGAAAACTAATTCAGTCTATGTTGTGTTAAAATTATCCGCATTCCTTGTGTTCTGTTTCAGTGAGCATTCTAGAATCATGTTTTCAAACAAGGCTGTGTACAAAAGTCGTAAACTTTCTAAGTCCACATCTCTATCTCTGTACTGATTAATCTGAAGCCTTTCAGGGATTTAAAAGCTGTGTGCACAGCAGGTGAAGGCGATTTCGATGAAGAATTTGTTGTAAATCATTCAAAATGAGGGCAGATTTATATAACAATAAAGGGCAAGTAGGAATTATCCATAAACTGGACATTTATAACTAGGAGACTGCCTGTATAAAAATTTAATTGTGTCTAATATATTGTCTTGAAAAACCACGGATTCTACTTAGAAATCATTCATGGCTTTGCCCATTATACATATTTCACATCTATGTCACAAGTCACTCATGAGGAACATTTTTCTGAGCATTCAATTTTCTAACAGGCTTCTTAGATGAGGACAGATCAGGAAACACCATGAATTGGGGCAAGATGAATTAGGCTGTTCTCTGGCCATATTAGAAAGCCAATTTCTTCACATAGTACGTCCTCCTGGCCAGCAGGGTTTACACCACAATAGGACTTATACCACCCTGTGCTTTCTACCAGAACACTCCTCCCTCTGACAACTAGCAACCCCTTTATCCCTTAGCAAGTTCTTAACTTCTCAAGAAACTGCTATCTCTATGACTTCTTCCTTGATTTCTTAAGCTTTGAGTTAACAATTTTCCCAACACTCTTTCACAAAAATCCCACTGAAGTTTGTAGCCAATACCCTACAAGTTCTTCAAGGTGGCAGCTTTGTGTTTTCTATCCTCAGAGGATAGTCCCAGGCATTGAGAATAAAACTCAAGGAATTCAAACACCAGATTACCTATTTGATAAATCAATCTCTGATAATGACTCAAGGGTTTAAATGACCTCAATTTATGTTTAAGCATGTTTATACAGTGATCTCACATGACAAAATAGAACTGCCCCCTAGGGCTTTCTAGGAGTAATCTTTATGGAAACAGATTTCGAGGTCTTTCTCTCACCAAGCTCTTCAGCATTTTCAAACAGCTAACCTTTTTAATATATTTATAACTTCAAGTGAGATTTCTCTATCCTAATATATTAATCCAGAAAAGTAACTATGTGGTTAAAATCAGGAAAGGTGTACATCAGGGCTGCACCCTTTCATCATATTTATTTAATCTGTATGCTGAGCAAGTAATCCATGAAGCTAGACTACATAAAAAAGGAAGTTGCTTCAGGATTAGAGGAAGACCAGTTAGCAACCTGTAATATATAGATAACACAAATGTCCTTGCTGAAAGTGAAGAGCACTTGAAGCACTTATTGATGAAAATCAAAGACTACAACCTTCAGTAGGAATTATACCTTAGCATAAAGAAAACAAAAATCCTCACAACTGGACCAGTAAGCAATAGCATGATAACTGGAAAAAGTGTTGAAGTTGTCAAGGGTTTCATTTTACATGGATCCATAATCAACACCCATGGAAGCAACAGTCAAGAAATCAAATGACATTGCAATAGGCGAAACTGCTGCAAAACACCTCTTTACAGTATTAAAAAGCAAAAATGTCATTTTAAGGATTGAAGTGTGACTAACCCAAATCATAGTATTTTCAATCACCTCATATTTCCACAAAAATTGGACAATAAATAAGAAAGACCAAAGAGAACTGATGTCTTTGAATTATGGTGTTGGTGAAGAATACTGAATGTGCCCTGTGCTGCCGAAGAAGACACAAATGTCTTGGCAGAAGTGCAGACCAAGTGCTTCTTAGAAGAAAAGATGGGAAGACTTTATCTTACATACTTTGGACATGTTAGTAGGAAGGACCACTCCCTGGAGAAGGACATCATGCTCTGTAGAGGGTCAGAGAAAAAGTAGAAGATCCTCAGCGAGAAATGGATTGACACACTGACTAGAATAACGGGCTTACATACAGCAATGGTTGTGTGGATAGCACAGGACTGTGCAGCATTTGTTTGCTGTGAGTTGGAATCAACTTGATGGTACCTAACAACAAGCTTATATGTTGTTTGTTTGGTACTGCTGAGTCAGTTTCAACTCCTATGGGTCCCATGTGACAAAGTCATACTGTCCCAAAGGACTTGCTACACTGTAATCTTTACAGGAGCTGATTTCTGGGTCTTTCTCCTGCCAAGGTCCTGGATGGTTTTGATCCATCAAACTTTTTAACAGAATTACATCTTAAAGTAAGCCATCTTAGCCTCATTGTATTAACCCAGAGGAGTAATTATATTGTTACATACTTAAGCAAACTCTGAAAATCAATTCAGCATAGATGTTGACATAAGAAAAATTCTTGGCATCTCTTAAATTACACAATGAATTTTGTTTTTACAGTGGATGTTAATAATAACATGAAAGTGAAAATACTTTTTACCATGAGGTAGAGAATATGCTTTTTAAGGGTTTCTTAAAAAAAAAAATAAAAAAACACATGTCATGTGTATTTAAACCAATTGAGTCTATTCTGACTCATAATGACCTTAGAGAACAGACAGAATTGCCTCACAGGTTTTCCAAAGAGCACCTGGTAGATTTGAACTGCCATCCTTCCAGTTAGCAGCCAAACCCTTAGCCACCATGCCATCAGGGTTTAGATATCCCATAAATGTTTTTAATGACACTGCTAGTTTCAAGGTATATAGATGTGTGGGTACGTGTGTGTACACATATATATTATGTTATGATTCATTTGAAAAAAATATATTTGAGGTTATTTTCACACTGCATGAGTATTTGTGCTTTATGGATCTCCTACTTCATTGTTCTTTTTATATAGACATTAATTTCTATAGGTATTACTCTCAATTTGTGATTTATAATTTATGTTCATACAAAGAAAGATCTTATAAACATAATGTAGTGATTTGTTTTAAAAATCTCAATTCAAAAATAGCAATATTTCACAATCATGCACATCAGATTTTTTCCTTTTTCTCCATTTCTTTCTTACAAGGTTTCTTAAGTGTTGCACTTTTTATAATAATGGTTGAGGCTACTGTCCAAATAGCGGGGTTATAGGGGAAACAGAGTTGGTTATTTCTTTTTTTTCCTTTAATGAGCTCCAAAATACAGAGTGGAGACACAGATTGGGGAGGGAAGAAAGCAAGAAGTGAATTCCATACTTTTCATTCAGTGCTAGGTGATTCTTTTTCATTATACACAAAACCCAATGGCTAGAAAGTAGCAAAAAAAAAAAAAAAAAAAAAAAAGGTTGAGAAAGGAAATTTCTGTTGCAAGTGAGTTGGAGTGGTAAATCCCCATGAAGTAGTTCTGTGGTTTTCAAAATCCTGTGCACAGAAAGAACATTTCCAAGCACACATTCAATTAGTTTATTATTAAAGAGGAATTGAGTAAATGATTGAAGACAAAAGAATCACCCCATCTCTTTCTTCTCAACATGAAAAAGAAAATCATACAGAGTCAGATACCAGGCAATATTTGTCACACCTGAAAAATTATGGGATTGAAAAAAATTTTTTTTTGTTTCATTTCTTTTCAGCTATCAGAATCTAGGAAACTCTGGTGGTGTAGTGGTTAAGTCCTACCGCTGCTAACCAAAAGGTTGGCAGTTCAAATCCATCAGGTACTCCTTGGAAAGTCTATGAAGAGCAGTTCTACTCTGCCTATAGGGTTGCTATCAGTCAGAATTGACTCCATAAGCAGTGGGTTGGTTGTTGGTTATTAAAATCTAAGGTTTTAAATGATGAAACAAATTATGAACTTCCATCCTAGGTCAGGGTTCTGGGACCAAGTCTATAAACATCTCACCCTGTTAATGCTTTTGCATAATTATCTCTAATAGGGAGCTTAAGCATTTTGATAGACACCTTTGTACAAAAGGGACACACTAATAAAAGCACAAAGTAGACTGGCATCTACTTCATAGCTTGAAGTGGGTGTCTTAGCTGAATGTCAAAAGGAGTCCACGTTCCATAACCTTCCAAAGAAAGAGTAGATTCCCCATTCATTAATGCATTCTTTATTAAACTTCTACTATTCCAGGCACTGTGAAAGTGTTAGGGATGCATGTCTAACTAGGCATAGTCCTCACGCTTGTATATACTAAGTTAGGGTTAAAAATACAATAGTAAGCGACCGCAAGTTTGAAAAGAGACAATTCTGATTGAGGAAAGGGGTAAACACTGGAGGACTCTTCATGGAAGTCTTTGAGCTGTTATAGAAATAACAAGATTTTAATGCTGAAGTGGAGGGCAAAGGAGACAACATTCCGTAGGGAGGGAGCAGCCTGAGCAGAGACAGGGCTGCGTGATGTGCTTGGCAAGTCTTGAGAACAATGGGAAGTCTAGCGTGTCTAACAGGCCGGGTGGGAGTGTGGGAGTGGCAAGCCATGAGACAGGAAAAATAGGCTGGATGGAAAGTGTGCTCGGGAGTTGGGGTTTTATTACGCTGGCAACTTGAAGTCAAGAAAGTTTTTAAGCAGAGGATTTGAAATACCTCCTTATGGGGTTGGGGACTTAGTACAGGTGACAAAGCCAGAGTAGCTGGAGCCTGGGAGATCATTTACTGACCTCCTAAGAAAGTCTAGGAGGAACATCTCCAGGACCTGAAGTTAGTAAAGGAGAAGAAGGATTCCAGAGACTTTTCTGGAAGAATGTCAGTCTCAGCTAGTAAAAACCTTTAAAGAGATACAATAGTCACCTTGAGTCAAAATCAAGTGAACCACAACAAATAGCAAGGTATCTAAGTGACAGGTTTTAGGCTGTCCTAGCAGGGGCCCTGTTGATGAGTTACCAGAGTTTGTAATTAGCACATTAAAGGAAAAACTAAACTTTGAGAGCTTCTGTTTTTGTTAGAGTAACTTTAGCTCGTAAATGTGTGCTCAGATAGTTCAGAACATAAACTATTTGAATTCTGTTTTTTGTTTCCTGAAATTGGTAAACGTCCTTTTAGAAGCATACATAAATTCTTAGTTGATTAACAAATCTATCTAGAAAACGTTGGTGTCAAGGTACACCACAGCTACACTCATTCAAAAATCTCTTTTTTGAAATATTTACTTTATCTGTTGTTATTCTTGTAAATATACACGGCGGAACAACACAGCAATTCAACAGTCCCCACAGGTGCAGTTCAGTGATATCAACTGTATTTTTCCAATTCTGCAACCAGTCTTCTTCAGAACTGTTTCTCTCCATTAACATACGCTCACTGCCCCTTAATTTTTTCATCTAATCATTTAAGTAGTGGCTGTCAATTTGATCCCATATAAATAGTTCTTAAAACAGTACAATGCTCAAGGCAGACATTCTTTACTAATTAAGCTAAACTTCTTTGGCTTAAAGAAGACCACAGGGGATATTTTGGGTTAAGGTTTAAAGATTCTCTCAGGGCAATAATTTTAGGGATAATTCCAGCCTCAGCAGCTCCAGAAAGTATGGATTCCATGAGAGTTCAACATTTGATTCTGCGTTTTTCTCCCATTTGATCAAGATTCTTCTATGGAATCTGTGAGTAAAATAGTCAGTAGTTGTAGATGGGTACTGTCCAGTTCCGGTCTCATGGAACACTGTTTCAGTTTTTATGGTGATGGAAAAATCTCATTGATTAAGGATAAGCATTGCACAGCTGATTAAAACACAAAGTAAAGTATTACCAGGAAATGTGCAAAGACCTAAAGTTTAAAAACCAAAAGAAAGCACATGTTCAGTATTTCCTCAGCTGAAAGAATTGAAGAAAAAACCTAAGCCCTCAAATTGCAATACTGAAGGATTCTGTGGGGAAAAATATTAAACACACGAAGCACCAAGAGATGATGGAAGGACTAAATAGTCACTGTATCAAAAAGACTTGGTTGATGTGCAACCATTTCAGAAGGTAGCATATGATCCAGGATCCATGGTACTGAAGAAAGAGATCCAAGCTGCACTGAAGGCACAGGCAAAAAATGAGCCTCTGGGAATTGACAGTACCAGCTGAGGTGTCTCAGCAAACAGATGCAGCACTGGAAGAGCTCAGTTCTCTAGGCCAAGAAACTTAGAAGACAGCTACCTGGCCAACTGACTGGAAGAGATTCGTATTTGTATGCATTCCAAAGAAAGGTGATCCAACAGAATTCTGAAATTACTGAACAAGATCACATACAAGTAACATTTTGCTGATGATCATTCAAAATTGATTGCAGCCATACATGTACAAGTAACAGCAAGAAGTTTAAATCAGATTCAGAAGAGGATGTGGAAAAAAGGATATCACTGCTGATGTCAGATGAATCATAGCTGAAAGCAGAGAATCCCAGAAAGATGTTTATTTGTATGTTATTGACTGTGCAAAGGTATGGAGAGCATTGCCAAGAATGCGAATTCCAGAACACTTAACTGTGCTCATAAAAGCCTGCACTTGGAACAAGAAGCAGTTGTTAAAACAGGTCATGAAAGGTGTGAGTCAGGGTTATATCCTTCCACTTTACTTCTTCAATCCGTATGCTGAGGAAATGATCTGAGAAACTGGAATTGGGCATCCATATTGGAGGAAGACTCATTAATAACCTGTGATACGCAGATGACCCAACCTTCTTTGCTGAAAGTAAAGAGGACTTGAAGTACTCGCTAATGAGAATCAAAGACCACAGTTTTCAGTATGGATTGCACCTCAACAGAAAGAAAACAAAAATCTCCACAACTAGACTAGTGACCAACATCATGATAAACAGAGAAAGTTCTGAGGTCATCAATGATTTCATTTTACTTTAATCAATCATCAATGCCCAAGGAAGCAGCAGTCAAGAAATCAAATGACGCATTGTATTGGGCAAATCTGTTGCAGAAACTTCTTCAAGGTGTTAGAAAGCAACGACATCACTTGGTTTTTTAGGGATATCACTTCACTTAAAGAAAACACCTGACCCAAGCCATGGTGTTTTCAGTCCCTCATATGCATGTGAAAACTGGACGATGAATAAGGAAGACTAAAGAAGAATTGCTGCCTTTGAATTCCGGTGTCAGCAAAGAACTCCGAATTTACTACACACTTCTAGAAGAACAAACAAATCAGGCTTGAAAGAAGTACAGCCAGAAGCAAGAGTTGGTGTCACATGTTTTGGACATGTTACCTGGAGGGACCGGTCCTTGCAGAAGGACATCATGCTTGGCGAAGCACAGAATCAGAGAAAAAGAGGAATGCTCTTAATAAAGTGAATTGACATGGTGGCTGCAATGCAGGGCTCCAACGTAACAAAAGTTGTGAGGATGGTAGAGGACCTGGACGGTATTTCATTCTGTGGTACACAGGGTCATTATGAGTCAGAACTGACACTACAGCACTTAACAACAAGGCCTGGGTCCAAACTTTGGCCATTTTAACAAACTTCCGAGTGATGCCCACACACTAGTATTACAACTGTATTTGAGTAGTACAGCTCTAGGCAGTTGGGAATATAGGAGGCAATATTCTTGCTCTATGGCATTGATCTTGTATGAAGTGCAACAGATAATAAGCAAGTAAATGAAGTAATGATCAAGATAGTTTCTCACGTATATAATACAAAATTTCAAAAAAACTATGATTCAAAATTATTTCAAGGTTTTTTATCAGCTGTCTTCCAAGTGTCAGGCATCAAGACGAGCAATCGAGATACACCTGTGAACAAGACACAGATTCTGATCTCACAGAATTTACAATCTATAGCTAGATTCATTTCACCCTTAACACAACCCTTTACCACCAGTTGCCAATGAGTTGATTGGCACAGTTTTCTGTGCTTCTTTGGGTTTTCAATGGATTACTTTTCAGAAGTAGACCATCAAGCATTTCTTTTTAGGTGCCACTGTCTGGGCTCAGATCTCCAACCTTCAGCTAGCAAAACTCCAAAATGACCCGATGGTATGCATACTAACATGTTTTTTATTCTATAGAAGCTGAATATGAGGGCCAGAGAAGGCCCTTACACCTAATATGAGTGCTATGTTTCAATCCCAAGACTTTGTCTCAACACTAAGTTAGACTATACTCTTCATTTCACTGTTACATTTATGAAATGAGACATTTAGCTTTCATTTATCATCACAGAATGCTATGTTCTTTCAGGATTTGGTGCCCTTGGCAACTGGTCCTGTCTACTTGCTAGCTTGGCTCTTTCCTTGTTCTGGGTCTCATGTTATTAAAGCATGCTTGTGCTTATATGGAAGATTGCTATTTCAGTCTGCATTTCTTTCTCTCTTTTTTTTACTACCAATTTCAGCAACTTTCTGACAATCTATTTTTTTCTTTCCTCTACTGGGAATTTGAAGTTCATCTTCACTTATCATCACAGAAGCCCTTCTCATGCTACTTCCTTTTTTTCTGTTCATTAATGAGGTTGTTAAACAAAATAGGACTGAATGCTGACCCATGAGGCCAGCCTCTCAGGTCCTCTGCTCATTTCATGTCAATCACCCATTCTTTCAAGGCGGTGTATTAGCCTATAGTACTCATCCTGGGACAAGAATAGAATGAGGCAGTTTACACAAGAATGTAAATTTTGAGCCACATGTAGGAGAGATATTTGAAAATTAACAACTTACTTGCATTAGCATGAGTAGCTGGAAACCTAAAATGAGAAATTACATGCTAGCATATTTAGCAATTAATAATAGCAGTTACTGAGCATTAATTTGTTAATCATTTAATCTTACTATTATGTCTAATTTAAAAAACATCTTCCAGTATAATTATACTTCTGGACAACCACTGCCATTTTGCAGGCCAAAAACTGAGGGTTAGTTTTTCTCAAAGGCTCATGGATTTTTCTAATATTATATTACTAATAAATATTGCTTTAATAAATGCTTATAATTTTAGGTTGTCATTCTAAACAGTCTGTGGAAAAATAATCAGGCTACCCTTCCAATTTAAGTAATGAAACTTCTCTACACTCTTCCCAAAGAGTACTTGATTTGAATAATTTGAGCAAGCCTCTGTCTTCTCAAAGAATAGTTCGGTCTACAAGAACTAATAATTTTCTCACAAAAATTTGGTGGCCTGGTCTGTTACAGAAAAACTTTTCATTAGCTACCTTGAAATAAGTTTTGTGAAACAATTTCCAGTTTTTATAAACTCTGGAGGAGAAAAGAGTAAAGAAGAATCCAGTATGTAAATGGCCTATAGTATTTGAACAGCTATGGTTTCAAGACAAATACATTAAGTACACACATCTGGTTTCAATGGCCATGCTTAGAAGATGGGCAGAGAGCTAAATGTGTAAGTAATTATGAACTTGGCACAGTAGCCCTGTTTATTTTAAGCTCTCCTCTGTTGCTTTGGTTGAGGATGTTTACTTAACCAGACTTTATCAAACATGCTAGAAACATTATTGTAGATTTTGTCTTTGTGAACACTTTTAATTGACAAGCTACAGAAGTGATAAATTACCAGGGATAGAAGATGATGGCAGATAAGCTGCATCAGATGCAAAGAGGACAAGCAGGTATCCTCTTACTATGGGCTAAAAAGCTTTACTGGAATTAAATATTTCTGAAAAGGGAAGGACTTATAGTATTAGAGAGTGCAATCTGTTTTCCACGTCTCAGGCTCTGAGTGGGGAGCTGATGGGGAGAGTTCCCCTCTAGCATGTTCTGATCTGCTGGAGCTGGTTGTTTAGCCCTCTCTGCTGTCATGAAAATCCCAGGCCAAACAATTCCAAAGAATGCAGCCTCTGAATCCAATCTTAACCCAGTTACCCTAAGAGCTTGATAGGTACACAACACCTTAAACTTCCATAATTCAGGAAGGAAAAGAGATTCGTTTCATAATGCAGGAACAAGGTTTGGAGAAATTACAGAAGCCTCTGTCAGTAATGGTCCATGTGGAACCCCAGCTTACCACTTCAGAAAAGAAAAAACGTTGTCATCGAGTTGAGTCCAGTCCATGTGTATTAGAGTAGACCTGCGCTCCGTTTGGTTTTCAGTGGCTGGGTTTTCAGAAGTAGATCAGCAGGTCTTTCTCTGAAGGGGGCTCTAGGTGGGCTCAAACCACCAACCTCTCTATGAGACTTCCCAAAGAGCATCTGCCAACATTTTGGTTAGCAAACATTGCACTTAATTGCTATGCCACTAGGGTTTTCAAGGAACCATTCCTCATTCCATTATTACTATTTTTTTTCCTTCTTCCTCCTCCTGTCTTACATTTATTGGTTCCCTTTCTCCTGCTTCTTTCTCTCCTGCTTCTTCTCCTCTTTTTACTCCTCCTTCATCTTCATTCTTATCTCTATCATTATTCATCTGATTTTATTTCTTCTTAAAAAACAATTTCAATGACAGTTCCTGATAAAGATTGTCCAGGCATGGACAATATATATTTCAAATATTTATTGAAATAATATAATCACTTTATGTAGAATTTTTAAAATGTCAAGTTCTCAGAAATAATTATACAGAAGGAAGGCAAAGGTTTCAGTTTGAATTAGGAAACTGAGGATTTTTTTTCCTATATGCTGTAATTACTAAGATAATCTTGAAAGGCAGTCAATTGGCAGGGAAGGAAAAAACCCGTATATCTGTCTTCACTATTTACCTAAATTTAAATCTGATAAGAGTCTTCAGGCTCTTTCTGTCATGGAATTTATCTGGATATGTTCTTTTGAATCTACTCCAGACAAAAACCACTCCAGACACGAATCCATTTTACATGGCCTGTGGTCTTGGAGGAAAAAGAAAATACTAATCTTATTGAATTATTCACAAATATAAAGTATTTTAGGTACTATGGAATACTATTAACAATAAAACTTATAATCTAAATAACAAAGTTTTATTTTTTTTCCAATCTTACACCACTACCTGTTTATAAGGAAGAAAAATCTAGATGCATATTAATCCCTTGAAAATATATGAAACCATTTAGAACATTGCTAGGTTGCTAATACTAGAGTTAATCTGGAAATGCCGTTAACTGAGGAATTACGATCTATAGTTTCCTATTCAGGCCAGTGAAAGTCTTAGAGTTAGAGAAACCTGGGGGTAAGCTACTAAACATCAAATTTCAGTGTTCTCATCCATAAAATGAAGATAACAAATTCATTGTATAAAGTTTTCATGAGAAAATTTATGTCATGACCTAAGCCCAGTGATCGTATAAGTTGGACAAATTTTAATTTGGGGGAAGTGGAAATACTCTTTATAGTTGCCAAACTTCTTGGTAGAGTGTTTTATTCAAGGAGAAGTTCAATAAAATATGTAGAAAGAAGAAACAACAGAGGGGAGAAACTGGTCCCAGTTCTAAGCCAACTTATGTGAATAAATATTTAAGTTTCAAATTTACACACAGAAATAAATACAACTGTTGGACTAAATGGAAAGCTAAGAAGCTTCTTGAGTACAACCAAACACTTCAAGGGACAGTACAGCAAGGGTGGGAGTCTGGGAACCATGGTTTCAGGGGACAGCTAAGTCAAGTGACATAACATAGCTTTTTAAGAAAATATTCTGCATCCCAACTTGGTAAATGGCGTCTGGGGTCTTAAAAGCTAGCAAACAGCCATCTAAGATACAACAATATATCCCAACCCACCTGGAGCAAAAGAGAATGAACACCAAAGACACAAGAAAAATACTAGCCTAAGAGACAAAAGGCACCACATAAATCAGAGACTCCATCAGCTTGAGACCAGAAAAACTAGATGATGCTTGGCTATCACCAGTATCCTTCCTGGCAGGGAATACAACAGAGTCCCTGATGGAGCAGGAGAAAAGTGGGCACAGAACTCAAATTCCAATAAAAAGACCAGACTTAAGGACCTGACCGAGACTGGAGTAAGCCCTGAAGACATGGCTCTCCGACTTTCTGTTAACCCCAAACTTAAACCATTTTCCTGAAGCCAATTCTTCAGACAAAGAATAGACTGGACTATAAGACATAAAATGATGCTTGGTAAAGAGTGTGCTTTTTAGTTTAAGTACATACACGAGCCAAAAAGTTCAGCTCTTGTCCAGAGATGAGATGAGATGGCAGAAAGGGGTAGGAATTGGTGAAATGGACATAGGAAATCTGGGGTGAAGAGGAGGACTGCATGGTCACATTACAGGGACAGCAGGTGAGTCACATAACAGTGTATGCATGTATTTTTGTATGAGAAACTAATGAGTTATAAATGTTCACCTGAACAGAAATAAAGCACACACACACACACAGAGGAAAGTTTATTTTAATAAGTAAATACAAGAACCAGATGATGCCCAGCCACCACCAGCGATAGCTGTGGCAACACAAGAATAAAAAGGGGTGCACCCCGAGATCCCCACTAAAAGACTACCACTGATGGTCCAGGGGCCTTGGAGTTCCCCTGCAAGCACGGCCCCTGGCCTTGATGCTGCCCCTGCCTATAAATCATAATGGAGGTCAACTCTTTGGACAGGAAGGGATTGAACTTGGCAACACAGAGTGACCATATCATGTGTGCACTTTATGGTTCTATGCATCGATAGGATGTTGTCCTGCTGACCTCTTACTGGAGGCAGGGGAGTGGGTAGAGAAGAGAGGATAGGAGATTGTTGGGAGGATAAGACATGTATGGAGCAGAAAGGAAGAATGTGTTGTCACCGGTCAGGGAGAGCAGCGGGAGCTGCATATAGGTGGCCACGCAAATTTATACGGCAATGTACATTTCCATTCAATCATAATATAAATAAATAAATAAATACAACTCTAAGGGCATAAACCAGCTGCTAAAATTATCAGAGTTAGGAAAGGAGGTTATCTCACTGCTCCTAAAGTATTTGAAAAGAGTATTCTTGCTTTTTCATATTATCCCGAATAAGGCTGACAGGCTAACCAGGGTGCATTTAAAAAAGTCTGGGTGTCCAGTGTCTGAACCAGACTGAGACTGCAAAAGCTGAGAAGTCAAGGAATTACAAAACACTGAGTAAGAACTGGCAGAACTTGTGACAGCCTGGAGAGTCCAAGCGAATAGGAATGGTGCTGTGAAACACAAGGTCTCTGCCTAAGAAATTAGGACACAGAGAAAGCAGAACAGATAGGCTGAGTGGACGTCCTTTTCCCCCTGTGTTTAGATTTAGGTGATGGCAGAACATCTAAGTAAAACGTTCCATAAACAGAAAGAAAGCTGTGACAGGAGAGAATATAAAAGGTCAGGGCAGGAGAGGCAGATCTGGAAATCGTCTGTATAGAGGTGGGTGGTAAATGAAACTGGGGCTCAAGAGTCCTGGCTGGCTCAGATATGACTTGCAAACCACAGATTATAAAATGCATTTATTATTTTAATTACACTTATTTTTAAATTTCTGTCGGACTCTCTCTGAGGGTTAAGAGGCTACCATGTTTACATATTTAGGGTCCCAGAATGATCAAACAGTTTTAATTGTTTCACTACCACGCAAAATGTGGACAGTTTTAATTTACCCAGAGGTACCTTGGAAGACGGGCCTGGTAATCTGCTCCCCCAAACTCTATGAAACACAACTCTATTCTGTACATATGGAGTTGCCACAAGTGGCAATCAACTCCAAGGCAATTAACAGTAACATATATGTACTCATGTAAAGCTAGGAGAAACCTAAGCAATCTCTGGTCCAATTCCTTCTGTTTGTAGACAAAGAGGTAGAACCTCAGAAGGATCAAGTGGCATTCTCAAGGATATGGAACAAATGTCTCCCATTTGTTCAATAAGTACAAATAAATAGCTATACAGTAATGCAAATATGGTATGATTCAAAATTCTTTATTGATCTGCATTCCTATTCATAAACCTTGAGTTCTTGTGCAGCTATAACTTAGAGTTACGATTGTACTAAGCTCAAGTACATGTATCATACATTTTAAAAGCCATATATGATACCATAATTAAGAAACAAATAGTTTTCTACAGACATGAATATTTCCTAGACGACTGGTATCTAAACATGTTCACATTTAGAAAGTCTTCCTCACTTTATTTGGAGTGAGTCAGAATAATCTGCAATTCTACTCTGAAAGAAATGGGACCACCATGAGTCAGAATGAACTCAACAGCTACTGTTTTGGGTATAATACAGGATATTTTCTGAGTTTCAATTTGAAGATATATGAGAATCCATGTTTTAAAGCTGATCCCAGCCCTGTTATATGATAATAAAGATGTCAAATATGGACATTGTAAATCAGAGAATGGAGATACACTTTCCAAGTTACCTTTTATATACCTAGGTAAACCAAAGGAAAAATTCTAACAGAATCTCAATGCAGCTATGATGTAGCTTGTTAGGTTTCAATTGCTTATTTGGAAATCACTTTCCTGACACTTATCCTAAATGCATAGTTTATTTAACTGATCGTAGAGAGAATAAAGCAAGGCCAGAGTCATTAAACTACAAGTTTTACATTTGATGGTTCTTTGGTAATAGACCATCAGATGGTTATACAGCCTATGACTGAATAAGTCCAATGACAGAGAAATAATTACTTTCCAAGTTGCTGATGTGTTCTGAAATCAATTCCATCGTTCAAAGCTATAGGCTTAAATTGTTGTATTTGGGGAGAAGAAAGGAAGGGAATCCAGAGAGGTTGGAAAGTAGGTAACCCAGAAATGTAACTTACTTGTCTTTGATCTAGCCTTAATTATCTCATTTAGAAAGATCTTTCAAACGATGATGTTTCCTTGCAACTTCTGCATGCCAACTGGCAGCCTACCCTGGGGATCACGTGAAGCAATCATAGTAGGTAATTTCACCTGGTAATCCCTTGACTATTTGAAGGAAGCTACCAAGTTTCCATCAAGTCTTCTTGTACTCCAGTTAAACAGCTCAGTCATTCTTCTATATATTGTTGTAAGCCCTTGGTCTATTGGTGTTTCTCTGCAGAATTTTATCCAATTCATTTATGACTTTAATGTGGTACAGCAAAGAGGGTAGAGAGAAAATCAGCTCAGGAGTCAGACAAATCTTTATTTGAATGTCTGTTTCATCACTAACGAGCTGGGTTTCAGTCCTGGTTCTAGCTCTCAGTTATTAATGAAACTCTGGTGGTCTAGTGGTTAAGTGCTATGTCTGCTAACCAAAAGACTGGCAGTTCAAATCCACCAAACACTCTCTGGAAACTCTATGGAGCAGCTCTACTCTGTCCCGTAGTGTCGCTGTGAGTTGGAATCAATTTGATGGTAGTGGGTTTGGTTTTTTGGGCTTCTTCTGGAAAAGTTAGTAAACTTCCAGGGGTATCATAAAAAGCTTGATCTAAACGTACCATTGTTGCCTCAATTCCAACTCTTGGTGACCCTATAGACAAGGGTAGAACTGATTCATAGTTTCCAAGGAGAGACTGGTGGATTCGAACTGCTGACTTTTTGGCTAGCAGATGCAGCACTTGACCATGTGCCATGAAGATTTCTCTAATATTCCTTTAGATCTAAAATTCTGACTCTCTGTACTTTTCAAGCATCCATGATGTACTGAGTAATGTAGCGGGATAACAAAAGAGTTTTGAAAGTATACAAATAGACCATTCTCACCAAAAAGATAAAATGAGAGTGGGCCATCGTTGTAGCTATATATGACTCTGCCATGGAAATGAGCACAAAGTGAGCACCAAGAAGCCTTCTCCAGAATGTTAAGTATAATTTCAGATGATTTGGGTGTTAGTCACTACTCTTGATGGCAGAAGCATTAACAGCAACCTAGAAGACTTGATATCTTTCCAGAAGAGTCTAAATAACTCTTAGAATATATTCTATGAGAGGATTATCTGGGTCAACATGTTTGTAGGTTATACAGGGATGTATTGTGGCAGAATCATTGGCACCCATGCACCTCGCCAAACACAATCCTCCAAGTCTCAATCTTTTAAGTATTGAGTAAGAAGTTTGGCAACCCTGGGAGTTCTGAAAGCACATCTTACTTTGGCTCAGAATTACCTAGGGGCACGGACAAGTTTCTAGGACCAAATTGAACCTTAGAGCATGATTCACACATACAGGCCAGACACAGATAAACTGGAAAAAGCAAATCGTTTTCTCTTTAAGAATGTATTCATACATCAAGGTAACAGGCCACCATTGGTTAGACATATTTATTAAACATCCAAACAAATCCAACATTCTAGAAGCATTAAGCCTTACCTGTTGTTCTCAGTGAAATAAAATAGTTCTGTAAACTTAAAAAGATTTTGCATGTAGAGATAGAACTTGATAAAGTTCTTATCAATGTCTAGAAGAATTCTTAAAATTTGCTTCAGTCAAGCTAGTAGAGACAGATAAACGTGGTATGTTTAAGGGGATTTTGAAAGCTATAATTTAACAGGAAGTACCACTAGTTCCAGGCTCAAGCCTGAGTTTTAATATGTTATGACAATAATAAGGCTGAAAAATCATTTATCCTGGAACCAAGCACATAGGTTAATGATTTGTAGATAAGATAACAGGTACTAATTTACCAGGGGAGACAGTTGGTTCTCTACTTCTTTTCTAAAGGGCAAAGCACTCTCCAGAGATCAAATAAAAAAGCAAAACTCTGTTGAGTCAACTATAAAGGGGGAAATTCAGCACCCAAAAGGGAGACTTACATCAAATGAACATATTTTGAGACATTATTCTTCTTTCCTGTAGGAGTGTTTCTGTCTAGACACCTAGAACTGGTTACTAAAGTCTTATACTTCTCCATGAAAGGGACTGACCATACATGCTACTATGTGAGGTGCCCTGGTCCTACAAAGGGGACCTGGTAGTACAGTGGTTAAGAGCTAAGCAGGCCAGTAGCTTGAACCCACTAGCCAGTCCTTAGAAACTCTATTGAGCAGTCATACTCTGTTCTACAAATTTGCTATGATTTTATGGCAATGGCTTTGGTTTGGCTTGGTGTGGGTTTTTTTGCTTTTTGTTTTTTGTTCTTTTTTTTTTTTTTTGGTTTTAATGGTGCAATGGTTAAGGGTGCCAGGCTGCTAAGGTTGGTGATTAGAATCCAACCAGTGGCTCCTTAGAAGTCTGTAAAGCTTACAGCCAAGAAAACCCTATGGTGTGATAGATAGAATTGTGTCCCCCAAAATATATGTATAGAAATTTGATTGAGTCATGATTACTAGTATTGTGTGATTGCCCTCCATTTTGTGATTTTCCTATGCTGTATGTTAAAGAGGATTAGGGTAGGACTGTAAATCCCTTCCTAAGGTCACCAACCTGCTCCATTGTAAAGGGACTTCCCCTGGAGTGTGGCTTGCACCACCTTTTATCCACAAGAGATAAAAGGAAGGGGAAACGAAGTTGGGAACCTCACATTGTCAAGAAAACAGCATCAGGAGTAGAACAGACTTGAGGTTTCTGCACCAGGATGCTCCCTGACCAAAGGCTGATGCAATACAAGGACTTTCCTCCACAGTCCACAGAGGGAAAGCCTTCCCCTGGAGTAGATTCGGACTTGTAGCCTACTGGACTGCATAAAAATAAACTCTTCTTCGCTAAATCGGATCTGACTCGACGGCACTTGGCTTGGCTGGCTTTTGCTAAATCCATCCACTTTGGGGTATTTCTGTTAGAGCAGCCCTAGATGATGAAGACACATGGAATGGCTATAATTTTGAATGAAACACTGTATCTTATATAGTGTGTGCAATAAGTTTTTGAATAAAATGTGGGTTTTACATTTACAACATATCTCAATTTGAACTGGGCACATTTTAATTGTTTAATAGTATTCGCTACTATTTTGGACAATGAAGCTTCAAGCAAGGAGCACGTACCAAGTTCAGAGACAATAAGGCAAGGGGAGAAGGTCAATTATCCCTGGACCAACAGGAAAATTGAACAGAAGAGAAGGGACCAAACAACAGCCTTCTGTAATTACTTTTCCTTTACTTCAACTCATGTATACGACACAGGCAATCTGCCCAAAGCCCACTATGTTAGGACAAACACCAATTGGAAATCAACACACTGTCAAGGAACCACTATATTAAGCATCTAACAAAAATTTTGTTATGTCCTAGAAAGATGAATCAGGATATTTGTTTTAAAAAAGCTCTGACTGCATAAGAAAAACAGACAGTCATGTGACTAACACATGTGCAATCACACAGTAGGATATGTGCTTAAGCCACTGTCCAGTAGAACTACACTGCAAGTCACAAATGAAAGTTGCTTTTTAACACATGCAGTTTTGAAGTTTTTAATAGATCACGTTAAAAAAAGCAATATTAATTTTAGTAAAGTTATCTTATTTGACTCAATATATCCAAAATATTACCATTTCAATATGTATCTAAAAGCTACTAATCAGATATCTTATATAGTGTTTGCAGTAAGTTTTTGAATAAAATGTGGGTTTTACATTTACAACACATCTCAATTTGAACTGGGCACATTTTAATTGTTTAATAGTATTGGCTACTGTTTTGGACAATGAAGCTTCAAGCAAGGAGCATGCACCGAGTTCAGAGACAATCTAGCAAGGGGAAAAGATCAATTCTCCCTGGACCAACAGGAAAATTGAACAGAAAAGAAGGCACATGAATTGGCCTGAAAAGATAAATATGATTTTATCTGGTAAAATAGGAGCAGATTGTGGCTAGATGGTAAAGTTTCAGATTTTGTCTTCTAGGCTATGGCTGACATGGAAGATGGTTAAGCCAGTTAATAACAGAACCAGAGTTTTGCTTTCAGCAGATAAATACCGGCAGAGTAGTAGATGTGTTAAAAAAAATGTGAACAGTAGAAACAGGTATACTAGTTATGTAGCCACTATTGAAAAGACTATGGGAATTGGATTTAAATTATCGACCATATGCTGGAGGGCCTCAAATTTAATCCTTCAGTCCAGGTATCTCACCTTAACTTCACCTGACATCAGTCTTAACCACTGTATTCTGGCATCTAAAATGTCACTCTCGTATAAAGCACTCAAAGTTTAATTCTTTTATTTTCCCTAACACTATAGGAATTTGAAAATGCACAAATACATTGTGAGGACACCTTAAAGCTGCTTTTTCTTTTTTCTTTTTTCCTTTGGGAGACCACAGTTACATATATGGAAAGAAAGAAGACTAGATAGATCATAACTTATGATGCTGTAAAGGAATTAGAGGTAAAAATATGTAGTACTGGTTTACATACATATACACATACACACATGTTGTATATTTCTGCAGACCTAGAAACAGCTAAGAAAATGAAGAGAGTAGTACCGATGTGTTAGCTCTATTCACTAAGAGGATCACCAGTGCCAATGAGCAGAACTAGTGATCCTATGTCATTTTCCACATATTAGTCTGTACTAAAAGATATCCAGCTTCTTGTACAATTAGGTTTATAAGATGGGAGCAGGCAAAATACAAGATGAGCTGGAGTATCTTGGTGCATCAGAAAGAAAGAAGTTGCTTAAAGCATCATGAGGATATCTTGAAAGGACACAGAAACCAGCCTGAAGGAAAGCCTCCTGGACAAATCCAGATAACCTGTACATCAAAATACATTATGTTAAAAATGATTCATAATCTATTAAATATGAGAAACATCCATGAGGCTATTTTGGTTATATAATGAATAAAAATGTAAATAATTAAATGGGGAAAGGGAAACTCGTCCTTGCAGTAGAACGACAATTCATAAATGTAGAGGTTATCACGGATTTAGAAGATCTTTATACTGGGTGCTAAAACTAGTGATGAAAGATGTGATGAGGAACAGATACTAAAAATTCTCAGAGTATGTTCCTACAAATTATTTACTAATTACAAATAAAAATGTTAACTTTTCAGTAAAGAAACCTGATGGATACCGCCATAAATGAGATCAAAGCTAATGTCACCAACACTGAAACAATCCAACAACTTATGACACATGATGCAAAGCACTGAAAAACACTGAATGTTCCTTCAGCACATTTCCTGTAGAAAATACATAACTTGTTTCAATTTAATAAGAAACAAAGCAAACCCAAATCAAATATCATTAGCCTGCAAACTTCAAAAATTCCAAGGTCAAGAAACACAAAGAAAGACTCAAAAGAGAGTTCAGATGAAAGGAGACAAAACTTGGCAACAAAACACAGTGTGTGATCCTAGACTGAACCCTGGGTAAGTGAAAAAGCTGACTAAAAGGGACATTGCTGGGATGACTCATGAAATTTGAACATGGGCTCTACAGTAGACAATAGTATTATATCAGAAGTAAATATCCTGGTTTATACAACTACCACAATTACATCTTAAAAAATTGTCTTTATTCTCAGGAAATATACACTGAAGTACTCAAGGAGCATATCGCCAGGAAAGAAAATCTGTATAGGAGCACATATGTGTGGAGAGAGATAGACAGAAAGACATATAGACAAACAAAGCGAGTAGAGCAAACTGTAACCAACTTAGTCAACTGGTATATCCTGGTAAAGGGTAAACAGGAGTTCTTTGTACTCTCCTTGCAATTCTTCTGTGAGTCTGAAATGATCAAAAAAACCACTGCAACCAGCTGCTCACAATCTATTATTTACTCTATTTTTTTCTTTTCTTATAGCACCTAAAAACTAAAACCAATTCTATTGCCATTGAATTCCTTTTAACTCACGGCAATCCCACGTGTTACAAAGCAGATTGTGTCATAGTACTTCCTTGGCTATAACCTTTCTGGAAGCCAGTTGCCAGGTCTTTCTTTCATGGTGCCACTGTGTGGTTCTGAATCACAGCCTCTAGATTAATAGTGTAGTGTACACCACTTGTGCCCCCCCACGCACCTTCCATAGTGCTTTCAGTATGTTTATTGTATCTCTTGTCTACCTCGAATAACCAAAATGTAAATCCATGAAGGCAGGGATCTGTTTTAGATGGCCGATACATCCCAAGTTCCTGGAAACTGCCTGGCACACTTTCGAATCTTTGTCAAATATCAGAGGAGAGAGAGGTGACCAGAGTGAAAAAGGGCAATGCTTACAGACAGGGGGTTAACAAGCTGATGACCACTAACGTCATAGCCATTGTTGTTGCTGCTGTGTGTAGTCAAGTTAATTTCAATTCACAGTGACCCTACAGGACAGTGTAGAACTGCCCTATAGAATTCCTAAGGAGCCTCTGGTGGATTTGAACTGCCAGCCTTTCTGATTAGCAGCCTGAGATCTTAACTAGTTTGCCACCAGGGCTCCTAACATCAAAGCAGCGTGTACTTATTGAGCACTTATTACGTACTCCATGCAAGTCCAACTGTTTCACACACATTAGTTACTTAATTCTAATAAACTTATAGGATAGGAACTGTCAGTATCCCTACTTTATCGATTAAGAAAAAAACTGAAACAAAGAGAAAAAGTAACTTTCCCAACGTCACTCAACTAGTAAGTATGCAACCTGGTCCTCTGGCTCTTCCTCCTTAGTCTTACACAGTCTCCTAGACTGTTCTTTGAGGTAAGGGGAGAGACAGTGTGGGACAGTGCAAAGGCAAGCCATCGGTGGTCAGACACACGTGGGGTGAGTCCTGACTGTCGCCATCCACTGTGTGACTTTGAGAAGTAACTAACTTGCTCTCAGACCAAGTTTCTTAATTTAATAAAATATAAATGACATCTACTACACACAGATAAAAAGAACATAAAGTGCTTAACAGTGCCTAGAAAATAGGACATTCAGTAAGTCTTAGTTTTACCCTCCTTTAAATGAATGAACCAGTGTTTGTTTGCTTTTTAGATTGATCTATTGGGTAAACAGTGATGTTATTGAATAACAAGTGCTATTGAATAACTACTCTGTGGGGCCGTTAGGGTTGCTGTGGGCTGGAATCGACTCCACAGCAGTGACTTTGAGATAGATGTGTATATACACACACACATATATAGTCCTTTGTACTGCTTTGATTTTATGCAATATTTTATTTTAAAGTTAGCACTACTTAGTTTAATAAATAATGATTATTACTCTCCTTCTGCCACCACTTTTTATTATTCAGTCATCTGCTCCCTTGTTTATCTGATGAACCACAAATTATTTCAGAACCTTCCATAAGAGTACATCACTCTGATAGATACTGACACTTCACTGCCAAGAAAATTTTTAGGCAATGTGATAATTTTCACACAACAGAGACTATGAAGTTATTATTTTTTGTTTAGCTTTTAGACTCAAATCACTTTAAGTGTACTTAGAATTAAAAATATATATATAAATATATCTTCTTTGTTGCTTATAGTTATGAAATGTTCATCTGTGAGTCAACTTTTCTTATTGCAAGCTTTTCTAAAGGCCTAGAAAATACTACCTTTTTTTTAAGACTGTAAAGTAATAAACAACTGTCAAACAGACATCTGCAGAGAACACTGAGTTCTCTTTTAGGCAGACTGATGAAGAGTGTAGCATAAGAGATCAGTGAGAGTAACCCTTACAGAACCTCTTAAAACAATCCCCGTCTATTCGCTGCAGCAGCCATCTGCCTGCAGCCTCTATTCTAAGATTGGTTTAATTGGGCAGCTGTCACCTTCTGATGTTCATTGTCATTTCCCATTATTTATCTTGTGACCTCAGGTTGTGGGGAAACACTGTCTTATGAACTCTGAGACAGTTTATATCCCCCAACTTGTAGGCATAAGATCTTTGCATAGGTGACTTTGTTTCCAAGGACACAGAAATCCACCTATCTTTTTAAACTAATGCAAAAGTTGACTCCTCAATAAAGGGCCTGCCAATCAAACATACTTTAAAGCTCCTTCAAAGGTATATAACTTAACCTACATGATCTGCTGTCTTTTGTATTCCTAAAGCTAGCAGGGGAAAAATGAGCTATTGTTATTATAAGCTACTATGATTATTATTTAGTTATCATAGACTACAAAGCACTAATCCCTGTACATAAGGCCAATGTGGATACTCTATCTGCCAAACTAATGCCCTGTTTGGCGGGGTTTCACCATACATTGTACAGATAGCTCCTGACACAGAGGGTCAGAGAATGTTAGAATTAGAAGGGAACTGTTACTGAAAACTCACATTACGCCTGACACTGTAATGGGCAATATGTAGTACAAAGAATGAAACACAGATCCCTCTTTGGTGAAATGTCAGTGTAATATTTGCATGCCCTTGTTGTGTGCCATGGAGTTGATTATGACTCCGAGTGACCCTATAGGACAGAGCAGAACTGCACCATAGAGTTTCCTAGGCTGCAATCTTTATAGGAGCAGACTTCCAGGTCTTTTCTCCCTTGAAGTGACGGGTGGGTTCAAACAGACAACCTTTTGGATGGTGGCTGCGTGCTTAACCATTACACCACCAACATCATGGTCCAGTATTTGCATCAGTTGCCTATTTAATGAGCCACATATTTCAACCTATAACGTAAGCAGAGTTTTTGTTTTGTTTTCTGCTGTCTTTAAAATCCTTTATTAATGAACCAAAAGAAACAAAATTTCTGAAGTTCTTAAGGAAGAGCAAGATCCCAAGTTAACAGTTTCATTCGAGATTCTGTGGCTCAAAGATAACAGAACAAGTAAGCAACAGTCTTTAGAGTGTGCTACCCTGGTGGCAGAGTGGCTAAGAGCTACTGCTGCTTTCTAAAAGGCTGGCAGTTCGAATCTACCAGGCACTCTTTGGAAACCCTATGGGGCAATACTACTCTGTCCTGTAGTGTTGCTATGGTTGAAATTGACTTTGCAGCAAAGAGCCTGGCTTTTTGGTTTCCCTAAATGAAATAAACTCATACGGGAAAGTACTTTACATGTGAGATAAAATAAATGAGACCTACTCAGTTTACCGCTGTGTCAAATCATGTAGCCAGATACACCTTAGCTTGAAGTCAATATATTTCCAACTCCAGCAGAGTTATGAATGGAATTGTGTCCCCTCAAAACATGCATTGAAATCCTGTTCTCTGTCCCCATAAGTGGAAACCCAGGTAGCATAGTACTAAGTGTTACAGTTGATAATCCAAAGTATGGCAGTTCGAACCCATAAAGTGCTCCTTGGAAACTCTATGGCGTAAGTCTACTCTGTCTTATGGGGTCATTGTGAATTGGAATCAACTTGACAGCAGTGTTTTTTGTTTGTTTGTTTGTTTGGTATTCCTATTTAATAGGAGTTTCTCAGTAATGCAAACGGTTAATGCACTCAGTGGCTAGCAAAATGATGGAAATTTAAGTCCACTGAAAAACCCTTTGCTGTCAAGATAATTCTGTGTCATAGCTACCTTACAGGACAGAGTATAACTTCCCCACAGGGTTTCCAAGGAGCTGCTGGTGGATTCAAACCATTGACCTTCAGGTTAGCAAATGAACTCTTAACCACTGTACCCCAAGAACTCCACAATTTCACCCAAACACAGTCAAAAGAATGAACTAGTGACATCATCCAAAAATTGAGCCACTGAAAACTCCATGGAACACATTTCTACTCTACACACATAGGGTCACCATGAGTCAGAATCACAACTAATATTAATTAGTATTGGTAAGTGGCATAGTGGGTTGAGAACTATGTCTGCTAACCAAAAGGTCGGCAGATCAAATCTACCAGGCGCTCCTTGGAAACTCTACGGTGTAGTTCTACCCTGACCTAAAGGGTCACTATGAATCTGACCTGACTCCACAGCAGTGTTTTTGTTTGTTTGTTTGTTTGTTTTGTTGTTGTTGTTGTTTTTTAATACCTGCAGTTATGATCCTGTTGGGAACCAGAGTTTTCTTTGTTATGTTAGGGTCACTATGAGTTGGAATGGACTCGACAGCACTGGGTTTGTTTTTTTTTTCCTTTTTGGTTTTGTTATGTCAGTTAGGTCATTCATGAGTAGGGTGAGTTCTAAATCCAGTCACTTCCCAGTTACAAAAAGGCTAGAATAGACACAAAGACACACCTGCAGGAAGAGAGATTTCATGTGAGAGGTTCATCAAACCACGCAATGACAAAGAAACAAGGTATATCTGGAACTAGACAAGGAAGCAATCAAAACAGCTGAGAACCTGATTTGAATCTTTATCTTCAAGAACTGGGAAGAAATAAATGTTGATTCTTTAAAGCCACCTGCTTGTAGTATCTGCATTACAGCAGCACTGGATAACTAAAACATGCAGTAATGTCCTTGCATTGTGTGAAAGGCATTCTGAATTTTGGTGTATTTTTTGTAATATTTATTGATTTCTAAGTTTGTGCAAAGCATTCTTTTAAGTGCTTAATATGAAGTCTGACAATTAAGGCCATGAACTTAATTGTTCTAAGTGATACATATCCCACTGCTGAATATCACTATGGTTCCCTTTGAAGTATTCCCCTTGGGAAGCTGTGCACTTATGCCTGTGCCTAGTCCACCTTCAAAGCAATTTTGGAACTCTTTCTGAAAAGGCCATTATGCATGGTGACAAGGTGGCAAGTGTGCAAACTTCATTATATAGTTGTCTGTGAGGGAGGTTTTAGACAGTAAGCAAAAAATAACTGTATTAGAACACCCTCCCTACTCAACTCATCTGGCCTCCAATGACTTTTTCCTTTGCCTGAAGATAAAGGAAATACTGAAAAGAAGATATTTGGATGACAGTCAGGACATCAACAGTAACATAACAACAGCTCTAACGGCCATTCCATAAAAAGAGTCCTAAATTGCTTTGAAGGGAGGACTATGCACTGGCATTGGTGCATAGCTTCCCAAGGGAAGTACTTCAAAGGTGACCATAGTATATTCAGCAATGAAGTATGTAGCACTTTTTCCAGGATGAGTTTGCAAACTTAACTGGCAGTCCTGTATATATGAAGTGTCAATAATCTGTTGACATTAGATGTATCTCTTTGCATTTACCCTGGATGATGACGGGAGAAATTATATAAAACTTAACCGTGGAAGAATGTTGTTTGGGTCACACTTCTCTCAACTGGTTACAAAGTTTGGAAGCAGCTAAATAAATGACTTCAAAATTTTCTCTTTAAGAGTGAAACCAATGATGAGGTTGCTGTTGGGTCCCATTGCATTGGTTCTGAATCCAATAATAGGTAGTGAAAATGGTTAGAATTAATTTGTTTTGATCAAAGGCACAAAATTAACCAACACTGTGATGGCAAAAGTGTCTTATCTGAGTCCAAGGAAAATTGATACAGAACTAAACCTGGCATGGATTCACAGAGCAGGCATATGACACATTAGATGTTGCTTAAAAATACTTTACTTTTTAAATGTGATTGGGAAGCAAATGTGCCAAATGAACTGCTGTATTTCTACTTGTTAGTATGCACATTTTAAGGTTTCTATAGCTAGTTATAGATTCTGAGCATCTGCTAAAACTCAAACCCTTCTCTAGCTTCCTGTAGCATAGTTAAGGATTATTTGCTTTTATATGGTTCATTTATGTTTGTGGTATGTGATAAAGGTGGTGATTTCTTGACACAGCAATATAGATGGATTTCCCCATTAAAAGCTCTGGGGGGTAGGGGAGGAAACCTTGTAAATCACTGTGTGGTCTTATAAATTCTGCAGTGTTGTGGGATACTTTTCCTCCCAGGTCTGGATCAAAATAGCTATCACATATGAAATTTCTAAGAGCATCCAAAAAGAAAGCAAAGCAAACAAAACAAAGTCTAATGTTATTTTAAGGGAAAAAAATGCTAGAAAAACTGCTTGATTCAAATGAAATATTTCCAAAAGTATTGCCAAGAACATGAAAATGGAAATAGTGCATATTCTTATTTTATGGAAGGAAATGAGAGAAAAACATTAAAGCTATAGTAATACTTGCAATAATAAAATAAATCATATTTATCTGTCACTTCTCTGCTTGACACTCTAATCGCTTTTCCTTCGTCTACCTTGTTAAATCCCCACAATCTCTCCATGAAGTTAACATCACATTATACATAAAGAAATTTATGAGTGCTTTTTTTGTAGGTCTAGTTGAGTATTCTGTAAACTCAGTATGATACTTGTAAGTAAAGGTAAACATCTCATTTAGGTACAAATTATTTGACAAAGTGAAATCCTCTCCATCAATTTTTGTGTCCACACTTCTAGGGCCATAGATGGTGACTTCGGATGAGTATTTCTTAAAGGAAGATCTGTTCTTCTAGGAATTGTATTAACTGTTCTCCTACCATCTGTTTCTTAAATAATGATGATTACCAGGAGCAGGCATCAACTGAGTTCTGGCCCTATGTGAGATACAAGTTTAGGAAAGGAAAAAAAGTGAGAGAAACTGTCCTCCCCAGACTTGCACACAAATATATGCACACACACGTATATGCTCATACATTTTTCGACCTTCTGACACTAAGTTCTACATCTTCCAAAGAATACCAAATCTTAAAGAGTTAAGAAGCTATACCAAATATTTAGCTTTATTTATAAAAAGGTAGAGCTTTTCTCAGCAGAAGATTCTGGCTCATTGTTAGCAATGTTGTCGAAGTCTTAGCACTAGGGGAACAGATGTGTATCCACATAGTGACATTTATTCATTTCACATTTTCTCAAAGTGACTTAAATGGGTGATTGCTGTAAACATAGAGCTTGTGATTTTATAAATCACATGGACAAGTTATACCTGTGATTTGTGAGGGGATCTGTGGAGGGGGGCATTCTAATCAGGAGTGAGGCATGGAAATCTGATTACCACAAAGTTGCTATTGTGAATGCTATTTTATGCCTGCAGTCATCGCTTGTTGAGAACCAAAAGAAGATGTTTTACCGAACTGACCATCAGGGAAACCTATGTTTCTTCCTGAGTTCTCTGTGTTAACCATTTCTTTGGACTGATACTTGATTCATCACTAACAATTTTAAAGGACCATATAGTATGCAAATGGAAAGGCCGATGGTGTAGTAGTTAAGTGCTACATCTACTAACCAAAAGGTCGGCAGTTCAAATCTGCCAAGCTGTCCTTGGAAACTCTATGGGGCAGTTCTGTTCTGACCTCTAGGGCTGCTGTGAGTGGGAATCAACTCCACGTCAATGCCATATAGTATGTGGAAGGGGCCCTGGTAGTACAGTGTTCACAGCATCAACCACTGACCCCAAGGTCAGTGGTTCAGAACCACCAGAGGCTTCTCTAGAGATTTGTAGCCTTGAAAACCCTGCAGGTTGCTATGACTAGGAACTGACTCAATGGCAGTGAGCACATAGTATGTGGAGCCCTGCTGATACAGCAGCTAAGAGCTACAGCTTCTACTCAAAAGGCCAGCAGTTCAAATCTGCCGGCTGTTCCCTCAGTAACCCCATGAGGGCAAGCCCACTCTGCCCTATAGAGTCACTATGAGTCAGAAATAACTTGTTGGCCACGAGTTTGATCTGGAGTTTTATGCAGTATATACTGTACCATGTTGATCTTTATAATTTTCCTGTCCTTATCTTCTATTTACCTGATTCTCAAACATTTATTTGATACTTGTGTATTTATGTGTATATATGCACACATATGGAAACCCTGGTGGTGTAGTGGGTTAAGTTCTACGTCTTTTAACCAAAAGATCAACAGTTCAAATCCACCAGGCACTCCTTAGAAACTATGGGGCAGTTCTACTTTGACCTCTAGGATCACTATGAGTCAGACCTGACTCAATGGCAGTGGTTTTTTTTTTTTTCCATACATACATATATTTGTGTGTGTGTGCGTGTGTGTGCACGTGCACTGTAGCTACATGAAGCCGTTGTAGAATGAATAAAAACTGATATTAACATTTAGAAAGATGAAATCAAGCACTCTGCCTCTATCATGTTATGTCATAGGTTTTATAAACGTTCTACTATTTTACATAAAACAAAACAACAACAACGAAAGAGAAAAAAACACTGCGTTGAGTGGACTCTGACTCATAGTAACTCTATAGGATAGAGTAGAGCTATTCCATAGAGTGTCCAAGGAGCACCTGGTGGATTCAAACTGCTGATTTTTTTATTAGCAGACATAGCACATAGCACTTAACCACTACTCTACCAGGGTTTCCTTTTTTTTTTTTTTTTTTTTTTTTTTTACCAAGGAAACCCTACCTTACTTCTGCATAAAGAATGAAAAGAGTCTAAGAAATGGCACTTGGTTCTAGCCTTCACACTTAAGTCTGTGTGGTACACTAGACAGGTCTGTGGACCATCATGTTGAACAGATGTGAATCATTACCCGTCTTAGCTTGGGCTACTTATGTGAACTTGGATGAACTTTTCAGCCTCCAAGCACTTTAGCTTTCTTATCTCCAAAACAGAGAGGATAATTTTTATTATTCTTTGTAAAAATTAAATGAATCTAAGTTTGACACATACTGCAAGTTGAAGAAATACTGGTTCCTTTCTTGTGGAAAATTTTTCATGTCAACTAATTTTCACTAATACAAACTGCAAAGTCTGAGAATATTTCATAAATGAATAATGAACAACTGGAATCCCTGGTGACATAGTGGCTAAGTGCTATAGCTGCTAACCAAATGATCCGCAGTTACAATCCACTAGGTGTTCTTTGGAACCCTACAGAGCAGTTCTACTTCTGAGTAGAGTCCTTACGAATCAGAATAGACATGATGGCAGCAGGTTTGGTTGTTTTAGTTTTTCATTTTCCTTTAGGAAACCCTGGGGGTGTAGTGGGTAAGTGTTATAGTTGCTTGCCAAAAAATGCTGGCAGTTCAAATCCATCAAGTGTTCCTTGGAAACTCAAAGTGGAAGTTCTGCTCTGTCCTACAGGGTTGCTCTGAGTCAGAATCGACTCGACCACATCAGTTTTTCTCTTCCTTTTTTCGCCCTGAAGGAGCCTGGTGGCACAGTGATGAAATGCTCAGCAGGTAACCAAGAGGTCAGTAGTTCAAACCCATCAGTCCACCTCCACAAAGATTTAGAGCATTGAAACCTGATGGGGCAGTACTACTCTGTACTCTAGGGTCACTGGTTTTGGTTTAGTATTTTCCCTTATTGGGTGGCTAAATAATGAGAATTTGACTGTAAATTTATATTTAACAAGAAAAAATACCTTTAAAAATGTTTTTCGTAATGATGGTGCCAATGCTTGTAATGGTGAAGAAACTGTCAAGGATTTAATTCTATTGGATTAGTAATCAGTGCTCATGGACTCAACAGCACTTGGCTGGCTGGCTCATGGAAGCAGCAATCAAGAACTCAAATGACATGTATTCAGAAAATCTACCACAAAAGATCTTCTTAAAGTGTTACAAAGTGAAGGAATGATTTTAATGACTAAGATGTGCCTAACACAAGTGATGGTCTTTTCAATCAGCTCATACATTTGCAAAAGATAGGCAATACAACAAGAAGATTGAAGAGGAATGGACACATGTGAATTGAGGGCAAAGAATATTGAATATGCTGCCAGAAGAATGAATAAAGCAGTTCTGGACAAAGTACAGGTCTTTAGTTGTGAGGATGGGACCTCTCCCTCTTGCTTACTCTGGACACATCATCAGGAAAGACCAATACCTAGTAAAGGACATCATGTTTGGTAAAGCAGAGCATCAAACCATGAGATGAACCACCACAATGGGTAAAACAATGGGATAAAAGCTACTAACAGTTGTAGGGATCGCACAGGACCATACAAAGTTTCATTGTGTTGTACATGAAATAAGATCACCATGAGTGAGAACTCATTCAGCTTCACGGCAGCTAACAACAACAATGCTTATAAAGATGCATGTGTGTGCCATATATTTGAACTAAATTCTACAATGGCTATTAAAAGGAGACGGCAATGTATATTCCCTGATATGAAAGATGTGCATACTATATTGACACCAGAAAACAGTGTATATTATATGGCCGTATTTTCTGAATGAACTCACACCTACAGGGAGACAAACCAAAAACCTGGAGAATTTATCTTTAATAATGCCAAGAATGGCTATGGTTGTTTCTGTGAAATGGCAGCTGAAATGTATTTCTTTAAGTGTGTTGGTATTTTCTGAATTTTCTGCAATGAACACATGTATGTAATAAAAGTCACTAGTTGAAGAACAAAGAACAGATGTCTAATGTCCAAGTCTTCCTCACTTCCCTTCTGTTTTTTGCTTTCCTTGTGGTATATCCCAAGCAAAAGGTCTAGATAAGAACTGAATAAAACATGTCACTTCCACAGCACGGCCTGCAATCCCATTTTTTATTTTAGATGCACTTAAGTGACGTTAACCTAAATATACAATCACTGAGAAAGTTTTGTGGGGAGGAGGACTAGGCTTTTTGAGAGATGTTATCAGCACAGTTTAGATTTTATTTCTTTTCGATTACTCATAAAGTGCTACTATTAGACAAGACTTCCTGTTCTGTTTGTTAGGACAGTAATCCATTCCCAAACAAGTCATTGAGAACAAGTTTTGAGAGTGTTTTACCTCACTTTTGAGTATCTTGTAGTGTTATAAGTAGCTTGATATTAATTATAATGTTTTTTAAAGTCATTGGAGTAAACTGTAATCTTTATATGCCTACCTATATAAATAGAACACTATAGAAGCATCCTATAAACATTTTCTACTTAATAGCAGTATTACATATTTTGCTAGCCAACCTAAACAATATGCTAATGGATTGAATTATAATGTGAAATCTTAACTGCCAAATTTAATACTCAAGAAAGATTTGAATATGGGGCAGGAGACAGAATTTTCTGCTGAATACCACAAATACCAAACCCACTGTCATCAAGGGGATTCCAACTCATGGCGATCCTATAGAACAGGGTAGAACTTCTCCATAGAGTTTCCAAGAAGCACCTGGTAGATTTGAACTGCCAACTTTTTGGTTAGTAGCTGTAGCATTTAACCACTATACCACTAGAATTTGCTTCCACTGAATGTTGTTGTTCTTAGGTGCCAGTGACTCAGTTCCTACTCATAGTGGACCTAGAGGTCAGAGTAGAACTGCCTCATAGAGTTCCCAAGGAGCATCTGGTGGATTTGAATAGTCGACCTCTGGTTCACAGCCATAGCATTTCACCACTACACCACCAGGATTTCCTTCTACTGAATAAAAAACAAAACCTGAAATTCACTGCTATTGAGTCAAGCTCAACTCATAGCGACCTCAGAGGTCAGAGTAGAACTGCCTCATAGAGTTCCCAAGGAGCACCTGGTGTATTTAAACAGTTGACCTCTTGATTCGCAGCCACAGCACTTCACCACTACACCACCAAGTTTTCCTCCTACTGAATAGCCCAGCCCAGTGCCATCGAGTCGGATACAACTGCCTAAATTTGTTTCTGCTTCTTTAATTCAACTTGGTATTTATTTTCCCACCTTTTTAATCCACCCATCCATCCTTGGGTCAATCTACTCCTATGTTAAAGTGGCCTGTAAAATACATTGTTATACTCTTATGGAGGATGGAAAGAGCATGTAATAGCAGAACTGTCTAGGAGACATAAATGTTTAAGATGTGCTTCCCCAAACGTTGTTGCCTGTGCTTATAGAATGAAGTGGTTTGGAAATAGGTTCCACCCTCTTTCACTGACCTTTGGCTCCCATATGTCTTATTCTCTGACCACCTTCTCAACATACTCCCTCGGAAGCTTTTTACTCAGTCTAAAAGTAGCTCCCAGATGTCCTGCTGCCCTACTGTTTAGCCTCTTGTCCCTTTATTGAGATTGAATGATCAGGAGCCACAGCAGGAAGGGTTTAGCAACAGGACCTCTTTAGTTCAAAATAAGCCCATTGTATAACAGATCCTTTCTCTGTTTCTATGTGAATATTTCAGAAATGTAAATGATTGTTTTCTGTAATTTATTAAAAAGAGTTTGGAAATAGAAGCATTCACTTTGGATTAGAGTTTACATTTAGATAGCAGCATTTACCTAATTACAGATGGAGCTGTTTCATGTATTGAACTAACAGCTGACTTAAAAACTGCACATCAAGTCATTTGCTAAATGTCTTAATTGAATTCTCTGCTTACATTTCCAGCAAATGTCTCTTGCATTCCCACATCCTAAGATTAATAACTATCACTGAATTCTTTCGCAATGTGGTAGGTAAGTGGTTTAACCCTGGTCTTCTAGCCTAGGAATGAGCTGTAAATACAAATGCCTTTGTATCATGGGTTTCAGGGAATCAACTTGGGTTTTGAATTATGCACAAAATTTCAGAAGAGTTTACTAATTAAAAAAAAAATAGATATTTTTGGTAATTCCTATCCTCTCACCATGAGTCATTTTGGGAAAAAGTTTGTGATTTTATTACTGTTGCTCCAGGTTCTACTTGTGGTCAGTCAGAATGAAAGCATCTCCAACAGGAGAGGCAGTGGGGCCCGACTAACTCGCAGTCAAGACTTTCATTATCAAAAAAGACAAGTTGGAGAACCTTCCTTCTCATTAGTCTCTCTTGTCAACACTTTCAAGCATGGCAAAAGCCTCAGAAACCCACAAAGTACATGACTTTGGGATTGAAATGAAGCTGTAAAAAGAATATTTTTATAAGGACAAGAAGTCAGAAAGTTGATCTTCACAGGTTTTCAGCCCACCACATCGAATGCAGTGGAGAGGCCGGATATGCGCATCTGCACATCAGTTGATAGAAAAGTAAATAACATTATTGTATTAAAGACAGAGTTCACCAGGATTACTTCCAAATGAAAATAGAAAAAGCAAAAATCTTATTACAGGTTCAAAAAATGTTCTTTGTGTTATTATGATTAGGTCAACCAAACACTATTGAGTCAACACTAAAACGGGAAGCTGGGTAGCAGCTGAAGTCACAAATAGTTTTCTGTGAACTTGGATGTTTTGAACAAAGCTGAGATGTTTGTGTAATCTTTTCTGTAGCAACAACATTCCGCATGCATATTTCTCTATAAAAACAAAATCCATGCTCAGTTGTATTCTGGGTTGAAGGCCTATATAAAAAGCATCTCATGTCAAAAATTCTGTTCTAAAAGTTGAGATGTAGAGATCTTTTTCTTTTACTCTTCTCTTTTGCTATTTTTTTTCACTTTTTTCTAAAATCATTTGTGGATAACTAAAGTCACAAATTAAATTAAGAATATCATTGATTTAAAATAGAAACACTTAAATCTCTGAACTTGAACTTTCAGCTATCTAGACCAATATCTTCTCCAAAAGCATCTCAAATGTTTGAGGTTTCTATAGACAAAATAGATCACTATGCACAATACTAAACAAAGAAGGTAAAATAACAATAAAGCCTACTTGTATAATCTTTCTCAAGGCCTGAAAGTAAAAAATGTTAAATGTGGCCTACCCCTTTCCTGGCACTTTTCCAACACAACAAATCTCAAAGTATATCTGATATAAAAATTTTAAAAAAGGAAATATAAAACCTATAGGTTTAAACCTAAATCAAAACCTCACAAATCTCTGAATTATACTAATTGTGAACATCTTCCTTTCCCAGGATTTGTATCAAGACAGCATTTAATGAAGCGATATTTTTATGATGAAAATTACTTTGCTTTCTGCACTGAGCCAATGGGAAATGTGCCAAAAACTATAATTTTTCCTCAACATAGTAAAAACCTAGAAAAAAAAAAGAACCCACTGCCATCAAGTCGATACCAGCTCATAGCAACCCTATAAGAACAGCATAGAACGGCTCCACATCAAGTCTATTTTGACTCATGGAAACCCTATGTAATAGAGTTGTATTAAGAGGCCCAAAAATTAAGTCTGTAAACTTAGTTGTTCTAAGTGCGACATGCCCCATTGTTGAATATCACTATGGTCACCCTCGAAGCAAACCTCTTGGGAAGCTGTGCACCTATGCCAGTGCCTAGCTCACCCTTCAAAGCAATTTTGGAACTCCTTCTGGAATGGACACTGCATGGTGGTAAGTTCATTGAACTTAATTGTATAGTTGCCTTTGAGGGAATTTTATGCGAAAATAAATAAATAACTGTATTGGAACACCCTCCCTACTCACCCAATCTGACTACCAGTGACTTTTTTTCTGTACCTGAAGACAAAGGAAATATTGAAAGGAAGATATTTTGATGACATTCAGGACATCAATGGTAGTATGATAAGAGCTCTGATGGCCATTCCAGAAAAAGAGTTCCAAAATTGCTTTGTAGGGTAGACTAGGCACTGGCATCAGTGCATAGCTTCTCAAGGGTAATACTTCAATAATGATCACAGTGATATTCAGCAATGAGGTATGTAGTATTTTTTTCTAGGATGAGTTCACGATCCTCATTGTCATTCTCCATTTTTTTTTCATTTTATGAATTAAGCTCTGTGGTTAATATCAGAACTCTTCTAGACCAAGGAATAATAAAAGGTGCTACACAGCATTTATCACACACTCTGAATGATAGATTGAACATTCATTAGACTATTATGGATAAATATAAAAGTTTCACTGCATAGAGCTGTATATATATATATACAAACCTAAAACTTTGCTGTAAGATGCTCAAATAATCTCCTCATGTAGAGATGGCAGAATAATCACCTGATGCTTATGTCTCCCTTCTATTTGAAGTAGTGATGATTAACATAACAATGATATGATATTAATAGCTAACAAAGTGAGACTAAAGGATGAGATAGTCAGTGAACGAACCAAGCTGTCATTTTTAAAAGAGCAGCTAATTCAGATTTCTACACGAGACTTCTTTGTGGTGGCTATATGAAAACCAATCTATCATCCCAAGTATTTGCCACTCATTGGATTTTTTTAAAAAAACAATCTTTGCCATTCTCAATTTCTCCTTTGAGAGATGAGTTACAAAGTCCATGAGGTATCTGTCAGTTTGTCATATTGTAGTGGCTTGTGTGTTTCTGTAATGCTGGAAGCTATGCCACTGGTCTTTCAATACCAGCGAGGTCTTCTAGGATGGATAGGTTTCCCTGTGGCTTCCAGACTAGGACACATTAAAAGGACTTGGAAGTCTACTTCCAAAAACTTGGCCAGTGAAAACCTTATGAAGAGCAGCAGAATCATCTGACAGAGTGCCAGAAGGTGAGCCCCTCAGGTTGGAAGGCACTCAGAATATAACTGGGAAAGAGCTGCCTCCTCAAAATAGAGTTAACCTCAATAATGTGGATGGAGTTCAGTATTTAAGATCTTCATTTGCTGATGTGGCAAGAATCAAAATGAGAGGAAACAACTGGAAACATCCTTTACCAGTTGAGAACTGGAACGTATGAAGTATGAATTTATGGAAACTGGAAGTCATCAGAAATGAAATGGAACACATAGGTATTAGCGAGCTGAAGTGGGCTCATATTGGCCATTCTGCATCAGAAAATCACATAGTCTACTATATTTGAATGACAAATTGAAGAGGAATGGTGTGACAGTCACCATCAAAAAGAACATTTTAAGGTTCATTTTGAAGTACAATGCTGTCAGTGACAGGACAATATCCATATTCCTCCAAGGAAGACCAGTCAATGTGACTGTTACGAAAGCTGGCTACCAAACGTGAATGCAAAGATGAGGACAGTAGAGGTTTTGGCCAATTTCTGCAATCTGAAATGGATCAAACACACATCAAGACTCATGGATAATCACTGGTGATTGGAATGCGAAAGTTGGAAACAAAGAAGCATCTGTAGTTGGAAAATATGCCCTTGGAGATAGAAAAAGATACCTGAGATCATATGAAAGAATTTTGGAAGACAAATGACTTATTCATTGCAACTATCTTTTTCAACAACATAAAAAACCCAGGAATCATAACTACATCCATGGAAGCAGAAAATGGAAAAGCTCCATGCCATCTGTCAGAACCAGGCCAAGGGCTGACTGCGGAAGAGTCTATCAACTGCTCATGCGCATATTCAAGTCCACAAAAAACAAAATACAATCTTAAGTATATCCTACCTGCACCTAGAGACCATCTCAAGAATAGACTGGATACACTGAACACTAACCACTGAAGAACTGACAAACTGTAGAATACTATCAAAGATACTATATAAAGCAAACAGTCATAAAAAATAAAAGACAGAAGATATGAAAAAGGATGTCAGAAAAGACTATGAAACTTAGTCTTGAACATACAGTAGCTAAAGTGAATGGAAGAAATGATGCAGTAAAAAAGCTCAACAGGCAATTTCAAAGAGTGGCTTGAGAAGACAAAGTAATGTATTGTAACAAAATGTGCTAAGCCCTGGAATTAGACAACAAAAGGAGAAGAACATGCTCAGTACTTCTCAAGCTAAAGGAACTGAAGAAAAAAATTTGAGTCTGGAGTTGCAATTCTGAAGACTTCCATGGGCAAAACATTAAAGGACAGAGCAAGCATCAAATAAGATGGAAGGAATACTCAGTCACTGTACCAAAAGAACCGATCGACATTCAATCACTGCAGCAGGCAGCATATGAACAAAAACTGATAATACTGAAGAAAGAAGTCCATCCTATACTGAAGGCATTGTCAAAAACAAGGCTCTGGAATTTATTTAATAGCTGTCGAGATGTCTCAGCACACAGATGCAGTCTACAGGTGCTCACCTTTCTATGCCAAGAAATATGAAAGACAGCTATCTGGCCAACTGACTGCAAAAATCCAACCTTGTACCCATTCTGAATAAAGGTGATCCAACAGAATGCAGAAAGGATTGAACAGAAAAGTAAAATTATGCTAAAGATCATTCAAAAACAGTTACAGCAGTATTTTGACAGGGTACTGCCAGAAAGTCAAGCTGGATTCAGAAAGTGATGAGTAATGAAGGATATTATTGCTGATGTCAGAAGTATCATGGCTGAAAGTAGAGAATACCATAAAAAAGTTTATCTGGGTTTTGCTGACTATGCAAAGGAGTTAGACTATGAGGATCATGCCAAATTATGGATAGCATTGCAAAGAATGGGAATTCCAGAACACTTAAACTGAGCCCACGTGGATACACAGAACAAGTGGCGATCACTCGAACAAACAAGGGGACAGTGTGTGGTTTAAAATTAGGAAAGGTGTACATCAGGTAGTGTTCATTTATCATACTCAGTCAATCTGTATACTGAGCAAATGGTCCTAGAAGCTGGACTTTAAAAAGAAGAATGCAAAATACATATTGGAGGAAGACTCATTAACAACCTGTGACGTATAGAAGACATAACCATGCTTAGTGGCAGCAGAGAGAACTTGAAGTACTTACTGATGAAGATCTAAGCTGACGGCTTTCAGTATGGCTCATACCTTAACATAAAGACAACAAAAATCCTCACACAAATGGACCAACAAGCAGCATCATGATAAACAAAGACTGAAGTTGTCAAGCATTTCATTTTACTTGGATCCACAATCAATGCCCACAGAAGCAGTAGTCAAGAAATCAAATGACATATTTCACTGGGCAAGTCTGCTGCAAAAGACTTCTTCAAAGTGTTCCAAAGCAGAGATGTCACTTTGAGGATGGAAGTGCACCTGACCCAAGCCAGCGTGTTTTAGACCACCTCCAATGCATGTGAAAGCTAGACAATGAATAAAGAAGATCAAGAAGAATTGATGACTTTGAATTATGGTATTGGTGAAGAATACTGAATGTACCGTGGACTGCCAGCACATTCAAAAAAATCTGTCTTTGAAGAAGTACAGACAGAATGCTCCTTGAATGCAAGGGCAGTGAGACTTCATCTCAAGTGCTCTGGCCATGTTATCAGGAGAGACCAGTCTCTAGAGAAGGACATCACACTCGGTAAGGTACAGGGTCAGGAAAAGAGAGGAAGAGGCTCCACAAGGTAGACTGAAACAGTGGCTGCAACAACGGACTCAAAAACTAGCAACTACTGTGACAAAGGTACAGACTCTTGCAATGCTTCTTCCTGAAGTACATAGGTCACTGTGAGTCAGAACTGACTTTACAGCACCTAACAGCAAAAGTTGCAAAATAAAGCTACCAGTTCTGCCACTAGCCCTGAGATCTGTCAACTGAGTTATTTGTATCCCACTGTCTTTGCTGACCGGAACTAATAACACATGGATAAGACGCTTTACCAATCTCTCATTATCTGAAGTCTAAGTCATTCACTATGCCTCCCAAGAAGTTTTCTGTTTGGCAAGTCTCTCTCTTCCTGTCTCTCTGTCTTTCTCTCTCCACCCCCATCCCTGCCACACACACACACACATGGATACACACACACATACACATCCAAACACAACCATAAATTTCAAAAAGGGTCAAAAATATCTGAGAGGGAAATGTTTTGCTAATTTTCAGAACATTGACACAGCAGATAGAATTGAATGTATCTATCTTAGCTCCTCCTTCTTCTATAAAAGCTACTTTCACAGCAACTTATTTTCATGCTGAGTGTGAAACTGTATACAAAATAGAAGAGCATCTGATTTCTGTTCTGTCCCATAATTACTTTCAAGATTCTGAAACTGAAGGCCAAGTTGGAATCAGAAGAGTTCTTGTTCATATGTAACTGGCATCTCTCCAGTAAGTACTGATAAGCAAGATTTGACTGATACTGCTGACACTAATTACAGTGGTCTGCTAACTGGCCTACTGCACTTAATTGAGCATTTTATGATCATATTCTAAGATACAAGAAATATATAAGAATAAACAATGGGTTTACTTATCTCTGAAATTCCAGTAACTGCCATTTGTCCATTTCAATGTATCAGAGAAAAACTGCTATAGGAACTTGGCTTGTGAGAGTAATAAACTTAAGCTCATCAGAAATTCTTGTAATTGTTCATGTCAATGAAAGCCTGAGTTGTTTGACCTAATTATAGGTTGAAAATACATCTAATCAAAAACTTGAAATATCATAATGTATAAAATATTTATTAAACTGAGCCTCCCCTAAAAAAGAAATTTAAAACATATTTTGAATACGAGCTAGTAAACATAAATAGTGGATAATGTCTACCATCGTAAGTGTAGGAAACTCACCATATCTAAAGAATGAGAAAGTACTAAATAAAAAAATCCCAAATGCATTAAAATGTTATATATGAGGTCTGGCAATTTAGTAATGAACTTAACTGTTCTAAGTACTACATACCATATTGCTGAATATCACTATGGTCACCTTCAAAGCACTCCCCCTGGGAAGCTGTGCACTGATGCCAGCGCCAGGTCCACCCTTCAAAGCAGTTTGGAACTCTTTCTGGAACGGCCATTCTACACAGTGGCAGCAAAGTGGCAAGTTTTCAGACTTAACTGTACAATTGTGAGGGAGCTGTGAGGGATTTTTTAGTCAGTGAGCAACTGTATCGGAACAGCCTCCCTACTCACCTGATCTGGCCCACAGTGACTTTTTCTGTACCTGAAGTGAACAGAAATCTTGAAAGGAAGACATTTTGATGACATTCAGGACATCAAGGGTAATATGACAACAGCTCTGATGGCCATTCCAGAAAAAGAATTGCACAATTGCTTTGAAGGGTGGACTAGGCACTGGCATCAGAGCATAGCTTCCCACAGGGAGTACTTTGAAGGTGACCATAGTGATATTCAGCAGTGAGGTATGTAACCATTTTTCTAGGATGAGAGTGGGAACTGAATTGTCATATTTTGCATATTGTGTTTGGTTTAGCCATATAGAAAGAGCCCTGGTGGCATAAGAGCTTGGCTGCTAACCCAGAGGTTGGCAGTTTGAACCTACCCAGCGGTTTCAAAGAAGAAAGAACTGGCTGTCTGCTTCTATAAAGACTGCAGTGTAGGAAGCTTTATGGAGAAGTCCTTTCCAGTCACTGGGGGCTCCTCTGAGTTGGAAGAGACTTGATGCCACATAACAACAACATGGCAAAATACTCCTTATTATAAACACAGACAAAGATGAGCTTTTTACTTTATTTTTTATTTACAATATCAATGTCTCTACCAATCCACCAAATAAATATTAGACATGCATTGAAATGAGTCTAAGAGCTCTAACTGGCAAAATTCTTTGGCAAGAGTCATGTTAATTACTTTGCACGTATTACTTCATTTAATCTTCCCAACAGCCTATGGAATAAATTCCTTTTTCATGTTATGTTTCTGTATGACATATGCTCAAATAATGCTCAGAAAAGTTGAGTAGCAGAAGTCACATAGTTAGCAAGTGCCTGTGCCCCAGTTTAAACCCAGAGAAGTCAACTTTCAAAGCCAGGGCCTGGAATGAACTTAATTAAGACGTTCGCTGAGCTCTAGGCAACAAGTTCCTACTTTCTCGAGATTGTCAGCCATTCTAACAGCTCTAGACAAGTTGCCTTCTGCATCTGGTTTTCCTCTTCTTTCCTTATCTCCTGTAGAGTAATTTTTGGCTTCATTTTACATTCAAGGAGCAAACTTGTCCAAAGGCCCAGCATTACATGGTGATAGAACGTAAAACATTTTAATCATGTCAACAATTTTCATTAAAGAAGACTAAATGAGTAGTAGGTTAGAATTTAACCCACTGTGTGTGAGAACTGAGCACGAATAAGCAAACCACAGAGTTCTGCCACCAACCTTTACAAAAGTGTTAATTTTTTCATACATCAAAGACTACAACTTTCACTTCACATTAACAGTGTAAGTTTTAGGCTAGGTGGTTTCATGGTTCAACCAGTCTGCCTAAAAGAATTTATTTCTTGTATATTATCTGAAACCCAGTGCTGTCAAGTTGATTGAGAGTCTAGCCACCCTATCCGACACCGTAGAACTGGCCCGTAGTGTTTCCAAGGAGCACCTGGAAGCTGTGAACTGCCAGCTTTCTGGTTAGCAGAGACAGCACTTAACCACTATGCCACCAGGGTTTCCATACATAGTCTTAAAAACCACACTACCATCAAGTCGATCCTAGTCCATTGCAGCCCTATAGGCAGAGTAGAACTGCCCCATTAGAGTTTTCAAGGAGCACCTGGTGGATTTCAACTGCTGACCTTTGGGTTAACAGCCATAGCACTTAACCTCTATGCTACCAGGGTTTCTGTATATAATCTTAGACCTTGTAAAATGTGTTTGACTGCTTTTTTAGATGTCATTACAATAGAAAGTTAAAAAAAAGAGCAAATTGCAGTCTCCAAAAACACGTCAAGTGAACAGTACAGAAATTTAATGAAAATGTAAATTTACTCGCAAGCTCATTTTAGGTTTTCTGCCCTCTGCTTTAGAAGCAAATATAACGAGAACAAAGGGCTGTTTGGTGACTAAGTGCTAAAAACTTCTGTCATGAATTTCACGGACTCCAAGTGATTTTCAGCAGACTTGACCTGCCTGGAAACACATAGAGTATTGCCATAATTTCACTACTTTCTAAAAAAGATATTTATGTCTTTATGCTTCCATTCCAGTGACAAGGACATGTCTGGACTGTTCACAGTATGAAGCTGGTGAAACACTCCAGGGATTCATAGAGGAGAATTATTAAACAATTCCAAGATGTGGATGAGTGTAAAGTACTTACTTTTAATTCTGTATCTAAAACACATTCTGCAGCGTTCCAGAATATTTTCAAAGGTGTTGAGAAGTGGCGATTAGGGGCAGGTGGGAGAGGAAGATAGAAAATTTAAACACGAGCTACATGCCCACTTGGGGTCGCCGTGAGTCAGAATCGACTAGGTGGCTGGTATGTACAGACCGTGTCGTTCAGTGCATGCAAATGGTTTACTGGTTGCCTATTTGGATGCTGTGAATAAAACTAAAGATGAAGTGGGATTAACCTCTCCTAAAATAGACTGGAAAACCCTGGTGGCACAGTGGGTTAAGTGCTACATCTGCTAAACAAAAGGTTGACAGTTCAAATTTGCCAGGTGCTCCTTGGAAACTCCATGGGGCAGTTCTACCCTGACCTCTAGGGTTGCTATGAGTCAGAACCGACCCAACGGCAGTGAGTGTGTTAAAATAGATTGAATCAATGAAGTATAACTTGAACATTTGTGCATGAATAAGGGTGCACTTCTCTACTGTTAAACAAATGATCAACTCCAGCTCTCAGTGTAACTCTGTTGCCATTTGTATTTTGAGTTAGCATAAATTCTTGCTAGGATTTCTAAAATACTTCTAGAAAAATATTTCTGCAACACAAAGAAAGATATGCAGAGAACACTATGTGCTGGTCAACTTCCTGGCTGATTAATGCACATGGAGGCAGGGAGGAAAACTCATATTCAATTAATGTACAGATGGTTTTTATGATCAAGCAAGGCAATTCCAGTTATTCCTCATTTATATACAATTTGCAGCTAAATTTTAATAACTATAACTCTTTACAAGAAGACATTTTCTGGTCAGAGTCCAGTGAAGAAGTTCTGCATTAATACCCATTAATGAGACTAAGCAATTTATTTCTGGCCTCTTGTCAGATTTGGGGGCAATCAGAAACCATGAGGACTCTCTGCTAAGTCTATATATTGCTTCTGGTTGCTCAAGTTTCCAAAGGCCCTTGAGTTTCCAGGGCACATTGTATGTACACAGCAATATGGGGGAAAAAAATACGGCACATCTTTTAGAAGGTCAATTTTATTGAAAAACATCAATCAAAGCTCTATTTTATATTTAAAATGGATACAATAGCATATTTATCATTAATTTCTTTATATTTATAAACAAGATGTCTTGAAAGAAAATTTCAGCTGCAGTGGATCTTTTCAGGCTATGTCTGCAGACCTTTGGGGTCTATTCTCTCAGTCCACTTACACGTATTTCCAGTGAAAAACTTTGAGAAACTCTGGTAATTAAGTATGTGAGGACCAATCTAAGTTATATTTTAGTGAAAGAAGCCCATGCCATTAAAAACACTAAGCAGTAAGTACCTGTCTGTCACAAAAGACACTGATAGAAAGCAACTGAGTATTTTTTCATCTCTAAGTTACTGCTATTGATCAAGCTGGGAATCAGTCCTATCACATTTTAACTTCTCCAAGCTCAGGAGAAATGATCAGAAAATGATAAATTATAGCGTCATAGTTTAATTGGCAGTGTTTTTATTTCTTTCACCTATTGCTTATAATATCTTAGAGTCAACAAAGCACAGCAGGGGAAAAAAGTCACTGCACAATCCTTCTGTACTATGGGATGGGCTTAATGTCACCAAGCCCATTGATTAAAATCCACTCACTTTTAACCCATATTCAGTCAGGATACATGTTGTGACCACATATGTAGGCAGTTAAAACCTTCTGGATGGTAATTATATTTTGCTTGTTGATGGGTTCATTTTCATAAGTGAATGAATACGCAAATAAATGTATGTAGTGGTTGACAGGGCTTACTTTATACACTGAAACATACATAATATTGTTAAATACATTTCTATTTCCAAACTAAGCCAGGAAGTATATTATTCATAAAATCCACTCCACCCTCCTGCCTCTTGCTTTTGTTAAGAATATAGCAAACAAGTGCTGGAAGTTTCAATTTAATAAATGAAATACTATTTAAGAACACTTATGTGACCAAAGTGTCATCCATTAACTGTCCTTCATGTTCCCCTCCTCCTAGCATTCGCACCTTTGTACAGTCACCTTCCTTTGAGCCTGAACAGAACCCAGAAACTTGCTTCTAATCAATTTGTTGTTGTTGTTGGGTGCTGTTAGTTATGACTCACAGCAATCCCATGTGACAGGACAGAACTAGCCCATGGGGTTTTCTTGACTGCAGTCTTCACAGAAGGAGATGGCCTGCAGAGCTACTGGATAGGTTCAAGCAGTCAACCTATCAGTTAGCAACTGAGCACTTACCTGCTGAGCCACGATATCTCCTTAATTTTATGTGTGCCAAAAAACTTGCTGCCACCGAGTCAATTCCAACTCACAGCAACAGGATAGAGCAGAACTGCACCACAGGGTTTCCAAGGAGTGGCTGGTAAATTCAAACGGCCAATCTCTTGGTTAGCAGCCATGCTCTTAACTACTGTGCCATCAGGGCTTCGTCTTATGCATAAATCAAACCAAAACCCATTCCCACTGATTCAATTCTAACTCATTATGACCCTATAGGACAGTGGAGAACTGCTCCATAGCGTTTCCAAGGAGAGCCTGGCAGATACAAACTGCCGACCTTTCGGTTTTCAGCGATAGCACTTAATTAGTATGCCATCGGGATTTCCACCTTATATATAGACTATGGTAAAGTTGATGGGATATGACTTTCATGAATAGGTTACAAAAGATAGTGATTTTTATCTTTGTAACTGGCTCTAGATGTTTGTGTTGTCAAGGATTTCATTTTATTGGTTCTACAATCAATACCCAGCATACTATTGGTTCCACAACCAATACGCAGCAATCAAAAAATCAAAAGATTTTTTGATGCACCGTATTGGGAAAATCTGCTGCAAAGTACTTCTTTAAAGTCCCTTGCAAAAAGTAAAGATGTCACCTTGAAGACTAAGGTGCCCTGACCCAAAACCATGATATTATCAGCCACATGACATGCATGTGAAAGGGCCACCGTGAGTCAGTGAGACAGATGAAGAATTGATGTCTTTGAGTTGCGGTGTTGAGATGCATGCTGCATGTACCATGAACTGCCAAAAAAACAAACAGATCAACTCTGGAAGAAATGCAACCAGAGTGCTTCTTGGAAGCAAAGATGGCAAGACTGTGTCTTATACACTTTGGACATAGTGTCAGAAGAGATCAGTCTCCAGAGAAGGACATCATGCTTGGTAGAGTAGGGGGTCAACAGAAAAAAGGAAGACCCTCAGAGAAATGGACTGACACAGTGGCTGTAAAAATGGGCTTAAGGATAAAAATGACTGTGGGCATGGTTTGCAAGACCAGGCAATGTTTCGTGCTGTTGTGCACGGGGTTGCTGTGAGTTGGAAATCACTCAACAGCTTCTAACAATAATAACAACAACAACACATGTCTGTGTGCCACAATAAAGTAAACTGTGCAGTGGAGAGGCCTACATGGAAAGGAACTGAAGCCCTCAGTTCAACAGCCCACAGGGAACTGAAGTCAAATAAGCTTACAAGTGAATCTTTACTCAGTTACTCAGGTAATTATACAAGGGTTGAATTCTTTACTCAGTCAGTTAAGTGTTGAGTGAAGACCTCAGACTTGACCAACACCTTGACTGCAGACTTGTAAGAGACCCTGAAACAGAGGACACATATAAGCTCTATACAGATTCCTAACCCACAGGCCATGTCATATAATAAATTTTAAGTTGCTGAACAATTTGTTATTCAGCCTAGAAAATTAATACAGTCCTCAAATGTCCTCCTGAGAATTGACATATATTAGTTTATTTAGAACCAACAAGAATTCTATTAACATAGTCTCAATAATGAAGCAAATGTCTCCTAATAAATGGATGCTAACAACTTTGTCACTGTGTCATTATTATGTACTTTTAATAGAACCCAATGGCTGTGGAACAAAATGCCAAAGTCTACTTTGAATAAGCTAATATTTAAAGAGAACACATTTCAGATAATTCCTACATATCACTGCCGACAACTTCAGAGTACCCATAAATACCCTCTTTTAAAAAATTAAAGCTCTCCAGGATGAACTAAAAGATGTCTAAAACTTTCTCTCAGTGACTTTTGTAGACATGTAGCGTATATTCTAAATATCAAGACTCTACAATTTAAACTAAATAAAACATACATTAGGTGCATTATAAAATTTAGATCAAGTAAAGACAGAGGAAAGTTAAAATATATGTATTTAGGAAAATATAAGGAAGAGATATGAAAAGACTCTGGGACCTAGCAGTCACTTGGGTCTGGATCTGGCACTAATTAGTTACATGAGACTTCAGTTACTATGGTGACAAAGAATAGGAATTCTGAAGTGAGCAGCTTGGGTTCTTTTCCTAGCACTGCTACAGAACAGCCAGGAAACACTGGTAATCTTTTCATGCCTCAGTTTTCTCATTTCTAAAATAGAAATGAGAATACCCACCTGAGATGAGAATTGGATGAGGTTATAAATATAATGCATGTGAAACAGATTTTGGCATGTGGTAGAAGCTCAGAACAGTGTTAGGTAAACTACAATGTTAAGTAAACTCCGGTTAATGCCTTGATTAATACCCATTCTCTCACTGGACTGTAAGCTCCATGAGGGTAGGGATCATGCCCATTTTTGTTTACCTTTATCCCCAGTGATTGTGCACAATGCTTAGCACACATGGTAGGCAGTCAGTAAATATTTAGAGAGTGAATGAATGAATCAATGAATGCACTATCGGAGAGAAATTTTTTATTAACTGCAGTTTCTATAAACAATTTGCACACGTTCCAAGCCAGATTTTCTTACGTGCAAAGATGCGTTTGTTGTAAAGCTTAAGGCAAAATCATTCTCACACCCACAGGAAAGAATACTATTTATCATGTCATCTCTGAAAACCAAGAAAGGGAAATAAACAAGGCCTTAAGTTAGTCAAAGTCTAGAATGTTTTTACATTCCTAACTTGTGTAATAAGAGGGCCTAGTGGCAGAGGGGCAAAGCTCTTCCAAAAGGTCAGCTGTCTGAGGCCATCAGCCCCTCTGCGGGAGAAGGACATGGCAGCTGGCTTCTGTAAAGACTACAGCCTTGAGAACCCTCTGGGACATTTCTACACTGTTCTGTCAAGGTGCTATGAGTGGAAGTGGACTTAAAGTCCGTGAGTGCACTTTTATCAGTGAAATCTTTTTTTTATTTTGTTATTGTTATTGAGAATATATATAGCAAAATGGAGACCAGTTCAATAACTTCTACATGTACAGTGAGTTACTTTCTCTGACTTATGCAACCATTCTCACCCTACTTTTCTGAGTTTTTTTTTTCCCCCCTCTGTTATAAATAGAAACCCCAGTGGTGTAGTGGTTAACTGCTCCATCTGCCAACCGAAAGGTTGGTAGTCCGAATCCACGAGGTACTCCTTCAAAACTCTATAGGGTAGTTTTATTCTGACCTCTAGGGTTGCTATGAGTCAGAATTGACTCAACGTCAGTGTGCTTGGTTTGGGTTTTTGTGGTTATTAACATAAACTCACTGCCCCCTATGGCTCCTGTGTAATCTTTCCACCTGTTGTCAAGTTGAGTCATGTAGATAGTTCTTAAGGGAGCCTAATGATCAAGGAAGACTTTTTTTTTATCAGCTAAACTAAACTATTTTTCACCACTTAGAAGCCCTAAAGGGGATATTTTTGGTTTAAGATTTAAAGATTACTTCACATCAGTAGTTTCAGAGTTTCATCCAACCCCCACAGCTCTAAAAAATTTGGAGTTCATGAGAATTTGAAATTCTATTCTTCATTTTCCTCCTTTTAATCAGGATTCTTCTATAGTATCTTTGATCAAAATATTCAGTAGTAGTAGTCGGGCACCATCCACTTCTTCTAGTTTCATAGCAAAGGAAGCAGTTGTTGATGCAGGCAATTAGCCACACATTCTACTTCATCTGTAAAAGCCAAGCCAGCTCTCTGGCTTTCAAATTGGACGTTATAAACTCCCAGCTAACACAACAGGTTGGTTACAAGGTCCTGAGTAACAAGACTTGACATGAGGCAACATGGTTAAAATCACCACACCACATCTTAAAAATATCTCTTTATCTGCCCTACAGAAGGATAATGGGATGCAGATTTTGCCAGCTTGTTTGACTGTTGACTTTAACCGCCATCTATGGGCTAAAACGGCTGAGAATTTGCTACAATTCATCTGTGCAAAATCTGTGTCACGTTCATTATAGCTATTGCGAGCAGGGTCGCTGAAACCATACCTACATTCGCAAAACCAGATACTTTGCAGAGCTGATGTGACATAATAAAAACATTTGGGGCTATTTTTGTTTTACAGTAAATATCAATATCAATTGAAAGAGTTCTGATTTCTTGTTCTGGTAGAACTTGTGGCCCTTTTAAGGACAAAGGAATTAATATGCTTCTTGGAAGAAAAATTGTATCTTAAGCTTTCTTACTCAATTTATAAGTCTGTAGCCTCAAGGGTGTATAAGAAAGACACTTATATGGGCTGAAATGTTATGTTAACTATGTGCTACTTGCAAATTTACTATTTTTTTTTTCAAATGCACTATTACAGGAGGGTAATAAAATACATCATGTTTCACCACAGCGTTCCCATAATTTATCTTCATATGCTCATGGAGGACTTTGTTTTTCAAAAGTATAAAGTGTTTCTACATATAAGTACCCTGCCTCTCATTACCATAAGAACTGTCCCAAGTTTTTGCACAGAGTAGGAAAGCCTTCTCTCTCTCCTATTTCAGGAGACAGCTAAAGAGTTCTTTGAATCTACACAGCTGGAATCTATTCTTTGGAGGGTCTTTTTCTTTTCAAAAAACTCTGCAGAAGGAACAAGTACTGGTCAGTGACTCTTACTGAGAGACTTCTGCATTAACTAATATGCATGCCTCCTTAACATCTATAGAAATTCCTTGCATAACATAACCATGCTTGATTCTAGGACAGTAAATGTGTTCACTGGAATTTGTCTGTTTAAGTTCATACTATATTCAGAGTTCCTTTGTTTTCATGTGGCCTCAACATAAAAACAGATTTAGGATCCCTGTAGACACCATATTACATTTAGCTATCATGTCTCTTTAGGTTTCTCCTCGTCGTGAGAGTTTCTATGACTTTCTTTGTTTTTTATTACCTAAACAGTTTGGCAGTGTGATAATTAGATATTTTGTAGACAAATTCCCTCAGTCAGGAATTGCCTTTTTTTTTTTTTTTTTCATGATTAGACTGGGTTGTAGGTTCTGGATGTCGAATTGATTCTGACTCACAGTGACCCTACAGGGCAGAGTAAAAATGAACATTGTGTGTCCAAGAAGTGCCTGGTGGATTTGAACTTCTGAGGTTGTGGTTAGCAGCCATACCTCTTAGCCACAACACCACTTTCCTGTAGGTTCTAGAGGAAGACCACAATTGACCACAAAAGTGCCATTCTCATTACACTCTATCAAGAGTCCACACTATCAATATGAATTATCACTGTTGATGTCAATCTTCATCACCTGGCTGCTGTAGTGCCTGCCAGGTTGTTCCACTGTAAACTTAACACTCCTCCCCATTCATATTGTACCCTCTGGAAAACCAAATAACCAGACCCAGTGCCATCAAGTCAGTTCTGACTCAGAGCTGCCCTATAAGGCAGAGTAGAACTGCTCCATAAAGTTTCCAAGGAGTGCCTGGTGGATTTGAACTGCTGACCTTTGGGTTAGCAGACATAGCACTTAACTACCCTGCCACTGTTTGGAAGGGAGTTACAACATACCACCCATAATTAAAGAGTGGAGAGTTATGCTCCTCCCCGATGAGGGCAGAGAATTTATAGAAATGATTTGTAATTCTGCACAGGAGATTTGTACACCAGGACTTTGACAAACTAAAAAACCAAAGCCACTGCCATTGTGTTGATTTCCACTCATAGTGACCCTACAGGACAGAGTAGAACTGCCCCCATACAGTTTCCAAGTTTGTAAACCTTCAAAAGCAGATTGCCACCTTCTTTCCCCTGCAAAGCAGATAACAGGTTTGAATTAACAACTTTTCTGTTAAAAAGCCACGCACTATAACCACTGTGCTACCAAGGCTCCACATTTGGACCAAAAAAAAACCCATTGTGTGGAGTCAATTCTGACTCACAAAAGCCTTATAAATCAGTTCTCATCTGGTTACAAATAAGCTAAGTATCTCCCAGAAAGTCAGGGAACCTTTTTGAGACACAGTCTGTAAAGAAAATGTTAAAAAATAATTTTAAAAAGTTACAATTTGCTAAACTTATGCCCTTTGCTAGGCTTTGTTATTAGGTACTTAATGAATCTTGTCTCATTTAATTACCAAGACATCCTTGTGAAGGAGGCATTATTATTGCCATTGCATAGATGGAGAAATCTGATGCTCAAAGGTAGCCAGCCCACTTTATGCCTATAATTCATCACATGCCATAAGCAAAACTATACACCTGAACATATACACATTCACATATATAACATATCTGGGCACTGTGTATTATAAAGTAACACCTTTCCACATTCAGTGGAAACCCTGGTGGCATAGTAGCTTAAGGGCTGCCTCTGCTAACCAAAAGGTCTGCAGTTCAAATTGGCCAGGAGCTCCTTGAAAACTCTGTGAAGCAGATCTCCTCTGACCTCTAGAGTCACTGTGAGTCAGACCTGGCTCAATAGCAGTGGGTTGGTTTTCTTTCCACATTCAAAGAAGGCAGCAACAACAATGAAGATTCTGATTTTTCTTTTTTATCTCCAATCCAAGAAGCACAAAGGAGTTGGAGATTTCTAATTTTGTTCTATTCCTTTTCCATTATAAATCATGTAAATAACCTGTCCATCACCACTACCACTACCCTTCATTATCACCTGGCTTAAGGTCCCCAGTTGTGGTCATTTGACTAAATGAGACTTTATGATATAAACTCATGTGAATGAAAAGGGAGTGCTTCTATGAGAATGTGAATTTCCCAGTGAACATATTTTATTTCTAGATATTAATGTGCATTTGCTTGAATATCCACATGTTCTGTACTGCGAGACCATTATTCTTGCTCAGCAAACATTTGCATTTCTATGTTTTTATAGAACCAGATTTCTACTCATAAGTTTATCTGAAGCTTGCAAAACAACCATGCCATGCAAATTCCTAATACTAAGCAGGAGCATCTTTTTGCTACAGCAAAGTCAGAAAATGCATTCAGAGGCATGATTCACTTCATAAATGCTGAAGATCATTTCATACTTTATTATTCCAATATGCACATGCTTACAAATGTATAATGACCCAATTTAAAACATCAGGACATTAATAAAAAAAATACCACAAGAGACACATCATGGGCAAATATCCCTTAATATACTTAATGCCTCTCTGAATATTAAGGCTTCTTGGTACTGTGATTATTTTTTGCTGAAATGATTAAGGCTGTTATTTTAAAATAGAACCATAAGGCTTTCTTTTTCCGTGGTTTCACTTAATTTACAAAGACCAAACAGCCCTAGCAGAATCAAACCATTCTTTTATGTAAGGGTATATATAACACAAATAGAAGAGTGAAGTGTACACCCTGCCTGGTAACACATGTGCATTTTAAAGTGGTTGAAGCCAAAATCTAAGGCATTAAGTAATTTGACTTAATTCTTTAACATTTTCTCTGCCACACAAGTTGCAAGTGCACAGGAAACAAGAAACAACGGAAGACAGGATGGGGGTCTTCTATCTAAATTAAGAAATTCTGAAGTGCCTCATTTAACTTGGAAAGATGGGGATGGACCAACCTCATAACACACAATATTTATAATGACCCTTAACCCCCCCCCAAGAAAAACCAAACCCACTGCCATCAAGTCGATTCTGACTCACAGTGACACTACAGACAGAGTAGAACGGCCCCATAGAGTTTCCAAGGAGCACTTGGTGGATTTGAACTGCCGATCTTTTGGTCGACAGCCATAGCACTTAACCACTACACCACTGGGGTTTCCATGATTCTTACAGGCATCCAGAACTTAACAGCTCCACATCCCACAAATACAGAAACTATTTTAGTCACAATTTTTTACTTTTCCCCAGTAAATATGTATCATCTGAGTTAAACATTCTTTGATGTTCCTAGGACTAAAACCTCAGTGTTATCCTTGATGAAGACTCTTTATTTTTTGTTTTTTTCCTCCCTTTACTTTTTTTTTTAGTCTTAGAATTTAACCCATTACCATATTTTCTAGCTGCTTCCCCCATCTTTCCTTCTCTTTACCTTATTATTCTGTTACTTCAGGCAAATGCCAGAGGTAGGTGAGCCACTCACACTGCCGTTCCATCTCTTGGTCACTCACTCTTTAAATACTGGACATGAAGAATCCAAGTCCATTTTCTCATCACTGTAATTGTTTATATTTATGTCCTTTAAAATGTTGACAATAAGTTCTACCATGTCTATCACCTCCCCTGTTAAGTCTCATTATCTAGCAGAGTTGTAGAATCAATATCAAATGTATTTATTAAATTAACCACCCAACCATGCGTCCATTTGTCCATCAATTATCAAATACTACATGGAGGATGGGACAGGAGTGACATTTTCAGTGGCATAATATGCACAAAGTTAAGAGAAAAGAATAAATCATGATACTGTGATAGAATTAAAAAGATCTCAAGAGGGCAGTAGAAGTTCAGTGATAGAATTCTCACCTTCCACGTGAGAGACCTGGATTTCATTCCTAGCTAATGTCCTCTTGGAAATCCATGACCCACCTGTCAGTGGAAGCTCATACATGGCTATGACTTTGAATAGGTTTCAGTGGAGCTCCCAGGCTAAGATGGGCTAGACCTACAGGCCTGGAGGTCTACTGGAAATCCGCATATGAAAATGCCGTGGGTCATTATGACTCCATCTGCAACCACTCCTGGGGATGGGGCAGGAGCAGGCAGTGTTTTGTTCCACTGCGCATGAGATGACCACGAGCTGAGGACCTCTTCCACTGCTGGCTAACGACAACAACAGGATTTTGACACGGCTGGAACTTACAGAACAATGCAGAAAGTTGTGAGGGAGGAGACTGGAGAGATGAGCAAGGGCGAGCTTATAAAGATACGAAGTTCAGATATGATTTTAAGGGTACTTAGGCTCCACTGGTACTTTTTAAGCAGGAGAATGTCATAATTAGGTTTTGATTTTGTTTGTTTGTTTTAAGCTCCATCTGCCGAATCAAATTTGCATTCAGTTTGATACTATTATTGGTATTAGGTGCCACTGAGTTGATTACAACTTAGACCAACCCTGTAGGATAGAGTAGAACTGCCCCACAGGGTTTCCAAGGAGTAGCTGATGGATTCAAACTGCCAACCTTTTGGTTAGCAGCCAAACTCTTAACCACTGTACCACCAGGGCTCCCAATTGGATATGAAACAACAAAAAGAGTCAAACCTGTTACCATCGAGTCAACGCCAGTGCATAGCAACTGTACAGGACAGAGAAGAACTGCTGCTCCACAGAGTTTCTAAGAATTGCCAGACGGATTTGAACTGCCTACCTTTTGGTTAGTAGGTGTAACACTTAACCACTATACCACCAGGGTCTCCTTCAGTAGCTTGTAAATCATTTCATATATACTTTGCAAAGTACCTTGCAAAGTGATTTTATGTATATGTTTATTTTATTTAATACATAGAAAGTTTCTGTAAAATGAAGATAGTAACTGTATCTTTGTAAACAATTGTTAGAAACAAATAATACCCTTAAATCATCTATCCCAGAGCTAGGTGCAAATTAAGAGCTCAATCTATTCATTTTCTATTAAAACAGTGATTCGGATATATAACCTACTCAGCATACTGTGAACATTTTGTCTTGTCAAAATACAATTTTTAACAGCTGCACTCACAGGGTCACAAGAGACACGGCCTTTCATCAGAAGAAGCTTCGCTGGAGTGCTGGCTCTGCCATTTATTGCTTTTGGGAGTTTCTGAGCGCTTTCCTCATTCAAAGCTAGGGGCTAAGGCTGCTTATTCTTCAGAGATTTTTTTTTCTTATGATTAACAATCATGTGTGCAAAGTACCTTACATAGTGCCTTATCCCTAGTAAGTACCAAATAAATAATAGCTATTGTTTCCAATGTTCTGCTGTGATAACAACAGTGAACATATCCGTGTATATTGCTTTTTCCTCTGTTGAATTACGTCCTTAGGAATGATTCCCAGAAGTTGGATTATAGAGTCAAAGGGAATATTAGTTACAGTTCTTAGTATTTGTTGTTACATTGTTTTCCAATAAGTTTCAGCTTTTATATAATGTGATAAGCACAACACCTCATATATGTACAGAGTGTTTCTGTACCTACTTCATTCAAGTCCAGACTCCATGTTCATCAGTTAAGAAGAGAGGAATTTAGGGTGGATTTTACTGCAGGAAATCCAGACTGCTGGGAATTGAACAGACGCTGCTAACTCATTTTACATTTGGGAAACCACCAGTCAGCCATGCTCAGTAATAGCTTTCAGAAATATCTAGATTTAAACTTGCAGCTGAAACATGACAGTTTAAGTAGTATGTACTTACAAAATAGTTCCATGCCTTGACTCTGGAAAACCTGAATTCACTGAGACATTTACAACTTTTAAATGATCAGATAATTTCAAACAGTGTAACTATGAAGACACATAGACTATACAGTATATCACTTCAGTATTATGAATTGCTAGCCTACTTGGAGCATAGGTAAGCTAAGTAGTGTTTTAAAAATACTGTCTTGGAGATGGAGAAAACCCAGGACCACATGTGGTCTTCAAGCTACATTTATTAGATCTTACTAACTTTATGTGAAGTAGAAATAGTTAACATACTAATACAGAAAGGCAGTAGTTAAGGTAAAATCCAACACTTCTGGCATTCTGTCAATGTCATGGGCCTTACTAGAATGCAAGCTTCCGGAAGGCAGGCTTCACACATAATACATCCTTCATCCCCTTCAGTGACTAGTATAGTAATAGGCACCACATTAATCACTGTATGCATCCCTAAGTGACTGTTTCAGTCACTATTGTTGCATTAGTATATTACTTCAAAATTTAGTGATCTCAAATTTTCCAGGTGCTCTTTGGAAACTCTATAGGGGAACTCTATAGGGGCAGTTCTACTTGACCCTGTTACAGGGTTGCTATGAGTTGGAGTCAACTTGATGGCAGTGTGTTTGGTCAACACAGATTAGGTTCAAAGACTATACAGGTGAGAATTTAAGAGGAGGCAGAGCAGGTATGGCTTATTTCTATTCCATAATGTCTGGGATTTTAGCTCTGAGGCTGACAGAGAATCAGTGGTGGGAGTTGGAATAATCTGAAGCTCCATTGATCACATGTCTAGAGCCTGGACTTGGATGGCTCGAAGATGGGGACTTACTATCAAGAGCTCCCACACACGGCCTCTCCAAGTAGCCTGACTTCCTCATAACATGATAGTCTCAGGGCACATGGACTTGTCATAAGGCAGCTCAGGATTCTAAGCACAAGTGTTTTAGTGATCAAGATGAAAACTGATTTGCTTTTACAACCCAGATTTGAAGGGGGGTGGGGAATTCTTCACGGGACTGTAGCACGTGAGACAAAAGGTACTATTATTGCCATCTTTCAGAACCGCAACTCACAATTAACTCTCTACTTGTGTTTGCCACATGTTGTTGTTGTGGTTTCTGGTAGATGCCCTTGAGCTGTCTCCTTCTCTTAGCCACCCTATGCACAACAGAACCAAACACTGTCCAGTCCTAGGCCATACCCACAGTCATTATTATGCCTTAAGCCTATCATCGCAGCCACAGTGACAATCCACCTTGTCGAGAGTCTTCCTCTTTTTCACTGACCCACACTTTACCAAGCATGATGTCTTTCTCCAGGGACTGATCCCGCTTGAAGACGTCTCCAAAGTATGTACAAAGCAGTGTCGCCATCCTTGTTTCTAAGGAGTACTGTGGTTACACTTCATCCAGGACACGTCTGTTTGTTCTTTTGGCAGTCCATGGTACAGTCAATGTTTTTCTCCAACAGTACAATTCAAAGGTGTCAATTCTTCTGCCACCTCTATTCATTGTCCAGCTTCAGCATGCATGGGATGCAGTGGCAGATACCATGGCTTACGTCAGGTGCACATACATTAGTCTTCTGGGTGGCATCATTACTTTTCAGCTCTTTAAAGGGGTCTTTTGCAGGAGAGTTTGCCAGTGCAATGAATACTTTGATTTCTTAATTGCTGCTTCCATGGGTGTTGACTGAGGAACCAAGTAAAATGGAATCTTTGACAAACTCAATTTTTTCTCCATTTATTATAATTCCTACTGGTCCAGTCACAAGGATTTTTGTTTTCTTGATGTTGAGGTGCAACCTGTTTTGAAGGCTGTGGTCTTTGATTTTTATCAGTGAGAGTTTCAAATCCTTTTAACTTTCAGCAAGCAAGGGGATCAACTACATAACGTAGGTTGTTGATGAGTCTTCCTCCAATCCCGATGCTTACATTCTTCTTCATGTACTACAACTTCTTGGATTCTTTGCTCAGCATACAGGGTGAACAGGCATGGCAAAAGAATACTACCCTGATGCATTATCTGTCTTGACTTTAAACCACGCAGTGTCCCCTTGTTCTCTTTGAATGACTGCATCTTGAACCATGCACAGATTAATCATGACCACAATTAAATGTTCTGAAATTCCCATTTTATGCAATTTCGTCCACAATTTTTTATGATTCACCCAGTCAAATGCCTTTGTATAGTCCATAAAACATAGGTAAACATCTTTCTGGTATGCTCTGCTTTCAGCCAAGATCCAGCTGACATCAGCAGTGACATCCCTGGTTCCACATCCTCTTCTGAACCCACCTTGAATTTCTGGCAGTTCCCTGTTAAGGCTGCTGCAACTGCTTTTGAAAGATCTTTAATAGAATTGCACTTGCATGTGATGTTACTAATGTTATTCAATAATTTCTGCATTTAGTTGGCACACTTTTCTTGGAAATGGGCATCAATACGGATCTCTTTCAGTCAGCTGGCCAGGTAGCTGTCTTTCAAGTTTCTTAGCATAGGTAAGTGGGCACTTTCAGTGCTATGTTCATCTGTGGAAACATCTCAGTTGATATTCCATCAATTCCTGGAGCCTTGTTTTCACCAATGCCTTCGATGCAGCTTTGACTTCTTTGTTCAGTTCCATGGGTTTCTGATACTGGGCTACTTCTTGAAATGGTTGAATGTTGAACAATTCTTTTCGGTACAAAATCTCTGTGTATTGCTTCCATCTTCTTTTGATGCTTCCTGAGCCATTTAGTATCTTTCCCTGTAGAATCCTTCACTATTGCAATTCAAGACTCGAATTTTTTTTCCGTTCTTTTACCTTGAGAAACACCAAGCATGTTCTTTCCTTTTTTATTATTTCCAGCTCTTTGCACACGTCATTATAAGATTTTACTTTGTCTTCTTAAGCCACCCTTTGAAATCTTCTGTTCAGTTCTGTTACTTCATCATTCCTTCCTTTTGCTTTAGCTACTTGACATTTGAGAGAAAGTTTCAGAGTCTCTTCTGACATCCAATTTGGCCTTTTCTTTCTTTCCTGTTTTTTTAATGACCTCTTGCTTTCTTCATGGATGATGTTTGTAATGTCATTCCACAACACATCTGGTCTAAGGTCACTAGTGTTCAATGCCTCATATCTGTTCTTGCAATGGTCTCTAAACTCAGATGGAATATATTCAAAGTTGTACTTCGGCTTGTGTGGACTTTTCCTAATTTTCCTCAGTTTCAATTTGAGCTTGCATACGAGCAGTTGATGGCCTGTGCTGCAGTCAGCATCTGAACTTGTTCTTAATTCTGATATTGAGCTTTGCCGTTGTCTCTTTCCACAAACAGTTGATTTGATTTCTGTGTATTCCATCTGGTAAGGTCCATTTATATTGGTGAACAAAGGTATTTGTGATGAAGAAGTCATCAATCTTGCAAGATCTTATCATGTGATCTCTGGCATCATTTCTGTCATCAAGGACATATTTTCCAACTACCCATCTTTCTCTTTGTTTCCAACTTTTGCATTCTAATCCCTAGCAATTATCAATGCATACTGATTGCATATTTGATCCATTTTGGACTGCAAAAGCTGGTAAAAATCTTCAGTTTCTTCATCTTTGGCCTTAGTGATTGGTGCATAAGCTTGAATAATAGTCATATTAACCAGACTTCCTTACAAACATATGGAAATTATCCTGTCATCGACAGCATTATACTCTGGGACAGATCCTGAAATGTTCCTGAAATGCAACACCATTCCTCTTCAAGTTGCCGTTCCCAGCATAGCAGACCATATGCCTGTCTGATTCATAATGGCCAGCACCAATCCATTTCAGCTCACTAACACCTGGGATATCAATGCGCATGTGTTCCATTCATTTTTGGCGATTTCCAATTTTCCTAGATTCCAACTTCCTACATTCCACATTCTAATCATTAATGGATATTTGCAGCTGTTTCTTCTCATTGTGAGTCATGCCATATCAGCAAATGATGCTCCCAAAAAGCTCGACTCCATCCACATCATTAAGGTCAACTCTACTTTGAAGAGGCAGCTCTTCCCCAGAAAGGCTCACTTTCTGGCCCTATTCTGACAGTGTTTCACTGCTATTCGTAAGGTTTTCCCTGGCTAATTCTTTTCAGAAGTAAACTGCCGGGCCCTTCTCATTAGTCTGTCTTAGTCTAGAGGCTCAGCTGAAACCTGTCTGCCATGGGTGACCCTGCTCGTTTCTGAATACTAGTGGCTTAGCTTCCAGCATCACAGCAACATGCAAGCCTCCACAATAGGACAAACTAAGAGGCAGAAGGTTGGGGGTGGTGGGGAGGGGGCAAGTATTTAACCTATATTCTTCCCACTTTAGTGAATGTGTTGTTGTTAGGTGCCATCAAGTTGATTGCAACTCCTAGTGACCCCACGTACAACAGGACCAAACATCTCCCAGTCCTACACCGTCTTCCCAACTGTTGTTATGCTTGAGCTCGTATATTCTATGAAGTGTTAATACCAAACAGAATAGGGATGCTTTGGTTCAAAATTTAACACTTCTTTTTGTAATACTCTATACAATTTTTAAAACTATATCTTCCTGTAAGATTCTTATATACTCTTTCCAAAAGCATATGTCTTCCTGATAGAAAATCACCTCCGTGCCACTGATTTTTCAAGTGTCTCTAATCAAAGAGAAAGAATAAACACGCATTAATTTCATTTTCCCATATGGGATATTTTGTATTTGTACATAGAAAAATTCATAATACATTTGATAAACTCTTTGAAACATATATATATATATATATACATATTTAAACATGCTAGTACAGTTTATTTAGCAGCCTATGATATCTTTTTGGTCATAATCTCCCAAATTAGATCAAATGGAAGACATTTCAAAATATTAATATAATACATAGGGGCATTTTATGCTCAGGATAATTCATTGCCATAGTGACCTTTTCCCCTACAAACTGCACAAATTTGATTTGTGAACTCAACATATGTAAGCTTTAGTCCCACATGTAACATAATGGTCGAAAAAAAATTCTTCTTTCTCTCTGACACAGACATTTCTTAGCTTTCATATACATTTGGTCTGTAGTGAGGAGCTTTTGAAGGCTGAGTGTGGGATTTCTACTTCTATTGTCAGCTTTAATCACTTAGAATCACTTATTTGAACCAAGGTCTTTTTAGTTCATTAGTTTATCTTAACTGTCAGTAAGAGACGACAAATTTCACTTCCACAAGTATTTGTTAATTTTCTATTTTTTCTAAGCACAAACCTGGGCTCTATACTCACTGTTTTTGAGTTGATTCTGACTCACAGTGACTCTATAGGGCAAAATAGATCTGTCCTATAGAGTTAGAAGAAATGTCTGGCAGATCTGAACTGTGGCCCTTTTAGTCAGGAGACACAGCCCTTAACCACTATCCCACCACACAAACCTGGGCTCGATGGTTACTTTTATATGCTGAAGAATTAAAAATCAATCAATCAATCAACACACACAAGGCATATTCCTTGTTTTTAATGCAATAATGATGGCTCTTCTTGAAAGTACTACAAATGGAATCTAACCCATTATTGTGAAAAATATTAAGCAATCTTATCTCTTAACTATGTCAATATTTATTCCTATTTGGGCTTCATTTGATGAAATATAACCCAGTACCACAACTGTAGTGTTCCTTAGCAAAAATGCAGATAAACTAGTTTAAAATATTATCTTTATTTGTATCTCTTGTATTAGAATAACTTCAACTGTGGTAGTTTGTCTAAATAATTCATAGATAACTATACCAATTAATTATTTACTTCTGATGTATTTTTTAAATAGAAAAACAAAAAAAGTTTAACTGTATCAGGATTGATGCTAGGGAATAGTTTTCCTAAGGATGGTGGCTGCCTGACACAATTTATCTACACGTTTAGGAAATTATTCTGATTGTCAAAGAAGGTTCCTTAATATGAATGTGTTCTCCAAAAACTTACAGGAAAACGTTATTCATTGAAACCTCTTTCCTACTCTCTACCATTCAAAATTTGTTTTAATTTGAAAAAGAAAAGTGAAAGAGACTGAGTGAAGAGCCTTTGATTTAATCACACAGAAAGTCCACATTCAAATTGTACATCAGCAAAATAGATACATAGCCATTTAACAATCATTTCATTTCATCGGCCATGGGTTTTCTTACTTACACAAGGAGTATGATAATACTTAACCTTTATAAAGAGATATCTACTTATTTGCTATGATGTTGACAATGCTTCCAGAGGCAGAATTAATATCCAAACTGCCACTAGACACCTTTCTAAAAATATGATAGTGATTTTCATACTTGCTTTGATGATATAACATCCCATATTCATTGTTCTTTTCAGATAAACTTATTTATTTCACAGACAAAGCAAGAAATTTCACACACAAATTTCATTGACATGAAATGTAAACTGCAATACATGAATAACAAAACAAATTATACCATAATCACGTGTCCATATAAAGTACAGGGTATACAGCTAAATATGAAAGGCTATGTGGGTGCCTAACAGATGTTCGAATGAATATAGGCATGGATGTGCTCTGTGCTGTTCAATTTACTTGGGAGCAATGATTCAGTCAGTGAAGTGGTCCGAGGATTCTGGTGAAGATTCGCAACTTCTGCTAGTATTTCATTTGCTATTTTGTTAGCTAACTTTTGAGAGGAGATGAAATATAGTAGACACAATATCTGAACAGTAAAAAACGTGAGGGTTGGGGATGGAGAAAGAAACCACTAAATTGAGAAAGTTGCCCCCCTTAACTTAATAATTTTCTGCTAACTGAGAAACGGTCCCTGCTATTTACACTAGAAATCTTCAGACCACTTCACTCACCAAATCATTGCTCCCAGATAAGTTCAATGGCACAGAACACATTTACACACATATTCATTCTAACATTAGGCACCAATGGCATGCTTTACACTGCTGTGTTCAGCATTCAGGGCAGAATTCATTTTGAACGGGTCGATACGTGGAAACCCCAGTAGCACAGCGGTTAAGTGCTACGGCTACTAACCAAAGGGTCAGTAGTTTGAATTCACTAGGGTCTCCTTGGAAACTCTATGGGGGCAGTTCTACTCTGTCCTATAGGGTTGCTATGAATTGAAATCAACTCATGGTAATAGGTTTGGTTTTACGGGTTAGGTAGGTAGACACACATTGAATTGTTCTGTTTGTTTAATGTGTTTTAGTCAGCCCCATCACACAAAACCCATACCAAACCCATTACTGCCACATCAATCCTGAGTCACAGTGACCCTATAGGACAGAGTTGAACTGCCCCATATGGTTTCCAAGGAGTGCCTAGTGGATTCAAACTACCTACCTTTAGGTTAGCAGACATAGCACCTAACCACTATACCACCAGGGTTTTCCCATCATGCAACAGATGGTAAAAATGCTCCCAGAATTCTAATTTTTCCCTCTCTGTTTTGTCATCTCTTCAGGACTTCATGAAGAAGAATGGACAGTGGGAAGTTAGCCTCTAGTCTTCCCAACTCATACGACTGACACTCAGCTGTGGCGGCAACAACGTTTCAAATAACAGGCCTCTGCTTAGCCAGGCCTCTGAGATCAGAAAAAAAGAGCAGACGAACTATCACAACTGCTTGCAAGTAGCAGTGTTCTTGGCCTTGAACCAAAATACCAGAAACATTTTAATTAATAGGGACAATGATAAATAAAATGGGAAATGAGATAAGAGGCCACTGCTTGAGAAAACAAGGCTTTTCTCCTCATTTTTACAACTCTCCGAATGACCCACAGAAGAAAGTGCATGCAAATAATATTTTAAGTTCCAGAATGTGTTCACTTTTCCAAGCAGGCTTGCCTACTGATAAATCCAAGAGGGAGGTCATTAAACTGAACGGAAGATGTTTAGAATAGGCAGCTTCACCCATGTAAAACAATTGTAAGCTCTTCTTTGTGTTGTAGAAGCTACCAGATAGACTCAATTAAACTCTGTGACTTCAAGAGATGGCGGTTCTAAGGAGGTGGACGATAGTAACCACAGATGTGGGATTCCGCAGTCTGTTAACAGACTAGAGGGAGGGCAGGGAGAATCGGGCTATTGTGCTTCCATCAGTAGCATAACCTATGTGTCACTGTCAATTTAACCGAGGAGTGGAGTTGAGCCTTAGAGTTTGGACTGTGACAAGTGGCTGCTTAAAACACAATTTAAGAAAAGGGAAACTCATTTAGTATGAAAGATTAACGGTTTACACACAAAGACTACTACACAGATTTAAAAAAAAAAAAGATTTATGGTTTAAAGATTGACAAGAGGATATGTGGTAAAACTTGCTGTAGCTAAAATCCCATAGCGTAGTTAGGGGCACAGGTCATGGAGCCAGAATGCCTGGGCCAGGGTGCTGGCCCTGCCACTTCGCTGCTGTGTGATCCTGGGCAAGTTACTATCTGTGCATCAATTTCGTCATTTACCAGGTGGAATAAATTTAACAACATCTACCCTATTTTGACTTTTGAAAGTATTTAATAATTTATTATGTGTACAGCATTTCCAATGGGCCTGATGTTTAGTAAAACTGTGTCTATCTATTACTGTACTCAGAACTGCCAACAAATAATAACTGTGTATTAGTGATCACTATTACATAAATTGTGCAGTGATATGACTGCTAACCAGAGGTCAGCAGTTCAAATCCATTAGGCACTCTTTGGAAACTCTATGGGGCAGTTCTACTCTGTCCTATAGGGTTACTATGAGACAGAATCAGCTCCATAGCAACAGAGTTGGTTTGGGCTCTGGTTTAGCATAGAAATAATATGTATTAATTATTAGGCATAACTAGTTATTTAATAATTTTATCACTTAATATGGGGTAAAACATATGCTATTGTGTTGCGCCACTGAATTGATTCCAATTCATAGCAACCGCATGTGACAGAGAAGAAATGCCCGAGAGAATCTTCTCGACTGTGACCCTTACCAAAGCAGAGCACCTCGCAGAGTAGCTTGGTGAGTTCCAACCACCACCTTTTTGATTAGCAGCCAAGTGTTTAACTATTGCACAACCAGGGCTCTTTGATAAAACTTACATAAAGTGGCTCATGTGAAATACGTGTAAAAACAGCCCTGTGATGTAGGAATTATTATTACTTCAAATTTACCCATAGTAAAACCAAAGGATAGAGAAAGAAGTTAAAGAACTTGCTCAAGGTCACTCAGCCAGAAAGTGGGGCTGTCAGGATCAATATTCAAGCAGTGGGCCTCTAGGTACCACATGCCTCATTACAGTGTTCTACTGTCATTAAACTTGCCTTAGGAAATAGGGGACCCAAACAATCTATTTGCTTTCATTTCAGCGAGTTTAGACTTCACAATGGCTATTAACCAAAAAGCCGGCACTCCAAATCCACCAGCCATTTCTTAGAAACCCTACAGGGCAGTTCTACTCTGTCCCATAGGTTCGCTAACAGTTGAAATTGACTCAACAGCAAGGAGTTTAGGTTTCCTGGTTTGGGTAGGCATCACAAACACAGGGGCAGTACTGAATTTGTTGACACCTCCTGGCACTTGGCAGAACATCTTGTATAAGACTTTTAACAGTCTGCCTGCCCTTTGTTAATAACGACAGCTATTAAACTCCATGATTTGTGTATGTAAACTATAAGCACATGACAGAACTTGCTGTCCTTCATGGGACAGTCCTCCTGACACTGCTAGAGACCTGTGGCTCCTCACCATGCCCCTGGCCTCAACAAAGGGACAGTGACTGGACTTCCCATTCGTTTTTCCTTCTCCTTGTAGCTCGTCTTCTTCCCAGCACCCCCACACCACGGGCAGCATGCAGAGCACCACAGAGGACTACCCCGAAAACAGTAACAGAGGAGAGAGGAGACGTGAAAAGGACAGACATGCACGCACGGGTCCCTTTGAGTCCTATTGTCTTGCAGGCTCTGAGGACTGCCTCACTACTTGTCTGCTTTCCTGGTTTTATAGTCTCAGAAATCTCTGAAGTGTGAAATAAGCAAGCCACAATTTGAAAAGAAAGCATGCTGTATGGAAGCCAGAAGAAATATTAAAACTTCCATTTCTAAAATAATAAGAAGGCTAATAATAAATTCATATTACTGCCATTCTGGTTCTGGCTCCATTGGTGTATCAAATGGCCATGGATCAGTCATCTCCTGGAGACTGAGAAAAAAATCCCAGTAAGCTAAGGGACAGACTGTGTTACCCTCACTCAGAATCACACTGAGTCAAGATACTGTGGTCAATTTTGGTTTACCTATACTGGGAAAGTGGATTCATGGCTTACTTCATGTAGATTTTACAAAAGTAACCCTCACAAAACAGGCACATGTTTAAAAAACACTAGTGTTTTGAACTAGCTTATTAGATCCAATGAGTAGTTGGCCAATAATTTTGAAAATATCACAAAGCTTGCTTAAACTTCAGATTTCTTTTCCCTTTCCTTCACAATGGAATCTGTTCTACACAGACTAGGCAAGAATGGGAAAATGGACAGGCATGCTGCCTGAGCCATGCCTGCCCAACTCCAAGGAATGTTACCGACCCAGCAGCATAAATTAATGTTACAAATGGGCAAGACCACTGAAAGCTTCACCTTTTCACAGACTAGCTAGAAACTGTGATCCTACATTTGAATCATCTTTTTTAACAGTCACTGGTACAGGTTTCAGCAATGACAGTCAAGAGGGTCTTCATTGGTCCACCAAATTTCTAGTCACTAAACACTCACATAAAAAGATAAGACTCATGGTTCTGTAATGTTCTGGGGACTTGGGCAGACACGACTGTGGCCATACTATTGTCCATTTTCCAATTCTTGCTTATTCTGTAATATTTCCTGGACTCGGGCAGACAGGGAAGTGGCAGGTTGCCTGTCCACTTCCTACTTATGCCCTTTTGAATATGTGCTGAATAAAATCTTCTTTCTGCTTTACTCAATTTTGTGATGTGTTTCCCCTACAAGACTTAACATGCCAAATAACCTCCAAGTACTACTTAAAAAAAAACACAATCCATGGAGTGCTTCCTGTCTTTAGAAACTTCTTTGGTAAGCAAGGGGGCATGGCTTTGGCAAATTTTGTAAAGAGATTTAAACACAAAGAGGCTCTCCCTCCCTCAGACCAGGGGGCCAGAACCAAAAGGGGTTGGCACTTCCAAAATTTCCCTGCAGAAGATAATCTTGTATTGGAACAAAAGGTTGAGATGACTCAGAATGTAATTAGGGTTGTGTATGTTAGCAAATGATACAATATAGCTTGTGGTATTAAAAAGAGAGAAAGAGAGAAGCCAAGCTCCGGAAAAGCCAGCTAATGTTTCTGCACAGAGTCAAGGCTACTGTGACACAGTAAAAACAAAATCTCTTTAATTAGCAAATTATAGCACCAGGGCTACCAAAGCTGCGTTTTTGTAGCTACGCAACCCACTTGCTGCTCCTGCCCTCGCATCATCCACACAAATGAGAACTCTTCAATGTTTGTATCTAAAGCAAATCACAGAAGGGGGACAGTTTCTAAGCAGACTGAAGGCAGGAGGCTGAGTTGAAGTCTCCTGTCTCTGCAAACAGCATGCCTCCAAGGTTGCATCAACATTCTTGCTAATGCTACAACCAACAAAATGAAACAGGAACATAAAGCAGAGAACCCTGTAGCCCAGACTTGTTTATCCAAAGGCTGCTGCATCTGCACAGTTATTCGGGTGCTTTCTCCCCATGACATTCACTGGCTTTTGGAATACTTCCCTGTTCACTAGATGATGGGCAGGGGAAAGAAAAGACATGGGATTTTATTGCCTGTGTATCTCTGAAATGTCACCTTACAGAATGTCTAGACACTAAGCTAAAAAATGGCCTAGACTCCTTGCCAAATGGCGTGAGCCTGAAGATGAACTCAGCCTCCGGGAGGGTGACTTTTTCCCATACAACAAACCTCACAATTTACCTTACAATGCTGTCAATATTAACATTGCATTTTCTGATACAAACTACAGGTCAGCAAACTTTTTCTGTAAAGGCCTGGATATTAAATATTTTAGGACCTGTAGGTTATTAGGAAACCCTAGTGGCACAGTGGTTAAGTGCCACGGCTGCTCACCAAAAGGTTCACAATGGGTAGTTCTACTCTGTCCTACAGGGTTGTGATGAGTCAGAACCATTAGTGGCTTTTGGGGTTTGGGTGGGTTATTAGATCTCCCCCGAAACTCCTCAATTCTGCCATTGCAGGAAGAAGCCGTAGATTACGTACAGTAGAGGAATGGACAAGACTCTGTCCCAATGAAAGTTTATTTAGAAACAAAGGTGGCAGGCAGGATTTGGCCAGCCCACCATTGTTTGCCAGTCCTTGAGGATGGAAACTGAGAAGTCAAATTATTTCTCTGATGACAAGTTAATGAGGGTAATATATGGTATAGAGTTGACTATCATTCCATATATATATATATATAGTTATAATTTAAATCTGCCCATGAATTTCTTTAAGAAAACTTCAGCTTGAAAGTAGTTACAAGGTCCCTTACTTTACAGTATTTTATACCCAGCACTACTCATCTAAGCACCTGATGCTTTTTAATTCTTCATTAGGATGAAGAGATGATGTTACTATGATATTTAACAAACATATTCACTGACACAAAGATGGATAAGACACATTCATTATACACAACTGAGGTAGAAAAACAAGTCTAGAAACACGTAATCAAAACAACTCCCACCACAACAACATGGAATCGCTGCATTAACATCATATATTATCAATAGTGCATTCAGACTGTGGCTTTGGGCAAGAACACTGAAAATACCACAAGCTGGCATAAGATCAAACAGACCACTTTTATCATAAACACAACAGAATGTTCCTTAGAAGAAAAGATGGTGAGAATTTTTTTCTCACTTACTTTGGAAGGAACAATAGCTAGAAAAGGATTCGTGGGGGTGTCATGAATTAAATCGTGTCCATCAAAATATGTGTGCATCAATTTGGCCAGGCCATGATTCCTGGTATTGTGTGATCTTCTTCTATGCTGTAAATCCTGAGTCTCTGATGTGAAAGAGGCAGGATGGGTGGCAACTGTGTTGGTGGGGTACGACTCAATCTGTAAGACTTTTATCGTGCCTTTTGGCAATCTCTTGGAATACAAGGGAAAAGGAAGTAGTGAGTTCGGGTCCCCATACCACCAGGAAAACTCACCAGGAGCAGATTGAGTCCTCTGGACGTGCGGTCCCCATGCCTGAGATACTCTCAGTCCAGGGGAAGACTGACAATAAGCTCCTTCCTCCAGAGCCAACACAGAAAGACTTCCCTGGAGCTGATGTCCTGAATTTGGACTTTTAGCCTACCTTTCCGTGAGAAAACAAATTTCTCATTTGCAAAGCCACCCACTTGCGGTACTTTCTGTTACAGTAACACTAGATGAGTAGGATGCTGAGAAAGCCGAGGGTCAGCAAAAATGAAGGGAACCCCCAACGAGATGGACTGACATAATAACCACAACAATGGACTCAAACATGCCACAGATCACACAGATGATGCAGGACTAGGCAGCATTTGCTCTGTTATGCATAAGGTTTCTGTAAGTTGGAGCCAGCTCACTAGCAACTGATAATAGCAATAATAATAATTCAGAAAACTCAGTCTGAGAGGGGAGGCAGAGTGTACATTTCTTGGAGAAACTGATAATAAAGCTGACCTTTAAAGACTTATCAAGAGGGTGGAAGAGAGTAACTGTTGAGTTCTATGATCCTAGACATTGGCTAAATATTACCAGTAATCATCTACTCTGCCCCTGGTATACTTTTAATCAATGGTACGAATCATAGTAGGATGCAATCTTTGACTATATGGTAATTTACAATCTATTTGAGTAGGTTAGGTGTATACCTCAAAAGAAAATGTTAACAGTAGGTAGTAATGTACAGACTGTTATGCATAGATAGTACTTTGATTTGCTCATTCAATAAATATTTTATTTGTGTACTGAACAATGTAGTCTTATAGGTTCTGGGGATACCACAATGGACAAAAATGCAAGGTTACTGCTTCATAGGGGCCACACTCTAATAGTTTAATATGAGTTAACATGCATAACATAGATTTTAAAAAGATCTTCGTCATCAATGTGCTTCAGATAAAGCATTCCAAATCGGAACCCTATAAAGCAAAAAAAAAAAAAAAAAGGAAATACACGAATAGTAGAAGTTTATGGTAAAAAATGCTGTCAACAGAAGAACAGAGCCTGTCATTCAAGTAAAAGAATTTCAAGTTTTTACATGGTAATTTGTAACTATATTTTTTAGCAACAACCATCAACTCATCAATTTTTGCTAGCTTGAAATACTGATAGTAGAAGGAGTGGGGTCCTGCAACCTCGTATACCTTGCTTTTCATCTCATTCCACTGCAAGGCCAGAAAAGCTAAAGAACGAGCTTCTAGGCTCTAAGTTTCATAAAGTGATTTCTAACGATGGCCAGTGTCTTATGAAGAATACTTAAAAAAATTCAGTTTACTGAACTTTAGGGAAGGTGACATTAACATAAATTATCATCTCACTTTACGTAGCACTGGTAACAGTCACTTATTCTGTATCAAAAATTTTCTGAGGGTGATGCTGTGAGCTGTATAACAATCACTATCCTTTGATTTTTTTTAGTTGAGTGAATGGATGACCTGATAGCCATAACCTGGCAGCCTTATTTTCTGCTTTTTATCATAGAGCAACTACTTGGAACCAAATAAAAGTGGTACAAATTAAAGTACTAAGTTTACCAAAGGGTTACAGTAAAATGATTTCCATTTGAATCACCAAATATCAAATAGTATCAAGATAAATATATGACATGAAATTTAGAACTTGTAGCAAAGAAAATACCTAATTAGAGGCAAATTTAGGGGAGCAAAGTCTTCACTGAATACGTTTAGTTGGTTTCTTGATCCTCTAACCAATCATGTCAACAATGACAAAAGATATGCAAATTCAAGCAGACAATAGTCAGGCCAGACAGCATGAGTCATACTAACAAGGACATCTGTAGCATATACTCAGCTTGATTCACATTGTGAGCATCAGTGTAACTAAAGAACACACGAGTGGTTCTTGGCTATTATCTGAAAACTATACCATAATCATTGGCTAGCAGCAGGTCAAACAAGAAGCAAAACTATTCCACAAAAATTAACTTGTATAACATTTGCATATTCTAAACCCAGTGATATCATATATTTACTTTGGCAGGCTTGAATAATTGTATAGCAACATGAAATATGCATTACTTTTAAAATCATCACTTTGATTGTGTTTTAAGTAAACAAAACATTACATTTTTGCTTGAATAGATCACTTAAGACAACTTGTGACTCAGATATCCCTGCTTCAACCCCCTCAAAAAGTCAGATTAATTTATCACGATTAAATTCTCTTTAAAAAGTACATGAGTGGTATATTGACAATGATAATAAACTTTCAAAAAGATTAATTTGTTTACTATGGAAACAAGTTTTGCCAGAGAAAAAACAGGTATCTTATTACAGACTGCCACTGAAGCAGTAGCTAAAATTTACGCAATAGCTGTTAAAAGACTAGAATATTCTCTTTGTTTCTTCCTCTGCATATTTACTGATTTCCCCTGCTAGTCTGTAGTGGCAAGATGAACCACAATGCCAGGGTTGGAAACTGTGGAACTACCAGGTTTCAGTTAACATGTCAAATAAAATAACAGTGATCTCAGTTCAGTCTCTAGCGGTCCAAAGTGGAATAACTGTTACACAGCACAAAACAGCAGGTGGTGATCTGAGTGAGTGTGACCACACAAGAACAAAACACAGCATTTGTCCTTTCACTGTCTTTTATCTTCTTAAAGAGCTTGCATTGTGAACAGAGTGTCCTACAGAAGTCTGGTTGCATTTCTAGTGCACGAAGCAAGTGAATCTATTGGCAAAGAATCTGTGTTGGGAAGCTTTTCACGAACCGGGATACTGTCATAGTTCTAGTGACAGAATCAATTGAATATACTTATTGTTCACTGCTTACCTGTTACACAGAGTGTGACTGAACTGCAGAGACCTCATAAATATTTTAGTAGGTATACTTTCACTGAAAAACTTTTCAACGGTTTATAGATAAATAACAAATCAAGCTGTTTGATTTGATTTCTATAATTTGGGGTTAAACGTATACTCAATATTAACATTCATTAGACTCTCAGATGGCTGTGTGTCTGTACCTACAATGCCCTGAGAAGTGCAGTCCCCCAGGAATATATCAGAACCTGCAGGCTGTGTTCTACCCAAGTCTGCAGGTGCACGTCCCAAGGAACTGGCTCGATTTCTGCCTTCTTTGTGGACAAATAACTCTTTCCTGATGAATTCACATTAAACTGTACCTTATTATTGATTTTCTCAAGTACAGACAAAAAAAATGACAGAATCCAGTCCTCTATTCTTCTATCACTTAACAATAGTTCCTTGATACACATACTCCTTTATAACAATTTTCCCACCAAATACTCTACAGGGAAAACTGTGAGAGCCAAAACTCAGGACTGCCGTCTTTTTTCAGGTCTTGTGAATTTTCTACACTTGTCAGGGTGCCGTCTATCTTGTTTTAAATCCGTTGCCATCAAGTTGATTCCAACCCACAGAGACCTTGTAGGACAGAGCAGAGAAGTCTCGTAGAGTTTCCAAGGAACGCCTGGTGTCTTTGATCTGTTGATCTTTTTGGTCAGCAGCTGTAGCACTTAACCACTAAGCCGCTGGGTTTCCTATCTTGTTTTAGGGGTAAATATTTAAGTTTGCCCTCTCTGACAAGTTTTACCATATTTGCTAAGCTTTCCCTCTCACAGGTTTTACTATCTTCTATATTTACTCTCACTTCATGCTAATTTTACTAGAGGCTAAAAAAATTTTTTTTGTTATTATTTCCTATCCTAGCTACCTAAAACTTTCTGGTGTAAAATTTGTTTGATCCCGAAGCAGTACTGTGTGTGTGTGTGTGTGTGTGCGTGCGTGCGTGCGCGCGCGCGCACGCGTGGGCACGCGTGTGTGTGCGTGCATGCGCACATATATATGTATGTATGTATATATGTACATATATATATTTTGTTTGTTTGTTTGTTTTCCTCCCCCACCACCCCCGCAACGACTTGCTTTCTTTTTAAAAGTGAAACTTTGACAATCACTACTCAGGCTCAGCAGGGGAAAATTTGAAAAACAGAAACTATCCCCAAACATGCCTTGCCAGACGCACGAGTGGGGCTCCAGCACACCTTCACAATCTAGCAAAAGCCCCAAACCCGGGGTTGCCGGTGACGTGAAACCAAGCCCTGAGCGGCCTCGCGTTTGCAAACACTGCCCCCGGGAGCAGAAGGTAAACACGGGAATGCCCCCTGAGGACGGCGGTGAGCCCGGCGCGAGGAGAAGGCTCCCTGCGATCAGAAACGCAAAGCAACGGACTTACTTTTTGCAGCCACTGAGTGTAATTTTCCATTACGTGCTCCAGATGTTGGAGTTTCTGGGAAGAGAAATCGGGTTCCACGTGAGGAGCGTCTCTCTGCAGAGCATTTGGGTTGTACTGGTCTGTCGCGCTCTCACGACAGTTCCCGTCGTGTTCTGGAAGAATGAAAGTGTAGGCACACTGCCCATGTTGAATCCGGTTATATCTTCTCCCACCGTTCTCGGGACTTCGGCGCTGGTTGCTGCACCCTATATGAGTCAGAATGGCAGCGAGGAAAGCAAAGGAAAGGAAAACTGTCATTGTAGTGCCAGCACTCTCCTTCTGTGCCTCTCGCCAAACTCGCTCCTTTCTTCTGCCCTTTAAACTAGTTCTTTATTTCAGGTAAAACCGCTTGTTTGTTTGACTTTTTCCCCCTCCAAGCAAACTTTTGCAGAAGAATCATAGAAAACTAGCCATTTGTTAGTTTTACTCTAAAATGTCACTTTTTTTTTTTTTTATTTTACTGCAAGGATAGTTTCCTTAGTTAAAACTGGAGATATTTATTGCATAGTAGCTAAGATTTATTGTTTCCTCTCTGTAACAGTTCAGCGTGGAGCCTGCCTGAGTCAGCTGCATGTACATATTCTAGACCCTTTCCTCTACCCTATCTGCTGCAGATCTGCTATTTTCTCCCAGACCTCAGTGAGTTTTATTAAGGTTGCACATCCAAGCCAAGCTGGAAGCAGGCTGCCTTTCACAAGATGACTTGACAGGAATGCTTGAATGTGCCTCTTGCTAAGGCTCGCTGATGGCTCAGGGCAGCGGATCGTCTTACAAATTGGCTAGATGCGCATGACCTCAATCATGTATGGCCCGCCCGCCCCTTCCGCAGACAAGTGCCTCCAGCCCGAAGCAGATTCAGGGAAAATCAATAAACCCAGCAGTCCACCTTAACACGCTCTTGGTGTGTGTACCGACCTACTAAAACCCAGCAAAAGAGCAATACTTTTTTTTTTTTTTTACTTTGTATTTAGTTGCGGAACCCTAAGAAGAATTTTGTACAGTGTCTGATGAAATTATTTTTGACAGTGAATGATAATGTACAATTATTTATTTTTTAAAATAAAACATTTATTCTTGACTCTGGGGAAAAAAATACTACAAACCACTTCTAGAAATGCTGTTCTTTCATTGTATTCATTGACACTAGGAAGTGGATAAAAACAATTACAAAAAAAAAAAAAACCTACTGCCATCAAGTCGATTCTGACTCACAGTGACCCTCTAGGACAGCGTACAAGTGTCCCATAGAGTTTCCAAGGAGCGCCCAGGGATTTGAACCGTGGACTTTTAGGTTAGCTTCTGTAAGCACTTAACCACTATGCCACGAGGGTTTCCAACCAGGGAAGGTCAAACTGGCAAAAAAAAAAAAAAATTAAATAAAAATCACAGTTTGCAGCTCAAAGGATTAGAGCATGTGCATATCCCATAGAATAATCTAAGTATTCCTGGAACACGGGTTTTAAACCAAACCATTTCCCTGATGAGAATGTAGCTCTGGGTGTTCTGGGCATATATATTGGGCAACTTTCTTAGAAAAACAACATGGTTGCAATTTAAGACAGTGGCCCGAGTGTTACTAATTCCTGTGGTTCGTCCTAATCATATATTTCACAAAGATCTCTTTGGTGTTGCTATGGCTATCTTTAACACCAGTGTGGAAGTTCCACATAAATCCTCACTGCGGCTGCGCAGATCACCCATCCGAGAGCAAACATACATATCAGGAGCGCCAATGTGGCAGCGAGCGGTTGTACAGGAGAAATCGACGTATTTCTATTAGGAAAGAAGTAAAAACTTTGAGAAGGTAGTTTCTCATATATAGGGTATAAATATTTGAATACAGGAGCCAGTAAAAAAAAATAATAATAATAATACAGCATCTAGGCATTGAGATTTTCACTAGATGTGTGTGCAAAAAATATGAGCTTATGAGCAGGCACTTCCCTCTAGGACTGGGAGGGATTTAAGGCAATGGGGCTTGGTCACTGCAGTCATGAGGTTAAAATAGAAGGCACTGGGGTAGTTTCCTAGGTTCTGGAAAGGGGTAGGACAGGTGTGAAGGGCAGCAGAGGTTACAGATGCGTGTTTAGGGAGAAGTAAAAGAAGAGAGTAAAACAAATTCCAGAAAGAATGTGATTTTCTTGGGGTAAAAAGAAGTGCCTGAATTCATCAGTCCATTCCTCACCAATAACCAATAGCTCATCTGACAGATATGGAAGCAAACGATGCTGAACACAGCAACACAATTTTCAAGCTACTTCGGCAGCCTCTTCCTGTATTCTGTCTTGAGTCTCTCAGCTGGCTGATGTGGCACCTGTGTGGAACAATAACAGTGATGTTTACTAACCACTTCTTATACCAGGAAACCTGGCGGTAGAGTGGTTAAGAGCTATGACTGCTAACCCAAAGGCTGGGAGTTCAAATTCACCAGGTGCTCCTTGGAAACCCTATGGGCCATTCTACTCTGTCATGTACAGTTAACATGAGTCAGAATTGATTCGATGGCAGTGGGTTTTGGCATTTCATGCACTATCTTATGTAATTGTTCCTACAGTCCTAAGACACAGATGTTACATTTAACCTAATTTTATTGACTGGACAGTTGCTGAAAGGCTCATAGGTCACAGTCATATAGGTAGAAAGTGATGGTGCCAGGGTGTGAACTCAGGTAAACTGAGGCAGAGCCTATGCTTCTGCCATCAAACCAGCTGTCTTTGAACACCTCTGTGAAGAATAAAAGCAACCACGAAAGGGCTTCCATGCACTGATTTATAGTCCTAAAAGCAAGGGAAATTGTGGCACCTAGAACAAAAACACTGGTTGAAAACCAGGTTATCCTGTCAAGGTGGTCTCATCCATTCCTTACACAACAGAAGGGGAGAGGGAGAAAGAGGCTAGGGAAAGCGGGGGGAAGAGGAGGAAAGGAATAAAAATAGGAGAAAGGAAGAAGGGAAGGAGGGAAGAAGGGAGACAGGTAACCCATGACATCAGGTTTTCTAAGCGCCGACAGTATGAAATGGGCTGGAAAAGCATAGGTTATCTAAGAACATTTTCCAGAATTACTTGTCTTATTACCCATGGAAACAAGAGTTGAAAACTAACAGCTATAAATGTTGCATAAAAAAACTACATACAGCAGAAAATTGGTACGAGGCAGAAGGATAAGTAGTGTGACCTCTTCTAAAGTTCTTCTGTTTTTAAACAGTCAAGATTGCTGAAACCCTGTCCCTCTCTCTCTCTCTCTCTCTCTCTCCCTATGTGTATGTTTGTTTATCTGTTTCTGTGAACTTTCCCAGTCTGAACAAATAAGAATGAGGAATGCACATATTCCTGGGGGAAAAGTAGACAACTGAAAAGGAAAGCCTGGAATGCAAGTAAGAAAGATGGGAAGCACAGGGACAGAGGGAAGATAAAAAGATGTATTCATTTCTTTTTCAGAAAAACAAAAATAAACCAAGACACTGGAAGTACTAAGGTCAATTCAGAAAAGGTGTGTACAGATCAGTGTTAAGCAATGGGGAGACTTAGGGTACAACCAGCTTTGTACCCTGGGAAGCAAAGATGGCAAGATTGCAGCTCATATACTTTGGACATGTTGTCAGAGGGATCAGTCCCTGGAGAAGGACATCATACTTGGTAGACTGGACGATCAATGAACAAGAAGAAGACACTCTATGAGATGGATTGATACAGTGACTGCAACAATGGGCTTAAGCATAAGAATGATTGTAGACATGGCGCAAGACCAGACAGGGTTTCATTCTGTTGTTGTTCCTAAGGTTGCCATGAGTAGGAACTGACTCGACGGTACCTAACAACTGCAACGAGACTTACAGACATGAAGAAATCACTCGTCTTTCTTTAGAATTCCAGCTGAGGAGACATTGGGTATGTGGGAAAACCTTGGTGGTACACTAAGGGCAGTATACTTTCAGGGCAAGTAAGTAAGTAACAGCTATATTGTTGCTTATTATTCAGAAATCAGGCATGGTTCAGGAGACAACACAGTTTATAGAGTAGTTCTGTGGCTCATTAGTTAAGACCTAGAGGTCAGCAGTTTGAATCTATCCAGGTCCTCCCTGGAAGCCCTATGGGGCAGCTCTCCTCTGTCCCATAAACTCACTACAAGTCAGAGTTGACTCAACAGCAACAGTATATTAAAAACATAAGAATCTCTGGTGGTACAGTGATTAAAGTGCTTGGCTGCTAATTAAAAGGTTGGCAGTTCAAACCCACCAGCCACTCTGCCTCTGTAAAGACTTATAGCCATGGAAATCCTATGACGCAGTTCTATTCTGTCCTATAAGGGCACTAGAAGTTGGAATTGACTCAATGACAAATGGGTTGGGTATTACAAATATGCCCACAGTTATATATATATATATATATATATATATATATATATATTTAGTAAACCCTCTGCCACACCTCCAGACAATAAAGGTAAAACACGTTTCTAAAGAACTAATTCTTCCTACTTAACTGAATTCTGGAGTAGCTTGATTTTGAAAACTTTGTGTTTTGTTTCATTATTGAAGCTCTGGAATAGGAAGATGCACTTTTTAAGGTTCTGAACTCATAGCTAATAAAAGTTAGTCTACTAGTAAATTTAGGCCCATTCAGAAATTCCCAGTGTGACAAAGAACCCCATTTATTTAAAAAAGAAAAAACAGACCCACATGAGTGGGTGCCTACATCGACTTGGGACTGTAAGAACCAGATGGTGCCCAGCCACCACCAGCTCACTAAGTTGAGTCTCACTGGCAACACAAAATAAAAAGGGGTGAACCCTGAGATCTCCACTAAAAGATCACAATTGATGGTCCAGCTGCTTTGAGATTCCCCTGGGAGCATAGCCCCTGGCCCTGATGCTGCCCTTGCCCATAAATCATAATGAAGGTCCACTCTTCGGACAGGAATGGATCGGACTTGGCGACACAGAGTGACCATGTATTGGATGCACTGGATGGTTCTATGCATCTATAGGATATCATCCTGCTGACCTCTTACTGGAGGAAGGGGAGTGAGTGAAGAGGAGGGGAAAGGAGACTGTTGGGAGGATGAGACACGTATGGAGCAGAGAGGAATAGTGTGCTGTCACTGGGAAGGGAGAGCAGTGGAAGCTGCATATAGGTGGGCATGCAAATTTATATGGGAATGTACATTTTCACTCAGTCATAATAAAAAAACTATGTTTTAGTAGGCTGCTCTGAAGTATATCAATGTTTAAAATCAAAGACTTTTTTAGCTTTAACAAAAAAAAAGGAAGAAAGAAAAAACACTGCTTTTGAGTAGATTCCAACTCACAGTGATCCCATATGGTCCTCCATCCATCCCAAGAACTAGTCATTATTACTTTCTTAGAGAAAAAAAAAGAAAACACTGCCATGGAGCTGATTCTGACTCATCCTGAGTCTAGAGGATGGAGGAGAACTGCTCCACAGAGTTTCCAGAAGCACCTGGACGATTCCAACTGCTGACTTTTGGTTAGCAGATGTAGCACTTAACCACTGTGCCACCAGGGTTTCCCTTTTTTGAGAAGCTTTTCTAATTTCTCTAGCAAGAAAGTGGCTCCTTCTCTTGCAATTCAGTACCTTTTCCTTCGTGTCTCCTACACCCTTTCTCACGCTGCTCTCTCATCCTTTTCTGCTTGGTCTCCCCCTCTAGCTATGAGTTTATAACGTGATCCCTCTTTCGTCATTGGGTCTGCAGTGCTCACAATGCATTTAGGTAAAGGACTGAAAGAATACATGCGAGAGTAAAAGAGCTAATGAAGTCCTTCATCGGTGCCTGTTCCTGATTCCGTGTCTAGCTACTTCAGTGACTGGCAACACCTGTTTCATTTGTTGGGCGAGTGACCCCAAATCTACGAGCATGTGGGAACCAAATTAAGCCAAACTTATTCTAAGGAACAAGTAAGACACATAAACATGCTACAATAATACTAAATAACATTTCTGAACCCTTACTAAGTTAATTTTCTGCACTTCATGTTTACAGAAATGCCTCAAGCATGTGCAATTATTACCACTCTACAGATGAGAATTTGGATGTATGTATGTTATGCAACTGTGCAAGATCGTTGATCTCTTATAGGGCAGAACAGGAATTTCATCCTCAATCTGTCTGACCCTGGGGCCTACATTTGTAACCCACTGAACTATCCTACTTCAGTGTTCACAGACAGAGAAGTGATTTCTTAGAATTTAAGGTACAGAAACAGCATGGTTTCTCTACCTCAGGTTTGTTCCCACCTCCTCCCACCCATGCCTTCACGGGTTCCTGTTATGATCCCCTAAAACAGGGCTAGTCTGAAGCTGGGATTCACCAGTATAGCTATGCCATTTGTTTACCAACATTCAGTCCTGTTGATCAGGTCAGAGCTTGGATCCATTCTGAATGGTTGATCCTGTGCCATGTCATTTTGTTATTTATCTTGATTATCACCAGATCTAAAATAAATTTGTTACCCTTTGTTGTAAGTTGTCTTCTAGTCAGTGCAGACCCACAACATCATGTATAACAGAGTGAGAATGCTCTGTCCTGTGCCATCTTCACAACCTTTGGTACATCGTTGGGGCCCACGGTCGCAGCCATGGTCTCAATTCATCTCACGGAGGTCCCCCTTCATTTCTGTTGATGCTCCACTTTTCCAGCCCTGATGTCCTTTCAGCAACTGGTCTTTCCTGATGATAGGTCCAAAGTAAGCAAGACCCAGTCTTGCTATTCTCACTTCTGAGGAGCATTTTGGCTGTATATCTTCCAAGATGCATTTGCATATTCCAACAATATATAACCACGTACTCCTTCAGAACCCCATCAGTCAATGAAACACAAGACAGCACTCTTCTCATACTCACATGATCACACATTTGCCAAATGGAGACTATTAGGCTTAATTGTAAGGACTGTGCAAAAAGCTGATAGTTCTGCAGGTGGTAGCGGTAAGCACCAGAGACATATAGGTAAATAAGGAAAATTATATAAATATTCCTCTGCCTTCGAATGAAAGAAATTCCTTGTAATTGCTGGTTCCCTTGCTTGATGAATCAGGTGTTTTGTTATGTTTTGTGTTTTATTATTATTATTATTATTGATGAGTCAGTTTTAAAATTGTGGCTTTGCAAGCTAGAAAGAGTAGAAACAGAATTAATTTGTTCTAGATAAGAAGGAGGGAAGAGACTCAGAGACTCAGGGAATGATCTGGAAATGAGGGACTAAAGCCAAAAACCTTTAGAGGCTCTGTGGGAGACGGGTCGAAACAGAGAGAAGACTTGTGGCTGTGTGGCCAGGAGAGCCTTGGGTAGATAGATTAAGCAAGGACTTTTGGAATGCAATGGTGTTTCCTGTGAAATACAATACTTCTTATCTTCTCCTACGAAACCTTCTATAAAATATATGCTTGGGGGTAAATGTCTTATTCAGGGTGAGTGAGAAGAACCATTGATCTTTGTTCCAAGAAGCTCTACATGAAAACAGCTACCATCTGGGTTTCATAGGCTGTTAATATGAACACAAAGTCATACTTTTTTCCATGTTGGTCTTTCATATGAGATTTAGAGTCTGTCCGTGAGCTGGGATGGTCTGCCTATCACATCGCAGGGACTTGGTAGGTATTTGGCATCCAGCTGACCATCTGACTGACTCACTTGCTTCAGTCTTTGGTGAGGAGATTTAAAAATATAAAAGTTCTACCTAATCTTCTAGAAGTTTTAAGGTACTGGTCCTGCCTGGGTTCTTAACATCTCACTTTCAGGAAAGTCATATAAAAGACTCTACATGAAAAAAATCTCAAAGTGAATTCCAGTGGTGCTGGGGTAATAACTAACATTTCTGGTCAGCTATGGTCATGGTTACAAACTCTGGTGGTGGTGTGGTTAAGTGCTACAGCTGCTGACCAAAAGCTTAGCAGTTTAAATCCTACAGGGGCTCTTTGGAAATTCTATGGGGCAGTTCTACCCTGTCTGACAGTGTTGCTATGAGTCAGATTTGACTCAGTGGCAGGGTTTTTTTTTTTTTTTTTTATGGTCATTGTCACTGTTGAAGAACTGTCTAAGAATCATCTCCGAAATGTCTTCCAGTGTAACAGTATCGGAAGTCTCTGAATGGGGCAAAGAGTTAATGTGCTTGACTGCTAAGCAAAAGAAGAGAAGTTTAAGTCCATTCAGAGATGCCTCAAAAGAAAGGCCTGGCAATCTACTCCTGAAAAGTCAGCCACTGAAAACCCTATATAGAGGACAGTTTTACTCTGACCTGCATGAGATCACCATGAATTAGACTTCACTTGGTGGCAACTGGCTTTTGTGAGATTACTTGTTATCACACAACTGAGATAGTTTCTGCAAGTACACAAGTCAGAAAAGAAAGCAAACAGCTGGAGACTGTACCAAACAGAAAGGCAAATGCCAACATTCCCCTCATACCACGATGGAGGGAGGATTCCATTGTTGACCCAGTGAGATAAGTTGTCGTTAGTGGGGAAAAAACATAGAACCCACTGCCTGCCTCTTCTTTTTTCCATACAGAAGTCTTTATTTCCAGATGAAAGAAAAATGCATAGAGATCTCTGTCTCAGCTTTGCCATCTGCACCATGAGAAACTCTTAGAAGGAAAATGTACTTTAAGAGGTGGTTGGCTTGAAGGGCAATAGTACCCAGTCTGACTCTGATGGTGGCTTGTTCTTTTATCCGAAGCTGGTAAATGGTCTCCACTGAGCAATAACTTCTGTCCAGAAGAAAAACTTTTGCTTGTGATAGGAGCTGTGATCATCTCTGTTCATCATGAAAAAATGGAGGATGATTCACAAGCCTTGCAAAGTCCGATAAAAAAGATACTATGGAAATAAGATCCTTTGATTTTTCTACCATTGATCATGACCATTCTTTATCTTGCAGCCTTGTTTCACATCTTTTGTTAGTTTAACCCCAACTCTGATCTAAGTACTATTCCACTGTCTTCTTCCAGACTGTAGAAACTGTTGTGCAGTGGTTAACACAGAAAAAAAAAGGTTTAAAAAAGAAAAAAAAATCTTGTATATGCCATTACATGTTAGATGATATTGAACAAGTCACTTAACATCTCTGTGCTCAGTTTCCTCATCTGTAAAATGAGGACAGAAATGGCAGTATCAATTTCATAACTGGGCTGTGCAGATCCAGTAAGAAAATTGATAAGAGAGCCTTCATGGCACAGTGGCCAAGAGCTCAGCTGCTAACCAAAGCACTGGCACTTCGAATCTACCAGCCACTACTTGAAAACCCTATAGGATATTTCTTTTCAGTCCTCTAGGTTTACTGTGAATCGGAATTCACTCAGTGGCAATGGATTAATGGATATGAATTGCTAAGTATGTGTCCAGACAAATACTGAGGCTCTCAATGTTAATTCTTGTTTCTAAACGTGAGTTCTCATCTCCCTAAAATGGTCCTACTTTTCATCTTGTTTAATTGGATGTTAAGATTAGATTTAACTAACTCTATTCCCTATATTGTTGTCTTCTTAAATTCTGAAAATTCTGAAACTCTTATAAATCATAAATATTAAGAAACACATTTTAAAACGGGGGGTGGCCATGTTCTCATTGCTAGTTGACACAAATGCTTTGGTTTCTTGAGAGTAGACACTTTGATGGTTTGACTTACTGCTACGGCTTCTGAACCTAGAACAGTGAATGCCTGACACATAATAGGAACCCGATAAACATTTGTTAAATGAATTAAATAAAATAAGAAGCAATTTAGTAAGAATGTACTACTCTGATCCTGGAGACCCAAAAATATTTACTGGAGCAGAAATACACGTAAATCAATTACATTCTAGTAGTTACAAGGACTGTGTGAGCTGTATGCCCCAGGAGCAAAGGGAGCAAAGTAGATGCCATTTATGGCTTCCTCATCATGACTTGCTACCCCGCTCACTTCCTGCCCATTCAACTACATGACCCTATTTCAAGAGCTTCTTTTTATGACTTGACTTGTAGGATATATCACTCCATTTTATTTCCTGGGATAGGAAGATAATGTACCAAATGTTTGCCTCTGATACCATGAAACATAATTAAAATACTTTACTATTAATCTTATAAAAATATGCAACTTGGCATTGCTCGTACATAAGCAAAGGGAAACTTCTTTTCTCTATTTTTTTTTTCTCCAAAGCCAATTTCATTCTCCCTAAGGCTCTAATCAGATTAGGAATTTGGCAATTAAATCAGTAAATAAATTCCAGTGTATATCAAACATTTAAAAATGTGATTGCTTTAACCAGGGTCTTAGTTGGTAAAGTGACTGGCAGAGACTGTTTCTTCTAATGGTAACATTAAAAGAAATATCTACTAAGTTCACAATGTTTAATCCTGGTCTTTTGCTGGCTGTGTTGCCTCTCCTTTTTGTCATCCTCTTATATTTTGTAAGATGTCTCAGGGGGAATTGTGGCAACTGAAGAAAGATTAAGACATAAAACAATCATAAATGGCTAGAAAAGTGTGAAGAATTGTTATTAACTATGTTACTCTCATAATCGAATGTTCCTTCTATTTTTGATATATCTAAATAAACAACTTTTAGCTCCAGAGGCACCAAACCACGCGCATCTTGTGCAAAAAGCTTTTCCAAATGTGTATCATGTTCACGCTGCCTTCATGATGTTTGACAAAGCTACACACATTCTCCTTTACTATTTTTTATCTAATAGTTTTCTTAACCATTTTTTAAACTTTCTACATATATTAGATTTACCCTAACCATTACTATCCAGGAAATCAAGGACTTCTTATGCTATTTTTTCCTGATGTATATTGAGATAAGTATCTGTCCATTCTCCTCCACCCTGTCACTTCATGTCCTCAACAGAACATATGCCCTATTTTGGAAATCATCACTTAGTGCCATCAACAGTAGAGAGCTGTCTTCTTGTGCCCAATAAATAGAACAACACTTCCCCACAAAAGAGCTGTGCAAAGGATTGTTGCAGCTGCAGTTCCCCAAAATCAAGTTGCATAAGGCCCAGAGTTTAGAGATTGTTTCCACTGTGTCAAGTCAAAAATATAAGAAGCTTTAGAGACAGGCTTCTGCACTGACACTGCCTGAGAGATCATGAGGGTCCCCCTCAGGCCCCACGTGGAGCAGTCACTGCAGGGATCGGGCAGCAACCCCGTCTGTAGTGTTGTCTCCAGACAGGATGTCCAACTGAAGGTCCAAAAATGAGACCACTGATTGGCCAGGAATTTCAATAGCTCTTCTCCTGATTCTCCTAAAGGAAAGTTACTGAGCATCTGAAGGGAAAATCTTTGCTCCTTTGTAGCCTTGCATTTGAAAGAATGTCAGAGAAATAGTAAACAAAGTCCTTCTTAAGAGTGGCATTCCCCTTGGAGAATTAACATTCCTCCCTGATATCTGTCAAAGAGTCATAAAAGTACATCAAAAAGGAAAGGGGAGTTAATGTTTAAAAGAGCAGGTAAAAAGTAATTTCTCTCAGTTATTAATAGCTAACATGTATTGAGTACCGACAATGTGTCCAGGCTGTAATAATTGCTGTACTAGGGTTGTCTCCTTTATTGCAATCATCACAGCAAGCGCTGACAGGCAGTAGCTATAATACTACCACCAGTTTGCAGATGAAGAAACAAACTTAGAGACATTTTCAGGCAGGACTCAAATGTATGTCTTTCTGACTCCAGAACTGTAGCTGTAGCTTTTAACCGTTACATACATGTAACCCCTCAGTAGGTCTTTTACTAGCTCATTTGCATTTACAAATTATCATGCTGATTTTATATCTTCTGTTTCCTTATTTACTAAGCCAGTAAGAAGCATGGGGTTCAATGACCAACTAGACCAAAGGAAAATTGTAATAGATTTTATTTATTTGTTTGTTTGTTCATTCATTCAATTATTTTTTATTGTGATTAAGTGAAACTATACCATCCAAATCACCTTTGCATGCCTGCCTATCTGCAGCTCCTTCTACTCTCCTTGAGTGGTGACAGCACACTCTCCTTTTCCTTCTATATGGTGATAGTCTTACACAAGCTTCTGTTCCCTCTTCTCCACCTTGCTCTCTCCCATCTAGAAAGAGACCAGTAGGACAACATCCTATAAATGCATAGAACTACAAAGTATACACACCACATGGTCACACTGTGTCCCTTAGTCCAGTCCATTTTTATCCAAAGAGTTGACTTCAGTAGTGTTTTCTGGTCAGGGGCAGTAGCAGTTCTAGGGGCTATGATTCTAGGTGATCCCCTGGGCCGTCGGACCATCCATTGTGGTCTTTTAGTAGAGTTCTTGAGCTGCACTCCTGTTTCTTGTGTTGCTACAGGGACTTTACATTTTGTGCCCTATCACGGCTTTCATGGTGGCCAGGCACCATCTGGTTCTTCTGGTCACATGTTGATACAGTTTCCCATTCACATGGGTTTTTCTGTCTCCTGAGCTCTTTTTCCCTCAGATCTTTGTTTTTCTCGGTGATCATCTGTTCCAGATGTGTTGGGACCATTTGGTGTAACTCAGATAGCAGCTTGCTTGCTTTTAGGACCCCAGACAGCAGTCACACCAATATGGGGTGCAGAAGACTCTTTTAGCAATAGGCAAGTTATGCCAGTTGGCCTCAGTGTCCCCCAAAAGTATGGTCCTCAGACCCTTAACCCTGCTTCTCTATCCTTGCAATATTGGGTTGAGATCAGAAGAGGTTTCAGTTTATGGTGAAGTCCAGTTAAGCTGATCTACTTTCTACCGTGCACTGTCACAACTTTTACCCAAACAAATTTCTACCAATTATCTAATCTATAACCAACTCTCTCCCCACCCATGTAGCCATCAAAGAGTCTTTTCTTCTGTACTAAGTCTATTTGTAAGTCCTTACAGCAGGGGTCTCACACAATATTTGTCCTTTTGCCACCAACTGATTTTACTCAGCATAATGTCTTCCAGTTGAAAAGAAAATTGTGGTATATTTGAGAATGAAAGCTATCAAAAAGTTAATGACTGTAGTATGTTTACAATATGCCAATAGCTTTACATATATTAGCAGATTTAACCCTAAAAAATAAACATCACATCCATTTTACACAAGAAGAAACTAAGACTTCAAAGACTGGAAATTCCCCCCAAGGGTATTACAGAAATGACATTTTAACCATAGTCTGATTCTGATACCCAAGCATCTTAATTAATAATGTTGTTGTTGCATGCCATCAAGTTGACTCCAACTCATAGTGACTGTACAGCATTGTAGCATGAGTTTCCTGGGCTGTAATCTTTACATGGGCAGATCTCCAGGGTTTTTTTTTTTTTTTCTCCCATAGACCTTCTGCTGGATTCGAACCCCCAATCTTTCAGTAACAGCCAAACACTTAACCAGTAGCCACCAGGGTTCCTTTTAATATGCAAAATAAAATTCTCTAAAACTAGTAAAATCATCCTCTTAGAGGTATTTATATGAACACTCTAACTCTGTATCTCATCTTCTGAGTACAAAGAGTAAGATTAATTCTGTATTCTCAGCAAATGGTCCCGGGTTAGCAATGTCAGCATCACCTGGCATCTTGTTTATAATGGAAAGTCTCTGACCCATTGCTCACCTTCAGAGTCTGAAATTCTGGATGTGGGGCTCAGTTTGTATTAACAACTCTTGTAAGCATTTCTGATGAATCCTTAAGTTTGGGAAACCTTAGAGGCATACTGGTTATGTGCAACAGCTTCTCACAAAAAGTAACAGCTATTAACCAAAAGGTTGGCAGTCCAAATCCACCAGTTGCTCCTTGGAAACTGTGGGGCAGTTCTACTCTGTCCTATATGGTTGCTATAAGTTGAAATTGACTCAATGGTAGTGGGTTGTTAGTTCTTTTTCGCCCAAGTTTGAGGACGATTGGTTTTGTTAGTTGTTTTTTGCCCAAGTTTGAGGATGATTGGTTTGGGTCATTGCTTCTTAACCCTGACAGCATTTTGGGATCACTTGGGAACTTTACATAAATAGGGATACTTGGGCTTGCCACTAGAGATTTTGATTTACTTGATCTGAGATGCAGCCTAGAAACTAGTAGATTTAAAAGTGCACCAGATTGTTCAAATGTGTAGCCATTGTTGAGAATCACTCGCTTAATTGGAAGATCTAGCCAAAAATGAATGTTCTGAAAAGAGGTTGGTTTAGCATGAAGAAATAGCAAGTGTGTGAGCTTCTTAGGAGCCCTGGTGGTACAGTAATTAAGAGCACAGCTGCTAACCAACAAGAGGCTGCAGTTCAAATCCACCAGCAGCTCCTTGGAAACCTTATAGGACAGTTCTACACTCTTGTACTGCTATGATTCAGCATTGACTAAAGGCAATGGTTTGTTTTTGGTCTCCAAAACCAAGTGAAACTGAGTGCTGTCAAGTTGATTCTGACTCATAGTGACCTTGTAGACAGAGTAGAACTGCCCCATAGAGTTGCCAAGGAGCACCTGGTGGATTTGAGCTGCTCACTTTTTGGTTAGCAGCTGTAACATTTAACCACTTAAGCTGCCAGGATTTCTGGCTTTTGGCTTAGGTAGTTTTAAAAAAGAGAAATTTATTCTCTTACAGTTTGGGAGACTGGCCTTCCAAATTTAGGGTACTGGCCAGGTCAACGTCTTCTGAGGGTGTCTGTCTTAGCTGTGTGTGAACTTCTATGTTTGTTCTCTGTTTTAATAAGACACAACACAGGATTTCCAAGGAGAGTCAAGTGGATTTGATCTGCTGACCTTTTGGTTAGCAGCTGTAGCTCTTAACCACCATACACCAGGGTTTCCTTTCAACTGTAGGGTTATAAAATGATGACCTTAGTGTCTTTTAAGTGTTAAACATCTAATTTTTGCAGCATTTCAGAACACAAAGATTGCCACATATTAAATAAGACGAGATGCAAGAAATTAAGCATTTCCATAATTCATGTTTTTGCTGTTGTTAAAGTAATTTATTTCCAAAAATTTGTATTTTTAAAGCCCCTATAAAATAAAATATTTATGTTGTGATCACTCTTGTAGAGTGTTGACTTTCACCTAGTAATTAACAGCTCTTGTTACAATAATATTTTGTTTCTTCTTTCACAGAATATTTCTATTTATTCCTCCCCACGTAAGCAGTTGGGGACTGCCTTCTTATCCTCAAGTGCTCCAATATCTAATTTAACACCTGGGATGAAAGAAGTGACCAAAAGCACAGCAGTGACAATTCCTTCTTTTGAAATCAATTTGGATAACTATTTTCCTGTATCAGATTGGCATCACATGTCAAGAAAATAAAACATGCATTTAGCAAATGTATTTTCTTTTGATTTCCATAGGTTGCAATGAAACAAAACATAGTTTTTTTTTTTTTTTAAAAAAAAGCTTTTACTTCTGAAATAATTATATAGATTAATAGGAAGTTGCATGAGTAGTTAAGAGAGGACTCATATGCCTTTCATCCAGTTTCCACCACGGGTTATATCCTACATAATTATAGTACAACAGCATGATTAGGAATACAACATTAGTACAATGTGTAATCACAGTGCTGTATCTTTTATCACGTGGTAGATGTAACCACCACTGCATTTGATATACAGCACTAGTCCATCACCCCAAATCCTCAGGCTAATCCTTTACAGACCCTCCTACCACCTCTGCCCATCCCCACAACCTGGCACCCACTAAACTTTTTGTTTCATCTTTATAATTTTGTCATTTAAAGAATGTTACAGAAATTGAATCACAGCATGTCATCTCTTCAGATTGCTTTTTTCCCAGTGTTCATATGGTTTGCAAATGTGTTGTCCATTCTCTGTTATGAATCAAGAATTATTATAAGCACTAGAGACACATGGTTAAGTCAGTCCAGGGTCCTTGTCCTGCAGGACCTTGATATCTAGTAACTGAGATAAACATGAAAGTAAACAATTGTAAAATAATGAAATATTAGGAACACTTAGATTTCTATCAAGTTTATTGGTAGCACATAAGCAGAAACTTATTACTTCTGACAATAATAAAATTAAAGGCCTGTAAAAGACTTTTCTAAATCCCGCTTAAGTTAGCATAGGCTCTTTTTATCAGTTAATTGCTTGTTCATCCTACCAATTTCAAGGGAAATCTAAGAGGCTAATAAAGAATTCAGGGGAGGGGGCAGAGTCAAGATGGCAGAGTAAACACATGTCTCCCTAAATCCCTCTGGAAAACAAGACCTGAATTGCTAACTAAATGGAGCCTTCTGGACACCTAGTAACCCCCAGGACATGACATGGGGCTGTTAATTTGGACTTCATACCACTGAGCAGAAAACTTCCTCTCTTTCACTAACCCCCGCTCTTGGTGAGTGCTGGCTTTCACGGACTGAGGGTAACTCCCATTTTAACTTTTCTTTCTCTGTCTTAGCCAGTGGGCAGAGCTGGCACATGACTGCCAGTTGGTCTCAGATGCATTACTGGTGGGATTGGCAGGTGAGACTGCCATATTTTGAAAGACCAGCTTTGGATTCTATGCATCTAGGCACCTTTGGCCTCTCTTTCTGTCTGTGCCGGGGAAGGTGGGGAGCCTGTGGGGGATGCCATCTTGTTCCACTGGGAGGTGGATACACTCATAGGAAGGCCTCAGTGAGACTTAATTCCTAGACTGGCAGGTAGCACCTGCCCAGAGGAGAGAGCTTTTCAGGCAGTAAAGCAGTATTCTACACAGTGTCACCTATGGCTGGTACCTGACAGCAGAGGCCAGCAGGACAGTAGCCTTTCTGTGTTTTGAATTATTTTATAACACCTGGGGTTGGATATAGGAGGTGCTTACTTCCCCAGCCTTGAAGAAGTACCTGTACACCTAAAATCTGACTGACTTTGAAAGTTCTCAGATACCTTTTACCTTTCATTTTAAGACGGCCTGGAGAAAAAACTGCAGTCCCTTCTCATAGCATCTCTCCCAGTCTCTATTGACTCATGTAAGGCCCCCATGGCTTCAGAAGGCCCCCAAAAGAAACCACCAATGAACTTCCCAGAGGAAGAAATCTTTCTGAATCTATCAGAAGGTAAAAACAAAAAGATTATATATACAGTCCCCCTAGACCTTATACAAAATGTAGCCGAGCAAAATGAAAAGTTAAGCAAGCTGTTTCATCATCTGAAGGAACATCAGTACTCTGAAATCCAAAAGATCAAGAACAAAATCAAAGACATAGAAACTTGAATTCAAAGCCAAGAAAACAGAATGAAACAAATGGAAAATAGACTTTCTGGCTTGGAAGACAGAGCTACTGACTCCAGTATCTATGAGGAGAACTCAGAAAAAAGAAACAAGAAAAATGAAGAAGCACTAAGAAGCATGTAAGACTCTACTAAGAGAAACAGTCTATGGTTAATTGGAATTCTGGAACGGGGGAGAAACCTGGGAATACAGAGAGTACTGTGGATGAGCTGCTGACAGAAAACTTCCCAGAAATTATGGCAGTAGAGAACATAGATATCCAAGATGCATATTGAATGCCACTCAATATAGATCTGAAAAGAAAGACTCCAAGGTGTATTCTAAGCTTAACAAAATGAAATAGAAGCAGAAACTCTTAAAGGCAGCAAGACTAAAAGCAAAGCTAACATTCAGAAGGAAACCCTGTAGTCTTTCATCAGATGTCTCAGCAGAAACAATGCTGGCATGGAGACAATGGCATGACACATTCAAATTCTTGAAGGAAAAGAACTTCCAACCAAGAATTGTATATCCCGTAAAACTATCTTTCAAATATGAAAATGAAATTAAGACATTCACATATAAACAGACACTCAGAGACTTTGTAAAAATCAAACCAAAGCTACAAGAAACACTAAAAGAATCTCTTGGCTTAGAAGAACAAAACAACTAACTTTATATTTTAGAGGCAAATAAAGGACATATCACCCAGAAAGCTACTCAGTTAGGGAAGGCTCCAAACTCAATCAAACCTATTATAGTGAAAGAAATGATCCAGTGATGATATCATGAAAACTATGGTGTCATCATATTAAAAAGAGGGACATACTACAGTTGTTACAGTCCTTGCAGATGGAGGGGAAATTGATAAGACTTGTAGTAATTAAAATAGGGTTTACACATAGTTTATTAAGGGGGATCATAAGGGCAGCCATAAAGCACAATAAATATGCAACATATCAAATCAAGAAATGTAATACAGGAGTCTCAACAACCACAAAACCAACCCTGCAAAATAAGTGAAAAATCAACTCACAAAGAAGACCCAGATGAAAGACGATGGTTGTTTTAATGAACATCGTGTGTCTGTGGAGGTAAGAAGTGGTCAGGTAAATACTGTGAAGGTGAATCAAAAGGATTTCGTGGTGGCTTCTATGTTGGTATGAAAGATGTCCCTAAGATTGTTGGCCTAAGTAATGGAAAGTGGCGTTTTGTAAACTGAGTTGGAGAAAACTACAGGAGCTTTGAAGAGGAGGATATTGGCAGTTTAGTTTTGGTGTGTGAAGTCTGGGATGCTTGTTAGGCATGAAAGCAGAGATATCTGGTAAGCAGATATATAACTCCAGAGTTTGGAGGGAAGGTTCATACTACATATAAATTGGAAGATTATGAGGAAGTATAGACATGTTATTGAAAGCCGTGGAATTCAAAGCAAGCACCAAGGCAGTACTGGTCGATAACCAAAAGAGCCAAACTCATTGCCATCATGCAGATTTCAACTCCTGGAAATCCTGTATAGGCAGAGTAGAACTGCCGCATAAAGTTTTCACAGAGCACCTAGCAGATGTGAACTGCTGAACTGAACGGTTAGCAGCCGTAGCACTTAACCACTACACCACCAGTGTCTCCATGGAAAGATGGGAAAAGAAAATACCTAACAACAAGACTGCTGGGTTTCTAGTGCTAAGGAATTAGGGAAATGAGCCAGGAGAGGAGTAGACAGTATTATAAGAAAACCTCAAAAGTGTGTGTCCTGAAAGCCACTGGAGGCCTAACTTTCAAGGAGGAGGGTGGTTAACTAGGACAAATGTATCTTTTGAGGTGAAGTAAAATGAGACCTGAAGATTGGCCAACGGCCTTAGCAACAAAGAGGTTGCTGATGCCCTGGATAAGAGCACTTTGGAAAGGATAGTGAAGTGTAGGAGCTGGTCCTTATTAGAAATGGTTTAAGGAAAACTGGAAGGCAAGAAAAGGATACCAGCAAATAATGATCACTTTCTTAAGATTTATTACAAATAGCAAAACAATCTTAGAGAAGTAGTCACCTATAAAAGGTTTCACATTATGGGAACATAAGGACTCAAGATTTAAAACTCCAGGCCTAGTGTGAAACATGCTAACCTGGACATACCGACTTCATAGATACTGGCTTTGGTCTTATTTTTATACCTTGTTATGCCAGTAGAGTTACTGAAACAATGTCTTTGAACTTGCTGATAAACTATTCTAAACTTTCCTGCACAAATAAGCAAGATTTACTCTAAGAACTGCTGCCAGAAAATAAGTCTAACTGTAGACATATGAATGCAATATAACCCTTCTACTTGGCTTGATAAAATAAAAAAGTAAATTACTTTTCTCTTTTATGGCAAAAACTTCGTAATTTCCTATTAAAGGGGGCAGTGACTAGCAGCAGGAGATTTATGCTTGGGGAGATGTATGCATTCTTGATTTCATTTTTTCCCCCAAAAGAATTAAGTATTTTTCTTCCCCTCATTTGGCCATTGCTAGGAGAAGACCTCCTGAGTGGTTTGAAATGATTTGGCAACTTCTTTAGAAATAAAGGAAAAGCCCAGTTATTTGAGAGTTTTTAGTGATGGTACGGGAAGAATTATTTTCCTTCTGGGGTTGAACATATATTATCTTAAAATTATTTCCTTTATGGGGAAGATAATCATATCTGCTTTCAAATTCTTTCATATAAGTATAATATAAAAAATTATTGATGAGTAAATAAAATATTATTTTACCCAGAGAAGCATGACAAAGGCAAATACAGTTGGACTTGATATTTTAAAAATCCTAGTTTCAAAAACATACTCCCAAATACTTAGAAAAATTTAGTATATAAGCAAGATGGTAACTCATATCACTGGGAAAGGCTTTTTTTTTAAATAAATACTGTTGTGATAACTCTATGTCCATCTAGACAAAGATTAAGTTGGCCTTATACTAACTGTACATTAAGGCAAAGTATTATATATTTTAAATCCTAAACTCTATACCTGTAGATGGAGCCTTGGGTACAAAGTAGGTAAAAGCTAGACTGCTAACTAAAAGGACAGAGATTCTAAAATCTGACAGCTACTCCTTGAAAACACCATAGGGGAATTCTACTCTCTTCTATAGAATCACTATGAGTGGGGATCAACTCAATGGAACGGAGTTACAGGATGCCAGAGATTATGACCCCATTTGTTATGTTTTAGTGACACAGAATTAATATAGAGTGTGTCTTGAGTCAATCTCCTTTGAGATATAAAAGAGATTAAATAAGATAGAGAAGCAGAGATGGGGGAAGAGATGCCAAGCCAGATAAAGATTTCCTTGGAGAAGAAGATCAGAAGAGACAAAAAGAGTTCTCCAGAGTGGACAACGTTCTTCAAGAACTCCAAAAAAAAAGCCTCATTGCCATCCAGTCAATTCCAACTCATAGCGACCCCATAGGACAGAGCAGAACTGCCCCATAGAGTTTCCAAGGAGTGCCTGGTGGATTTGAACTGCTGACCTTCTAGTTAGCAGCTGTGGCACTTAACCACTGTGCCACTAGGAAAGGTTTCCCTTTCCTGAAGAGGCATCCCTGCTTTGGACTTCTAGCTTCCCTAACTATGGAAAAATAAATTTCTGTTAGTTAAAGTCTTCCACTTGCATTTCTGTTACAGCAGCACTAGACAGATAAAACGAGCTCCATTATCAACTGAAGCTTTACATCCTAAAAAAAAGTAAACTAGTAGGAAACATAAACAAATTCCTTTGTCTTTAGATTGAAAAAGTTTTTAAACCTAGAACCCATTTAAAATTTCATAATTATACCACCAAAAAAAACTGAATACGAAGTTAAAAAAAGTTACAAGCAAACTCATAAAACAATTGACAGACAAAACAGTAACTCCAACTCATAGCATACAATAAAAATGCAAAATAAAAACTCCACCAAGCCATGAACTAAATAATTACATTGACAACAAAATTCAAAATTTAGTTGGCATGACGGGGAAATAGTCTCACACATTACCAAAAACAAAACAACAACAACAAAAAAAACCATCACTCGTAACTCAATTCTGACTCATAGCGACTGTATAGGACACAGTAGAACTTCCATTACAGAGCTTCCAAGAAACACCTGGTGGATTCAAACTGCTGACCTTTTAGTTAGCAGATGTAGCACTTAAGCACTACATCATCAGGGTTTCCTACACATTACAGGGGCGAGTAAAATGCAATGTAGTAATTTACATGAAGAAAAGGGTGGCAGTATTTATTTAATTATAAATGTACTTAGCCTTTAGCCTACAATTTTGCCCTGAAGAATTTATCCCACACAAGCACTTGTGATGAAGCAATGGATACTCAAGGTATTACAAATAAAACTTATTTGTAATAACAAGAAATCAGATACAACCCAAGTGCCATCAAAAGCAAACTAGTAATATACACCGTGGTTCATCCACCCACAGCTATCTAGCTATGCAGCTATAAGAAACAAAGAGAAAGTGCTCTAAGTATGGACTTGGTAAGACCTCCAGGATATAGTATTAACTGAGTTAAAAAACAACCACAACAAATGCTACAAGATAGGACATTGTTATGGAATGAATTGCATTCCTCCAAAATATGTGTTGTAAATCTTAATCCCTATAGCTGTGGTTATAATCCCATTCAGGAACTTTTAGGTTAACGAGGCCATGTTAGCGTAATGCGTTTTTTCATCAATCTCTTTTGAGACCTAAAGGAAGCAGATTAAGCATCAGAGATGGAGAATAGATGTCCTGCCACATGAGGATCATCAAGGAACAGAAACTAAAGATAAGAAACTTTCCCCAGGGCCAACAGAGAGACAAAGCCTCCCCCTGAGTGTGGCACCCTCAATTCAGACTTCCAGCCTTCAAGTGTGAAAAAATAAAGGATTTATTAAAATTACCCATTTGTGGTATTTCTGCTATAGCAGCACTCAGTAACTAAGGTAGGTTCTTCGGTTCTTCATAAAAGTTCTTTTATAAAAGTTACTGGAATGTATGTGAACAGCAGATGGGATACACTTCTGAAAGCTATCATAGTTTTGATATTTTAATAATGTGAATATTAAACTGTTCAAAACAAAATAATTAATAATTAAAAAAAGAACTGACATTAAGTTTTGAGTCATTTATAGGTTATCTAACCTTTAACAGTAACTTATCAGTTATAGACTTGGTGTCTTAGCTCATAAATTGGGAACAGTTTGTAATCTCATGTTTTGCTTTATTTGTAAGAAATCATATAGTACACGTGAAAATGCTTTGAATCAAAATGAAATGAAAGGAACACATATTGTCTTTTATTTTTATTTTGTTTTATTTAAATAACTTGCTGGCAGACATATAAAGCAGCCAATAATCTAGCCAAGTAAATATAAAGGCACAGACACCTCTAATGTTTGTATAAATTTAAGTGCTCATTCTTCTCATATCCTGCTTTGTCCATGTTATGGTTGAATTGTGTTCCCCTCAAAACATGTGTTATAAATTCTAACCTGTATGCCTGAGGCTTATTGAAGTAGTCAAGGATTTCATTTTCCTTTGATCCACAATCAAAATGCATGGAAGCAGCACTCAAGAAATCAAGAGATGTATTACATTGAGCAAATCTACTACAAAAGATATCTTTATAGTATCAAAAAGCAAAGATGTCACCGTGAGGACTAAGGTGCCCTTAAAATCCTGGTATTTTCAATCACTCCACATGTGTGTGACAGCTGGACTGTGAATGAGGAAGACCAAAGAACTGATGCCTTTGAATTATGGTGCTAGCCAAGAATATTGAATGAACAAATCTGTGTTGGAAGAAGTACAGTCAGAATGCTCCTTAGACACAAGCATGTCAAGACACGTTACCAGGAAGAATCAGTCCCTGGTGAAGGACATCATCTTGGTAAAATAGAGAGTCAGTGCAAAGAGGAAGACCCTCAAAAAGATGCATTGACATGGTGGCTGAAACAATAAGCTCAAATACAGCAACATCTGTGGTGACGACACAAGACCAAGAGTGTTTCATTCTGTCATACATAGGGTGGTCATGAGTCAGAACCAACTCGGTGGCACCGAACAACAACAACATGCATGTAGTTATAGTCACATTTGGAAATGGGTTGTCTCTTGTTGTGTTAATGAGGCAGGATTTGTGTAGCGTGTATCCTGAGTTAATCTCTTCTGAGACACAAAAGAAATTAAACAACCAAGGGAGTAAACAGAGACAGAAGAAGAAAGAAGCCAAGCCACAAGAAGACCAACCAGGAGCTCAAGAGACAAAGACCTAGCTTTAGAGCCCAAAGAGAAAAAACCCTATAGCCAGCACCATGAAATCAGAGTTCTAGCCTCCTATACTGTGAGAAAGTAAATTTCTGTTTTTTAAAGCCATCCACTTATAGTATTTCTGTTGTAACCACACTAGATAACTAAGAGAGCTGATGGAATACTTCTCCAGGACTGAAGTATAAGTTGGAAAAGTCAAGTCAGTTTCAATTCTTGGAGACCCCATAGGATGGAGTAGAACTGCCTCTGCAATTTTTCCATGGAGCACCTGGGTAGATTCAAACCATCCACCTTCTGGCTAGCAGCTGTAGCAGTTAACCACTACACTACCAGAGTTTCCAGTGAATGAATCCTGGGTACAAAAGGGCTGGATTACTGGGATAACCCCCCAAAACCCATTGCCATCTAGTTGGGTTTGACTCATGGCAACCCTACAGGTCAGAGTAGAGTGCCCCTAGAGTTTCCAAGGAGCGCCTGGCGGACTTGACTGCAAACCTTTCGGTTAGCAGAGGTAGTCAGCTGCCTTCTCTCTTTATATTCTTCTGGGGTCTCCTGGCTCTCAGGGGGCTTTGAGGACATGTTTGTTCTTCCGCCTGGCTGTCACCCACTGCTATCCATCCTGGGGGCATATTCTTATTTCTATCCACTATATTTGCCATGTTTCATTCCCTCCACCACCGTCTCTAGGCCCCATGCCTTTAAAGAAGGCAGCTCTAGTGCAGCGGCCGTGACTGTGTCCCACGAAGAGCTCACAGGGTTCACCCCTCAATGGACTTCCCTTACAGAACATACAGCTGCAGCTTCCTTAGCATCCATTTGCCTCCACGTGCACAGAGCAAACTCTCAGAGGCAGCTGGGATGGGCAGGCCCAGGCCCAGACACTCCTGTGACTCTTTCTTGCTATAGCCTGAACTGTGGGGTTGTTTTTCTCAGATTTCCTCCTCTTGCTCCCATAAGGGAGACATTTCAGCCATCGCTCCACTTTTATCCTCGGTTTACAGGAGGGATCCTGGCCTTCCATCCTGACTGCCCTCCCCTTTTCGTTGACTCCCCTTCCTTCTTTGAGTGAATACTCTGATCTCCTGGCAGATGGACCCAGGACTCTGCTCTTATCCCCAAAGTATCACCACTCTGTGGGGTTTCCTAGCTCTCCATTCTGGTCAAGTTTTCATTTTAAAGGAATTACCCCGGGCCAGCTGCAAATCCTACAGATCTTCCCTGAGATCGCTGCCTTGGTTTATGAATGTCCAAATTTCCCAAAAGACAATGACTCAAAATTTAACCAAAACTTTCCCTAAAAATATTCGTAAAGCAATTTATTTAGTTTAGGCATGATTGTGATATGACACGCTGGGAGTACATGTAAGCAAAATGGTCATATCCTTCAAATCCCAGCATATATCGCTACAAAATAACCTGCCCAGGTAAGGGAATGGTCAGAGGAGAGCAGGAATATTTAAAACAAACAATCTGAGAGCATAAAGTTTCAATATCAAAATTATTCAGCTCAATCTTCAGAAGTACAATTTGTTAAAACCATAAGAAAAAAAAATTTCTAAACAATAGAACTTAGGGCTGTATTTAGAAGTAACATACACCATTACGCTGGTGAACCCTGTATTCTTCTTGTTGTATTCGGTGCCATGAAGTTCATTCTGACTCATAGAAACCCCATATGATACAGTAGTACTGCCCACAGGGTTTTCTTGCCTATAATCTTTACAGGAGTGCACTGACAGCTATTTCTTCCACAGAGGTAATAAGTGGATTAGAACTGACAACCTTACACTTTGCAAAACCAGGGTTCCCTGCACCTATGTTAAAAAGAGGAAAAGCATGGTTGTACATTTTTCCAGACTCCCGTAGACCATGAAAAGATAATGACAGCATGAGAGCCAACAATTAAGTCCATGAACTTAATTGTTCTAAGTACTACACACCTCACTGCTGAATGTCAATATGGTCATTGGGAAGCTATGCACCAATGCCAGTGCCTAGTCTACCTTTCAAAGCAATTTTGAGACTCTTTCTGGAACGGTCATTGCACATGCAGGCTCAGTGGCAGGTTTGCCAACTTAATTGTATGGTTCTCTGTGAGGGAGTGTTTAGCCAGTAGACAAATAACTGTATTGGAATACCCTCCCTACTCATCTAGCCTCCAATGACTTTTTCCTTTACCCAAAGATAAGGAAATATTGAAAGGAAGACATTTTGGTGACATTCAGAACATGTGGGGCAATATGACAACAGCTCTGATGGCCATTCCAAATAAAAATTTCCAAAATTGCTTTGAAGGGTAGACCGGGTGCTGGCATTGGCGCATAGCTTCCCAAGGAGAATACTTTGAAGTTGATAGTAGTGATATTCAGCAGTGAGGTATGGAGCACATTTTCTAGGATGAGTTCACAAACTTAATTGGCAGACCTTCTATGCTACATCGGTATACAGATAGAGGCCCCTTGGGAGACAGGCTTAGCAACCAGCTTCCTAGAAGTCACAGCCTGGAAACTATGGAGCAGCTCTACTCTGCACACACAGGACCTCATGGCTCAGAAATGACTCCATGGCAATGAATCACAGTGACATTTAGCAATACTTGAAAATCCCTGAACACGTAACCATCTGCTGGTTTACTTTTTGCTCATCTTAAGCTCAGTTTGTTAGAAGTCTTGTGCATTTCTCATGCATCCCCCCACATAATTGAGACCATGGAATGACTGTGGTTTCATTGCAAAGGTTTTTTTTTTTTTTTTTCATTATGACTGAGTGAAAATGTACATTCCTGTATAAATTTACATGCCCACCTATATGCAGCTTCCACTGCTCTCCCTGCCCGGTGACAGCACACTATTCCTCTCTGCTCCATACATGTCTCATCCTCCCAACAGTCTCCTTTCCCCTCCTCTCCACCCACTCTCCTTCCTTCAGCCAAAGGTCAGCAGGATTAACTACTTTCATAGAAAGCTTCTAGATTACATTAGAAATTGGATATTATAAACACTTTCTTATGGTTGCATCTTGTGCTCAGCTGAAAAGATCGCTTTTCTTTCTGATCTTTAGCCATTGCTGAAGTGTCAACCTCTGTGTCCTTGTACGGCTTCCTGGATGCCATGTCCTGTAACTTTGTGCTTCAACTTCAGCGTGACAGCTGTTCAGATAGTTCTGGCTGAGGCTGTTGCATTAACCACCAAAAGAAGCAGACTTTTGGCAAGTCACACTTACTGTATGCTTGCTTCTCCTGGCTGCTGGCCTCCTGACAGGTTGCTTTGTTAATTTTATTAGGTAAAAGGTCCTGATGGTGGCTCCTTCTCCATAGATGGACTGCTACCTCTGTCACCCCAACAAGAGAGCAACCAGTACACTATTGATCTCCATACTTCACATTAGGACCCCCAAATGGCTGTTTTCCACAGACAGCTGTGGCGCAGTTAGGATAATCAAATCTATACCGGTGTAAGTGACTTCTGAACCCAAGCACAGATTTTGGTGTTGCTGTTAGCTGCCCAGGCAGCCCCTAACTTATTGCACAGTGGGAACATAACACTACCCATCTCAAATACAGGTTAAAGGCCTGTAATTCTCAGGTAATTAGTCAAGGGTTTGGATAGTTATTAAACAAACAAACAAAACATCTAAAATACATAATGCTTCCTAAGTATATGGGAGTCACTTTCGGAGCTGGAGAAAGACATGATCAATTATTAAGGGAAATAAATACGATTATATGATTTTAGAGTTGAATGATATAAACCTTTTTATTTTGCAGATAAAACTGAGGCTCAAAGACTTGTCTGAGCTTACAACGACTCTCATCTAGAAGCTTGTTGATCAACTGCCATAATATTTTTACCACACTTTTATAATTTGTATTCTGAAAGGCACGCCCCCAATTAGAATTTCAACAGCCAGTTTCCAAAAGTGCAAATTACTTTTTCCCATTTCCAGTCTTTGCAGTGTGTCCAGTAGAAATTTTTCTGCTTCAATTTCTTCACATTCTTACTTGATTTTCATAAAAATATCCATGAGTTCTATGATAGGGCTATCTGACACCTGTAAGGGTTTTGGAGATGTTAAGAATAAAATCATACACAGCAAATCAAATAGTAGATATGTCTATAAATAGTCCAGGCCATAACAGTTGGCCAACTTGCTCAGATTTTAATAGGACTCAAAACAGTAAAAAGAAATTAGTCAGAAGATCTTCAAGGTACCAGACAAGAGCAAAATGCAACATGACCTGTTATTCTATTTATATACCTCTATCTGAGGGAGGCAACCTGGTGGCACAGTGGTTAAGTCCTATGGCTGCTAACCAGAGGTTGGCAGTTCAAATCCACCAGGCGCTCCTTAAAAAGTGCATAGAACTGACTCAACGGCACTGGGTTTTATCCAACGGAAGGAACCTTAGTGGTGTAGTGGTTAAGAATTGGGCTGCTAAGCAAAGGGTCAGTAGTGCAAATCCACTAGCTACACCTTGGAAACCCTACGAACACTTCTACATATAGGATTATGATAAATCAAAATCAACTTGACAGCAATGGGCTTTTGGTATTATTTGAGGGAAGGTCAGTGAGTGATGCAAACAGTCTGTGCTTAACCAACCTAAAGGTTAAGAAGCCTGGTGGCATAGCAGTTAGCCTCTCAGCTGTTAATCAAGAGGTAGACAGTTCAAACCCACCAACCACTCTATGGTAAGAAGATCTAGTAATCTGATTCTATAAAAATTTAGTTTTGTAAATGCTAGGGAGCAGTTCCACTCTGTCCTAGAGGGTCGCTAGGTACTGGAACCATCTCAGTGGCAATGAGTTGACCTGAAGGTAGATGGTGCAAACTTAAGACTGTTTTACCACTAAAGGAAGGCCTGGCAATCTCCTTCCATAAAGTTCACAGCCAATAAAACTACAGAGGAGTTCTATTCGGTAACACGTGGATTGTCAGGAGTCAAAACTGACTCAACGGCAGTAGATTTGGTTTTAGTTTTATATCTGGTGTGTGTCTGTGCATTTAGGGGTCTGTGATAGGGAGAATCTGGACTGCATTTTCAGCCATCCATACTGTACTTATAATTCAACACCTGAATGAGATCATGCTACAAAGAATCTGTGAGCTCTGTCTGGGGTCCCAGAGACCTGGGATCAAATCCCTGCTCTGACCCTTAGCTGCTGCATGGTTCGGGGATGGTCCTTAATTGTCCCAAATTTTGATTTCCTCCTTTGTGACAAGGAAGGAACCCTGTCTCCCTGCCAGGGGCCACTGTGAGGATGAAATGAGACAGTGAAAGCACAGCACCTGGTGTTCATAGAGGACCCATCAGTGCGGTATTCACTTTTTTTTATAAAGTTAAGACTGCTCTAATAAACAGGAAGAAAAACACAAACAGTGCTGCGCAAACCACATGGTTGATTTCGTTTCTTTGTAGTCTAATACCCAAGCATACCATAAACCCCTAAACTCCCAGGGCAGTGAAATTTCTCCTAACAGAATCTGAAAGTCCACTGGGTTTGAGAAAGTCCTGCACTTTGGGAAACCATGTTTGATACAAGAGTTCACAAAACAATTCTTGGCCTGGGTCACTTTTGACGCCCTGAGATTTTTTCTCCCTGTCTTTCTTTCCTCTTTTACCTCTCTTCCGCCCCCTCCCCCTGCCTCACTTCCTTCTAGCACTTCCTTGATAAATCTACAAGCAGAAATCCAATTTCTTTTTTCAATAGCAACAGGTTTAGGGAGAGTTATGGGCAGATGAAGCCCAAAGAAGAGGAAATTCAATCCACACCCACAGTCCCACCCTCTCAGCCCCAAAGAACACTGTCTTCTAACCCCTAACACGACTTTCCTTTCCTTTCTGGCTCTGATTGTTCACTGGTTCGGGGAAAGGGTGAAAGGCCATGGGCAGAGTCACCCTAACTGCACAAGGAAATCTCGAAGTAACACAAGGACATTGGGGAAAACCAATAAAGAAAAAATAGCCACACGAAGGAAAAACTGCTGCCAAAAATTGTTATTGAATCCCTTCGGATTTATTTATAACATACCGTTCTGCATATAACTCTGGAGCCAAGCAGACCTCTAAGCCAGCCTGTGGAAACCAATTTGACATTTCAATGGAAACTAAAGCTGTGTCTCTGTGATGCCAAGATATCTGGACGAAAAGTGAAAAACTGAGTCAATAAACAGTATCTGCTAAGCCTATTATCCAAGTGAGGCCTTATGCCAGACACTGATAGAAGAGTGAGTACAAAGACACGGCCCTTCTCTTCAGAAAACTTGCAATACAGTAGATGAAAAAGAAAAGATTTGCCTTGGAATCAATTCTAAGTCATGGTGACCCTATGCTTGTCAGAGCAGAACTGCTCCCCATAGAACTTTCTGTGACTGATTATGAAATACATTGCCAGGCCTTGCCTCTGAATTGTCTCCAGGTGGGCTTCAATCAATGGCCTTGTAGTTAGTGTCTAGGGTATTAACCATTTGTAGTACCCAGGGACTTCACAGCATGAGAAAATAATAACAACCTCCTGGCTAAAATATCAGCCTGCTGTGACCTAACTCCCTGATCATTCATTATTTCCCTTCAGAATCCCTATTGCTATTTGACATCTCTATCTATATTCAGAGTCGATAGGTAGGTAGCTGACAGATATCACGTATAGATGGTCTCTGCAATTACAGACCATTTCAAAGATATATTTGACACACTGAACACTAATGACCAAAGAACAGACAGGTTATGGAAGGACATCAAGGACATCACACATGAAGAAAGCAAGAGGCCATTAGAAAGGCAAGGGAGAAAGAAAAGATTGAAATGGATGTCAGAAGGGACTAAAACTTACTCTTGAAAGCAGAGGAGCTAAAGCAAATAGAAGAGATGATGAAATAAAGAGATGAACAGAAGATGCCAAAGTATGTCACAAGAAGACAAAGTATTATAATGACGTGTGCAAAGACCTGGAGGAATGAAAACTGAAAGGGAAGCACATGCTTGGCATTTCTCAAGAACTAAGGGAACATTTCTATCCTTGAGTTGTAATACTGAGGGAATCCAAGGGGAAAATATTAAATGACACAGAAAGCATCAAGAACAGCTGGAAGAAAGATAAAATCACTCTATCAAAAAGAATTGGTCAACACTCGGTCTTTTTAGGAGGTAGCACATGATCAGGAACCAATGGTATTGAAGGAAGAGTCCAAGCTGTAATGAAGGGACTGGCAAAAACAGAGCTCCAGGAATCAATAGATGGAATGTCAACTGATGTATTTCAACAAACAGTTGCAGTGCTTCAGGTGCTCACTTTTCTGTGCCAAGAAATTTAAAAGAAAGCTAGCTGGTCTACCACTTGGAAGATAACCACATGAATGCCTATTCTTAGGAAATACGATCCAGTCAAATGTGAAAATTACTCAACGATGTCATCAATATAACACATAAGTAAAATTTTGCTGAAGATAATTCAAAAGTGGCTACAGCAGCACAATCACAGGGAACTGTCGGAAATTGAAACCAGATTCAGGAGAGGGATGTCATTGCCAATGTCAGATGGATCCTGGCTATAAGCATACAACATCAGAAAACTGTATTCCTGTGTTTTATTGACTATGCAAAGGTATTCAACTGTGTGGATCATAACAAATTATAGATAACATTGTGAAGACTAGAAATTCCAGGACACTTAACTGTGCTTATGAGAAAACTATGCACCAGCCAGGTAGCAGTCATTTCAACTGAGTGAGAGAGATACCACGTGGTGGACAGACAGAGAAGTGACGTGTCAGCATTACGTCCTTTCACCAAACTTATTCCTTATGTATGCTGAGCAAGAAATCTGAGAAGCTAGACTATTTAAAGAAGAAAACGTCTTCAAGATTGGAGGAAGACACATTAACAGACTGTGTTACACAGAGGACACAATCTTTGTTTGTTGGAAGTGAAGAGGACTTGGAGCACTTCCTGATACAGATCAAAGATCACAATCTTCAGTACAGATTAAACCTCTACATTAAGAAAACAAAAGTCCTCACAACTAGACCAATGAGCAACATCATGATAAACAGAGAAAATATTAACATTGTCAAGGATTCCATTTTACTAGAACACACAATCAATACTCATGAAAGCATCAGCCAAGAAATCAAACGACACATCACATTGGGCATATTTGTTCTTCTCTGAAGTGTTAAAAAAGCAAAGGTGTCACCTGGAAAATTAAGTTGCCCCCAACTCAGCCACGGTGTTTCAATAGCCTTGCCAAGCCAAGTGCCTTACATGCATGCAAAAGCTGGACAATGAACAACGAAGACCAAAGAACTGACACCTTTAAATTGTGGTGTTGGTGAATGTCAAAGACACCATGGCCAAAAGAATGAACAAATGTCTTGGAAGAAGTACAACCAAAGGATGGGGACACTTCATCTCACACACTTAGGACATGTTATCAGGAGGGATCGGTTGCTGCAGAAGGACATTATGCTTGATAAAGTGGAAGGCCAGTGACAAAGAGGAAGACCCTCAGCCAAGTGGACTGACACAGTGGCTGCCACAATGAGCTCACGCGTGATTGTGGGCATGGCACAGAATTGGGCAGTGTTTAATTCTGCTATATATAGGTTGCTATGAGTCAAAACCTACTGGACAGCACTTGATAACAACAACGACTTATCTATCTAGATAGACTTTCTCTGCTTGTTTCTTGGTTTACAGACAGTCAAGAATGTAACTGCCACAAGAATGTAGCTGCCACAAGAAAGCATGCTTGGCTGTATTCACTACTAGGTCCCTGGTCCAAGGATTGGGCCTGACACAGAATGGATACTCATTAAAAAAATAATAATGATAATAATAATGACTTAGTGACATAGAGTAATGAGAAACTAATAGTAGAAGTCATGAAAATCTTCAAGGATAAAGCACACCTTCCCACTCAACCCTGAGGGACCGAATTTGAATGAACAAGAGGAATAGTATTCTTGATACGGGCATTCAGTGAATTCGAATGAAAAGGCTAGATAATGATAGCATTGGAAATAGAGTTGGAAGGAAAATTCCCTCTCTCTAAAAGAATCTGTAGGGCACCAAGGATTGACAGCCTAGAGCTAGGCAATTGTTAGGATTATTTCTGCATTGTACAGGTGTCAACATCATTCAAATATGGCCTCCAAGTATTTGTCTTATCCCTGTAGGAGTCTGCAACCTAGAACTTTCATTCCAGGAATGGATTCTCATTGTTTAACACTATAATTGGAACTTAAACTACATGCACTTCAGGCGAAGAAAAGTGACTGTTGATGCCTGGCTTATGCCCTGGCTTCCAGGTGGTCTCCAACCTCTTCTGTCTTTCATGATTTACGACCACTTGCAATGTTAACTCCAGTACACACTTATTGAAACCAATCCCATGTTAAAACCAAAATCAAACCCGCTGCCCTTGAGTGGAGTCCAGCTCACAGCATCTCCACAGGGTTTCACAGGCTGGAAGTCTTTACAGACAAAGATTGCTTCATCCTTTCTCCTGAGGAGCCCCAGGCGGCTTCGAATCACCAACTTTCAGTTAGCAAATGTATGGATTTAACCCCTGTACCACCGGGGCTGACTGATCTCCATTTAGTTGGTTCAAACAAACAAAATAATTGAGGCTAGAAACCCTGACTCGTGTATGCTCCTGCAGCCAGCAAAGCCCCGTACACACAGAAGGCCCAGCCTATTCTTTTGTGATGACCAGAGATCCTAAACACAGGTCCCGGCTCAGCAGAAGCTGATAAAAAAAGTTAATTCTCACTGTTGCTGAAGAAATCCGTTAGTTTAATAAACAGCCCAAAATTAGAAGCCAAGAATCTTATTCATGTCTTATTTAAGCAGGGGATCTCGGAAATGAAGTACTCATGTTATTCCCATTTTAAAACTTGCTGGCTGCTATTATTTATACCTGTATAATGTTTCTAACTATGCGCATCCATCACTATGTATGGGCAGTAAGGTCTAGGTTTAGTCTGAGCTATGTTAAAAATATGTAGTAGCAATGGGTAACATGGGTAACAGTGGCCTGTTGACAGGAATAAAGAAGCCTAGTTAATCCTGACTTTGGACCATTTAAGTACAACGCAGAATAAACACACCTTCACCGCTATCTTGCAGCTCAAATAGTTTGCTATTAATTCCTCTGTTGAGGCAGTCATTTTTATATACAGAAACAGTTGAGCCACAGCATAAACTACCACGCTGGTGTAAACAAACAAACAAACAAAAAAAAATCCACAGTGGTATTCTACAGCCCTTTCTCTATTTTGAACTTCTCTTTTTCTTGTTATCTCTGAATTCAAAGGTTTAACTACTCCCAGAATTCTGCACACACTGTGTAGTTTCCCTGGGGACTCGAGGTCAATTTGCCTACAAACAATTTGCCAATGTATAATTAGCCAAAGGGCAATTTCTCAAATGGCAAATTCACTGAGAGCAATTCCCTGAATGGGATGGCTGTTTGTAAATTGCCTTTTGATAAAATGGCTCATGTGCTTTGCTGGATGACTGACCTCATCCACTCAAAGTGATTTAACTACCACTGGTCTACTCACCTTTCCCACATTCAAATCACTTAATTGTACAACCTATAAGACCCATAGAGAATTTAAAACTAATACATCTAAATTTTAACACAAAATCTCCTTCTCAGTTCTTTATTCCAATTTCAGATCTCAACGACAAGCATTACTTGTTACCTACCCAATTTCCCATGTCAGAAACCTTACTAATTCTAGGTCTATCCTCTTCTCATGCTCTGCAGCCAATCAGTTGCTTAGTGCTGCTGACTTTAACCTTCTAATTGAGCAAGAGAATGAAATCTTCAGATTTTTGTTTCCCATAGGTTCACAATATTTCTCAAGTCAATTACCTTCTCTCCAACATTGCTATCTACTGCTTAAGGTCAGACCCACCCTGTCTCCTTTCAGGACTATTACAATGATGTCTTAACTAATGTACTACCATCTAATTTTTCCTGTCTCACATAACTCCTCTCTTCTGCTAATGCAATCAACTACACGTTCATGCTTGAAATTATTTACAAGCTTCCTATTGCCTTTACCAGTGGTTTCCAAAGTTTATTCCATGAAATACAAATCCCGCAAGTCGGTCTGTGCTTAAATAAGGCTGGAACATGCCACATACTCTACTGACCTCTTGGAACTTCACAATGTCAAGTGACATCTTAAAGGCTAACGTGACTTGAAGTAAAAAAATTACTTAACCTTATCTAAACTCACAGTTCCCACACACATTTGAGTAACAGGGTTGTCTTTCCCAGGTGTCTTTTCCAAATGAGACCTACGAATAACTAGAGAGACACACTGTGAAGATGGTGATGATCTGATCAAACACAGTGACCCAATCACGCTAAGGAGGGAAAGGGTTGACCCACCCCATCGCCCCTGCCTCATATTCCTGTATTGTCCAGCCCATGCCTGAACTCAAAAAGTCCTGAACAGCCTGTAGCTCCTGTCAAGGACCTTATTCCTTCCCCACATGCCTTTGACACTTCACTCCTTTACCTAGACTGCCCTATTCTAGACCCAGCCCCGTTTCCAGCTTCTGACTAATTCCGACTTGTCTTTCAAAACATGTCTCAGATTTCAGCTCCTTTAGTAAACTTTTTATGACCTTTCTAAGTTAGCTTTGGTTTCTTTCACTGTGTCCTCATATATTACCGACTTTTAGCTAAACTATCTAATTTTATTTCCCCAGTTTGTGCAATCTCCTCATGGCCCAAATCATTAGTACATAGTAAGTGCTTAAGAAATAACAGTGGAACTGTAATAAACTGGCCTAAATGAAAGTAATAGACGATGAAATCATAAACCTTTTAAAAATGTGTAAAAGATCATAATACCTAGATATTTCAAAGCTACACTTAAAAATATTTTATTTTTCTGAAAAAACCTATAGTATGCATCTTATTTCTTCATGTAATACCATATGTTTATGAATGTTGTTAATGATTTCTTATGCATTTCTCCTTTTTTATTTGTTTGTATCAGATATCTACATTTATTTACTAAGAATGAGGAAGAGAAAGAAACCCAGGAAATATTCTCTATAGCAACATTTTTCTGTGGAAATTAGCAATACCGCTTTGGATCTTAAAATGTAAACACCTACAATCGAAGTGAGGACACTGAATCTGTTTTTGCCCAACATTATTTCAACAACAGCTGTTCTTCATTGTATTTCCCTTGGACCTACTGAACCTGTTTGGGCCATGAAGCCTCTATGCTTAGCTGTATATAAAAGATGACAGCTTTTCTTCTGGATAAAATTCCCTGATTTCACATGTTTCCTCCCCAAAGCCCAGCCCCCTAGTATTCAAGATCTGGCACTCCAAGAGCAAGCAGAGATCATAAACCAAGCTTAATATTCTTAACAATTTATTTATGAATCTAAGCTTTACCTATTGGTATGATGTATAGCAAATGTTTGAGCTGAATACTCACCAACCTTAACTTACTTACCTTGCATGCAAATATATATTCCTCATATTTATCCTTTCACTGATTTGTTCTAGCTCCTCTGCTGTCATAAAAATCACAGTGGGATAATCATAGTAATAATAATACCAAAAATAATAGCTACATGTATTGGGTACATGTATTGTGTAAGGTACTATGCTAATTCATGTATGTGCATTATTTTATTTGACGTTTACCCACCCTTGTGATGCACATGCATCAGCATCTCTTTTGACACGTGAGGACATCAGGGCTTGCAAGTCTTAGTACCGCATCTGAGGTCAGACAGCTAGCGAATGGCAAAGTCATGGTTTGAATCCAGACAGCCTGTCTCCAGAGAAGCGCCTGTGCTTGGTTACCAGGCAAAACAGCCCCGTCAGTCGTCACAGTATCACTCTACCATCAAACTTTCCGCAGAGATGTTCCTTGCCCAACCACTGTCATGCTGTATCCTAAACAGCACTGAGTAGGAACCACTTCAGGAATTTTTCAAAGCGGCGAAGGCTTAGGAAATCACATTAAAGTGTTTATTTTTTTTGAGTCAAACAACTTTGGAGTTTGTGGTGCCGGTGAGTGTTCAATGCATATTAACTGATTGTAGTTAATGGTAAACTGTAGTTAATGTGGTTGTACAGTGTGACCTTTGAGGTACCTTCAACCAAGAGATTCTGTGATTAAAGAGGTAGCTTAATCTAGTTATTTCTAGATTGCATCTCCAGACTGTCTTTCAAATATCATGTTTAATTCAAGCTATTTTCAAAGGAGTGCTAGACGACTGAGCAAGACACTTAACTATATTTATACCAAAGTAAAGAGTACACCTGAAGGAGAGTGGCCAGGTGGACACATATTTTGGCCCTACTTTTATCCTGTGAGAAAATGGAACCCAGAAAATAAAGCGAATGTGTTGCATGGTATTACGGAAGGACAGGAAGGAAAAAGTTCTAATTTATTCAGTTGTGGTGTAACACATGGGAAACTCTGGTGGCATAGTGGTTAAGTACTACGTCTACTAACCAACAGGTTGGCGGTTCAAATCTTCCAGGCACTTCCTGGAAACTCTATGGAAAATCCTATCTAACCTATAAGATCATTGTGAGTCAGAAGCAACTTGAAGGCAGTGGATTTCGTTTTTTTGGGGGGTGAGGTTGTTTGGGTATCACACATGGAATTTTCTAGCTAAGATATTTTAAACCATCATAAACATTTTTTCATATACCCTACATTCTGGAATTTGCTTTCCTAGGAATCTGATCTGTGCAGTAAATTATGGGAGATTCTGAATGCACAAAGAATGTCATTTCCCAAGGCTCATCATGTTCATTTCCTGCCCTGCCCTGTCACCCTGGCCCACTTAGCCACATAGCCTCCCCACAGGTCAAAAACAAGATCACTTGAGTAGTCACTTTATTTCCTGGCTAATTTATTAAGGTAGCTTCTTCGGTTATACAATATTCCCAACCCGAAGATCACATACTGGCAAGTGAAAATAATCCCCTTCTTAATTAACAAGAAAAAAAAAAAATCAGACCTAACTTAAGCTATTTGACCACTTCGACCTGGTCTTAGACCTTGTTCACATTTCCGTGAGCTTAGAGTTGAACTCCAAATCCCACTCTGGGTTTAAGTTTTGTTTAAATTACTGTTCAGTGGAAAAGAATCATTCTTCTAGCCATCCTGGAATTTGAATGCCAGTAAGGTGATAAGCAGGTGCCAAGGTGACAGGCTCCTACACTACAACATGACACAAAGTCCACTGACACATACACAAGACTGGCTCTGATCTTTTAAGAAAGGGTCGAAATGTTGTGTACCAATTCCTCCACCCAGAATGTGTCGCCTTCCCATGGGAAGCAACACTTTCACAGGAATTTTAGAGGTGGGTCAACCACTGACCTGAAATTATATCTAAGTCTAGGTCCCTAGGGTCCTAAAGGAAGCATTTACAGCAAAACAAAAAAAGAAAAAAAGAAAAAACATCTTACATAAGTCAGGGAAACTTCTAGTAACAATATGGTCATTTAGAAAAAACAAAATTTGTGCGAACAGAACAAGAAAGTACAGCAACTGTTTAAACTCCTGATGGAAGTGTGCCAGTTTCAATCTGCTTTAAGGTAGATCTTCTGGTGATTACAAGCACCCTTCTGAAAAACACAAGATCTCGTTTCAAATCCCATCTCTGTGTCTCGATGGTTGGTGACCTCGGATAAGTTAAAGAAGTCTTGCTTTCCACAATTACAGCTCATAGAATGATCATGTGGTCTAAATGTGCTAATGTATTCAGAAGTTCTCATTACACTGCTTGGCACGTTGTGAGTGCTCAGTAAATACTGGCTTCCTGATCTTGCCCTCTCAAACCAACAATCATTGAGAGTCTACAATTATCAGAGAATAAGCTATGGGAAACCAAGAAGAACTAAAAGTAGGGTAACAAAATGGTGAAAGAAAAAAAAATTGTATGCTTTTTTGGTTTTCTGCATGAGTATGTTTGCGTGTGGAAACCCTGGTGGCACAGCGGTTAAGTGTTAAGGCTGCTAACCAAAAGGTCGGCAGTTCAAATCCACCAGGCACTCCTTGGAAACTGTACAAGGCAATTCTACTCTAATTATCTAGGTTTACTATGAGTTGGAATCGACTCAACGACAGTGGGTTCAGGTGGGTTTATTTATGTGCGTGTGTGTGTGTAGATGTGCATACGCATTTCCTTGGGTATTTTTCCACTGACCCTGCTTCCTCCAATGGCTTTGTAAAGTGCTCTAAAACTATATGCCATAGCTGCAATTTATTTTAATTGGCTTCTACTATATAATGATTAAATAGAGGTTGATTAATTTTCTCTGCCAAAAAGTTATTCTGAAAGTTTATGAGACATATATAGACTTCAGCTGTAACAAAATTAAGGCCCAGCCAAACATTTTTACACACGAGTCCTATCAGTGCCACGATTAAACTGTCTAAAGATCTTATTGCCTAGAAAAATTGATATGACTTGAGGTCCTTTTAAGAAAACAAGACCTCAAATAAAGTAAAATAAAATAAAATAACCTACTTATCCACTGAGATGGCCTCACCTCACAGACACTTGATTTTTTTCAAGGCAGCTTGAGTAATTTTGCTTTCTTTAGACATCAAGTGTTAGGGTCTTACCAGGACTTAGCAGCCTGTTCGTGCTTACTTATAAACTTTGCTGGGGTCATTCTAAAGACTTGGCAAAAGTGTCACAGATTGCTTTAAAACTCAGTGTGCATGCGTGTGTATGCACTGTGTGTTTTAAAGCCTACATCCTGAAATAGTCCATCTACAAATTAACATAGCAAAGCTTCTAAAAAACATATATAGGGAATAGCTTAAATAATATCTATAAATGCACTTATAGACATATAGCTAAAGCTGAAAGTTTGATATATTAAACCAATAGCATAATTACACTGTCATCTGAACTCAGTATTTCAACATACAGTTTAACTTGCTGTTTTACCCAAACAGAAACTCTTAAAATTTTATTACCATTGACTCATTGGCCTTATCTCAAGGAATATTTTTTAAAATGTTACCAAAATTTGAGCTCTGAATCAACTTTCTTTCCTTATTTTGAATAATACCTTAATTTTAATATACATGCCATACATAGTGGAAAAGAAAGACAAAGAATTGATGCATTAGAAGTGTGGCACTAGTGCAGAATATTAATACATTGTGAAGTGCCAACAGAATATTTCTTAAAAGAAATACAACTAAAATGGTTTTTAAAAGCAAGGATGGCGAGGCTTTGGCTCCCCTATTTGGACATGTCATCAGGAAAGTCTCATCATCTCAGGTCAGTGAAAGTGAAGGAAACCGTCCGTGACAAGGGCTGACAATAGCCACAACGAAGGACTCAAACATATCAATGCTCGTAAAGACAGTGAAGACCTGGTCAGCGCTTCAGTCCGTCATACACAAGGTCACCACAAGTCCCAGCTGACTCAGTGGCAGCTAACAATAAAACCCAACCCTGGCCTGATGAGAATGGCCTGAGCTTACCACACTCACATCAGCTTAAGTCTAAAGTGACAGAAGGAATAGATCTGTCTCTAACACTTTATCTTAGATTTATTTGTGAAATAGGGGAGTGAAATGTTGCTTTCCTGAGTCAGAGTGGCAGTTCTATGCTGCCACTAACTAAAAGAAGGACCTCAAGTCACAATCCTTCTCTCTCTCTCTCTCTTTTTTTTTTAAGTATTTCCTTCTGAATATGTTTCTTTACAGGGTCTGTATATCTATGGACTCATGACGGTGTTTTGGGGATTTTTAGTACAGTTTAATTTGAATCCCATTTCATTTAGAATTTGTATCTGTTTGTTCTATGAGTGCTGATGAACTAAATAGATCTTCTATTTCTGCCCTATTTAGATTAGCTACTTTTTTCTTTCAATTTTCTTTAGTTTACTGTATTTGAGGATATACACAGAAAAATACACAGTTTCAGCAGTTTCTACACGTACAATTTAGTGGCAGATTGGTCTTGGAGTTATGCTGTGCAACCATTTTCATTTTCACCCTCTTCTTCTAACTTATTCTTCTCTTATTAACATAAACTCACTGCCCCCGAAGGTTCTTATCTAAGCTTTCAAGTTGCTGTTGCCAATTTTATCCCATATAGCTAGTTATAAAAAGAGTGTATTGTTGAAGACAGTATCACCAGGTTTTAAGAAAACTTCAAGTGATATTTTAGATTTAGGGTTTAAAGATTACCCCAGGGTAATAGTTTCAAGGGTTCAGTCATCCTCCATGGCTTCAGAAAGTCTAGATCCATGAGAATTTAAAAGTCTATTCTGCATTTCTGCTTTTTAATCAGGATTCTCCTATGGAATCTTTGATTAAAAAGCTGATAATAGCACCTGGGCACTACGCTATTCTTCTGGTCTCATGGCAAAGGAGGCAGTTGTTCACGGAGGCGATTAGCCACACGTTGCATTTCCTCTTCCTGCTTCTGATTCTCTGTTTTTCTCCATTGTTTCGGGTCAACAGAAACCAATTATTGCATCTTGGTTGGCTCTTTGCAAAGTTTTAAGACCTCAGGCACCACTCAATCAGCTAGGAGGTAAAACAGTCAATTACCTGGATTTCCCATGAAATCATGTCCCTAAACCTCCAAACCAAGGAATCAAATTCCATGAGGTTTTTGGTTGTATATAAAGAGCCTCAGCAGCTTTAAAAAAAAATAAAAATAAGCAAATCTATCACACAACTTTTGCCAGTTCAACTTTTTTACAGGTGTACAACTTATTGACAGCAACTACAATCATTGGCTGCGCAACCCTTAATCAATGCAATTTTCCATCACCATCAGCCCTCCTCTTCCCCCTCCCTCTCTCCCCTAGCAACCACTAATAAACTTTAGTCTTCGTATATTTGCTTTTTCTTATCTTTTCATATAAGTGGTGGTGTACAATATTTGCCCTTTTATATCTACTGATTTTGCTCAGTACAATGTCAAGTTCCATCCATACTGTATCACATATGGAGACTTCATTTTTCCTGTTGGATGAGTGGTATGCCATTGAACGTATGTAGCAAATATTGGTTCTCTGTTTATGTCTTGAAGGGCATACAGTCTCTCTCGATATCAGTTTAGTGTTCTCATTCTTAAAATAAGAGGATCAGACTGTAACTGAGGACTAAGTCCACTCCAGTTTATAAACTCTATACTTCATCAGTTCAATTAACATAGCTAATGTTTAGCCGTTTGACTAATGCAAAAAAAAAAAAAGTTTTAACTTAAAATTTAAATATTTACACACTTCAAGAAACCTCACTGTGAGTGAATATTTGAGTTGAGGTTTAGAAAGTTTCTTTAAAAATACTTCTTACTGTGAGTCAAGTCCATGTAGGTACCTGAGAAAGTTTTTATTTTTGAGCCACTGCTTGAATGAAATAATTTTTCAAGTAGTGGCAGTATGTCAACGTGAATTTTTTTTTAATCAGAAATTTGAGATTCAAATTATGAGTTCACTGTATCATCATGGGTTAATTATGTAATCTCCTGGATTTTGATTTCTTCAGGAGTAAAGTAAGGATAATACGCACCTGCTGGAAGAAGCTGTAAGAGATTGCTGTAAGAAGTTTGGGTGATGTAGTGGTTAAGTGCTTGGCTGCTAACTGAAAGGCTAGTAGTTTGAACTCACCAGTTGTTCAATAGCAGAAAGATGTGGCCACTGGCTTCTGAAAAGATGATGTCCTTTCCTCCCTGAGCTTATAAACATGGTTAGGTTTCAAAGACCAAGTCTTTATGCAAAAAATTGGCATTTTTCAAAAGTGAAGAAAGACCACATCGGGGCACAAAACGGAAGAGGACTACATCATTACATAAGCATGAACAGCAAAATCATATAACTATCAAAACACTGAGAATCACGAGTCAGCTAAGCTGACACATAACCATTACAGCCAGTGATACTTTTATCTCACCCCTCAGTGTTCATTATTACAGACACACGTCATTGCCACTCAAAACAGTCAGATGGCAGATTTTTGACTATTGTCACAAATGCAAACTATTGGATAATGGACACAAGGAGTAAATGCATAGCCTTGGAAACCTAATTGGGTAGTTCTTCTCTGGTCTATGCAACTGCTGAGTCAGAGTTGACTAGGTGGCAATGGATTTTAAGGTTGCTGTCAAAACTAAGTGAGGCATGTACAGAATGTAGCACAGCTTGGTTCACAGTAAATATTACCCTTTTTCCCTTTTCTTCTAAGAACTCATATAGTAAAAAAAATAAAAATTCTGTTCTCAGTAGAAGCAAGAATGAAATGGATAAGGTGTGAAGCCCTTAAGTCTAGGGAAGCACAGTGTTATCAGAAAGCAGAAGAGTTCATACCCTTGGCTGCTAAGCAGGAGGCTGGAGGTTCAAGTCCACTCAAACTGGAAGAAAGGCTAGACAATCTACTTCTGCCAAACCAGCCACTGAAAACCCTGGGGAGCACAGTTTTACTCTGACAGGGGTTCTCCACAAGCTGAAATTAGAAAAGCTGGCCCAAAGTGCATTTTAGGGTCTTAGAGTCTTGCACTCAAATTCAGCCTTGGTCACTTAACTAGTTTTGGGACCACAGGCAAGTTATTTAAGCTCTTTGAGATGTAGTTTTTTTTCTCCTGCAAATCAGTTGTTATCAGGCTAAGAAGACTATAGTGTATTACCTAGGACAGGATTAGAACTCTCTATGTGACAGTTATTTTTATGTTCCCCAAAATCTAAACAGTGACTGTAACAGAGATAGAAACCAATGAGTACTGTTGAATGAATGAAAGCGATTATGATTGTTCCTTGTCTAATGAACACAATGCAGAATCTCTGTGTGTCTCCTGGGAGCAAGGCAAGCCCTGGAATCCCACAGCTTCCATGGGAAGGCATATCATTTTCCAAGACAACTTTGTTGACATGAGGACAATACCATGTAAGATATTTGTGTTCTTTTTATGGAATCAGCTAGGGATGTTTCATGTTTTGTACTTAGTTAATAAACTGTTGCAAGACACTTTTCATGGGTACAGATTTAGCTGCACATTGCTAAACTTTCTATTCTTTCTTTTTTTTTTCATTTTTTTGACAAGGGGGAGTACAGTAATGACTAACAACTTCAAGAAAGCTAAAATAAAAGTCAGATGAGATCCACTAGATATCTTGAGCTGACTGCACAAACTAGATCTGAAAATTATTTACCTACACGAATATATCCTAAATTAAATATTGAAACTTTATTAGATTAGCACAGCAGCAACAATAACAAAAAAGGACATTACAATATTTATATTATGCTGGGTAGATATATGTAGGATCTAAAAAATACCAAGAGTTCTATTACTGAAAACTTTAAAAGGAAGCTATCAGTTCAGACTGACATTTGAAACACAGCAATAATGTGTGGGCTCCCTCTGCTGGATCTGCAGCCTGTGAATGCCAGAGTCCTTACAACCCACTCACCTAATCAATTTGATTATTCATTTTGATGAACTAGGCACAAACAAGTGACGCTGGTCCACCGCAAACTCACAGTAAAACAGTTTGTAAAACACAGAAGCTGAAATTAGTTGGGAATTTTTTTTATTAATATTTAAAAATCAGGGTTTTTATTTCAAGTAGGAAACAACAGATTTATTTGTTTGTCTTATTTTGTGTTTTTAACATGAGGTAGACACCCTCTTTGGAGAGAGGTCACATGTGGTCCACAGTGCCTGTTGTCAGGGTAACCATGTCCTCTGTCTGTACATGTCAAGACAATGCTTATTTGGAGACAATCAGACTATCAGATGGAGGGAAACAGAGAAAATGCAAATTATGATGTTCTTGTCACTTTAGAAAAAACCTACATGATTAACCTGCTACCCCATTCAGAGAAGTTTTCACCGTAATAATGAGTTTCTTTTAACATTACAAATGTTTGTATCTTCCTAAAATAGCTATATCCTGGTGAGTAGTAGGCCCTTTATGTCTTTCTGCTGGGGACTTTACTTATTAAACTGAGAAGGAGATGTGTGGACAAATTGTTCTACTACAAAAATAGAACTTTACTCTTCCTTGAGTCATAAAATACTTATCCAAAACTCTATTAAAGAAAATATTATCCCTTTTAGTTTGTGGCGCATGTCTGAATAAGAGCTCTATTTTTTTTAAAGTCCAATACTCCTAAATTTAGATGCTGTGTTAACAAGTTGTTTGCTGAAGACAGACTATAATTAGTATAAGGATTACTGAGTTCTACTCTGAGAATGGCAAGATATTGGTTGGTTTTGTCTGTGCACATGAGGCACAAAACCAAAACTTGTTGCCATAGGACTGGAGATTGACCCATTCCTTCAGTGCAGGTTTTTGTAAGGAACTACACAAAATTTAAATATAGAAGTGAATGCTCATCAGTTCATGTGAAACTTGCGTTTTAATTGGTTCGATCTCATGGACTACATTATAATTATTTACTTTTTCAGTTATGAAATTTCCAAACTATTAAAAACAGCCTAACGTCATAGGTATTGATAGTGGTCCCTATATCGGGGATAGCCACATACTCAATACATCTAAAAATCATTTCTTTGGACAAGTAACCAAAACCATACTATGAAAAAGCTAAAGCCACTGTCATTGAGTCAATTCTAACTCATAGCGACACTATAGGTCACAGTAGAACTGCCCTGTAGGGTTTCCAAGGACAGCCTGGCAGATTTAAACTGTCAAACCTTTGGTTAGCAGAGGTAGCACTTAATCACAATGCCTCCTGGGGTGTAGTGGCCAAGTGCTACCTCTGCTAACCAAGAGCCTGGCAGTTCCAACCCACCAGGTGCTCCTCAGAAACTTGACAATGCAGTTCTACTCTGGCTATCGATTCACTATGAATTAGAATTGACCTCATGGCAGTGGGCTTGTTGTTTGTTTGTTTGTTTGTTTGTTTTTACCATAAAGTGGAAAAATCTAAGTTAGGAGCTTCAGGGTTGATACAGCTCATTCTTTTACTTTCGAAGGTTAAGAGCAAATTTCCACGGAGCTTTCATTTTTAGCAGTCTGTCTTATGGTACATTATGTTACAGACAACTTCAAGAGAGCTTCATCAACAAGCCTTGTGACCTGATTTTAATAAGGTAAGAAATGAACTATAACTTCCTTTCATGTAGGTTTCCCGTTTGCACTTACTTCCCAGAGAACTTACAGAAACTAAGAAGAAAATATATGTGGGGAAAGATATGAACACACTATCAGTTGTAGAATGCCTTATAGAGTTGTTCCTTTTATTTTCAGGGATAATTTATAATTATTCATTTCATTCTCAAAGTGAATGATATTCTTAAAATGCTACTGATGAATTTTATGGCCATTCTATTTATAATCTCAATACTTCTGCCTGTATTACCTTTTGTTTTCTAGAACTTCACTTCCAAATATGCATATACAAGAGGTAATCCCTCCAGATACCAGTATACAGGGAATTATAGGATTCAGTTTGGGGAAAACTGGGTCACATCATATAGGGCAGTCTTTGAGGAGAGTCTAATGTACTTTCATATATTTAAGGCTTCTCAACTTTGCTTACTATAAATCCACTGCCATCGAGTCAATTCTGACCTATAGATAGAGTAGAACTGCTCCACCATTTTCCAAGGAACGCCTGGTGGATTTGAAATGCTAACCTTTTGGTTAGTAGATGTAGCACTTAACCTCTATACCATCATGGTTTCCTGGTTTGCTTACTCGAGTGTTTCTAAAATTATCTGACCAAACTACTAATCCTCTTATCACTTTTTACATGCCTATTAATATAATGAAAAAATGGAGACAAACATGTTAATAGTTACATGAGCTCTCAGTTTCATTTCACTGTATCCCTCCTGAAGAATAAAAAATATTTAGAGACAAAGGTGCTCCATTAGGAAGCCAGCTCCAAGAACTGTGCTAGAGAAAACCAAGGATGTTTCCAGTTTAAAATTCTAAAAAAAGTGTTCATAAAGCTCATGCCTAAATTGGTTGTTTATAATTTAAGTCTCATTTCCCTCCTCAACCCCACTGAATCTAGTTGCTCATTTTTGAGTGCCTACTATGTTAGAAGTATGCATTATTTGAGGATGCATAAGAGACTCCCAGTTAATTGATCGGGAAAATAAGACTTCCTTCCCCGATTTCTGAGCCCACTTACTCTGCTCTATTTTTTCCCACAGCACTTACAGGATTTTGCCATGCTGTATAATTTTCTGATTGATTGTATTTACTCTTTTATTTTCTCTCTTTCCAGCAAAAAGAAATACCTCAAGGGTGATATTTTTATCTGTTTTCATCAGTAATTTACCTCAGTATTAAAATAGTGACTAGTACATAGCAAGTGCTTTCTAAAACGTTCTTGAATAAACAAATGAATTCCTCGCACAAAATTTTAATTATGGGGCCTAGCTCACAATAGGCATGCTTTTTGAATGAACGAGTAGATGAACATATAAAGGCATTGATGTATCTGGTGGTATCTTGACACACAATTGGGAAGATCAGCGAAGGATAGCCCATGGAGAGTCTTTGATGTCGTTGACTGACTTTAGACTCAAAGTGACTATACAGGACAGAGCAGAACTGCCCCATAGAGTTTCTAAGGTTGTAATCTTTATGAAAGGAGAGAGCCCTGTCTTTGCCCCACAGAATGATGGGTGGGTTTGAGCCACTGACCTTTCAGTTAGCAGTTGAGTGCTTGAAACTCTGTGTCAGCAGGGCTGTTTGTTAATGGCCTAGCTACCATTTACTGTGCAACTACTACAGGGCATGTACATCAAGGGATAAGAACAACATCTTCCTCACAACAAACCCAAAATATCAATGTTAACTAGTCTCATGTTTTACTTCCAGGAACTAGAATCTCAAGAAGGTTAAATAACTTGTCCCAAATCACGTGTAAATTAACATCAAAGCTAGAATTCAAACCTAAGTCTCTGTGAGTTTAATATTTATATCTATCATGCTGCGTTTCTGTAGGGAGTGGGGAACCACAAAGATATGTCAACAATGAAGTAACATCTTTGCTTTGTGATTTACAAATAATTGTCACCACTGTAATGCATTATAGAAGTAAGGGAGTTACATCGAGTGGAAGGTGCTGGTAGGAGCTGGAATTTCAGCTTTAGAGCTCAGAATTGAGATTGAGGAAATAGATTCTAAAGCCATGCTCTTCAGTACAGTAGCCATTAGCTACATGAGACTACTGAGCACTTCAGATAGCATTGGTCCAAACTGAGATGTGTTCAATCCATGACATCCCACCCTACTCCTGGTACCAAATTCTGCCATTGTACCTTTGGAAGCAGATAGCTTGCATTCTAGGTTTCATAGTTGTAAAGAAATTTTTGAATTTTAGACTTGGAACTGGTTTAAGACTTCTATCATATGAGATGAATGTGTCACATACTTCAGTGATGTGATTTTTCGGGTGCCAAAGGGTGGGATGTCATGGATTGAATTCTGTCCGGCCAAAAATAGGTGTAGTCATGTGACTGGGCCATGATTCCCAGTATCTTGTGACTGTCCTCCATTTTGTGGTTTTCCTATGCTGTATGTTAAAGGATTAGGGTGGGACTGTAAATCCCCTTATAAGATCACCTCCCTGCTCTACTGTAAAGGGAGTTTCCCTGGATTATGGCTTGCCCCACCCTTAATCCTTTCATCCTGCAAGAGATAAAAGAAAACAGAAGCAGGCTGAGAATTGGGAACCTTGTACCATCAAGAAAGCAGCACCGGGAGAAGAGTGCGTCCTTCAGACCTGAGGTTCCTGCATGAATATGCTCCCTGGACAAAGACTGTTACAGTACCAGACTTTCCTCCATAGCCAACAAGGAGAAAGACTTCCCCTGGAGCAGGCTCCCTGAATATGGACTTGTAGCCTACTGGACTGTGTAAGAATAAATTTTCCTTTGTTAAAGCCATCCACTCTGTGGTATTTCTGTTAGAGCAGCACTAGCTGACTACAACACTGCTTTTACTGTTATTTTGTTATCAAGTTGATTCTGATCAAGTTGATGTAACTGAGAAGAACCTTCTTAGGATTCTCTTGGCTATAATTTTCACAGATGCAAATTATCAGGTTTTTCTTCCTCCTTTCTACTAGCTGGCCACTAGCCTCTGCTGTCTGGTGGATTCTGACCATATGGGTTGGAGTAGAATTGCTCCATAGAGTTTCAAAGGAGTGCCTGGTAGATCTGAACTGCTGACATTTTGTGCCAGCAGACATAGTACTTAACCACTACATCACCAGGGTTTCTTGTTTGCTACTAGGTGGGTTCAAATCACCAAACATTCTGTTAGCAGTCCATGGCTTAAACATTTGAAGGTGGCTGTTGTTGTTGTCGTCAGGTACCCTGGGGTTGCTTCCAACCCATGACAATCCCATGCACAACAGAATGAACCAGTGCCCTGTCTCACACCATGACCACAATCATCATTGTGTTTGAACCCATTCTTGTGGTCACTGGATCAATCTATCTCACTGAGGGTCTTCCACCTTTTCATTGACTCTCTACCAAGTATGATGTCCTTCTCCTCTGAATAGCGTGTCCAAAGTATGTCAGATGAAGTCTCACCACCCTTGCCTCTAAGGAGCTTTCCGGCTGTACTTCTTCCAAGACAGATTCGTTCATTCTTCTGACAGTCCATAGTACATTCAGCGTTCTTCACCAACACCATAATTTGAAGACATCAATTATTCTTCGGTCTTCCTTATTATCCATCTTTCACACGTGTATCAGGCAATTGAAAATACCATGACTTGGGTCAGGTGTGCCTTAGTCCTCAAAGGACATCTTTGCTTTTTGATCATATGCTGCCTCCTAATGTGCCTGAATGTCAACCATTTATTTTTGGTACAGTAATTCTATGTATTTCTTTAATTTTCTATTGATATCTCCTGCATTGTTCAATATTTTCCCCTTAGAGTCATTCAGTATTGCAAATAGAGGCTTACTTTTTTTCTCCAGTTCTTCAGCTTGAGAAATGCTTAATATGTTCCTTTTGTTTTTCTAACTCCAGATGTCTCCACATTCCATTGCAACACTTTACTGTGTCTTGTTGAGCTGCTCTTTGAAATCCTTTGTTTAACCCTTTTACTTTCTCATCTCTCCTGTTTGCTCTAGCTATTCTGCACTCAAGAACAAGTTTATGAGTCTCTTGTAACATCTGTTTTGGTCTTTTTGTTTTCTTATCTTTTCAGTGACCTTTTGCTTCCTTCATGTATGATGTCTTTAATGTCATTCCACTTCTCTGCTCTTCCATCATTAGTGTTCAATGTGTCAAATCTATTCTTCAGATGGTTTCTACATTCTGATGAAACAGAGTCAAGGTTGTATTTTGGCTCTCATGGACTTGCTCTAATTTCCTTAGCTTCAACCTGAACTTGTATATGAGCAATCAATGGTCTATTCTGCAGTTGGTCCCTGGCCTTGCTCTGAGCAGTGAGATTGGACTTCTCCATAGCTCTCTTTTCACAGATGTAATTTATTTGATTCCCTCTGGTGAGGTCTACATGTATAGTTATCATTTACATTGCTGAAAAAAGATACATGAAATGAAGAAGTCATTGGAAAATTCTTGCAAAACTCTATGATGCAATTTCTGGCACCATTTCTATCACCAAGGCCATATATTCCAACTCGTGGTCCTTCTTTGTTTCCAGCTTTCACATTCCAATCAACTGTAATTATCAATAAATATTGATCACCTGTTTGATGAATTTCTGACTGCAGAAGTTAGTCAAATTTTTACTTTGCTCATCTATGGCATCAGTGGTTGGTGTGTAAATTTGTATGACAGTCATGTCAACTGTGGTTACTAGGAAGTTTATAATTATATGGTCTTTTGGACAGAGCCATTCTATTTATTCTCCTAAAAGAGGTCTTTAAACTCTTAGATGGATACCCAAAATGGAGCTTAGAGTAAGAGTACAGTCCAAGCAAAGAGCTTCCAGAGAAGCCTGCATTTAGCAGTTGAGTAAAAGAGCATTTGGCAAAGAAGACAGTGACCAAAATGACAGTGCCAAAGAGACATGGCAAAACTGTCCCTATGATGTAGAAAGGCCTGCAAGAATGAGGACACAGAAGAGGCTGCCAGATTTGTTAATCAGGAGAATACTGGTTCATAGGGATTTCATACAGTGGTCGTGGTGGATGCTGATTTGAAAATGATGTTAGGAACAAGGATCCAAATACATACATTTTTAAGGGAATGAAAAATGTGACTCTGTGAATTTAGAATAAGAAACTAATAGAGAGGAAGAGATTAAAGACACAAAAGGAAGTAAGAGCATTGATCAGGAAATAGCAAGGCCACATCACCAGCTCTAAGAAAATAGCACTGCTCACTTCTGGTCCAGCACACAAAGCACTTGGAAGTCATCTTTTCTAGTTTCCCAAGAAAAATGCCAAAAAAAAAAAAAAAAGAATGACTCATCTTTGAACTAACAGAGAATTGAGGTCAAGAGGCAAACTGCCATCCTCAAAACTGGCAAGACAGACACGATGATGGAGAGAACTGCCAACAAACAGGAGCAGAAACTTTCACAGTTGGACACAGCACTGGGAAGGAAGATGTAAAGGGAACTTGGCTGAACGAAGTTGCTAGTGGTGTAAACTGGTAACAAGCTTGGCTACTAACCGAAGAGTGGCAGGTTCCAGTCCACCTGGAGGTATCTGTGAAGAAAGGCCTGACAACCAACTTCGGAAAAATCAGCCATTAAAAACCCTACTGAGCAGAGTTGTACTCACTCATAATGACACACACGGGGTCATTATAAGTCAGAACTGACTGGACGCAACTGTTTGATTTAACTAATTGCTAAAGACTGAGTGTGGGTGAGCTTGAGATTAAAAACTCCAGGAAGCCTATCCATAGGGAATCCCCATATTTTCCCGAGTTTTCTCCAGAAGCCCGACAAGCTTTCACTGTAAGACTCAAGGGGGAAAAAACAAACAATCCCCTCAAACTTTTTCAAAGTGGGAAAGTCATCATTCTGAAATAGTGACCTATTCTCCTTAATGAAAGCCTGCTCTCAAGGGACACTACTTTCCAGAGCACAGCAACAGAGGTTCTGTCACAATCTGATGAACGTGGTTTTCAGGGGCTAAATTTTGGAAGTAAATTGACAAGTCTTTCTTCCTGGTCTGTCTGAGTCTGGAAGCTCTGCTGAAACCTATCTACCCCTGGTGGTACTGCTGGTATCAGAGACACCGGTGATACAAGCTTCTGGCATCCTAGCAACATACAAGCTGCCACAGAATAACCAACTGACAGACAGGCAGAGAGGTGGTAGATGCTCAAACATACCAGCGAACATGAAGATGCACAGAAGCAAGCAACATTTCGTTCTGTTCCACGTAACATCCCTGTGGATGTCCGATCTGACTCCACAGCAACTCAGTGGCAACTTGCAATTGACATGGGAAAGCAAACAACCCCTACAGTGCCCACTTCAGGTCAATGGATGGTACTGGGTTGCCTCTCAATGTATTAGACCCTGGACTCTCAATATTTGTCGTTGACTACCCTAACTTTGGAAACCCTGGTGTTAACCCAAAGACTGGCAGTTCAAATCCACCAGATCCTCCTTAGAAACTGTATGGGGTAGTAGTTCTACTCTGACCTATAGGTTTGCCATGAGTCAGACCCAACTTGACAGCGGTGAGTTTTGAGTTAGGCTAACTTTGCTTTCGTTTCTATAATCTCTTCCATTCAACCACAATGAGCCTTCTGTTTACTTCTGGGATTGTGACTGATACAGTTCAGGACATTGCTAGCTGATATGAATGTACCAAAGTGAGAAATAAAAGGACAAAATTTTACAGAGTTAAAAATCACTGTAATCATAAAGGCTTATGACTAATGTGGGATCATTCTGCTATTTTTAGATATACTCTCTAAGTAATCAGAAATTTTATTTCAGAGGAATCTACTTAAAAGAGGAAAAAAGTAAACTAGAAAAAAATCACAAGGCAAAACCAGTCTGAAGAGACTCAGATATGGCAGGGATTTGAGAATTAATCAGTCTGGGAATTAAAATAACTATGATTAATATATTAAGTCCTCTAATGGAAAAAGTAGACAACATGCAAGAACAGATGGGTAACATAAACAGAGAGAGATGCAAACTCTAAAAAAAGAATCCAAAGGAAATGCTAAATATCAAAAACTGGCAGAAGGGGGGGGCAAAAGAGGGGCTCATCAGTGGACTAGACACGAGAAATCAAAGTAATTCACCTTGGAAAGGACTCAGCATACTTCTCTGAGGCCACCAGGAGGAAAAGGAAGTTCAGAATTTCACATCATCTTGTTTCCTCTTGTCTCTCTTAGATGGAAGAGAGTCAGAGGACTGAGGCTGAATTCAAGAACTTGAAAAGTGTGAGAAAGGCTTGGAAAAGACGCAGTGGCATGTCATCACTGCAGAATAATAAAAGATGGGGGAGTGAGCAGCGAAGGGCCAGTGGAGTTTAGACAGCATAAATATTCAGGAGCATCTGTTGACATAAGGATGCTGCTTTCTCCAGCTGAATTAAGCTTTCTGAAGCTTATATAGCACCGGGATTTGAAAAAGCAAGTGTGATCGAAAGGCATGGGACTCTTCTTTTGTTTATATGAACATAAATAAAATCATATGGAACAGAGTCCAGACTGTATAAATAGTCTTTCAAAGCCAGGAGGGAAGACTTTGGAGATGGGAAAAGAGTCAGCAGTCATTTGTATAGCAGACACCAGAGGCACCAAGCAGCCGCTGCGCAGGTGTGTGTGACTGGCTCCGCAAGGAAGGGCCTCAGCTTCTGCAGGGCACCCACATCACCAGGTCAGAGGCAGCGACTGGGCCAGGTGTACGTGTTTGGCTCCACAAGGAAGGGCATCAGCTTCTGCTGGCCGCCCACATCACCAGGTCAGAGGCAGCCAGACCAAACATGGGCTGCAGTCGACCTTTGTTCTCACAAATCAGCGTCATCGGGTATCGTGGTCATGACCTTCCTGCTCGAGATCTCCCCTTCCTGACGGTCTGCCCAGACATGAAGATAGCTTTGTAGCGACTGTTTAATGATCCCCTACGACTGTGTAAGCCAGCGTCTTACAATAAATCAATGGGCTGTGTGTGTCTCTGTGTCTGTGTCTGTACGTACGTTGCTGTTGTTTTAGGTGCCAGCTTGTTATAGCAACATCATGTGATAGTGTAGAACTGCTGCACAAGATTGTCTAGGCTGTAATCCTTACAGCCTGGGGTCGAAATGTTTAAGCACTCAGCTGCTCTGTGGAAGAAAAGACCTGGCAATCTGCTCCCATAAAGATTTCAGCCTGCAAAACCCTCTGGGGCAGGGCTTGAGGAGGGCACGGCTGTTCTGCCTGGCTTAATTCTCAGACGGATACAGGTTAGAGACTGCGGTCGGTTATCTGGAAATCCTATTAGAGAACAAGAAAGCCACTCTCCTCTGGCTCCAAGATATTGAACAAGTAAAAGGGGAGACTGATGCTTGAAATTTTCAGGATAATGATATGAGCTCCTTAATTTCAAAACTGAAATTCCACTGCAAATACCACTTGCCCAACATCCATTACTCCCAGTTAGCTCTTAATCTTGTACTTAGTGGGCAGTGATTCCCTAAACTCTCCAAACACAAATCTCGGCAGTATGCTATACTCTTCTTTTCCCCATGTCTTTAGTGCCATTTGCAGCTCTGCTGCCATTGCCATATATAAGGCCACTGTCATCTCTCACATAGCATTTTCCTGAGCCTTCTACATCGACTCCTCTAACTTCAGAGTTCCCACAAAGCTAATCAGCTACAGTCACTCTCCTGCAGAAACGTCTCCTTTGAACCCCATCCCTCGGGAAACATTTTACACTCATTAGCATAGTACCAGAAACCCTGGTGGTAGTAGATAAGTTCTACAGATGCTAACCGAAAGGTCGGAAGTTCAGATCTGCCAGGAACTCCTTGGAAACTCTACGGGACAGTCCTACACTGACCTGTAGGTCTGCTATGAGTTGGAATTGACTCAACTGCAGGGGCTTTTTTTGGGGGGGTGGTTTAACATAGTAGCTTTTGGTCCAAAGCTCTGGTCAGCATTTCTACATCTCTCACAACTTCATTTCCTTCTGCTGAACTTCTTTCTGATCATTCCTAAATGCTGTCATGCCTTTCAGAACTTAGTGACATTGCATGCACAGTTCCTGTGGCCTAGAATGCTTTCCACACCTTCTATCCGTTAGAAATGCCTGCTAATTTTTCAAGACAGGTTCAAGTGCTCCATCAGGCAGATTCCACCTTAGCTGGCCAGAGCACAGCCTCCTAATCTCTCTTCTACTTCCAACTGCACACTGAATAGTAATTATCAATTTACATGGATGTGTCTCATTTTTAAACTGCCCTCCTCTTGTGTACCATGACAGAGATGTACTGATACTGCTATGTCTGGCATCTAAGAGTGGCTTAAGATCAGTTTATTAAACAACCAAATTAATTGGTAAATATGGAGAAGAAGATTTCAGATGGTGGTTTTCATTTATATGATTATTGTTCAGGTCCCCAGGTTAGCCCACAGAAATCTGTTTTAACTAGATTATAAAGGCAGCCTTAAAAATACATTTGCTAAATACTGTATTCTATAAGCCTGATTACAAACAAAGAACAAATGGATTTTATGAGTTAGACCTATGTTATGGCCTGGCCTGGGAAGCCAATGAAAATTTATCCTATTATTTCTGCTCTACTAAAAGACTTGAACTGATGGTCCCACAGCCTGGAGGATCCCCTGGGAATACGGCCCCTAGACTTGCTGCTGTCCTTGACTGGATACCATCAATCAGTCCACTCTTCAGACAAGAACAGACTGGACTCGGGCACACAGTGTGATCATATAGTGTATGTACTTTATGGCTCTATGCATTTACAGGAGGCTGTCTTACTGGTCTCTTTCCAGGTAGGAGAAAATAGGGTGGGGGATGGACAGGCACTTGTTAGGTGGATGCTAGATACACAGAGTGAAAAGGAGGAGTGTGTAGTCACCAGGTCGGGAGAGCAGAGAGAGCTGCAGATAGGTGGGCATGCATAACTGATGTGGATGTCTACCTTTACTTAATCACAATAAGAAAAGAAAAAAGAAAAACAAATTATCCTAGTGTTTTGAGAGGAAATCACATTCCTACAGGAAATAGTAGGCAGAGTCAAGAGAATTGATTACGTTGACCAGAAAGAACAGAAAAAAAAAAAAAAGTCAGCAACTTGAGACTAGAATCTCAAGGACACAAAAGACTATGCAGCTGATAGCACAAGAAACTGCACCAGTGACAAAGCAGGGACTGCCAGAGAGGAACCAGGAGGAGAGCCTTAAAAACTCACTGGAAAATTTATACTATTAAAAAAAAAAAAAAAAAACAGCTATGTAATTTGGTTTGGTGAATTTGGACTTCACTGAATTTGGAGTGAATTTATATCAAATTCCTATACATCAAAGAGCTCTGGTGGTACAGTGGTTAAAGTGATCAACTGCTAGCAGTACAGTCAGTGGTGTGAAACCACCAGCAGGTCAGCGGAAGAAAGATACGGCAGTCAGCTTTGTAGAAATGACAACTTTGGAAACCCTGCGGAGTGCCTGTGAGCAGGCAGTGTGGGGTTCCACGTCCTTTCTCTCATCTCCCTGTTCTTCTCCACCTTCCTTCCCTTAACCAAAGTAACTTGTAAACTTTCTTGACTAAGGTCGTTCCAACTCTGCACAAGGCACTAGGCCTCAAGTTAGCTTCAAGGAGACCCTGGTATATTGGGGTACGTATCAAGAACAACTACAACAATTTACCCTCAAGGTGCTAAAGCAGTTGAGAGATTGCTTTGGCTACTAGAAGTCACTGACAGAGACAAAAACATAGGACCACAGAGAATTTCATTTTCTTTAGAAAGAGTATTTTGATGTATTATATATATAATTTTTATTATGCAGTCCAAAGCCAAGTGCCGAAAAACTTTACAGGGCAAATTATCTTCCTATTTGATAGTTTGCACGTAACATGCTTTACAACACTGGTGTTACTCCCCAGAATGTGTCCGCACTTTCCTCATTTCTCTCCTAGGTTCCCATTTCCTTTCATCCTGATTTTCTACCCTTTCCTGCCTTCTTGTCTTTGTTTTTCGGACATTGTCCTTTTGATCTTGGATAATTACTTGCTTAAAGGAACATGCTCCTCTTTGGTGTTTTTGCTTATTTTATGGACCTGTCACTATAAATTGGACTTGACTCCACGGCAGTGGCTTTTGGTGGGTCTATGGTTTGACTGGAAGTAATGGATTCCAGTCTAGTACAGAAGGATGTTTTAGGTTAATGTTATATTTGTATGGAGAGTCTATTTTACAAACGAATAGATTAGAATAGCAGGAAAAATACTGGGATGAAAGAATGACTCTGTTGGTAGTGTTACCAGAGTCTTAGAGGGTCAAAACTGGCATTAAGGCAGTGGGAATAAAGACGGGGAACACTTTAGATGAAAATGTAGTCAAAATTTGAAACACATGAGTAGACGGAGTTACCTGAATATTTCAAAGTGCTGACATGATTATTGGGCAGGGGTAAAGAATGCAAAAGGCAAAGTTGGTTGCCTGGGATTATAAAATGGCTTTACTGATGGCTGTTTGAGCTAATGGTGAGACCTACTACAGAAATAAATTGAGCACACCAGAGACATGAGGCAAGCAGTCAGATGAGAGGCTGGAAAAAGCCATGGAGTGGTGAGACGTCCCTGGAGAGGGCGATGGCACAGCAAACATCCTGTGAGTTCAGAGAACCAAACTGAAAGTGAGAACGAGGAAATGAAGGATCACGGAAATCCATTCCTATAGAGGTTGGAAAACTAGTATTCTATAGTTGGATAAGGAATTTGTTCATCCTTTGGTGGCTCTCTCTGTTTTCTGACAAAACAGACATGATTGCAGAGTAGATACCTCACTGCTCCTTTCACAAGGAAAACTGAAGCGGGCAGATGGCACAGAGCACAAAAGTAGCACCAATAAAAGAAGGTGACAACAGACTTGAACATGAACCCCACGTGTTAAGAGTATATCTCCCTTTTGAGTCCAAAGCATGATATTTGGTTACTGGAAAAGATTTAGTGGCGACAGTGCAAAAGAAGGCTATTGTCTTACCCACCCAATCAACATCAAGGAAGTCCAGGGTTGTATTATTGGACGTACTGGAGTTCTGAACCACAAAAACGAATTCCCACAGTTCCTCAAATCAAGCAAGACAAGAAATAGTTATGTTAATGTGATCATAAGAATATAAAACCCAACCCACTCCCACCAAGTCAAGTCCAACTCATGGTGACCCTAGAGGTCACAGGAGAGTTTCCAAGGAGCACCTGGCAGATTGGAACTGCTGGCCTTTTGGTTAGCAGACATGGCACTTAACCCACTATGCCACCAGGGTTTCCAGTAGGAATATAATCTTAGCCGTATTAGGTGCAAATCTTTATACTCCTAAATCTGAGTCTCACTGTAACTGTAATGAAGTTGTTTTTATTTGGAGGGAAATACTCATTAGAATATTATACTTTAACTCAAGTGAGCGTCTATCATCTATCTATACATGCCTATAGTTGTTTTTTTAAAAATATATTTTTCAAAAAACATAATGACTAGTTGACATCACCAGGTTGTTGGAGTCCTTGAGCAGCACAGAAGGTTCATGCCAAAAGGCTGGTGTTTGTGTCCACCAAGAGATGCCTCAGAAGAAAAGCCTGCTGATCTGCTCCTGAAAAAATCAGTCACTGACAGGCCTAAGGAACACATCTGTATTGTGACACACACGGGTTACTGTGCATTAGAATCCACTCTGTGGCATTGGTTTTTGTCAGCAGATTGTATCAATGGAGCAATTAAACCCCAGGGCTTCTACGGCCCCTAAACTTGGTGCATTCTGAACCTCTAGGTCATCCCACTCTGCAGGACTCATCTTCTCAGCAATCTCAGAAAGCACCTCAACTCACAAAAATGTGCCCTTTCAGCAAGGTTGTTCTGTAACTAATGATCCAAGAAATTCCCTCCTCTTGTCTCTAATATTTACCAAGAGCTACCATGTCTTCAAAAAGAAATTCAAATATCCCAAAACAAAAACACGCTACTTTGAACTCAGCTTCTATGAGATCAATTTGAAGCATGCTATTATCTACCAAAACTAGTATTTAGGTGGAGTTGGAAAATTGTTATGGCCCAAAGATTATCTTATTTAACTTAAAAGCGGGGTGGGTTCTTCATTCATTGGGATGGGTAACTTACCGTGATTCAGGATGATGTTTAAAACGGTAGAATTCCAAACTTTTCTACAAGGTCATACTTAACCTGACATTAAAATGTTTATGTTTAGATAAACCGGGACTATATAAGCAGTTCTCACTAATCCTCAAGTGGGCTATAGGATCAGCATGGACATCCCTTTATCACTCTTTGGCACGTGTGATACTCTATGACTTTTGGTGGATACACACACAGCAGGGTTCTCCATTCAATCCTTTCTTTCTTGAATCTGTATATTCCTGGTATCAGGTACTGTGAAGCCCGTATAATGCTTAGGACTGTACCTTGAGTATAGCAGTAAACATTCACAAAATGTTTGTTGAGTGTGTCAATTAATTAATAACTTACTATTCAATTAGATGTATCTCCAATGATGAACACTGAAGCTGTTCATGTAGACACTTGATAAAGACCACGTTAATGAACAAATAAGGAGCCATGGTGGTGCAGTGGTTAAGCACTTGGCTGTTAACCAAAAGGTCAGTGAGGCAAACACAGCAGTCATACCACAAAAGACCTGGTGATCTACTCCTGCAAACATTACCACCTAGGAAATCCTATTGGCAAATTCTACCCTTTCCAACAGAGTCTCTATGAGTCAGAATTCATGCACCAGCACAAAATAACAACAATGAATAAATAAGCAATATTACTCTTAGTAAATTCAAGGAATGCGAACTATGTAATTCAACTTCAGTTTTAACTATGACTATGTCACAAAAACAGATTACTGTGGAAACCCTGGTGGTGTAGTGTTTAAGTCCTATGGCTGCTAACCAAAAGTGTCAGCAGTTCAAATCTGATAGGCGATCCTTGGAAACTCTATTGGGCAGTTCTGCTCTGTCTATAGGGTCACTATGAGTCTGAATCAACTCTGTGGCAGTGGGTTTTTCCTTTTTTTTTTTTTTTTTTGGTATGTAATTACTAATATAATAGCTTTAGAATTTTTTCTCTGTACTCATAGCAGTCAGTGATTCTTCAGTTGTACCAAAATTAAATAGATTTTTCTATAAGCTTAAAGTTAAAAAAGAACACATATTTTAATGAAAGGGAAAGTTTAAAATTTAAAAGGTTTAGAAATGTGAAAGCCATGGCAAATGGTTTTTAGAAGCTGCTCTTCATTAGGAAAAAATATGAAAACAGTTTTTTTAAAGCTCTGATTATTATTTTTAAAGAATTTTTAACTGATTATACTTCAGTTCTAGTCAACCATTTAAGTCACAAAAGACTATCTTTATAGACAATCAAATTACTCCAAGAAAAATTTAGGGTAAAATCTCATTGCAACTCCATGGGACCAACTGTTTAGTTTGAGATTTACAAGCATCAAGAGAATCAGTAAATTATAGCTTTTTCATTTTTCTTGAGATTTAAGCAGCTCTGAATATTCTCTTCCAAAAGGAGTTATTTATAAGAAAAAAACACAGAAAGGCAGTTACACAATTGCACATACATTTACAAAAATATTTTAATTGTATCAGCCCATATACCAAAAACATCATTTATAACTTAATTCATGTAAACTTATTTTACAGGAAAGGTGTAATTCAATTTCATAAGCTATGGTAAAAAGCAAGTTAAAATTTTTGAGAGTATGTAAATAGACTTGTAATATAATGCCAGCTGTAATGCTGTAATGTAACATACACGTACAAAAAACCATGTTGAAATTACACGAAATTTCAAAAAGTAGCTACCTTGAACTTAAGCAATTTGAGTAGTAATGTGTGTGTTTATTTAGAAAATTTCTGACAGGCTGAACGAAGAATGGAGGCCTGGTGATGCAGTGGAGAAGAGCTTGGCTGCTAGCCGAAAGGTTAGAAGTTCGAATTCACCAGCTTCTCCTTGAAAACTCTGTGGGGAAGTTCTTCTCTGCCCTATGGGGTTGTATGAGTCTGAATCAATTCAATAACAGGTTTTGTTTGTTTTTTTTGAACAGAATAAATTCTATGAATTTGTTTCTAAATACAAAATGTTTTAGGGAAGGTTGAGAAATATGTACTGTCTAAATTGGTATTCCACTCCTATTCATATCTCACATGAATAAGTAGATTCAAGAAAACATTAAAAACAGATTTGTAGTATTTTGATGTGACTCAGGGTCATCAAAACTCAACTCAATTTTGCAACCTATGTCACAAAACAGTAAGTACATACAGTGTTGACTGAGAAATTAACGAGCTACAAACTTTCACCTAAAGCAAAATAAAAAATAAATTGTCATTTATTTAAAAAAAATATCTAATTTGAAAATACAACCAATATAAGACATGAATCAGGCGAATTTTCCCTTAAGGTATTTGCATGTAGACAGTATAGATATCCTGTTATTTTTGTAGAAGTCTATTATCAAAACAAGTTGGAGCGCTGGACAAATAAATGCAATTATGCACATGAAACTAAAATGCAGAACAATATCAGCCAGATAACTAAGAAGCAGAACCTATCGTGAAACTAACTGCAGCTTGCTACTGGCATGGACTGAAAATGGTTCCATGATGAATTAAACATTGGATGAAAAAAGTGAATATTTTTGAATTTTTAAAAACATCCATGGTAAGACTAGTTTCAGGCTCCCTTACATAGAAGTACTCATTAATATATGCATGTTCTCCATCATGAAGCAACAGATAGCAATAGTCAGATTTGCAGTAACTTACTTTTTCCAAGCATGACCTAATAGAAGAGGCCACATGTGGGAATGAAAACAAGAGGGGAGGGGGAGGGGATTAGAGGAAGAAAGGGAAGAAGGGACAAGACCAGAAAGTGGGAAGGGAAGAGAGGGAGGGGAAGTGAGGAAAGGAGGGTCTTTTTATCAGAGTGCCAATCAAGACCCAAAAGGAAGTAGCAAAAGGGAACATTATTCTTCTCTAACAACAATCACACAAAGTCAGACAAATCAGCACACTTAGTTGTTCTACATGCTGCATACTTCCTTACTGAATAGCACTGTGCTCACCTTTGAATGTGCAGACACCACCATCTAGTCCACCCTTCAAAGCAATTTTGGAATTCTTTCTGGAATGGCCATTGCACTCAGTGGCACAGTGGCAAGTTACCCAACTTAACTGTATAGCTGTCTGTGAGGGGTCTTTAGCCAGTAGACAAATAATTGGATCAGCACACCCTCCCTGCTCAGCCAATCTGACCCCCAGTGACATTTTCTTTACCCAAAGATAAAAGAAATATTGAAAGGAAGGCATTTTGATGTCATTCAGGACATCAAGGGTACTACAAAGACAGCTCTGATGGTCATTCCAGAAAAGAAGAGTTGCAAAATTGTTTTGAAGTGTGGACTAGGCTCCAGCATGGGTGCATAGCTTATCAAGGGGAGTACTTTGAAGGTAACCATAGTGATACTCAGCAACAAGGTACATAGTACTTCTTCCAGGATGAGTTTGCAAGCTCGATTGTCAGATCTTCGTAAAAGAACAGGCATCAATACTTCAAAACCAATATTATCATTTTTTACTGAATGTCATCCTTTAAGATTACACAGTGTATATAGATACATAAACAAAGAACAATTATGTGTACCTTTGTTGACAAACAACTTAACTACAACCATTTTATGGTATTGTACATTTGTCCAGCATAAATTTAGTTGAGGTGCATCTGAGGACATCTTCTTGCACATGTTACTGACAGAGGTCACTTCTGATATTCACCTGGTGGATAGGCTAATCTAAAGGGTCCAAGACAGCATGTCTGATGCCTTAACAGAGGTGACAGAAAGCTGAGCTCAGCACCTGCATGGAGGTCAGCTCCTTACACAGCATCTCCGTGTTTCCAGAAAGAGTGTTTCAAGAAAGCTGCAAGACTTCTTATGACCTAGTCTCAGGACCCCAGAACATCATCCTGTAGCATTCTATTGATCAAGCCAGGGCGCCCCTGATTCCATGGGAAGGGAATGAGACAACATCTTCAATGGGAAGACTAGCAAAGAATGGATGGCCATTTTTAACCTTCCACACAAGTTCACATGGGATGAGACACCAGGAATACCTGTAGTTAAAATATTGCATGTTTTGTTGATGCTTTATTATTGTTGTTAGATGCCACTGAGTTGACTCTGACTCACGGTAACGCCACGTGTTAGAGAGCAAGACTGTACTGTAGGGTTTTCTTGGCTATAATCTCAATGGAAGTTAATCACTAGGACTTTTATTTCATGGTGGCACTGAATGGCTTTTAGGCTAGCAAACCCACTGGTGTTGAGTTGATTCTGCTCCACAGTAACCCTATAGAACAGGGAAGAACTGCCCCATGGGGTTTCCAAGGAGCACCTGGTGGATTTGAACTGCCAATCTTTTGGTTAGCAACTGTAGCACTTAACCACTATGTCACTAGAGTTTCCTTTAGGTTTAGATTATCCAAAAAAAAAAAAAAAAAAATCCAAAAAACCCACTTCCCACTGCCATTTAGTTGATTCTGACTCATAACAACCCTACAGGGTAGAACTGCCACATAGAGTTTTCAAGGAGCACCTGGCAGATTTGAACTGCTGACCATAAGGTTAGCAGTGATGGCATTCACCACTAAGTCACCAGGATTTCCTTAGGTTAGCAGTAGAGTGTAAATCACTATTATTTTTGGAAAAATTGGTTGTTGCTCACTATACTTTAAAAGTATTTAGGTTTAAACTATTGTAACCAAATTCTATGGCATTGTACTTCTAAAGCCTTTAAGGTCTTTTTTAGTTGTTTCGTTTTGGGTTTGTTTGGAGTTTTATTTTTAAAAGACTTCCTTTCTCACGAGGCCTCTATAGCCAAGTTGTGAAATGGCTTTCTGTTTTGGCACATTGACTTGGTTGAAAAAAATACCACCTAGTCAATTCTGACTCATAGCTATACTGTGTGTCAGAAGAACTGTGCTCCACGGGGTTTTCAGCGGCTGAGCTTTCAGAAGCAGGTCATCAGCCCTTTCCTCCAAGGTGCCTCACAGTGGACATAAACCATTAGCTTTTCTGTTAAACCAAACCCACTGCCGATGAGTGAATACCAAGTGATAGCAACCTCATAGGTCGGAACAGAACTGCCCCACAGAATTTCCAAGGAGCACCTGGTAGATTTGACCTGTTGACTATTTTGGTTAGGAGATGTATGAGTTAAACTCTATACTACCAGGGTTCCCGTGTTCTGTTAGCAGCTGAGCCTGTGAACTGTTTCTACCATCCAGGGACTCCACTGTCTTAGCTGACCTCTCAAACTTTGAAGCAGGATTTTTGCCCTCCTCCCAACATAGCAGACTGTTAAGTAAGGTAATTGGTGACATAAAATATCTACCTTCCAGCTGCTTTTTAGAAAGAGTAAATTCCCTTCGCAATCCCAGACAACTTACCAAAGAGCAGTTGAAGACAGGACTAGTGCTAGTGAGTGGGTGAGATGCGTCTGTCCTTGCAGGACTTCCATCCTTGCTTGCACTGGGATTCCTCCAGAGCAGCAAAGCAGCTCACCTCATTGTTTCAGCACCCCATAAAAAGGCTTTTGCTGAATTTGGCTTTAAAGCCAAATCATTACTTCATGCTGTTGGGTTTTGTAAGACACTGCTCTTTAAAGCTCATTATTATATGTATTACTAGGTGACTGTAGTTGAAGCTGTGGCTCACAAAAACCAAAAACGAAATCTGTTGCCACTGAGTTGATTCTGACTCATAGAGAATTGGGATAGAGAATTGTCCCCATAGAATTTCCAGGGAGTGCCTGGTAGATTCAAACTGCTGATATTTCAGTTAGCAGCTATAGCATTTAACCACTACAACACCAGTGTTTCCACACCATTATGATGATTTGCAGGTGAAATTTGTCTTTGACTGAGTACCAGAAATAGTTAAACTGCAGCAACGAATTTGCTTTCGTTAACATGTATAACTAACGATGGTTTCCTCTTTGCCATGCGTGCTAAAAGTCAAATGTGTTGCCTGACTCTGGCAACTAAGAGAACATGAACTTAAGTATTAACCTCATGCCACAGTTCAACTCATTTTTCATACTCATGCTTTCCCTTTCTCCTAAATAACTTATCTTCTTTATCTCCTCGTATTGTGTCTGTGTGCTTTAAGCTGCCTTAAATCCTTTTCAGAATAAGGTAAGTGGTAAATGAATAAGTAAAAATCACATATCCAACAACTGGTCATTGAGTGTCTACTATACGCCATCCCTGGTATGCTATCTTACTCAGTTTTCAGGTTTTTCAGCTACAGAAAACTGGAGTGTGTATTTAATAAGGATCTCAGCTGACAATTTTCATATGTTGGGTTTGTGAAACTTGATCCATACTTCCTTGAATCTACTTGAATGGAGAGGCTGGGAAAATAATTCCGAGAAGGTTAACAGGATTCAGATATTTTCAGGTAACTCTGGAAAACCCAGCGGCATAGTGCTCAAGAGCTATGGGTGCTAACCAAAAGGCTGGCAGTTTGAATCCACCAGGCACTCCTTAGAATACCTATGGATCTGTTCTACTCTGTCCTATAGGGTAGCTATGCGTAGGAATCTTCTCTTTACACCTGGCTAGTAACATAGTCCTGATGTAGAAAGCTTGTTGAAACAAAAAGCAAAGGGACAATCAACAGCCGTTGTGGAAGGCTGCTGTTGATTTGCCTCCTGGGGAGCATTAGCCTTCTTTCTGAGCAGGAGTTAGTAGTATCTGGCTGACTGTTCAAATTCCCCCAGAGCACCTCTCTTTTCCCAGGTTCCCACGATTCTATATTATAGAATTTATAGAGAATGTAAGTAATACAGAATGTTAGTAATTAAGGTATTTATGAGATGATTTGCTCGTAAATTGAGAGAAATCCAGCATCTGTGCCAGACGTAAGACATCTGATATTTAAGAGAGACAGACCAATGGATACGTTTGCTATCTCCTCATTCAGATTGTCGCACTACTCTCCTTGTGTTGTCTGAGCTCATACGATATAATCAAAGTGGCTGGATGTGATGGCCTCTGCTTGTCTGAAGACTTAATATCAGCAATCTTTGGTTAAATGGCGTTTCCAGAGCTCCTGTGATAATAAGTTAAAGAAATTGTCTGGTATGTCATACAACATGCTTTACACAAATTCTATGCCATTAATTTAGGCTAGAGATGAGTTCCAGGATAAACACCCCTCAGCAGATTGCTTCTCTTGTCATGAACACAAAACTATATATAATCTACTAGTTTTCTTTCTTTCTTTCTTTTTTTTTTTTTTTTTTGCCTTAGCTATGAGAAAAACATGCTGCCTGGAATCAATTGCTCTTTTGGAGGCTGTATTATGAAGTGATTAAGATGACACAGGCTGCAGCCAGGCTATATGAATTCAAATCCCAGCACCAATGGCTTACACACCTGGTGACTTAGCTCTTCTGTGCCTCAGTTTCCTTATATGTAAAATGAAGATAATAATTACACTGACCTCAAGTTGTTGGATAGGTTACACACTTAACTACTGGCTGAAAGGCTGGTGGCTTGAACCTATCCAGAGGTACCTCAGAAAATAGGCCTGGTGATCTCTTTCCCAAAGGTCCCAGCTTTGAAAATCCTATGAAGCAGTTCTACTCTGCACACGTGGAGTTACCCTAAGCTGGAATCCACTCAAGAACAACTAACAGCAAGTGCTAAACCACAGTAAGTGCTCCATAAAACTCACATATTATTTCTTCTTTCCTCAAACGATTCCAAGTCTGCTCTGTTTTCTACCAGCCCTTAAAAGACCTGTAAGTTCTGCGTGACCACAGACTTTACCTGTGACGCTCATAAGTGAATTGCTAGTCTGCTCTTAGAAAGTCTAACAGATAGTATATCTCAAAAAAAAAAAAAGGAGGCATGTACTCTATTAACACATAGACAAAACACTTGAAACGACCCTTAAAAGTGATATATGTCCAGGGAACAAAGTTGAACCTTGTACCAGACAAAGAAAGTCTGGACCACAGAGGCTGATGAAAGAACAGTATGCCTACAACACTTCAATGTGAATTTCAGTTTAGAGTCAGATACAGAGGATTGAATGAGTAGGGAATTGAATTTTACTTAAAATTCAGTGAAAATTATGCTGGAACCCTTTTCACTGCAGGTAGTATAGACTCAGATACTATAACTTTTTGCACTCTCCATAGTAGAGGAAAAAAAATAGGCCAGAAAGCCCTCCCCCAAGAACTTCATGCTCTAGTATCAATGAGGAAAACAGAAACTCTAGTTACTGAGTATGTTTTAGGAGCTTTTACTGTCATTATGTGACAAGCTAACCCTGCTGCGTACATTCTTTTTCTCTAAGAATTTGCTAGTTTCTGTTTATAAACATTTTTTTTTTATTTCAACATAAGGTAGTATATATACTGTTTGGATATTAACCATATTGACCTACTCATATCAGGGAACACAAGAGTGAAATCAGTCGGATTTCAGCATATGCAAAAGAAGAAATTACTGTCCTAAACTGTACTTTCTCTTAAGATTTGACATCAGAATTGAATTGGCCCCAAAGCAGTATTTTTAGAAGCCATTATTCTATAATTATACAAACATCATGTATATTACATCCAAACATTAGAAATAGGGCTTCAACAAAGTATTTTCCTTATAGTGATCCTATCACAAATATGTCTAAGAAACCAACATGGCAATTAACTTTATTAAAAACATACATATGTATCACCTGCTATCAGCCATTTATCAGCTGATAAAGACAGCAATGTGCTATATGTAGCAGACTTGTTTGCAGAGGTGAAACCCTACCCAGTGGAAATGAAATGATGAGTTAGATAATAATGGCCCAGCCATTTAAAGGGTTGTTCCCCTAAGATCAGCTTTCCAAATAGGCCCATATTTAAAAGAAGTAGTCTAGACAAGAAGACACTTTCTGCTTTGCGGCAGAAAGTCACTGCAGAAATCTAAATGATTCCAGTAATGTCTTTCTATTTTGCGATAACATTAAGCAACTTGATTACTCACTGTGTTGTATTACCATGTGCATGCCATGTATTAATTTCATTTCCCTCCACCTCACTGTGCTGATTATTTTATAAAATTATAGGGCTGGAAGAGAACATAGTTTTCCATTGTTTAGCTTGACTCTATTACCATTCCCAATTATGATGTGATTTTGAGACATTGCACAGTGACACACCCATCATCTGACAGCTTGAGATATCTAATGTTTACAAATTGTACAATGTTTGCAGTTATTGAACTTGTAGTAAGAATAACTGATGGTCTTTTGTCAACTATTTTTTGACGAGCTTCCTCTTCTTATTCCCTTAGATGGCTGAGGGCAATTTGTCCCCTCTCTTTGCCCTTTTTTGGCTTTATTGATTCTTCTCTAAAGAACCTGAAGATAGCTTTAATACCTCTTCAGATTTAAGGGACAGATAGAAGAATCACTACGTTTTGATTAAATATTAGACACTGTGCTAGTTATTTTCTAATGATTGCTATCTAGTTTCCACAAATCTGTCTGAGGTTATGTTACCCTCATTTGACAGATCACTAAAGGCGTCTCAGAAATAATAGATAACTTATTATCATAACTTAATTGTGTTGTACATCCAAATCCTGTATCTGGAGTCAATCACTGATGGTGTGGTGTTTAAGAGCTATGGCTGCTAATCAAAAGGTGAGCAGTTCAAATCCACCAGGTGCTCTTTTGAAATTCTGTGGGACACTTCTACTCTGTCCTAGAGGGTCACCATGAGTCAGACTCGACTCTGTAGCAATGGATTTGGGTTTGGTTTGAGGTATACCTGGGGTTAGGGGCTCTGATGATGCCGTGCTTAAGAGCTCAGCTGCTAATCAAAAGATGAGCAGTTCAAGCCCACCAGCTACTTCTTGGAAACCCTATGGGGCAGTTTTACTCCAGTATATACGGTCATTTTGAGTTGGAATTGAATTCATGGCAACAGGTTTGCTTTGAGATTTGGTTTATTTCTGGAGTTGTAATCTCATTGGGGAATAGATTTTCTGTTTAAGGTAATGAGATCATATTAATGTATTGTAGGTCTTCCGTCAATCTCTTTGGAGATATAGAAAGAGCAGATTGAATAAGAAGGAAGCAAGCAGAGACTAAGGAAGATATATGCCATGCCACACAAACTCTCCAAGGAACCAGGGAACAGAAACTGAAAAGAGACAAGAACCTCCCCTCAGCGACAACAGAGAGAAAGACCCTCCTAGAGCCAACACCCTGAATTTGGACGTATGTTGTTGTTGTTGTTGTTAGGTGCCATCGCGTCATTTCCAACTCATGGCAACCTTATCCACAACAGAACAAAACGCTGCCCTGTCCTGGCACCATGCCCGCGATCGATGCCTTCCTTGTAGGCCTATGGAGGTTTTCCGATCACTGACAGTATCGTGCTCCAGGACCGATCTTGGAATGTCCTTTTTGACATTCACAACACCCTTCCTTTTGAAGTTTTTGTCCCTGACATAAGAAGACCATATTATTATCTGATTAAAAATGGCCAATACTAGTCCATTTCAGCTCACTAATGGCTAGGATATCTATGTTTATGCATTCCATTTCATTTTTGATGATTTCCATTTTCCTAGGTTCATACTTCTTACATTCTGCGTTACAGTTATTAATGGATGTTTGCAGCTGTTTCTTCTCATTTTGAGTTCACTTCACATCAGCAGATGAAGGTCTTTAAAGCCTTACTCCATCCGTGTCATTAAGGTCCTGCCTCTACTTTGAGGAGGCAACTCCTCCCAGTCATCTTTGAGTGCCTTCTAACCTGGGGGGCTATTTTCCAGCATTATATCTGATAATGTTCTGCTGCTATTTCATTGCCTAATTCTTTTCAGAAGGACACTGTTGGGTCTTTCTTCCCAGTCTGTCTTAGTCTGGAAGCTCAGCTGAAACCTGTCTGCCGTAGGGGACCTGCTGGTATCCAGATACTGTTGGCATAGCTTCTAGCATCACAGCAACATACAAGCCCCCACAGTGCAACAAACTGACAGATAAGGGGTGCGAATTTGGACAATAAGCCTCCTACTGAGAAAATAAATTTTTGTTTGTTGAAACTCCCTACTTGTGGTATTTTTGGTAAGCAGCATTAGGTAATCAACACACTTAAGTCATGCAGCTTGTAAGCAGCAGAATGCCCCTCCAAACCCTGGTCTTCCAATTCCAAGTTAGTGCTTTTCCAAGTACATCACAAGGGCACAAACAGGTATAACAGCCTCATTCTGACCTATACTTCGCTAATCTAGCATTTATGTTGTTAGCTGATGTCAAGTTGGCTTCAATTCCTGGTAATCTTATGTATAACAGAGGAAAATGCTGCCAGGTCCTGGTGCCAGTGCATGATTTTTGATGTTTGACTAATGGATGTTTGCAGCTCTTACCACTTAGGAAAAGGCCAGATCTCATCCTGTTCTAAGAGGGTCATCATGGATCATTCTTGCTTACTTTGTTCTGAACAACATTCCAAGGTGTGCTGACTGAAAGAGGTCCACACAGGAAAACTGTTCCAGGGTAGAGGAAAAAGAGCAACTAGAGAAGGACCAGCTATGAAAATTCTTCCATTGACATCTAATACTAGAAGAGAATGGTCTAAGCTAAGGACGGAAACTAAAAGAACTTAACAGCACTGTCAAATGTCTTTTATCCGGGTTCAACCTAATCTACATGCAGAAAGAGAAACATTTGTCACCTGCAAATGCAACTTTAAAATAAGAAGACTCCATTGTCTAATCCCTAAGTACATCCTATACATATGTGGCTACTGAAGTTACATTACTGTCAAAGCATTCACTGTAATTTCTTTCCTTGTTCTCCTTTAAAACATTTTTTTCTGGGAGGAAACTAACATTTAGTCAATTCACATTCAATGGATAATACTACTCTCAATGATTTATAATTTTGGCTTAAACTTCCTTTTGGGCATATAAAATTTTGTGCTATACATTAGAATTTTTGTTCCAGCTCATTTGCAATCATGTGCTCTTCATGCGTACCTAGACCAATTTCTGACATATATTATCAACTTAAATAATCCATACTTAATTATAGGAGGCTGTCCTACCGGTCTCTTCCTAGATGGGATAGAAGGGAGGGGGGACAGGTGCTTATTAAGAGGACACTAGATATACAGAGAGAGTGAAAAGGAGGAGTGTGCTGTCACTGGGTGGGGAGGGCAGAGGAAACTGCAGACAGGTGCGCATGCAAACCCTATTTGGATTATATATTTTCACGTAGTCACAATGAAAAGAGTAATCCTTATTTAAGAGTTAGTAATCTAAGAAATTCTCCTTTCCTTCTACAAGATACATTAAGAACTCCAAGAATTGGAGCCCCAAGAATCTGGGTAGAAAATTTCAGGTGGGAAAGAAAGGGAGGATCTGTTATAATACTTGACTGAAGTAGAAAGAAAGGCACAAAAATATTAAATCAGTATAATGTCATGCACTGTCTAGTCACAGATAAAAATAGAGCCCCTATTTTTTCACTCCTGCATGTCTCTCACAGGAGCTGGTACCAATTTGCAAATAGGGACTTTTATTGAGACCTTGAACGATATTAGTCCCCTCATTCTTACAGTAACTTCAGTTTGCTAGTCCCTGTAAAATATTCTACTTTAACCCATTGTCCTCCAAATCCATGGAGAAATTAGTACTCAAGTCACAGTTCATCATTTATCTGGACTTTTAAAACTGAAATTTCATCTTTGCAATTGCTCATTTACTTCTAAAGCTGTAGATTCACCCAAAATTCAGTTAGGATAATTTCCTTCCATTCAGTATCTTTCCATGATTTCCTGTTTTAGCATGAATTAGTTAATAATACTCATAATATTATAAACTGTTACAATATTTAATAATAACATTACAGTGATGCATCACTTAATGCCCATGCTACTTTCTGTGAAATAGAACATTACGTGATTGGGACACAGTGCCAACATGCCTACATCATAATCATGAGTAATAACAGTCGCTGATTTTCCACCTTTGTGTTGTTTAATAACCTTCTGTTATGCTTCCAGATCCATGTTTCTGCTTTGCCTGCAGCAGCTATCGCTTACACTGATTCTGCTGTGTTTGAGAGTCATCACGCACTTCATGGCAATATTGTCAAAAGAAAATTAAACACAGATAATGCTACAATAATCAAGAGACTCATCCTACATGAAATTGGATACTGCTACTTATGAGTCAAAGCATACTTGGTTATACAGTAAACTGTATTTCTAAGTAGGAAAGGTTCACTTTAAACTAACAATAGAAAGTTCATATATAAACCAGTAGCACAGGTATTCATTATGATTATCAAGACATACGTATTACAGGCTATACATGTACTGTAACACTGTATGCCTAGCAGTGCAGCTACCTTGCATACAAGAGACATGAGATACACATGTTGCATACTAGAAGTTGCTGCTTTTGTTGCAGCCGATTATGTCTCCTACTCCCTGTCCCCAGTCAGGATTCCTGAACTCTATGAGGATCACGGATGACTACATGGTTGGACATTGCCTGAACAGTCTTATGCAGTACAGGAATGTAGACTGTACTGTATTCCTACATAAGTTAATAATAATGATTACTACTCTATTAATAATAACATAATAGTAATATAATGAAATGTACTAGTAATGACATCTGCACATTAAGCACCATGTACCAGAAAATGTGCTAAATACTTATGTATTCATTTTTTAATTGGATCCTTACTTAAACATCCCAGTATCTACATTTTTAAGATCATCTGAAAAATAGCAAGATTTAAAATAGTTGAGCATCTTGTTGAAGGTCACACACAAACTACACAAACTCTGAACCATAATATTACAAGCTTTCTGTTGGAGTGCTTGTCCTTTTCCTGGAGTTCCTGAAGTGTTTCCTCTTTCCACCAGCTCATTTTTGAATGGTCACCCCTGCTGATCCTTTACCACACTTAGCTTCAATCCAGCAAAGCTGCTTACCAACTGCACTGAGTTCATCCTCTCCCTCCTGCTGTTAGATCTTCTCTCTGTCTGCTCAGTGAATGACTGAATGACCTTTCTCTTCCATCCAATAGACCGCTTCCTTGAGCACTACTTCTTCTCTTCCATAAATGTTTTCTGTGTACTGAGAATGAGTGGTAATGCACTCATTTGTTATAAGAGGCACATTTGGATTCATAGACATTCTGATGCTAGTAGCTACAAGAATGACAGTATGTCTTTATATGTTAATCTAATAAGTCTCTTTAATATTATAATACATTATTCATTTTGTTATTTGTTCAGTTATTAGTTTCTGGAATCCAGTAATTGTTGCTGATAAAGCAATCAGGTACAAGGCCCACCAGTGGGACTTCATACAAGGGTTTAATAATCTAAATGTGCTGATCATTTTATTTCATTATTAATAAAAACCAAACCCATTGACAGTGGGTCAATTCCTATTCATAGTGTCTCTAAAGGAGAGAAAAGGACTGCCCCGTAGAGTTTCCAAGGAGCACTTGGGGGATTTGAACTGCCAACCTTTCTAGGTTAGCAGTTATAGCAATTAACCACTATGCTGCCAGGGTCTCCTAATACAAGTAGTATGTATCTATTTATCAAATGATTTACTAATGTATTGATAAATAGTTATCTGAATAAATAAACAATCCAAATGGCAAAACAGAATATATTTATCTGATCGATGCTATCTCAATGACACTTAGATATCCCTGAAACAAAAAGTCATTTACACCTATCATGTTTAAGATTCTGTGCTCTGTGCTCAATGCCCATGCACTCTAAACTGAAGCCACTCAGCTTGCCCTATTTTTCTCCTAAGTTAGATGTGATTATAGGTAAGTTATACGTCCCTGTGCTCTTCCCTTTGTTTCTCTGTTCATAATGAGAAAACTGTGGCAAATAATCCTAGGTCTTTGATTCAATACGGATATACTACTTCCCAAATTGAGAAGTTATATCTCTTAACTTGCCAAATTACATGTACTATAATCTTCATATTATGTCACTTAAGGAAAACGTTCTTCAAAATAATACACAAGTGACAAAAACTCAGATGTGCTGCAAGTTTCTCTTAGCAATATTTTGACTTAAGTATGAATCATAAATGCAAGGATTATATTTCTCTTGTAACAAACATGCTAAAATCTCAGGGTGACATTTGCTTGGAAAAATGCACGTAAGATTTTATCAAACTCCAGATATTTGAAAGTCACAAGACATGCTGAGAGCAAGACAATCATATAAGACCTGTACCTAGGAAATGAAGTAAATTGAAGAAGTTAAGTACTGCGGGCTGAGGAACTCTACTGCTTTCATCCTCCTGATAGTAAAGTGAGTGTGTGTCTGGGATTTCATCTTCTATTTCACAAGCCCTGGTGGTGCAGTGGTCAAGCACTTTCGGTGTTAACCAAAATATCAGCAGTTCAAATCCACCAGCCACTCCTTGGAAACCCTATGGTGCAGTTCTACTCTGCATTACAGGGTCCCTATGAGTCAGAATTAACTTGATGGCAACACGTGTAATTTTGTTTGGTTAAACCTGTTTCAGGATTCAGCTACAAAGATGTCCCTGCTCCCTAAGAGCCTCTTTACTATTCTCACCATTGTCTTCTTCTCTTTTATATAGTTATTGTCAAGCACACTGTAGAAATTCCAACAGCATCATTAAAAACAGCTGAGCAATGATCAGAGAATGTCTGACAAACACACCCGTAACTTGAAACTTCCATCTAATTGCTTAAGTTGCACACTTGTTCTGTGTGAAGACCTAGCTTTGTTTTCTCAAATTATCTTAAACCATTTTCACGTGCCTTTGGTTTTAATGCAACTCCAAATACACTCCAAATACATATCTCTGCATAGACTTTAAACACAAGCTTCTTTCATTGGAAATTTAATCCCAATGTTTATGATTCATTTACGCTTAAATCATCAAAAGGCCACTGTAAGAATCCCACTTGGCTATTTAATCTTACGGCTTCCTAATTGGATGATTCTTTGTATATTTAAGAGAAAAATTATTATTTGGCCTTAATCATTTATGTAGTGTTCTCAGTTATATACTTTGTGTCTTTTGTACAGATAAAGCCATAAACAAATTAAAATAAATTCTAATTTCTGGATACTTCAGTCTTCACAATTGGGCTACAGTTTTCATCAAATATAACTGAAACAACATATGAAAAATTAAGAAGTATCTTTTAAAACAAGGTCCATTGTGTGTTTAATGTATAATCCACACAACTAACTCTTCAGAAAAATCCTTTGACCATTTTAGCAGTTTTCAACATTCCTAGTCATTTTTAAGCAATCAATCATAAGTCTCAAAAAAAAAAAAAAAAGAAAATTCTTTGCCATTGAGTAGATTTTAACTCACAGTGACCTGATAGGACAAAATAGAATATAAGCCAAAAAAAAAAAAAGGAAAGAAAGAACCCACCTCTTATAAACACAAAATCAAGTTGGGATGTTAAAAGTATCCCAAGACCTGAATTTAAAAACATAAAATGGTACAACCTCTTTGGAAAGCAATTTGGCATGTTCTTAAACAGCTAGAAATACAAATACCATACGATCTAGTAATTCCACGACTTGGAATATATCATATGGAAATAAGGACTGTCACACAAACAGATACATCCACACAAATTTTTATTGCAACACAGTCCACAACAGCAAAAAGATGGGATCAACCTAGGTGCCCATCAACAAATGACTAAACAAATTATGGTGTATTTCTACAATGGAAGACACTGTGCAATGATGAAAAAGAATGATGATTTTAGGAAACATCTTATAACCTCTCATCAACTGGAAGACACCATGCTGAGTGAAATCCATCCACTGCAAAAGGACAAATATTGTATAAGACCACTATTATAAGAACCTAAAGAAAGACTTATGCACAGAATAAAATATTCTTTGATGGCTACAAGGGTAGGTAGGAAGAGAGAGTGTTATTCATAAATGACATAGTTGATAGGAATTCAGTTAGGTGAAGGGTGTGACAGTATGCAGTAGAAGGCAAGTCAGCATAACTGGACTACAACAAAAACAAAAAGGTTTACTAAATTCAACCCAACATTTCAAATGACAGAGTAGCAGGCACAAGGGTCTGGGGACCATTTCTCAGAGGACACTGAGGTCAATTGGCATGACTAGTCTTTTTCTTAGGGTCTTCTAGACTGTATACTAGTGAGTGGTATCTTGGTCTTAAAAGCCAGCAAGCTGTCATCTGAAGAACATCAATCAGTTCCAACCCACGTGGAACAGACAACAATCAAGAACAACAAAGACATGAGGAAAAATGAACCCAGGAGACAGAAGGACCCTTAAAACTGGAAGACTGTATCAACATAAGAGCAGAAGAGCAGGTGGTGCCCAGTCACCACCAAAGAGCCCTGATAGGGGACACAATGTAGGGTCCCTGATGTAGCATGAGAAAGAAAAGTGTGCAGATGAAGAACTCTACTTAAAGGCAAGAACTGATGGCCCAACAGCCTGGAAGATCCCCTGAGAACATGGGACGCAGACTTGCTGCTAGCCCAGAGCTGAAACCAGTGCTGAAGCCAACACTTCAGACAAAATATGGACTGAAGTCAGGGATACTGGATGATGCATGTGATGTGTGTACCTTATGGTTTTATGCAGGAGGCTGTCCTACTGGTTTCTTTCTGGAGGAGAGAGGAGAGGGTGGAGAGTAGGGGACAAGTGTTGATTGAGTGGATACTGGAAGAGTAAAAAAGAAGAGTGTGCTGTCATAGGGTGAGGAGACCAGATAAAACTGCAGAGAGGAGGGTATGCAAAATTGACTAGGATTGTAAATTTTCACTTTATCACAACAACAAAAAAAAAATTAAAGAAATACTAAACTGGAAAAAAAAAGTATCCTCAAACCTGAAATTGGTAGAGAAAGAGAAAGAGATTGAAGTTTTCTGTAGTTGTGTTTTGTTGTTTTTTTTCCTTTTAAGTATTTTCCATGACAGTGTAACTTCATGTCTTTCCATCTCACAAAGCTCTAGCTGTTGCCTTGGCAATCCAGGCTCCTTTCTTTCTTGGAGCCCATGTGTTTTATCCAGTGCTGCTCTAACAGAAATACCACAGAGTGGATGGCTTTAGCAAAGCAACATTTATTCTTACACAGTCCTGTAAGCTACAAATCCAAATTCAGGATGTCCATTCCAAGGGAAGACTTTTCCCTTTGTCATCTCTGGAGAAAATTCCCTGTGTTGCATCAGTCTTTGGTCAGGGAGCATCTTGGCACAGGAACCGCAGGTCTGAAGGACACGCTCTTCTCCCTGTGCTGCTTTCTTGATTGTGTGAGGTTCGCAATTCTCTGTCTTCTTCTCTTTCCTTTTATCTCTTGTAGGACGCAAGGATTAAGGGTTGGGCAAGCCACACTCCAGGGAAACTCCCTTTACGGTGAAGCAGGGAGGCGATCTTATGAAGGGATTTAGAGTCCCACCCTAATCCTCTCACATATAGCATAAGAAAAATCATAAAATGGAGGATAATCATAAAATATTGGGAAACATGGCCCAACCACATGGCTACACATATTTTTGGGAAACATAGTTCAATCCGTGACTCCATGCATTATTATAGGGTCTCTATGAGTCACTGACTGGATGGCACTTGGCTTTGGCCTTTGGCTATGAGTCACAATCAACACAATGACAATGGAATGGGTTTTCACAGATGTCTATTACTTGTTCCATTTCCTGGGAGTGACCCCTGCATATCTTCACAAGACTCATCTCAATTGTTACTTTTCCAATTTCACTCCCCACTTTAGACAAAATAGCCATTTCTTCCTATTTAGTCATTATTTTTTTACCTACTTTATTCTTATTATGGTGCTTATTACTAATATTACTGCCTAGATTTAGAAAATAAGCTTATTAATTTACTTCTTACTGTCAGCCTCCCCACCACAAAGGGCAGGAACTACAGTTTCTACATAACTTTATTACCCAGTATATACTGGATGAATGAATGAATCTTCACTGTAGTATTTAAGTAGCTTTTTTTGCCATTTTACTTCACTGAGTTCAGTGACATACCAAGAGGAAATGAAATAGGCAAACATTTCTATGAAAGACGGAGGATAATGCAATGGTCAGCTGTGAGTTTAATGTCTCTAAATTCTCATTCACGTGATCCAGCCTCAAAGTACTAAAAGACTTGGGACTAAACAAAGCAAAAGAGATTTAGTTGCTTTGAATGCTAAAAAAAGCCAAGCCAAGCCACATGCCATCGATGTAACCAAGGGGACATTTATATTTAGACCGGTAGGATGTTATCACCTAGTTATACAATGAATATTAATAAAAATGGTCTTCTTTCTAATGACATTCATCAACATAAACTGGGCTTTCACCAAAACAGTATTTTCATATTTTACAGTACAAAGATAATATTATTCACTTCTAAAATAATACCGTTATTTTTCAAAACACTATGAAGATGATACTAGAAACTGTCTCTGAATGGAGTGGGGTGGGTAGGGAAGTTACTGTTTGCCATTTGTCTTAAGGGTATGAATGAAGAAATAGATTAGCAATATTCATCATTCTTGATCATTTACTAAGCTCCATAAACTTTATGTGCGAAGTGCTTTGTGTATATTATTATCCTATTTAATCCTCACATCAAACAAAAACATTAAGGCTCAGAAAGATAAAATAACTTGCACAAGATGATGCTAATTTGTTCTGGCAGAGACTGCCTTCTTGACCCTTCTTTGAAAAGAATACTTTACCAAGCATGAATACTCCCTGAGGCATCAACAGTCCCAACAAAAACCACAAGACATGGTATTTACGTACTCAGAGAGAGTATGGTCCAATCTCTTAAGTACTTAAAAATAAATAAATTTTAAACAAAAGGTGCATATTTTATCAGTGTGCATATAAGTAACCAGGAAAACCTTAAGAGGTATATTTCTGGCCAGTGAATGGAGGATTATATTGATGAACAAAATGGTTAACAGATTGAAGTCATCAAACTTCTTTCTTCCCTCAGTCCATATACAGCAGGAACATCCAGGATAGAATGGAGTATTGCTGGAGTCATTAGTTACAGGAAATAGGACTCAGACTGTAGTCTATGTTCTCACTGTGGTTTTGGTGGTTTCTCTAGGGATCTATAATCCCACTTACAGTGATTACCACATGCCTACCAAAATACACACGCACAATCACGCACATACCACCTCAACGGTTGACATGTGCTATTCCAAATACACAAAATGGATGTCCACTTTTGTTGTAGGCCAGTAAGTGACTTTGGTTTCCACGAAAATGACACTGACTTTCAGCTTGACAGATAATGCACAGTTATCCCAGAAGACAATAAAGAACGGAGATGTACTATTTTCTTCTACCCCTATTCCTTGGATGACTGATGTGACCTCTACATCAGAGATCAAATAATGGCATCTTACATGCTTGCTTGTTGTGATGATTATGGTTGCATTGGAGGCAACCAACCCAAGACTTTGCCTGATAACTGACATTAAACCAGCAGTTGACCTCTTCACCCCTTCTTTAACTGCTAACAAGAAGAGAAGCAATTGAGTCACTTTGACTAGACTAACCAATAAGTAAGGTACCAAAGATCATCTTGAGGAGAGCAAGCTTACTCATGCCAAAACTATAAAAAACAACATATATGAAGAAGTCACCAATGTCAAGACCAGAAAACTCTGTATATAATTGGCCTCTGAGAGTCATTTTTTTGGCTCTGTATCAGTGAGACTCAAACAACTCTAAAAAATGAGCCAAAAACTGCCCTTATATTTCTCTTGTTATAGTTATCTTGTCTAAAAGTCATGTACTTCCTTCTGCTTAATTAGCAGGCAGTTGGCATTACTGCTTTTGATTTCAGAAAATCCACAGAAAGGGAAAAAAACAGTGACATGGTATGGAGAAGGATGAGGTTGAAAGACCAGTTCTTTAAAATCAGGGAGTTGCATCAGAAGAAACCTGTACTTGTGTTCCTCCATCTGTTCCTGTCTGAGGGATGGTGTGTGTGTGTGTGTGTGTGTGTGTGTGTGTGTGTGTGTGTGTGTGTGTGTGTGTGTGTGTGTGCCCCCCCACTGGAAGACAGAGTTACCATGGGGGCGAGGAGGTACTCCTGCCTGGTGGATATAGTCACTATGGCAGGGGGCGGGGGAAATCCTTGATTCACAAAGTGGCTTAAATTCTCAAGCGCAGTGGGTTCATTTTCTTGCCACATTCTTCTTCCAAAAATTTTTTATATCATGGTTCAGAAGAAAAAAACATCTCCTTTTTTTCAAAGCTAGGTAAGTGACTTCAGCACAATATCATGCACAACCAGACAGGAGACTATTCTGAAGACTCCTGTATACACTGCATTATTAGTAAAAGGTGGTTGAAATTGGAGCTTTGAAATAGATTTTTGCTAGTTATGATTTCATCATTTATAATTCAACCTTTCTCCTCAGTGCTCATTTAATTGAAACATCATACACTTTCCCTCAACATAATAAATTAAGTATCAAGGGAATTATTAATCTATGAAAACTATAACATTACACAAATATTCCTATTTTAACAATCTAGGGATTTCACATGACAATTTCAGAGACTTTCTCTTAACAAATTACTAACAAATATAACCTTTTTGTTTAGCTGTTTCAGAGTGCCTTTTGAATTTTCTAGATCTTTTGACTCAGAGTTGTATTAGGTATCTAGTTAACATGCTAATCTGAATTTTAAGTAGTTCATTTATTTGATCTCTCTATGCAGCAGTTCTACTCTGTCAATAGGGTCACTGACTAGACAGCAGTGGGTTTGGTTTTGGGTATCAGTAATGATGATCTGCATATATGGGTACAGACTTTTATAAAAGATACTAATGGGCTACATTTCCAACTTCCACAGAAAATAAAAACATACAGGTCTGAAATTCTTTCAAGCTTGCCCTTTTTCTCTTTCTTCTGCTCCCAGTTGCCCTGATTTTTACTGCCAGAATATAGGGGTCAAGAAGATTAATTTACTGAGACACTAAGAATAAATCATTATTCCATCAGGAGAAGCTTTAGAGTAAAAGGGGAGCTGAAAATCTGAGTATAAATTTTCTATCTCAGGTCTGACTCAGCACTATGGAATTAGTCTGCTGTGGGAATGTCAGGCACTGGTGGCGTAAGGCAGGCTTTCAGGCTCGCCTCCAGTAAAATTAAGGCAGCCCCTTCTTGGTTATACAAAAACCAAACCAAATTCGTTGCCGTAGAATGGATTCTGGCACATACGCAGTCTAACAATTAAGTTTGCAAACACATCCGAGAAAAAAATGCTACCTATCTTATTGCTGAATATCACTATGGTCACCTTCAAAGTATTCTCCTTAGGAAGCTATGAACTGATGCCAACACCTAGTCCACACTTCAAAGCAATTTTGGAACTCTTTTTCTGGAATGACATTCAAAGTTGTCGTTGTATTACTGTTGATGTCCTGAATGTCAACAAAATGTCATCCTTTCAGTATTTCTTTTATTTTTCCCTTATCTTTGAGTAAAGAAAAGAGTCACTGGGAGCCAGATCAGATGAGTAGGGAAGGTGTTTCAACACAGTTACTTGTTCACTGGCCAAAAACTCCCTCACAGACAACTATGTAATTAAGTTCTGGAACTTTCCACCCCATGTGCCCAATGGCCATTCCAGAACAGTTCCAAAATTGCTTTGAAGGGTGCGCTAGGCACTGGCATGGGTGTATAGCTTCCCAGAAGGAGTACTTCGAAGGCGAACATAGTGATAGTCAACAATGAGGTACGGAGCACTTAGAACAATTAAGTTTGCAGACTTAATTGTCAGACCCGGTAGCAATCCTACAGGACAGATTTGAACCATCCTATAGAGTTTCCAAGGAGCACCCAGTGGATTCAAAATGCTGACCTTTTGGTTAGCAGCCATAACTCTTAACCACTATGTCACCAAGGTTTTCTTTCTTGCCTGTAACACAGCCCATTTCAATTCAGGTAAACCATAACTGATGGCATACCACTTTAAATGTGACTAGACATGGCAGTGAGTTTTTTTCCTTTTATTCCCCTTATTTTTCTGCATCTATGGCCCCAGTATCATATAAGTAATTCATCTAAACTGAGTATAATACATTTAAAAATATATATTTTCCCATGAACAGACTTCAAATCTTTTCTTAAAAAATGAAACAAAGTATTAATATATATATAATTTTCTCATATATATGTATATATGTGTGATATATGTATATATCTGTATGTATATATGTGTGTATATGTGTGTGCATGTATGTATGTTCTCTTCCAGGTTCTGCTTTTTTGTTGAAGGTTTGAGTGAATGAGGTTAATCAAAGACAGTAATGAGAAGCATTATTTATATTTTTCTGAAAAATTCCATCAAAAAGGAAGTCCTAGCTCCCCTTAAGAGCACTTGCTTCACTGCTCTTAAAGAACAGAGACGTAACTTAGAGAAAACTGTATGTATGACAGGAATGACATAAGTCCATAAGCCCACAGAATTTTTCTGGCAAAAGGAGCTTTATTTTTGTATGGGAAAACAACAACAATGACACATTTTTAGGAAATTTGTAAGCACTTAATATCATCCTTTAGGACTGAACAAACAGAAACATATTTGAATAATTTTTAAAATATGAAATAAATTACTTTAAAATTAAGTAATTTACATTTGTAATCTGCTAAGAAATATTTAGAAGATTGAAAAATATTGATTTTTTTTTTTTGCAAATTTGCCCTATTTGAGAAGCAGGTGTTCCCTACTTTCATGGTCCCTAACAGTTTGTGTCTTATGGTGCCCAAAACAGAAGTTGGAAGGCATTCAGACAACAAGATAGGCTTTGCTTTTACAAAGTTCTAGTTCATGGATGAAGGTCTGGGGGTGAAGGACCACGAGAACAACCGAAGGGAAAAGATCGGCTTTCACAGAGGATAGTGAGGCAGCTGGTGGTAGGTTCTGAGTCACTCCCACACGGTTGCCCTGAGGACATGAGAACGGCATTGTATTGACTCTCTGCACTGATTAGGGTATGCCTTTTAAGTACTAAGCAAAATACTGATAAAAGACATTAATAATGATGTCATTTCATGATGTGGCAGAGCAAAATGGCACATGAATTTTTAGTATAAATCTGCCGAACTGTTTCTAAGCAAAATACATATGAGTACACTGAAAATATGTGACCCAAATACTATGAAATGCTCTAAACCAAGGAGACAGAGAAGATTCATCCCCTGTGACAGAGTAGAACTGACCCCACAGGGTTTCTAAGGAGCAGTTGGTGGATTTGAACTGCCTGTCTTCTGTTTGCAGTCAAGCTATTATCTACTTTACCACTAGAACTTCTGAATACATAACAGACAGGGCTTGGCATATAGAATAAAAATTAGTAGCTGTTGAATTGAGTAGATAAGAGAGACACACCTTAGTGAGTGGTGTCTGGGGTCTTATAAGCTAGCAAATATCCATCTAAGTAGCATGAGTTGGTGCCAACACTCCTGGAAAAGAGGGAAATAAAAGACATCACAGATGTTAGGAACATATGAGCCAAAAAGGCAGAAAGGGCTGTATAATCCAGAGACTACAGTATCATGAGCCCAGAAGAACTAGATTAAAAAGATTGAACTTGATCTGATAGATTGGAGGTTTCTCAAAAGACATGGTCCCTGGACTCTGTTAGCCCAGAGCTAACTCTTCAGACAAAGATCGGACTAGATTATAAGACTAAAGTAATACTGGCAAAGAGTGTGATTCTTGGCTTAAGTATGTATGTGAGGCTAACTGAGCAGCTCCTGTGCAGAGGTGAGATGAGAAGGTGGACGGGGACAAGAACTGGTAGAATGGAAATGGGAAACACTAGATGAAAAGGAGGAGTTTGCTTTCACGGGGTAGAGAGAGCAGCTAGAGTTACATAGCAGTGTGTGTGTACCATGTTTCTGTATGACAATTTGACTTGGACTGTAAACGTTCATTTATTGTAAAAGTCCAATAAATTCTGCTTTTTAAAAAAGAAAAAGATGTAGAATGAGGGATATCATTGATAGTCAGATGGATCTTGGCTAAAAGCAGAGAATACCAGAAAGACATTTATCTGTGTGTTTTACTCACTATGCAGAGGCACTCCACTGTGTGGATCTTAATAAACTATAGATAACATTACAAAGAATGGAAATTCCAGAATATTTAATTGTGCTCAGGAGAGACCTGTACACAGACCAAGAGACAGTCAAAGGAAAAGAACAAGAAGACACTGAAGGGTTTAAAATTAAAGTAGGTGTGTGTCAGGGGTATGTCCTTTCACTATACTGATTCAATCTGTATGCTAAGCAAATAATCCAAGAAGATGGACTGTATGAAGACGAATGCAGCATCAGGATGAGCAGAAACTCATCAACAACTTCCATATGCAGATAACACAAGCTTCCTTGCTGAAAGTGAAGAAGATTTCTAGAATTTACTGATGAAAATCAAAGACTATAGCTTTCAGTCTGGATTATACCTCAACATAAAGCAAGCAAAAATCCTTACATCTGGACCAATAAGCAACAGTGTGGCAAACAGAGAAAAGACTGAAGTTGTCAAGGATTTTCATTTTACTTGGATCCATGAAAAGCACCGATGGAAGCTGCCGTCAAGAAACCAAAGGACATGATGCATTAGGCAAATGTGCTGTAATAGACTGCTTTCCAGTGTTAAAAAAGCAAAGCTCTCACTTTGAGGATAAAGCCCACCTGATCCAAGCCATGATATTTTCAATTACTTCATATGCACGCGAAAGTTGGGTAACGATTAAGGAAGATCAGAGAAAAATTGATAGCTCTGAATGGTGGTTTTGGTGAAGAATAGTGAATATACCAGGGACTGCCAAAAGAAAGAACAAATCTGTCTTGGAAAAGTACAGCCAGAATGCTCATTAGAAGTGAGAATGGTAAGATTTTGTCTTATATACTTTGGGCACGTTCAGAAGGGGATGGTCCTCGGAGAGGGACATCATACTTGGTAGAGTCACCAAAAGAGGAAGATGCTCAATGACACAGATTGACGCAGAAGCTGTAACCATGAGCTCAAGCGTAACAAAGCTCATGAGAACGACACAGGAGCAGAAAGTGATTCATTCTGTTGTACACAAGGTTGCTAGGAGACAGAACTGACTCCATGGCACCTAACAACAACAGTTTTAAATCTTAAATAACAGTTCTAAAAATCTTGGCAGTATGCTTACTTTTTTTTCTAATCAGGATTAAATAACAAGAATGTTGAGAGATTACTAAATTTTTCTCAAGAAATCCATTTTAAGGTGACTGGAACTATGGCTTTCAAGATTTGTAGCTCTGAAACAGTGTTTATAATGAATAAAACATAACTTCAATGAAAAGTGTATTTACTAGGGTAATATTTTAACAAGAATTTCACAAAAATCCTTTGTTAGATTGCTACTTACTTAGAACATTATCAAAATCCTTTTACATTTATGTGCTGTGTAATTCCCATGTAGGGAACCACTTAATTCACTTGGTAATGTGAGATTCTACATCGTATTTAGCATGCAGAATATCTGCATAACATAGATATACTCAAAAAACTGTGGTTACTAAGACATGTGAAAAGAACAGCAGTCAATATTTCCTTTCATTCACTATTTTCTATAATAATGGTACATGTAATAATACTTGTTGTAAACAGCCTATTAAAATATGTTTCCAAATTTTTTTTTAAAAATGAGAGCAAAATATCTCCTAATGTTAAAGGAAAACAAGAATTGTGCAGAAGCTATATAAAAACAGCTTTAAAATATTAAGAGAAGATTCAGGACTGTTAAAATATCAATTTTCTGTAAATGACTGTAAATTTGACTTAATATCAATAAAACCACAAACTGCAATTTTTCTCAGTTGATTTAAAATATTTATTTTAAAAATATTTTAAATTTTCAAGAAGTTGTAGGGATTGGATAGATAACACAATTCATTTAAAATATTTTAAATAATTTCATACTGGCCACAGATAGAAAGCCTAATCAGAAGAACAGATCAAAATCCAAAAAATATACTTCTACACATGTAGAACATTCTTATATATTAAAAGTGCTGTTTTAAACAGGGAAAAGACAAATTTAATATTCTTTTTTATTGTTTGGGTTATTTAAGTATTTTTTAAAAAGTAGCATGCGTATTCAATTATGAGAGAACCTATGTATAACCACAAAATTTATAATATATTAACGTATGCATACAAATATAACACTAAGCAGAGTATGTGTATATGTATACATTTGTTTAAGTATATATAAGTGTGTGTGAAAAAAGAATAAATAAAAATGCTTAACCCTATTTTGGGTATTATTTTGTGGTAATATTTTTTGAAATTGATTTTCTTCAAAAAATCACACATCATATAACATGATCTTCAACTTGAGATTTGTACAGGAAAAGTCTTCAGGAAGAATAACATTTCATTTTGTTTTCCACCGAAATTATAGTAATATTATGGTGTGAACAACAATAAAAAGTATCTGGGAAAAAACAATGAGAAAACTCTGTACGAGTTGTATATAGAAATTTAGATATTATTATTTAAATAAAATATTAAAAACAAATTTAAAATACGCTTTCTGCAATAGTGAGGCATTGTGGAATTAGAAAACAAGTAAAAATAAAAGGATTTTTATAGCAATTTAAGTAAGCAACACATCTAACAAAAAGAATTCTTATGAAACAGTAATGCAACAGTAATCTGAAAAAAAGTATGTGGGTGGAGAAGCCCCTCCAAAAAAGGAGACAATAAAAATGAGATTTGAAAAATAAAGAGATCAATAGCTCTGATATAAAAAATATGAATAGTAAAAGAGTCTACCCTAAATTCATGGAGTTTAATTTTCAAACAGTATTTAGATCATTGTTTCTCAAGTTCATTTACTCTTAGAAAAACGAAGTCTCCTGTTTAAGAGAAAAGAACTTATTGTAAAGACAGGGTAAAATACACAATGTGATATATTAATGATTTAAATATAAATGAATCAAGAATACATGGCTTGAGTTTCTTTCCAAATGCATATGGCTTATAAGCTAAAAGACAACCCCTTCAGGCTACATGTTTTATCAAACCCAGTACAAATCAAAATTGTTTCAAGATGTGAAAAATGCTCAAAGTGTGGCCACAAGTACCCAACCCTGAATCAAAATACCATGATCATAAAACTATTTACACTATTCAGCAGAGAATAGTACAAGAAATTTTAGTAACTCCTAGAAGGTGAAATACACTTCTTCAGGGAATTCTGAGGTTACCAACTGTCTCTTCCCAAAACGTATCCATTCGTAATACTTTTTAAAAAGCCTAACAGATATCAGGAAAAGGGTACACGATGCACACAAGGAGGGATCACTCTACAATATGATATTTCAATATGACAAAACAGTGATGACTGTCCACTTCATTAAAATCTCTTTTTCTTCCATTTACACCCATTTCCTACTCCCTCTGTCCACCTTCCAATAAGGTAATTCTGCTCCTTCTAACAGGGTAATTCTCCCAATTTCCATTCTTCACAACTTCCTTGTGCGTGCACTGGCGTGCACACACACACACCAATGCATTCTTAACTACTGTAGAGTATGTTTCTACCAAAAAAAAAAAAAAAATTAAGAAAAACCTATCGTCAGTCAATTCCAGCTAATACTGCCTCTACAGGATAGCGTAGAACTGCCCCATGGGCTTCCAAGGAGCACGTTGTGGATTCGAACTGCTGACCTTTTGTTTAACAAGCCAAAAACAAACAAACATACCTCCTTAACCATTACACCACCAGGGTTTCCCGAAATATGTTTGGTCATTACATTTATTTTGATGCAGTGGTGGCTTTGTAAAGCATCAGTTTAGCTGACTGATACACACACCTTAGAACTCCTTTTCCTATGTGCTTTGCAGGGATCACAGAAGGCTCACAAGAGAGTTTCTTTAGGAAGACTTGGGGCACAGAGATGAAGTAATAACTATTTTGCAGCTCCCACATGATGTTGCGTATCTGTTAGATAAGCAGGAGGCAGCAGGAAGGCCTGCAGCTGCACTGCATCCCCTGAATCATCCTCAGCATTTCCATCTCACGGCACCTGAGTGTGTGTTTAGCTCTGTGCTAAAGAGCCTTGGGTTTTGCTGGTAAGTTGGTATCTATTTAGCGAAAGGCTAATGCTAACATACTATTGGGCTCTGTTTAGAGACTGGCCTTGTTCAACACATTTCTCAGTCACTTGAATCAAGCCAAAGATACATGTTTATTAAATGTATTGTTAACATAAATCTGAGAGGGAGAGGAAACATGCTTGATGATAGAATCCAGACCTAAGACATATCAAAAATTTGAATAATTGCCCACTGCTGACAAGTTAGAAATGAAAAGTGATATACACAAGGATCATAGTCTGTACCCAAACTAACAAATAATAGCATAAGTTTAAAATAGAGAAAATGATGGCATAGTGGCAGGACTATAAGTGTATTTTTATGTGTGTGCCTCTCTCGCCTTCTGTCTATAACATCATCCCTCTCTTTACTAGAAGATACAGCTTTGGTGGGAGTTGTGGTCAAACAAACAAGAACAATCTAAATACAAACCAGAGTTGCAGTAATAGAGTATACAAATGAGAGTTAACATTCTTCCTAGCTCTAGCATTTTAAAACATTTTTGCCTTGTGAATTGAGAATTTTTTTTTAGCATTTGAGTTTCCATATACATTTTAAGAAATTGTTTGAAGATACTCATGAGTGCCACCACTCATCTGTCAGTTTGTTGTAGCGACCCAACAGAATGTGAATGTTATCAAACAGTATCATTAATATCACACAAAAACAAAAATTTGATGAAGATCATTCAAAAACTGTTGCAGCAGTATATCAACGGCAAACTGCCAGAAATTCCCGCCAGATTCAGAAGAGGATGTAGAATGAGGGATATAATTGCTGATGCCAGATGGATCTTGGCTAAAAGCAGAGAATACATGTGCTTCATTTACTATGCAAAAGCATTTAACTGTGTAGATCATAACAAGTTACAGATAACATTGCAAAGAATGGCAGTTCCAGAATCTTTAATAGTGCTGATGAGGAATCTGTACACAGACCAAGAGACAGGTCTTTCAAAGAGAATGAAGGGTTACTGTACTGTGTGATTTAAAATCAGGAAAGGTATGCTTCAGAGTTGTATCTTTTAGCTGTACTTATTCAAGCTGTATGCTGAGCAAATAATCTGGAAAACTGGACTATATGAAGAGCACAGCATTAGGATTGGCAGAAACTCATTAGCCACCTACTGTACGCAGATGACCCAACTTTGCTTGCTGAAAGCACAAAGGACTTGAAGCACTTACTGCTGAAGGGCAAAGGTGACTGCTTTCAGTAAGCATTATACCTCAACATAAAGAAAACAACAATCCTCACAACTGTGCCAGTAAGTAACATCATGATAAATGGAGAAAACATTGAAGTTGATGAGGATTTCATTTTATATGTATCCACAATCAACAGCCATGGAAGTCGCAATCAGATTAGAAAAGGTACTGCATTGGGCAAATGTGCCGCAAAAGACCTCTTCTAAGTATTACAAAGCAAAGATACCGCTTTGAGGACTAGGGTACACCTGACCCAAATCATGATATATTCAATTGCTTCGTGAGCATGCAAAACTAGACAATGAATAAGAAGACTGAAGAAGAACTGATGTCTTTGAATTACAGTGCTGGGGAAGAATATTGAATATACCATGAACTAACAGAAGAAGGAACAAATTTATCTTAGAAAAGTACAGCCAGAATACTTCTTGGAAGGGGTTATAGCTAGACTACCTCTCACATGTCCCAGAAGAAGGACATCATGCTTGATAAAGTAGAGGGTCTGCGAAAAAGAGGAAGACCCTTAGTGAGACAGATTGACACAGTGACGGCAACAACTGGCCCAAGCATATCAGTGATTGTGAGAACGGGCAGGACTGGGTGATGTTCTGTTCTGTTGTACACAGGGTCCCTGTGAGTTGGAATTAACTTGACAGCACATAACAAGTAATGAGCCAATTGTTAACCTCTTTTTGCCTTTGTCTATATTAGTTTCTTATGACTTTTAATATACTGTATATGATAAATATTGTGTTGTTGCTGGATGCTGTTGAGTCAGTTTCAACTCAAAGGACCTATGTGACATAACTGTCCATCAGTTTTTTTTCTGGAAAGTAATCTTTATGGGAGCAGGACTTTACTACGCTGAGATGCTGGGTGGATTTGAACCACCAACGTTTTGGTTAGCAGTTAAGTGCTTAACTGTTTTACCACTCATATGTACAGCATCAAAATTATATTCACACACCTACAGTCATAAAGCTGCAAACCAGATTTAATTACTAGCCCTATATTTAACCCACTAGAGTAATATAACCACTAGGGTGATTATAATTCGATAACTAAGTTTCAGCTGTAAAGTTTATCTGGGACTTTCTTAAGTGATCCCTTGGGAATTAGTATTTATGACCCAACCTAGAAAGCACATACATGCATAAAGGAAGCATGGTTAGAATCCCCTAATTAGATTGAAAACATGGTAGTTATTCTGTGACATAAATGTCAAAGAACCCCAAGGAGGAAAAATAATTTTCACCTCTGACATAAGCTCTAGTTTATAGTGGTTGTTATACACCCCAAAGCATCGCCTCATCACCATCTCCTCATAACTTTCAATCTCACTTCTGACACGGTTCAGTGACTCAATAGACCTGGGCTGTCCAGATCCCACGAAACTGTTACCGAACTGAATCTTGTACACAGAAATATATTATAGAGCTCAAATCTCCCTGGGAAAAGACATCAATTCCAAGTGGATCTTTAGCAGAATTCGAAGAAAAGTCTGAGTGAATATAAGGTCAAAGACATTGTTACATATGTCAACTAATACAGTTTGAAAAAAGATACAAAACTAAATATTAAACATGAGAGAAATAACCAATATATGGAATAAATTAAAAAACAAAATGGGACAGTGTAATAAGGGGTTGAGTACTTACAAATAAATGAGAAACCTGAGAGACTGTCACCAGTATTCACTGACAGAACTGAGAAGAAAGATAGCCTTAGATGGTGGAAAGACATAATTTGCTTCTCATGTTTCCTGGTGTCTTTTTTAATTAAATCTGATTGTGATTCACTAATTGTTCATTGATCTTTTTATGAAATAAACATAACGTCTATCTAGTGGGTACATCTGAGGAAATCAGGAACTTAACAGAAAGTCAAGAAAATGTCAGACACTGTCCATGTTTCTTATAATAATTTACAATCTGTCATAAGTATGAAATAAATACTAGTGTAAGATATTGCTTGTGTAAAGGCCAGATGAAGAAAAACAAACAATAAATGTTCCAAGAGTTCAAAGAAAGTGCATCAATTTAATGCAAGCAGTAGAGAAGGCACCCTGGGTAACTGAACTCCCTCTTGTAGAACGAGGAGGATTTGAATCTGGGGTGTAACAGGCTTCAAGCCTTCCATGTCAAGTATCCTAAAAGAGAGTAAATACTGTTTGCTGAGGGGCGGAGGGGGGTGGGATTCTTCCTGGCTCCTGCTCCTTCTGCTCACCCCCATATCTAAGGAATCATATAATCATAGGTTTCCATTTTTCACCACATTCATTTCTCCCAATCTATCAGCTTCTCTTGCCTGAATCACTGAACTCGCCCCCTTAATATTCTTCTTTCTTCCAATCTTCTTTCTGCTGTTGACCAAATTTCTGAATACCTACAACAGTTTTCATTTATGGGGTAGAAGCTCTGACACCCTTTGGCTTCTGGCCAGTTCCCGGCCTTCTATCTCACTCTGCTTTTCCTATAGCTATAAGCTTATGTTCAGGTGTTCCTGTACTTCATTCTTTGCCATGCTTTGCTCCTAGGCATTTTAGACAAGAGCTTCCTGTGCCTCCCATCCCTACTTCTCCCAGTTCTAAATAATTGCTCTCCTTTCCTGTTTAACCATTATGTCCAAAGGAAGCCTGTTCTTAACCCTAAAGTACGTTGGACTTCGCAGATCTCTTTACTTCTCTGTTACAACACTCTTCATACTATCTTGTTATTGATTAGTAACAAAATAGCCCATCCTCCCTAGAGGACTATGAAGGCCAATTTTATCTTTTTCAACACTGCGTCTCCCCAATGGCTCATACGATGTTTAGCATACAGTCTGTCAGAGTAACGACTCATACAATGTACGAAAAAGTAACTAGTATAACTAGTATAGAGTTTACTATCACGAAATTTAGGAAGGTGACCTGTGGAAGGTAGACTAAGGTAAGATAACAGAAATGGGTATACATTATGTAAAAGAGTTTGAACTTTATAAATAAGAAACCAGTGGAACTGTTTGAGCAAGTGATGTTTGGCACTGTTGATTTATGAGGATGGGTCTGATGATAGTCCATGGAAAGTATCTGAAAGACTGTGGGAGAATAAAATGAAAGTACAAATTCAAAACCCAGTAGGACATGCAGCCTTTTACCTATGCCAGGGAAAGTCAATGAGTACATAAAGTTTAAATAAAAAGGGAAGGAAATTTAAAAACAGGATTAAGTTTTTAAAGGAACACATTAAATTTTGGCCATGTTAAAACCAAGTTAATCATGGAACATCCAGGTCAATATATTGTCTGCTTACAGATTTGAAATTTCACGTTATCAAAGGGGTTGGCAAACAAGGGCCCTCAGGCCAAATATGGCTTCTAGCCTGTTTTTGTAAGTCAAGCTTTATTGGAATACAGACAATCATACCCATTTTTTTTTTTTCACCCATTGCCTTTGCTTGCTTTCTTCCTACAAAGGCAGAGATTAGTCTTTGCTACAGGGACCCAATGGCCTGCAAGTCTAAAGTATTCACTATCTGGCCTTTTCAAGAAAGTTTGCCAGTTCTTGAGCTGTAATAATGGATAAGCTCCAGAAACAGTGGCAAGAATCCTGGATGCAATTAAATGAATCCTATTTTACCTGTGAGCAGGCATACCTACCTAGGTATAAACATGTGCATATACTAAGCTAACTTATCCAAATGATGCAGGTATTGATAAATATCTAAGGAATAATAGAAGACAGAGAGAAAGCCAGAAAAGTAAAGCACTAATGGCTTTTCAAAAACTAAAAAGGATGGAAATATAAAACTTGAAAGGTACCATCACTATTATGCTCCTTAAAGGAAAGCAAATTACGTTTTCCTCTGCTAAATAACAGTTGAAAAAACAATAAACTAGGAACCAAACCACCTCTAACTATAATGGTGTTTAGAGTTTTTGTCTGTTCATTCCCATGACAGTACAGCTCTTGGGAGGATCAACAAGCACATCAAGTTATCTTGTCATCTGAGCATTGTGTGCTGGATCACCATGTCTGAGGGGAAGCTAGTATTTTATTTTGAGGGAATTCTCGATGTCGTTAAATCTACCACAACAGAAAATCAAGTCAGGCATTAAATCTTGGAAAACCTCATTTGCTGTCCAACGGATGACACTAGAAAAGATGAGATGTACAAATGAGAGTACACCCTGAGCACACTGGAAATATTCATTAGTTTCTTTGTGGCAACTCACCTGGGTATATACAATCATCATATACATGGTCAGCTAAGGTGGAAAGAAGTATTAAACCACACATCATCAGCAGTAGTGGGTAGTACAGCTTTTGTTGCCACGGGCAAGTAGCCAAGTTAAACTAGAGTGTACCAAACAGGAGAATTTACTAGCAAACATACAAAAATTTCACAGTGTAGATGTAAAACCAGACTCAGAAATGATAGACCCAGGTGTTAAAATCTGGAGGACTGTTGCTTGTTCTTTCTCTTTCTACTTGTTTGTCCTTTTAACTTCATTTCACAGTATACTTTCTCCAGAACAGAATCTCACCCTGATTGATATGGTATATGAAATAAAAAGGTGTTCTCCCTACTCACTTCCAACAAGGAAAATTCTGAAATCTTATTTGTCTTACCCCTCAGACCAATACAAGTGGCTATGACTAGTTGTAGCCAAGGATTGGGATTTGATATATTTTTGATATATTTGATATATATATATTGGGATTTTGATATATTTTGATATATTTTTCTTTCCAAGGAGAGACTGCAAGTGTTAAATGCATACACAAAATCAAGTGTTACTTCAGCTACCAAATAAGTCCTTTCCTGTGATTAACTCTGATATACTAGACAACTTACTGCTGTATCTATCTACTGAGTCCTCTAGTAAGATATGAATATTAATGTGCTATTACAGGAATAACAGATGTCCAATAGATTTTTTTTTCTTGTGTCCCAGGATTTAGCTAAGGCCCCAAGTGAGACTAAAATGTCAAATTCAAAACCAAACTTGCTGCCATTGAGGCAATATCTGCTCATGGTGACTCTATAGGAATGGCAAGACTATCCCATAGGAGTGGCTGGTGGATTTGAACTGCTGACTTATTGTTTGACAGTCAAGATCTTAATCACCACACAACTAGGGCCCCTGTTTTCTGTCTATAGATCTTCCGTGATTGGGCCACCTAGTTCTGTGCAGGTCTTCCTGAGAGGTCATGTTTCAGAGATCTTGGCCCAAACTGATCCCTCTACCAGTTCCACCTTTTAGTTTATTTAGGGGTGGGACTAGAAAATAGGACGTCGTCTTTGAAGAGTAGGTAGCGTTCAGCAGAAGTGGCTATTCTCAGCTTGTGTCTTATACAGATGTTGGGAACCCATAGGAAGGGGGCACTGGAGCTCAGCATTAGAATTCAGCTCCTAGGACATCCGTTTAGCCAACAGAAAACTTGCCCAAAACAAACATTTTATATTACTAGGTATTTTCTCCCAAGCTTCCCATCTAATACCTTACACAATTCAAAATCAACTTCTGCCTTGATAAATTTAAGTCTAAGCTTCCTAAGCCAATGTGCTGTGTGAGAAGCAGCAGTTTAGACACACCTGTAGCTTTTGACCATAGTTACTCTTTATCACCATGTAGATTAATCAACAGAAAGTTATTTGAAGCTTTTCTTGCTCTTTTCCTGGCCTTTGACTCTGAAAACAGATAGGTCTTAGGATATACTACTTCACTGTCTCATTTTTTAGAAGAGCTCAAGAGAATTATTTTTCAAATGTCCAGTACAGAAATAGTGGTACTCTCCTGAGCTACTAGAATCTGTAGATTATGTCCCTGGTTATTCTCTTTGTCTTCACTGTTAGAAAACTCAGGTCCAATCCATTATTATCAAGATCCAACAATTAAGTGCACAAGCTTAATTGTCCTAAATGCTACATACCACACTGCTGCATATCACTATGGTCACCTTCAAAGTACTCCCCCTGGGAAGCTATGCACTGAGGCCAGTGCCTAGTCCACGCTTAAAGGCAATTTTGGAACTCTTTCTAGAATGGGCATTGTGCATGGTGACAAGATGGCAAGTTTGTAACGTAATTGTATAGCTCTCTATGAGAGAGTTTTTAGCTAGTGAACAAATAACTGTATTAGAACACCCTCCCTACTCACCTGATCTGGCCTCCAATGACTTTTTTCTTTACTCGAAGATAAAAGAAATATTGAAAGGAGGAGGACATCAAGGGTAATAAGACAACAGCTCTGCTGGCCATTCCAGAAAAAGAGTTCCAAAATTCTTTTGAAGGGCAGACGCGGTGCTGGTGCTGTATAGCTTCCCAAGGGGAGTACTTTGTAGGTGATTGCTGTGATATTCAGCAATGGGTATGTAGCACTTTTTCCGGGATGGATTCATGAACTTCACTGTCAGACCTGTAAGTACCTTTTTCCTTGTTTCAGCTATAGCTGTCTGTCTCCTCTTTACCCTATTTTCTCCCTTATGTATTGCGTGTCCGCTTGACTCATACATTTTTTACAAGCCAGCCACGTCAAATCATTTTTAGGTTACTATAAATCGATCAATAATTAAACAAATTCTTATAAATGTTTTATAAAGGAAGATCTTCTTTATGCTTCATTGTACTGTTGTGTGTTAGAAATTAATCTCATTGAAAATTTGGTGTGAAAAGAGAGGGAATTTGGAAGGCTGTCATTTGAAAAAAAGATTATGAGTTCAGAGTTTTGTTTGTTTTCAGCTTAGACTATCAAACGATATTTTCACCTTCGCATGAGTTGGATCCAACTCGACAGCACTTGGCATACCGTAAAGCCTGTGACAGTCGACACTTGACAGGACTGACTTATTTTTGTGAGTCTTTAAAGTTTTCCACCTTTGACAAGGTATAGAGTCTTACCACTTTCTCTCATTTTGGTGAAAATTATTTGAGTTTTCCATGCCCGACAAGTTTCTGTATTACACATGTTCCAGCTTTCACAGGTTTTGTAAGCTTTTTAAAATGATTCATTGATTTAAAATCTGTTACTCAGCCTCCATTTTAGAGGCATGGGTTACATAAGTTCAACAGTAATGTCAATAATGATTCTATTTTTTTCCACATATGTATTCACAATGTATAATGTATGTTCAAATAACATAATTTTGTTTTCTTCATATGCAATCCAACTCGATAGCACTTGGCTTGGCCAGGCTCATATGCAATAATGAAAGGTTGGTATTAGCCATCTGAAAAGGGATTCAATTGAAATTTACAGTTGTAATTAAAAACAAAAAACTGTCCTTTGAATTTTGGTCATAGCCACTTACTTTATGATTAAACTTTTAAAATTTTATACCCAGTAACATATGTCTGCCTATATTTGAAGAGCTCTTTGGTAAGGATGAAGATATTCATACTGTGACTCATCACACTGAAACAACTCAAGTTTGCTCTCACTGTGCCAGAAACATTCTCATTTCATAGTTGTCACTAACCATAGCTAATTCAAGGAGCCCCACTTAGCTGTAACCGTGTAAATACATTTCCTACAGTTGGTGCTGATATTGAGGAATTAACCTTTCATGCCTCTTTCCATTTGATCCCACCTGTTGACATCTGCATGCCAAAAAAAGAATACATTGGTGGAACGAGAAAGATAGATGTGACGTTCTGAAGTACTTGTCTGCAAATAGACAGGTTTAACTGGGAAACGTGTGAAGTTCATACTAGACATGGGGATACACATTTAGAAACAGGAAGAAAGAATAATAACTCAAAAACAACAAAGTCACTGGCAAGTAGGAAAGACTGATGGGAACAGAATATCTAGGAAGTTAGCAGATGATGGCAGGTGACAAAGTTGACTACAAAGAGGTGAATAGAGGAGGACAATTTACAGAGACTAACGCAGAGCTCAACACGAAATTGGGCAGCTGGTCAGAGGCATCAGACTTGACTGGTCAAAAGCATATTTTGAATTGACTTTTCACGTCTTGTTGCCGAGAATTCTCTTGATTACATGAGAAAGCAGGGAAGGGTCATACCGGAAACCCTCAGAAAGCCTACAGAGAGCAACGAGGATGATAGCAGATTCGATAGATAGCCAGACAGACAGATGATAAATTGATAGATAGATATAGATGAACAGATAGGCTGATAGATGATAGATAGATGATAGACAGAGATGGATGGACAGATGGACGGATGGATGGACAGACAGACAGATAGACAGATAGACAGATAGGTAGGTAGGTAGGAAGATAGGTAGATAGGTCTAGGAAATGAACATCTCATTGTCTTTTAGATGGAACAGGGGGAAAACAGCCGTATCTGATGGCAGGTGTTTATATTCATTTCACTTATTTTACAACCCACAGTCATTTTATGTCATTTCTTTGCTTTTCTCTCACATTTGTTTTCTCAGTAGACTACAATCTTCAGGAGGGAAAAAACGTATCTATGTTTTTACTATTAGTATCCAGCACCAAGCACAGTACTGTCACACAGTAAACACTGAATGAATATTTATCAAACAAATTAATGAATAAATAAATTATATACAAATAGCAAAACTCATTTTATGCAGCCTCTTACTGGTGTGGGGCTGACTTGTAAAACTATAAACCTCTTGCTGTCAAATAGATTCCAATTCATAAAGATCATATAGGACAGAAGAGAACTGTCCCAGGTTTCCAATCCTGTAATCTGCCACACCTTTCTCCCAAAAAGCAGCTTGTGGGTTTGAAATGGTGACCTTTTGGTTAATAGCTGTACATTAACCATGACTTCTTCTTGTAAATCTATAATCATTCCAAATTAGACTTGGTTTCTGTGTTCACACAATTAGTATATTTGAAACACACGAGCAAACATTTGGTGTTTAGCTAAATATCATTTTCTAAAAACTGTCTTAAAGAAATGTGACTTAGAATGCTTTCAGTCTTTTCTGGTTCTGGATGAGTGAGAACAACTCTAAATACAACTAGAGTTCTGTTTTAGGTTTTTGTGGGGTTTTTTTTTCCTTTTAATTTACGGAATGTATGAAAACCACTGAAAATACTGAATATTTAAGAGATAGAGAAAATAGATTAGTTTTGGTATTACACAGTAAGTTTAGACTTTCCTCCATTTGGTTGCTAAGTTTCTGTGCCTATTTTAAGAGAATGCTTGAATCTATTTGTCACCCCTATCTACTTACATTTAGATTTGAAAACCAGATCGCACTTGGATAATACAATGATTCAATTAAGACACTGCCATGTATAAAGGCAGTTAAATATATACACTCTCTCTCCCACACACACATATGTTATTGTTGGTTTGTGCTTTTGAGCCAATTCATACTCATAGATTCCCTATATAACAGATTAGAACTGCCTCATAGGATTTCCTAGATTAGAATTTTTTTTTTTAAATAATGTTTTAGGTGAAACTTTACGGCTCCAGTTAGTTTCTCATTCAAAAATTTATACACATACTGTTTTGTGATATTAGTTGCAATCTCCACAGTGTGACCGCATTCTCCTCCTTTCATTGTCCATTTGTCTAGTTCCTGTCCCTTCTTGCCTTTTTGTCTTGCTTTTGGGCAAGAGCTCCCCATCTGGTCTCAAATATTTCATTGAACTAAGAAGTCCTTTCCTCACATATGTTATTGTTTGTTCTATAGACCTGTCTGGTCTTTGAAAAGTAGCTTTAGGGAGCAGTTTCAGTTCTGAGTTCGCAGAGCATCCAGAGGCCACAGTCTCAGGGCTTCTTCCATAGACTACAGTCATTATGGGAGCAGACTGCCAGGTCTTTTCTCCCATGGAACAGCTTTCGGTTAGCAGCCAAGCTCTTAAACACTGTGTCACCAGGGCTGTTTCTTTATATATTCCTTCCCAGAACTGGAACAACCTCGTTATGTCTAATCTCTCACTTCTTTTCCTAGAAGAGGCTAAACCAAACCTCTTTTATGGTATTTCAGGAAGCACCAGGTTCCTTGTTCATCAAGGCTACTAGTGATGATCCAGGAACAGCACGTGCCCTGAGCTCACAGAGACCTGCTGAATTCTTTCTCTCTTCCTAACCACTTACCATCAAGCCAATTTCAACTCTTCCCTATTGCACAAAGGGGATTTTGTGGAAGAATATTCATCTTCAAATTCAGGCATAATCAAATACCATGGTATGAGTATATATAATTACACCCCCACACAGAGCATTTAAGGAAAACACAGAAAACTGGGAGGAGAGCACATAAACATTGGCAACTCCACAGCCATGTTGGCAATCGAGTGCTGAAACCTTCACTGTAATTTGCTTCCAGGACCACGAAACTAGACTTCAGCTCATCAAAGGCTGCATGAGGATCTTATTTTCAGAAATCGTCAGTTGGTTACAACTGATACATCTTGAAAAGAACCTACTGGCAAAAGCCAGAATTCCACTGCAGAGATTATTGTGTGGTGGGGACACATAGAGAGGAAGCGGTGGAAAACACGGTCTCTGAGAAACTTACCCTTGAGGTCAATAACCAGCTCAGGAGTCACATTTATAGTTTAGAAAGCATCTGTTTCGGTCATTAAAAACACTTCCTTTTTATAAAATTAGAAACTGATAGCTGTTTCATTTATGCTTGTACCTTCCATAATGAGTCATATTCCTAAACAAAAACAAACTTAAATATGTAAAACAGAGAAATAGCAACATAGAGAAAAGTCTGTACTAAACATTGGTACACTGCTTCCACACCTATCTGTAGATGCTGTGGAAATATACAAATATTGTTTTAACCTCAATCCTGTAAGTGCTGATGTTGTTTTATTCTAGTGCCTGGAGTATACAGAAAGTTGAAAACAAAGCAAAGATTTATTTCACTCTCTTGTCATCTTCAACCCCTCTGGGCTTCATTCTGGAAACAGATTTTCGTTATTTGAGGCCAGAGCAGGACACAGAGCTGCAGAGAACTGTTTACATGCAGGTTACTGAAAGCAGAATTATGTTTAAATTGCCCACTCCCAAACTGGACTCCCAGAGTCTGGGGTCCATGTCCACCAATGAGCAGCTGATAACATGAACAAGTCATTCACTTTTTCATAGCCACATCTATAAAACAGGGACCTATTTCTCAAATAGTATGTGTCTAGGATAATGGGTGGCATGTGCCTAAGCATCAAAACTGTTGGCCATTATTCTGATAACTATCATTACTAAGATTTCCATTGAAATTTAAAATTTTGTGGTACCAGAGTATGAGGAAAGACGTATGTAGATGACTTTTTATTTCCCCAAAATGCTGATGAATAGTCCATTATTGATGTATATAATAATTCAGTGACCATCAGTTGAGCAGTTATTATTTCATTAAAACTGTACTTGAATGAGATACATACAGCAGGGATTTTCCTATTTTAATGCAAAAAGTGATGCTATACTATAAAATTCTTAACTGAATACTTTTTGGAGTGTCTCAAATCTTCAAGGCAATATTTTAGAACCACTGATATGCCACAGGTGGGGAGGGGAAAATAACACAAATAGCTTACACTTGCATCCTATCCAAGGAGTTTCAAGTTTAATAAAAGACAAACAAACAAAAAAAAGGCATACATCTAAGCAGTTATAGCTGAATGATGAAAATGACAAAATGACGTGATTGAAAATAGTTGGGATATAAACAATTGTTGGAATTTACTTAGGGGAAATATTTCTTCTACTAATCTGACATTTAATCTGTTCTCAACAAAGGCTGCATCTTTGTTCAGGGGGAAGAGAATTTAAAAAGATAAACTTTCAGAAGTAGAAAAAGGATGGGAAGGGCCATTTATTCATTCATTTAATTTAAATGTATTTTTATCAAGTGCCTACGAGGAGCCAGCCACTGTTGCAGCTGCTGGAGATACAGCACTGAATGCGACAGACAAAAATCTCATTTTTCAGAAACTAACAGCCTACTGCATACTTTGAGGCCAAGTTTCAGTTTCAGAGAGATGCCCAGCGTTCAAAAAAAAAAAAGTTAGGGAAGGTACTGTAAGACCAGGTCGTATAAAGTCTTGAATGTCAAGCTTGAAAGTCTGACCTCTGTTGTTTAGACAAAGTAAGCTATTAATTTTTGTTGTTGGTTGTGTATTTTTGCTTTTGTTTTGTTTATTTGTTTTTGAGCTGCAAAATCTCCTAATAAGATCTATATTTCAGGAAAGATTAATTAGGCAGCTAGTTAATAAGTTAAATCCAAGAAGAAAGAAATGGGGAGATGTCACAGCAACCCCTTAAAGAAATAACACACACAAGCAGAGAATGAGGTCAATTCAGAGAGAGATCAGGTGTTGGAAGATAACCTATGAGTCTCCAAATGTGAAGTTCAGCTTTACAGACACAGAAAGTCATAACTCTCTTCCAAACACGGCAGGGCAGTGCTTGGTCAGCACTTCCTACTGCACTTCTGTCTTAGGAAAGATTAAGTTTGCAAAGTGTCTACCTTTTCCTCTGGCAGGTGAAATCTCCTTGCAGCGTTCAGTTAACTCAGTCATGACTCCTTTAGAAGTATTTCCGTCTTCTGCTGAAAGCAATGAATACCAGTGTCGAAACTCGTTGGCTCCACAGAATCAGAATGGGCCTCCCATCATTAAATGTCCTTCTTCTGAAAGAAACAATGAGGATTTGGGGAAAAGGAAGCCTTTGTTCCGAGTTAATTCTATTGTCTTCCTTGTTACTTATCTGCTTAGCAAATGAAGAGAGAAACGGATGATGAATGAGTGAAAAGTGGCAAGAAATTGCAGGCATTGTAAGGCTGAGCCAGTCACGATTGTCTCGGAAATCAAGTTGATGAGGATTTTCCTCGTCCTTAGACTCCTGCCTTCATTTCAGTTATTCTTTATTTTCCCGTTGCTCCTGAAAACGTCCATGTAGGAAGTGAATCGCATAATGAGAGAGGTAAAAAAAGGGCTGTCTATGAAATTCCCAGCTCTGGTCTCCAGGAACTGGGAGTTGCAAACATTACCAACAAGGTGGATTACAAAAGTGACAGAGAAATGCACATGTCTCAAGATCCAGGAATAAAGTACATTGGATTATCATTACTAGAAACAATCCTTTTCTTTTTTGCCTGTTAGTTTTGAGTCCACAGGGGGGAAAAAAATGAGAAAGTGGAAAACACATACAATCTATACATACTTCTTTGAGGAATACTGAGAAATGAAGGATTTGATTGGTGAGTCAGAACTGCATTGATGGCTATGAGATTTTTTTTTTTGGTGTGTTTTACATGATTTCCTCCCATTTCATCTGACACACACATATACATCTTTCCTCAATTGCCATAAAAAATATACAAAGCACAGGCTCTGAAATCAAGCACTTTGGGGTACATATTCAGTTTCACCCTTCACATTTTATTTTCTTAGACATTTTACTTAAACTTTCTGTGCTTCTATTTTCTCATTTGTACAAAGGATTTCTATTTGGATCAACAATCAATATCCATGGAAACAGCAGCCAAGAAATCAAACACTGTACTGCACTGAGCAAATGACTCCTTTAAAGCTTTAAACAGCAAAGATGTCCCTTTGATGACTAAGGTGCCCTTTCATATGCATGGAAAATCTGGAGAAGGAAAAAGGAAGAGAGAACATGAACTGTTACATTCAAACTTTGGGGCTGGCGAAGAACACCGAATATACCTTGCACCGACAGAAAAACAAACTAATCAGTCTTAGGAGAAATACAATCCAAGCATCCCTTAGAAGGGCGAGGATGAGGAGACTTCAGCTCACTTTGAACACGTCATTAGGAACGACAAAAAGCTAGACAAAGACTCGACGGTTGGTTGAGTGAAGGGTAGTGAATGCGAGGAAGGCCTTGATGAGATGGACTCGGACATGGTGGCCGAAACAATGGACTCCAGTACTGCAGCAGCTGCCGAGAAGGCATAGGGTCACATAAGTTTTACTCTATTACATATAATGTCCCCATGAATCAGGGGCAACTTGATGGCAACTAACAACTTCAGTTTCTTGTGTATACTCCAAGAACTAACACTGACAAATGCTTACAAGGCTAAGAAACAAGCAATGAGCAATCAGTACAGGTTGACTTTTACATTATGTTACTGTCACTATCAATAATCTCTTTATGAGGGACTCCATGTAAATAACATCCAATTCCTTGGACATAACACAGTTGAAATCCTGATGTGTGCAGGGAGGTCCTCAAAGTGTAAAAACACTTAAAACCTAGTCATCCTGGGTCGGCTGCTATCACTTCTAAGAAGAGTGAGGTACTTACAACCCCCAAACTTAAAATAGCTCTGAAGTGTTGGCAAAGATAGCCTCGTTGTGGAGGTACATAAAGTGGCCTTTGTGAATTTCACTCCCCAAGTGCTAACTGACATTCAGCATGCAGCACTTGACAGTCTCCTTCAAAAGCAATTTAAAAGAAAGTGCCTGAAATACAGAGAATTGGGCTGCTCGTTATAGACACCACTTTGGCAAACATCATCTTGAGGCACCAAAGCTCAAACACTGGAGGACCCAACTCAGGCGCAGATAAGCAAAGCTTATAAAACAAACTGTCCCCAAATCCAGGGTACGTCTGTTTAATATAATTGCTCTTAACAGCTGAAAATACAAGCTTAATATCATTTAATTTAAACCACCCCAACAGTCAGGGTAAAATTTGTATATAGTTGCTTTCACTCCTTGTTTTTCTGGACTAGCAAACATGAGGATGACAAGCAGTCACTTCCAGATCCCAGCCCTTTCTTTCTGTGAGAACAACTCTTTCATTGATTTTAGTTTTCTTAAGGCTTCGTTAGAAAACCTGGTTGCATAGTGGTTAAAGGCTACGGCTGCTAACCAAAAGATCAGAAGTTCAAATCCACCAGGTGCTTCTTTGAAACTCTCTGGAGCAATTCTACTCTGTCTTATGGCGTTGTTATGAGTCAGCTTCGACTTGTTTGGTTTTAAGTTCCCTTAACTTCCCAGCTTATTTAAGAAGTCGTCTCTAATATAGTGATGGAAATGGGCTCCTGCTTCTCCCCGGAACTGTCCATTCTCTGTGCATATTACTAGAAATGAAAAGGAAGTAGAACTCTGTCTGAGAAATGCCCTGTGTTGGTTGTACATATTGCAAATATCTGGATATATTATGTGTGATATACCCATAAGTCTGATACAAGGCATGTAGAATGTGGATCATTTTACGTGTTGGTACATAGCAATGACTTCTTCATAAAAGCTTTTCATTATGACTATCAAAAGCTAGGAGAGAGACTGCTGCACAGGTCACCCATCAGTCTATTCACTTACTTGTGGCTGCTTTTTTCAGGCTTGGCTTTGAGAAGGTCTCCTGGCTTTCACAAATAACACAGTTATCTTTAGAAAGCAAACTTCTGGAGCACATGGAGTCAGCAAACACTAACTATGCACAGGCTGCACAGTGTTTGGCAGAATTACGAGTCCATCTGGTGCCTGCTCTCATGGAGCTCACACTCCCGCCAGGATGATGCGGGTATAAATAGACTGTCTGAATGCAGCACGATTGGTGTTACCAGGGAGATTGACTGGGGCCATGAATGGAATTAAGGCACATGGAAGAAAGATGCTTAGTTTATGGTTAGGAAGGTGTAGGGAAATTGGAATGAAACGATTTGAATCTGAGTATTAATTAAGCTGGCTTTGGTTATGAATGGAATAGGGTATTAGGTAACTGGCAATGTGTAGGGAAGAAGGCACAGCCTGAGGCAGGGTAGATCAAGGACACAGAGCAGAGAATGCAAAGATTTATGCAAGCCAACTTTAAGCACCTTAGAATATAGGTATTCCAGATGTGAGGTGGAGAGCAAAACCCAATCTCCACAGGCCTAGGGGCAAGGCTAAGGAGCCAGATTTTATTTCAGTTGCCATAGGAAGATGTATTTGACTCTGACTGCTGCTGTAACAAATAGCTACAACCTTAGTGGCTTGAAAGAAGGCAGATATACCATCTTACAGTCCTGGGTCAGAAGAACTGCATTTCTTCTGGAGTCTTCAGGGGAGAATCTGTTTCTTTGTCTTTTCCATCCCTTAAAAGATCGCCACATCTGTTAGCTCACAGCCTCCTCTCAGCAGTTACATCACTCTGACCTCTGCTTCCAACTCTGTCACACCTCAGCGGGCTCACCGGATAATTTCCCCATCTCAGGATCCTTAACTTGATCATATCTGTATGTTCACAGGTCCCTGAGATTAGAGGACATTTGGGGAGGGAGAAGGGGCATTATTCCGTCCATCACGGAAGACATTTCAAGTTTTAAGCACAGAAGGAAAAGATCTAATTCAGCATAAAGTTAATGGAGAGCCAAGGACATTTTATAACTCATAAGTTTCTATATCTTAGAAATGCTAGACAATCATGTTGTAAAATAGCTCTTTCACAGATATTCCACTTAATTCTAATGTATCTCCTTTCTTCTCTCTCGGATTCAACTCTGTGTGTTTGCATATGTGTGTGCTTTGCATATGTAATTTATAGAGACTATGTAGGAATGTGAACTTCCACTCACCTAAAAGAAGTACCCAAGCTTAATAAATACATTTGGGGGTTTATCCTAAATTTACAACTACATAGCAATCAACAGTCTGGGATCAAGAAAAGTCAACAGCAACTGAAGTCTAAAATGTGCAAATCTAAACACGAGCCCCAGCTTTTTTCCTGAAGAGGTGTGTGCTCCTTAGACAAGCTGACTCAGAGTTTTATGACTGGTGTACTTTATCTGATAAATGGGTACAACATTGTCTACCCGACAGTTTTGTTGTAGAGTTAAACTAAATATTATTGACAGTCACATTTTTATATTCACGGTATAAGATTTTTATAATGGGGAAGGTACCACATGCCTACACATATCTGTAGCACCTCACTTCTAACACATAGAAATTAGACCTGATTAATACAAACTTGACACTGCAATGTGTTAAAAAAAAAAAAAAAAAAAGCTACGGTGAATTTCTCACATTTAACCCAGCAAACCACTGTTCAAAAAACAGTAGGCAATATTCTTATAATTATTCATCCATTCAAACATAAAGACAGATTGAAACACATTTTTTTGCTGTGGTAATTTCATTAGGTTGATACCAAATTAACATTTTGCACAAGCCACTGGTGGCCTGGTGCTCCCCGGTGCATCCCCTGGGGTCCAAGATCAAAGCATTATTCTTTTTCATTATTATCATCACTCACAGCTGCTGAAGAACACTTATAAGTCACACTCATATTCTTAGCGCTACAAAGTAATTTCCAATTTTTTTGTTTGTTTCTTCTTCCTAACTACATCTACCCAAGAATATAAGTACACACGATGTTTAGACACCCAAAAAGGCTTAAAATCATCTTTTTTTTTTTTTCTTGAAATACTGAAGTGGTCCCCAAGCCATCGAAGTATTCACCTTATTAGAGGATGTGTACACACACTGATGCTAGGACAAGCAACAGAAGGCTTCACTAATGAGATGCAGTTGTAGCTGCTCATCTCAGCCAATACCAAGGCACAGATGTACATGAAGTAGCATTCAGATGACAGATGTGCATAATGAAAAGCATCCTGGGCTGGAAGTCAGAAAGCCTCAATTTTAATCCTGCAGCTGGAATGACATGGAGAAATTATTTATGCGAATTCCCTCATGTTGTTGATTCCTTCACTGTGAAAATACTTATCCAGGCCCTACTACACGTTAGGCACTGATCTAGAGAATGAGAATAAAATCACAAGCAAAAGAGAAAAGGAGACACTTGATAAGCAGAATAATGGATCCTCTAAGGATTTCCTAATCTCCAGAACCTTTGATTATGTTACCTTACAAGGTAAAGTGGACTTCACAAATGTGATAAAGTTACAAATCTTGAAAAGGGTACATTATCCTGGGTTATCTCTGTGGGCTCAATATAATCACAAGGAATCATGAGGGCCCTTCTAGAAGGAGCAGGAGGCTCTGACTTAGTGAAAAAGATGCAAGAATGAAAAGAGAGCATCAGAAACACAGAGATTTGCAGATGCTATGCTGTTAGCTTTGAGAATGAAGGAAGGAGCCATGATCCACAGAAGGCAGGCAACTTGAAACAGGCAAGGCAACACATTCTCTTCTGGAGCTTCCAGAAGGCAGCCTTGCTGACCACCTCAACTGTAGCCCTTCTGACCACCCCAATTTATGAAACAATTTTTTTTTAAGTTGCAGTCAATTGTTGTATCAGCAATAGAAAACTAACACAGCACTTGCCGGAATTTTATCAAATAAATACATAGCCATGTTATTTGTATAATAGAGAAATACACAGAGCTGTGAGAGCTTGTAACGAGTAGCTATCTTCTAAGAGGTGAATATGACCTAACAAGGGGTGAAGACAAGGAAGCTATAATGGAAGTTCATCTTGAGGGGATCCTGGACCATGAAACCCTCCAGAGTGAATCTTTCCAGAAGGCTCCTTCTACAGAAGATAGCTGTTGATGCTCATAATATCAAAAGGACACCTTGGGAGTCAGATGGCCCTGGAAATATAAGCAGGAACTTGGGACATTAGCAGCAACAGGAGACAAGTCTCAGTCGAGGCCCTCGATGGAGACAAGAATTGACGGTAACAGATGAGGTAGTGAACATGAATCCAAGATAAAAGGACAAGCCCCACGGAGGTATCTGTGACAGCTGTGAAGACTTCTCTCCATTTTACTAGAAACGTACGCTCTGAGGTTTGTAAAATAATCTGCTTAAATATGAATATAAAACAATTAAACAAATGAAAAAAAACAATAAAAATTATTTGCCTGTTTTTGTCTTTTGCTCTCATGCACAAAAAGTTCTTGCTGATGCTAAACCAATTAAATAGTCATCTATAAGTGAGTTTTGTTTTTTTTAAAGTTTTATTTCTGATGTTGACTCTACCATCCATCTAATGAATTCTGTAGATAGCCCATTACTGCACTATTCAATGCATATGAATTCAAATGGATTCTTGATTTTCTAAAATCACTGTTTAGTCTATTTTGGAAACTACACCACCAGGCTGTCTGACCACAGTTTTGGTCTTAGAGTTCTTGAACTGCACACCTCTTTTTCTCATGCTGTCTCAGGGACTCTACATTGTGTCCCCCATCACGGCTGCCTTGGGTGGTGGCCAGGCACCAGCTGGTTTTTCTGGTCTCATGCTGATGCAGTGTCCCTTTCACATGGTTCTTTCTGTTTCCAGCGTTCATTTTCCTTCGTGTTTTTTCTGTTCTCAGTCATCATCTGTCCCAGATGGGCTGGGACAATTTGGTGCACCTCAGATGGCAGCTTGCTTGCTTTTAAGACCCCAGATGCCACTCACCAATATGGGGTGCAGAAGACTTTTTTAGCTAAAGACTAGCTATGCCAATTGACCTCGATGTCCCCTGAAAACATGGTACCCAAATACCCATTCCTGCTAATCTGTCCCTGGAAATATCCAGTTGTGTTTAAAAAAACCTTTCAGTTTATGGTGTAGTCCAGTTACACTGATCTGCTCTCTACTGTGTGTTGTCACCCCCTTTATCTAACCAAATTCCTATTGACTATCTAATCTACGAACATCCCAAGACCTCGCTCTCCACACTTGTAGCCATCAAAGAGGCTTTTCTTCTGTACATAAGTCCATTTTTAAGTCGTTTTAGGAGAGGTCTCATACAATGCTTGTCCTTTTGCAGCTGACTGATTTCACTCAGCATAATGTCTTCTAGTTGAAACTAGGTTATGAGATGCTTTCTAAAATCATCATTGTTCTTCACCATTGCATAGTATTCCATTGTGTATATGTACCATAGTTTGTTTATCAATTCATTTGTTGATGGGCATCTAGGTTGATTCCATCTTTTTGCTATTGTGTACAGTGCTGCAATAAACATTAATGTGTATGTATCTGTTATTGTGACCACCTTTATGTATTGTATTTGGATTGCATTGTATATGTAGATCACTTTGGGTAAAATAGACATTTTCACAATGTTAAGGCTTCCTATCCATGAATCAGGTAGCATTCTCCACTTATGTAATTATCTTTTGATTTCTTGGAGCAGGGTCTTGTAGTTTGCTCTGTATAGATCTCTTACTTCTCTGGTAACATTTATTCCTATGTATTTTATTTACTTGGAGGCTATAGTAAATTGTATTGATTTGGTGATTTCCTCTTTGACGATCTCTTCGTTGGTGTAAAGTAATCCTACTGATTTACTTATGTTTATCCTATATCCTGAACTCTTCTTTTAGTTCCAGTAGTTTGTTTATCGATTCTTTAGGGTTCTTTGTGTATATGATCTTATCATTTACAAATAGGCATATTTTTACTTCTTCTTTACTGATGTGGATTCCCTTTATCTCTTTGTTTTGTGAGACTGCTCTGGCCAGAACCTCTAGTACAATGTTGAATAGAAGTGGTGATTATGGGCATCCTTGTTTAGTTCCCATTCTCAGGGGGATATCTTTCAATCTCTCTCCATTTAGGATGGTGTAGGCAGTTGGCTTTGCATAGATGCCCCTTATTGCACTGAAGAATTTCCCTTCTATTCCTATTTTGCCAAGAATTTTTGCTATAAATGGGTGCTGGACTTTGTCAAATAACTTTTATGCATCAGTTGAGAAAATCAGGTGACTTTTATCCTTTGTACTATTTATGTGGTTGATCACATTGTTTTTCTGATGTTGAACCAGTCCTGCATCCCTAGTATGAATCCAACTTGTTCACAATGAATTCTTTTTTTTATTTGTTGTTGAATTCTATTGGCTAGGATTTTGTTGAAGGTTTTTGCATCTAGGTTCATTAGTGATATTAGTCCGTAATTTTCATTTTTTCTGGGATCTTACCATGGCTTTGGTATCAGGGTAATGCTGGCTTCACAGAATGAATTTGGGAGTATTCCATCCTTTTCGGTGTTGTGAAATAGCCTCAGCAGTATGGGAGTTATATCCTCTCTAAAAGTTTGGTAGAATTTTCCAGTGAAGCCACTGGGGCCAGGACTTTTTTTTGGTTGGTAGTTTTGTGATGACTTTTCCAATGTCTTCTTCTGTGATGGGATTATTACACTGTTCTACTTCTCCTTGTGATAATTTTGATAGGTGATGTGAACCTAGAAATTTGTCGATTTCCTCTAGGTTTGCAAATCTTTTACAGTATAATTTTTCATAGTATTCTGTTATGATACTGTTCATTTTGGATGAGTCTGTTGTGATATCTCTTGTCTCATTTCTTACTTGGGTTATTAGTTTCCCCTTCTGTTTTTCTTCTGCAAGTTTAGCCAATGGTTTATCAATTTTGTTGATCTTGTTAAAAAAAAAAAACAGGTTTTGGTTTCGTTAATTCTTTCAATTATTTTTCTATTCTTTAATGCATTTAGTTCTTCTCTGATTTTTATTATCTGTTTTCTTCTGGTGCCCAAGGGGTTCTTTTGTTGTTCTCTTTCTACTTGTTCACACTGTGGTGTTAATTCTTTGGTTTGGGCCATTTCTTCATTTCAGATGTGTGCATTTCTAGAGCTAAATTGACCTCTGAGCATTGATTTTGCTGTATCCCATAGGTTCTGGTAGGATGTATTTTCATTCTCTTTTGATTCCATGAATTTCTTTATTGCATCTTTGATTTTTTTTTAGAACCCATAGATTTTTGTGCAAGGTATTGTTCAGTTTCCACAAGTTTGAATTTCTACCCATGTGTTTTCTGCTACTGATTTCAACTTTTATGGCTTTATGTTCTGAGAAGATGCTTTGCAATAATTCAGTGGATTGGATTTTGTTGAGACTTGCTTTATGACTTTATACTTCATGTATTTTGCAGAATGTTCCATGTACATTGGAAAAGAAGGCATACTTTACTGTTGCTGGGTAAAATGGTCTATATATGTCTACAAAGTCTAATTGGTTGATTATCACAATAAGATCTTCTATGTCTTTACTGAGCTTTTTTCCAGATGATCTGTCCATTACTGAAAGTAGAGTGTTGAAGTCTCCTACTATCATTGTGGAGCAATTTATCCCATTTTTCTATACTATCAATATGTATTTGATGTATTTATATGCTCTGGTTTTGGGTGTATAAATATTTAATATTGCTACATCCTGCTTATGTATTGAACCTTTAAGCAACAGTGACCATCCTTGTCCATGATGGTGAATTCTACTTTAAAATCTATTTTATCTGAGGTTAGCATTGCCACTCCTGCTCTTCTTGCCGTGTCATTAGCTTGGTATGTATTTTTCCATCCTTTGATTTTCACTTTATTCATCTTTGAGTCTAAGGTATATTTCTTGTAAGCAGCATATAGACAGATCATGTTTTTTGATCCAACTTGTCATTCTCTGTCTTTATCAGAACATTCAATCCATTTACATTCAGTATAATTATTGATAGATATATATTTAGTGCTGCCATACTGGTGCCTTCATTTTTGTGTTGTTGATGTTTCTGTGTCACTTAATATTCTATCCTGGGTCATTTTTCTTTATGGGTTTTCTCTTCATCATTTTAAGTGTTGGTTTTGTGTCTGTTGAGACTTCTGTATTATGTTTCCTATTTTGATATGTCGCATTTTTAGTTTGCTTTGTGGCTAACCTTTTGATTCCCCTTCATGTTCTAAGTCTAAAACAATCTTTAACTTCTGTATATCTCCTTAGCTTCCTCTCCACCTAAAAGGGCTGTAACTACTGTAATATATCCCTCTTTAAAGGGTGATGATGTCATAGTTTACATGTTAAGATCTCTGGTTCCCTGCTTTCAATATTTTGCTTTGATTGAGCTTTCTGACTTCCCTACCTGAATAGGACTCTGGATGCATCCTTGAGTATAAAGCTGATGTCCTCAGTTTTCTAAACAAAGAGCTTCTTTCAGTATTTCTTGTAGTTTTGGTTTGGTTATTACAAACTCTCTACGCTTCTGGCTTGGATGGCTCTAAGCTTCCGCTTATCTGAGAGTGTCTTAATTTCTCCATCATATTCGAGAGACAGTTTTGCAGGATATATAATTCTTGGTTGGAAGTTTTTCTCCTTCAAGACTTTGTATATGTCATCCCACTGCCACCTTGCTAACATGGTTTCTGCTGAGAAGTCAGAGGACCAGCTGCAGGAGGTTCCCTTTGTACATTAGTTTTGCTGTGTACTGCCTTTGAGAGTCTGTCTTTATACTTTATTTTATTAAGCTTGATTATAACATGCCTTAGTGTCTTTCTTCTGGGGTCTACCTACTATGGTGTTAGATAAGCATCTTGAATATCAACGTTCTCTTCTTTCAGGATGCCAGGAAAGTTTTCCGTCAGCAACTCTTCAACAATTCTCTCTGTATTTTCTGCTATCCCTCCCTGTGCAAGAATGCCAATTAATTGTAGATTATTCCCCTTGATAGAATCCCACAAGCTTCTTAATGCTTCTTCATTTTTCTTGTTTCTTTTATCTGATTTCTCCTCATAAATGCTGGTGTCAGTTACTCTACCCTCAGGGTTAGTAAGTCTGACTTCCATTTCCTCAGTCCTGCTCTTTTGTCTTGGCATTGAATTGTCCAACTCTGTAATTTTATTATTGATCTGCTGGATTTCAGATCATTGATGTTCTAGCAATTCATATAACTTACCGTTCATTTTGTTCTGCTACACTTAGTTTAATCTCTAGAAGGGTTCTATATATAATTCTTTTGCATTCTACCTCCAGTAATTTCAGAAGGCCTTCTTCATCTGGGAAATTTTTTGATTCCTCAGTAATTTTCCAGAGTCATGGTGGTCTGCTTATTTAAATGGTTAGATAGTGATGGTTGTCTTTGAGCCATCAAAAAGCTGTTCATCTTCTCCAGTGTTTCACCAGTGGTAGCTGTGGCATAGGTCTAAGAAAGGCATGAATGAGAGCACAGCTAGGTTTGGCTGCCAGCTGCTGCTGTGTTCTCTAGGTGCAGCTGTCTTATGTACAGCTTTGCTGGTAATAAGGATGCTGTCAAGCCCTGCAATGCTGCTCAACTCAGTGGCTGGCCCCATCTGGGCTCTCACGGGTGGCAGTCCCCATCTCGTGTCTAATAAAGATGGCAAACTACTTGTGCCAACTCTCTGGCATCACACCAATTGAGACTGGCATAGCTCAGGGAAGGGAGGAAGGAAGGATGCCTCCACACGCTGTCCCCAGGGACTGCTGCATTCTCTAGATGCACTTATATTAAAAACTGCTTTTCTGCTGGGAGAGGTGTTGACCAGCTTCAGCCAACAGCAACCAGGCTGTCCAGGGTGGCAGGCCCTGCCTCCTGGCTGATAAAGATGACACCCTACATATGGAGTCTCTTGGGGGCCATCAGCAGATGCTATGATGTGGCTCAAAGAGGGGAGGTAGTAGGGAACTGCTACACTCAGCAACCAGCTGCCACTCTGTTCTCTAGGTACAATTGTCTTAAAAACAGTTTTTTCTGCTGGGAGAAGCACTGGCCAGACATGCACTGTTGCTCAGCATGAGAGTTAGCACTCATGGAGCCCAGGTGTGGCTGACTCTGCCTCTCAGCTGACGCAGATGGTATCCTGCCTGAGGCAACTCTCCTGCACTGCGTCAAAGTTATCTACAGCACAGCTCAAAGAAGAGACAGGGGAGAGGCCCTGGCAACGTCAGTCACCAGCTGCTGCTGGGTTCTCTAAATGTGACTGTCCCAAGCACAGCCTCTCTGCTGCGGGATATGCTGTTTACTTAGGCACTGCAGATAAGCATAGTGGCTGGCCCCTGCCAGGCTCTCAGGTTCGGCAGTCCCAGTCCTCTTCCCGGTCTCCAGGTTCACAAAGAAAGCATCCGTACCTGCAAGCTCCTCATCCATTGAGCCAGCAGAAGCAGGACTCACTGCACCACTGTCTCACCTCTGACAAAAGTAGTTTTCCCCTTCCTGTCATTCAGCCCAGTCTCACAACCTACACCTGATCTTGGGGCTCTGAGAATATCCACACTGCTCTGTTCAATTATTTTTCTAGGCCTTTGTTCTCAGAGGGAATCAAGGAGATGTGTTACTAGTCTGCTATCGTGGCCCCACCTCCTCCTATTTTTTTTTCTCTTAAGTTCTTATTTCTGCCTTGTATTCAAGCTATGACCACAAGTTTCTAGAGAAATAGCTGACTTCATAGCCAGAACAGGGTAGTAATAAAATAAACCTGAAGCATTTTGTCATGTCAGAAAGTAAGGAAGTGTTCAAAAACAAGCACACAAAAATCAAAACAAACAAAAAAACACCTAGATGGGAGTGCATCATGAGGGCATAGGGATCAGCCTAAAGAGGCCCCCCTGGTCACATCTGAAATAACTTGAGGACCAAAATAATTAAGTTCAGTAGTGAACCATTAAAAACAAGAATTTATGAGCTCAGAGCAATAATAAGATAAATAAATAAATGAAGGAGAAGTAAGGGCTTTGCTTACAGTAAAATAAAAAGTGCTGACTGGAAAATCTGAAATGAGCGCCAAAGGTGGAAAACCATTATTTGCAATCATCACCGTAAAGACTTGACTAGGAAAGAAACAGGATCCAGGGGAATATTTTGTTGAGGAGAAAGATATTTGCTGCGTCTTAAAATAATCTTCCTGCAGAGTGCCTATTAGTTACAGAGTGGGAGATGGAGAGATTACAGTTACACAATAGAGAAATTGTTCAACATCTTGATCAAGTAATCAAAGTTAACATCACCAATGAGGGCCAGATGGGCACCTTGTGCCTCCAGATGTGACAGCCTGTACAGGACACAATGCCAGCTGTTCATTATTCTGGCCGAGAGTATGTAAACTGAATCAAATTATAAGAAAATATTAGACAAATTCAAAGTGAAAAATATTCTATAAAATGAAGGAAGGAACAGGACTGAATTCTTCAAAACCCTCAATGACATAAAAGATAAAGGCTAAAGAGACCAGATGGTGTAGTGGTTAAATGCTACCTCTGTCAACCAAAAGGTCAGCAGTTATAATCTGCCAGGTACTCTTTGGTTAGTAGCAGAACTCTCAATCACTCTGCCACTATGCGTCCTTGTGATGCTTCATGGTTTGTAATTATTTGTGTTTTGTGGATGGACTGTCCCCCTATGAAACAACAGACTCCCTAAGCACAAGGATCAAGCTGCCAGACTCAGTGCTATCCCAGCATCCGGTGGAGCATGTGGCACAATGTACACACTGAATCTAAGTGTCTGTGGATTGAATGATGCATCTGCTGCTCACTGATCCACTGTCTTGTTATCAGACATTTGACATTTACGATGATAGTAAACAGTAAAAAAATCTGCTATCCGACTCTTGTGTGTGTTGACCAGTGGGTAGGCATGGTGATCACTGCACAGTGCCCCCTCCCTGGAGGAGGGTCTCTGAGCAGCTTCTGTGATGCTTAGCAGTGCTGCTCTGGGCCCTCATACCCTCCTGCCAGCAAGGAGTTGAAGAGGAAGGCCTCTGTGGCCAGAGCCTCCGGGCAGGAGAGCACAGGTAGCCCAAGTCAGGAGGTACCTGTTCTGGATTCCCAGTTCCTATGCAACCTGAGCAGACCCTGGTAACATAGAGGTTAAAAGCTACGGCTGCTAACCAAAAAGTTAGCAGTTTAAATTCTCTAGGTGCTCCTTGAAAACCCTATGGGGCAGTTCTATTCTGCCCTTTAGGGCTGCTATGAGTCAGAATCGACTCAAAGGCAACAGGTTTCTCTTGTTTTGTTTTGTTCTGTTCTGTATGCATCCTGAGGCCTTGTAACTCAAAACTGTTGACTGGAAAAGGTGTTTAGGAAAATATGTGTGTGAGTTTAATGGCATTTCAGAGTGAGCTGAAATGGTCCTGAATCTTCTGCCTCAGTGGAGTCAGGTGGAGCCAGGTACACAGAAAACCTCCTAGCATCCTTTCAGGAAGCCCTGAGGTGACTCTCTAGGCACAGGGAAGGTTCGGGAACTGTCAGTGCAGACTGTGCAGTGGAGTGGAGGCCTGCAGGTAGCACAGTGACGGAAGCGCTGACCCAGTACAGGAGGAAGGTGAAGCGATTCCTTCTCCACAGAGGAATACTCCATAGCTGCACTCATCACAGTGGTGAGCACAGCAGCAAATCTGAACTGTTATTATATCTATGACAATATTTTGTAAATAATTGCTAAATTGGACAAATGCATAACTAGAAGACAGAAAAAAAATATTCCGTTTTCGCATAATGCTGATTTTTGCAGAACAATCTGGTTTGGGAACCTAAACATGTAGATAGGTGAGAAGTGAGTGCAAATTTCAAAAAAATCATTGATTTTATATATTTATCTTAGTATTTAGGCACTTTCAATCTGATTTTTCATTTCTAGTTTCTGTGTCATACTTTCACATTGCAGGTGGAGAGTAACTGGGGTGGAGAATACAGACAGTGAACTTACTGTATGTAAAGGTACCGTGCAGGCTATCCCCTCAATAAGACAGCTTGACACACTGGCAGCTACCGTGGGTTCAAGTTCAACAGTGATTGGGGGCATGCTGCAGGACGGGGCAGTGCTTTGTTCTGTTGTACGTAAGGTCACTTTGAGTTGGAATTGAATTTATAGCACCTAACAACAACATTGTAAATAAAAGAATACAATCTCTGCATTCAAAGGGCTTACAAATCAGTCAAAAATAAATTATTTTATTATAGTGATCTCTAAAATTAAAACCTTGGCCTAAATATTATACAATATTTGTTAAGCTCAATGAATTAAAAATAAAATGCTAAAGTAAAATAAAACTGTGTAAATACTTCTGGCTTAGTATCTGTATCCAAGTATGTGGGTTTTGGAACATAATCATTTAATGATTCAGTTATACAGCTAATAACCTGGAAACCCCCATTTTTAGAATAAATACTAAAATTATGACAGTTTTTTAAATGTTGAAGTAAAACAGCAAATTTGAAACTCTGGAAAAGAAAAATAAATCATTTCAAAACACCCAAATTATCTAAGCTATATTAATATTGATCTCATATAACCAACAGTGCCTGATATTAGCATGTGGTTACTCTTAGTTCTTCATTAGTTATTACAATTGTCATTCACATACTATAAATATACATGAAGTATATGAAAGAAAATACATTTGACGGTAGTTTTATGTATTACAAATAATAAAATGTATAATCTAATCCCTAGTATCGCCATGAGTCAGATCCGACTCGATGGCACTTGGCTTTGGCAATAAAATGTATAGTTCTTACATAATTTTATAAACAAAAGCTATAGGAAAGAATTAAATATAAATAGCAAAAGCTGCAAATATGAAATCAATTTATGAAAATGTAACATAATAGTAAGCTGTTTCTGACTTTCAGTCTGAACAGAAAACCAACTGTAAAGCCACATAAACAGTCAAAACCAATCATTTTAGTGCTTTGGAAACTGACCAAAGGCATACAACAAACTAAGGAGCCCTGGTGGTGTAATGGCTAAGAGCTGGGCTTCTAAAGACAAGATCAGCGGTTGCAACCCACCAACCTACTCAATGGCAGAATACACCTGCAAATATTCCCCAGAAAGATTACAACTTACGAAACCCTATGGTTCAGTTCTAATCTGTCCTAGAGAGTCACTATGAGTCACAAACTACTTGATGGCACAGAACAAATGCTCAGTTTTTAAGTCTCCTTAGGGATAAAGCACAAAGTTTGATAAACACTGATTTGTAGTGTTATAGAATAAACCAGAAAACCAAACCTGTTGCCATCTAGTCCAACTCATAGCAACCTTATGAGAAGCATTTGCTCATGAAAACTACAAAAGTTTGGGTAGGAATACCATTCATTTGTGGAATTTTTGCCTGGTGGTTTCCAACCCAAGTACCTCCTCAACCTCTGATACATTTGCATAGTTGTTCAGCCAGTGGGTTTGAACCACTGACTTTCCAGTTAACAGCCAGACACTACTTAATCACCGTACCACCAGGGCTTCTTGAAGCCCTCTATACAACAAGAAAACACTGGTGACACATGGTTAAGAGCTTGGCTGCTAACCCAAAGGTCAGCAGTTCACATTCACCAGATGCTCCTTGGAAACCCTATGGAGCAGTTCTACTTTGTCTTATAGGGTTGCTATGAGTTGGACTAGATGGCAACAGGTTTGGTTTTTTTGGTTTACTCTATAACACTACAAATCACTGTTTATCAAACTTTGTGCTTTATCCCTAAGGAGACTTTTTAGATCCTTTTTTTTTTTTTTCCTCCTTAATTGCCTTCCTCACAAAATTTTAATACCACAGATATTCCATCTATGTTTGGGTACTGTATGTGCTTATATATAAAAACAGTAATTTTTTTGCCTCCCAGCAAAACCAATTTTTACCCCCTAGGAGCAGTGTCACCTTTGAGAATTTATAGAATTTCACCTAATGAGCAACAGAAAAGAAATATACCAAATAATTGGTGTGTAATTCACCAGATACTTTCTTATACAGTATCTCACTTGATCCATTCTACAAACTTAGAAAGTATTATCATCCTCAGTTTCACAGACAATTACATGGCTGTTCTTCTGGTAAGTAGTTGAGTCAGAACTGAAACCCAGATGTTTCAACTCAGACTCAATGCTCTTTCTACTTGACACCTTGCATCAGGAAATATTTCCTCTTGGGAAACTACAGTCACTCTCTCCTTTGAATCACTGAACTGTAATAAGAAGAAGCAGTAGAAAATATATTCTAGGGAATCACCTGGTATGGCAGGAAAACTGACCAGATGACTACTGGCTTGTTCATCTCTAATTACCAGAATTTTGATAAAATAGTGCAAGAAACGTTAGATTTCAAAAATTCAATATAAAAATACAATATTCAGATGACTAGTAATTTGTGATGGCTGCATTTCTCCTACCACAGACATTGCCATTTAACTCTATAAATAGTGCCAGGCTGGCATAAAAAACACAAACAAAAGACCAAGTCAAAAGCGGTTGCCTACAGGGTTCTCAATAAGCATATAAAAATGCAAAAGAAAAGAAGAGATAACATAGATTCAAATTTACACTTCATTTTTGTTGTTAATGAGCCAAGCCTGGCCAATAAAGTAATTCCCAAGACATACCAATAGTTTTTTATACCAGCTATAAAGCTACACAGCAACATTTCTAAACACCATTTCAATATAAATGAATTTACAACTTACATGCAGACTCTAGGCATGTATATCAAGCGTCTTCTCATATATATAGTTTGAAAGTTACATATCAAATTCTTAAGTTATTTATAAAGTAATATGTATAAAGGGAAAACTTTTGTGGTGTAGTGATTAAGTGCTATCGCTGCTAACCAAAAGATCAGCAGTTCAAATCCACCAGATGCTCCTTGGAAACTCTAGGGGGCAGTTCTACTCCACAGAACTCTCACTATGAATTGGAATCAACTCCATAGCAATGAGTTTTGTTTGGTATTTTAGTACATATAAAGGAATCTTGCTTCACTGTTTCCTGAATCTTTAGTAGTATCAAAAAGTGATGTTACTCCATGGGTTAAATGTATGATGTAAATTTATGCTTGGTGGTTTTGAGGAGATTTCCTGGTAGTGACCACATGGAAGAGCAACTCTCTTTTCAGCTATCTATATTCCCAGTGAACACACTAGCCTCATCTTCTGGAAGAGTAGTTTCTATGTTGTCCACTTTAGAAAACAAGATCAAGGGGCATACAAACAGCAGACAATTTGGAAAAAAAATAATAATCTCTACCAAAAAAAGTAATCTATATCTTTTTGCCTTAAACAAAAGATACACCAATGAATTCAACTCTATAACCCCTCTAGCTGTGGACCGTGTAACTCTAACCAGGGTAATCATGGACCTCTTAGATTAATCCTACACTTCAGATATACAATGAAGAACCATCAGTGGAAAGAGCTGATGAAAGACATCCCAGGAGAAACGTTATAAAGATCCCCGTGGAAAGAAAGAGTTTGGCATGTTTGCAAAACAGAGAGAATTCTAATATAGTTCTAGTCCTCTTTGGAGTTGGCCAGAATATTCTTTATAAAAATCATTTGACATGTTTTACTATGTTGTAATTACTGCCTTATTTCTACTCCTTGCTGAAGCTCTGGAGACTCAGTGGTTGGGAGCATAGCTGGTAACCAAAAGGTCAGCAGTCTGACTCCACCAGATGCTCCTTGGCAACTCTATGGGGCAGTTCTATTCTGTCATATAGAGTCACTATCAATCATAATCAACTCGATGGTAATGAGTTTGGTTTTTTGGTCCGTTCCTCTCTAGCATAATAAATGTTGTAACAGCCTAGCATAATCAATAGACAAATGACAGGTCTTAGAAGAATTTGAGTTGTAACAAGCAGTGAAGAAACCACATGAATTGTGCTAGAACAGTTTTAGAAGACTTTGAGTTATTATATATACAAAATTTACATACCAAAATGCCTCTAAATTCTAGTTCCTTTTAAACTGAAATGGCATAACCCGTCACAATGCTTCAAATTCAGGAAATTCATATAACCGTATTTCAATGTAAGTATTTCAAACTGACTTGATTTTTAGAATAATATTTTTATTTAATATCCTGAGAAAACATTTAGATTAGATGTCTACAACTCAATTCTTTCCAAACATGTATAGTGAAAAGCATTGACTTTAAGGTCATGATGTTGAAATTTAGCAGTAAATCAACTTTAGGACAACCCAGTGCTTTCACATGCTAAGTTTTCTCCAAATACAGACTAAAACTTTGAATACTGATCATATGCATTATGTATATATATTTGTAATTAATGGTGATTGGAAACAAAGAAAGAACAGTAATGAGAAAAGATGGCCTTGGTGACAGAAATGATGCTGGAGATCACATGATAGAATTTTGCAAGACCAGTAACTTATTCATTGCAAATACCTATTTTTCAACAACATAAATGATGGCTATATACATGGATCTCACCAGATAGAAGGCACAAAAATCAAATCAACCATATCTGTGGAAAGAGATGATGGAGAATTTCAACATCATCAGTGTGAATCAGGCCAGGGATCAACTGCAGAAAAGATCATTAATTGCTTATATGCAAGTTCAAGATGAAGCTGAAGAAAATTCAAACAAGTCCAAGAGACCCAAACCACAACCTTGAGTATATCATACCTGAATTCACTGACCACCTCAAAAACAGATTTAACACACTGAACACTAAGGATCAAAGACCAGATGAGTTGTGGAATGACATGAAGGACATCATACATGAAGAAAAAACAAAAAGTTCATTTAAAAGAGTTAAAGACTAAAATGAACGTCAGAAGAGACTCTGAAACTTGCTCTTAAATGTACAGTAGCTAAAGCAAACAGAGGAAATGACAAAGTAAGAGTTGAATGGAAGATTTCAAAGGGCAGTTCAAGAAGACAAAGCAAAGTATTATAAAAACAATGTGCAAAGACTTGGAGGTAGAAAATGAAAATGGAAGAATACACTCAATATTTCTCAAGTGGAAAGAACTGCAGAAAAAAAAAAAACAAAGCCTCAAGTTACAATATTGAAGCATACTACAGCATAGTGGTTAAGAGCTTGGCTGCTAATCAAAAGGCTGGCAGTTCAAATACACCAATCTCTTCTTGGAAACACTGTGGGGCAGTTCTACCCTGTCCTATAGGGTCACTATGAGCCGAAATCAACTCAGTGGCAACAGGTTTGACTTGGTTCTTATGGGTAGAATGTTAAAAGGAGAAAGAAGCATCAAAAGAAGATGGAAGGAATACAGAGTCACAGTACTCCTCTTCCCTGCCCCCCAAAGGCCAACCTTCAACCATTTCAGGAGGTAGCCAAGAATCGATGGTATGGAAGGAGGAAGCCCAGCCTGCACTAAAGGCACTGGCAAAAAAATAAGACTTCAGGAATCAGCAGAACACCAACTGAAATGTTTCAACAAATGGATGCAGCACTGGAGGTGTTCATTCCTCTAGATCAGGAAAATTGGAAGACAGCGACCTAGCTAAGCAACTGGAATAGATGGCTATCTGTGCCAGTTTAAGGAAAGGTGATACAACAGAATACATAAATTATCAAACACTATCACTAATATGACACACAAAATTTTGCTGAAGCTGTTGCAGCAGTATGTTGACAGGGAACTGCCAGAAATGCAAGCCAGATTCTGAAGAGGAAATTAAATGAAGGATGTCATTGCTGATGTCAGACCGATCAATACTGGACAGATGTCCACTTCTATTTTATTGATTACACAAAGGCACACCACAGTGTGGATCATAACAAATAAAGGATACCACCGTGAAGAATGAGAACTCCAGAACACTTACCTGTGCTCCTGCAGAACCTGTACGTAGACTGACAGGCAGTTGTTCAAACACAACAAAGGGGATAAAACATGGTTCAAAGTCAATAAATGTGTGTGTCAGGTTGTATCTTTTCACTATACTTATTCAATTTATATGTGGAACAAATGGTCCTAGAAACTAGACTTTTTGAAGAATAATGTGGCATCAGGTTTGGAGAAGGATTCGTTAACAAGCTGATTTGTAGATGATACAACCTTGTTTGATGAAAGCAGACAGGACTTGAAGCACTGATTGATGAAGATCAAAGACTACAGCCTTCAGTATGGATTATACCCCAGCATAAAGGCAACAAAAACAGATATCTGCAATGAATAACTTGCTGGTCTTGCAAAATTCAATCACGTGATCTCCAACAAAAATTTTCGCCAATGAGCAACATCATGAAAAACAGAGAAAAGACTCAAGTTGTCAAGGATTTCATTTTACTTGGATCCCTAATCGACACCCGTAGAAACAGCAGTCAAGAAGTCAAACAACTTACTGCACTGGGCAAATACACTGCAAAAGACTTCTTTAAAGTGTTAAAAAGCAAAGACTTCACTTTATGGACTAAATTGCACCTGTCACAAGCCATAATATTTTTAAACCTCTCATATGCATGTGAAAGCTGGACAATGAACTAGGAAGACTGGTAAAGAATTCATGCCCTTGAATTACGGTACTGGGGAAGAATACTGAATATACCATGGACTTCCAGAAGAACAAATAAACCTGTCTTCAAAGAAGTACAGCCAGAATACACCTTATAAGTAAGGATGGCAAACTTCATCTCATGTACCTTGAACATGTCATATCAGGAGGACCAGTCTTTAGATAAGAAGTCACACTTGGTAAAGTAGAGGGTTAGTGAAAAACAGGGAGACCCTCTATGGGACAGACTGACTTAGTGACGGCAACAATGGTTTCAGATATAGCAGTGATTCTGAGGATGGTGCAAGACTAGTCAGTGCTTTGTTCTCCTGTATGTATGTGCGCTTTTAGTTGGAACCTATTTGACAGTACAAAATAACACACACATTATATAGCAAGAATCTACCTACCTATCTGCACTTCTGTGATATTTGTGTGTATGTGCGTGTGTGTGTGTAATCACAGACTGATAATTTGACTGACAACCAAAAGCTAGGCATGATAATCCATTCATTTAAACAGTTTTTGAAAAACACAGAATTATTCACTGAATGCAGCTGTCAGAAAAACAAAGCCTAAATAACATCTGAGTCAAATCTAGGAAATGAATGCAATGATTTTAATGTAGTTCTTACACAGTTTTTTTTTTACCTTGCCAAATTGACTATGTCAACTGAACAGTAACAAATTACAAGCTGACTTTGCGAGCAGGAAGGGGAGGTCACAAGTTAATGAACAAGTTATAAAAATAAAAAAATTATTGGTAAGCAGATTAAATAGCTTAAAATGTTAAAGTCTAAATAATATTGATATTGAAGTAAAATAAATACAAAGTAGTGAATAAAAAATATAAAATTATAAAAATAAACATAAAAACATCATACTCAGATGATAATGTTCATAGAAGCAGACAGTGAGCTTTGCGAAGGCAGGGGTCTGTGGGTGTGTCTTTACAGGGTTGGAGAGGACATATGAGTATTTCAGGCTTTGTAGGTCTCCCACAGTCTCTATCACATATGCTTCTTGGTCTTTTTTTTTTTTTTCATTTTATTTAAAATAAAATCTAGTCTAGGCTTGAGCAAGGTCTAAGTCTTATTTTTTTTATTTCTCTACACAGTAAGTGGCATATTAAATACAGACAGATAGACTGTGATATGGGTCCGATTTTCCACTTAATTGAGTTATGAAGTTATCAAGTTCAAGAACAGCTTTATGAAAGACGGAAAAGAGAAACACGGTCTCAGAACTACATTTCAAAGTACAGAACTCTGTGAGATGATTCCCCCATTCTTCACTTTTGTCAGACATTATTTTACCAAACACAGATTTTCAGTTATTAATCTAACCACCATTCAGAGTGTCAACATGCTTCGAAAAAGGACCAGAAAAACCAGAAAGCTGTCTCTGGTAACTACATATAACTGAGTGATAGTGTGGCTTCAGCTTGAGCCATATGACCTCCCCTCCACCGCCACCACCCGAAGGACCACCAAAGAGGACACCTTAAACTGCCAGGTTTGAAAGACAGCTCACCAGACACAACTGGAAAAAATAAGCAAGCCTGAAACACCCGTGTCTTTCCTCCAGCTGTAAATGAAGGAAGAAGAGAAATTGATGGAGAAATAGGTCCACTTGTATTCGTTCCTGGGGTGAGTACTAAGGGAAGGAGGTGGTTCTACGAGAAACAGCCTTCCCAGGAAATTGGGAGGTGGGCCAGAATCCAGGAGACAAGCAACTGCTCTGGTGGGAGCTGTTAGCGGCACAATCTGCAGACTCATCTCAGTAAGCTGTAAGCGGTACAGGCAAAGGTTCATCTAAGCTAGAATGAGCAAGGCATTCAGAGTGTTCTTTAAAATTAATTTTGGCACACAAGAGAATCCTAAGTTTTCTGTGGGCTTGTATGAAGCCGCAGATGTTAGCTGGGCACATTAGTCAGTCCACCAGCTTCCCTGAGGGACTTTAATTGTGGAATTACGTGGAAGACTCTCTGCCATAGAGGTCAAGGGACTACTCAAACTAGGAAATTTCAGGAAGCACCAGTTGAGCCACCCAAACCATCTAGTGTGAGATCCTTGTGGCCACAATGCTGTGAGGACAGTAGCAGCTGGTCACCAAACCTGCTGAGATCACTAGAAACTGAAGTTAGCAAAAAAAAGAAAGAAAGCAAGCCCTCCTGGCATTTCTGTATTTGTAGTACTGAGGAGTGGGTAAGGAATCTCATGAGGATTCCAGAATCTAATGACATTACAGTCAGGAAGAAAGAACAAAAAAACACTTGAAGGGGGAAAAAAAAAAAAGCTTGATTTATCAACTGGGCATTGACTGAAAGTATAACATCTATATATTCCTAAGGATATAGCAGGGTCATAGACTGGCCACAAATGAGTTGTCTGAGCTACCTAAGACTGGAGGTTTCTTTTCAAGGGAAGATTGAGTAGTTATCAAACTAGAATTTCTTTTCTGCTCGACTAACTTCTGAGGATTATCATAGCCAGGAAACATCCTATCAGATATGTAAAACCATCTTTTCCTCAAACTTCACAAAGTTAGAATAAAGAAAATTTCAGAAATCTGTAAGAAACTGCAGCATTTACACATTCAGAAATTGAAAGATAACTCAGAAATGTGAAGAGAAAAATAATCATCTGCTTCAAAATGGCAGTGAAAAAGGCCCAAATCTGAAGTTGTTTTTAAATTGCTTATAAAATAATTCTAATATATTCTTAAAGAATAAATACCTCGATTCTCATGGAGACTGAATCAATGTCACCTAACTCTAAATTGTTAATTATTGAGATGTTAAGGATAGAGATATGTCAAAGTGACAGATGAAGGGTTAATAAATTAAGCTAATACTAGGTTGTACTTGCCAGAAATATAAGGACTATATAGCTGACATGTTCAAGTTTGTTTCAACAACTTGATGAGGATAAAGCCAAAAAAAAAAAAAAAAAAACCAGACAAACCAAATCCACTACTGTCGAGTTAGTTCTGATTCATAGCAACTTTGCAGAACAGAGTGAAAGTGCTCCATAGAGTTTCCAAGGAGCACTTGGTGGATTTGAACTGCCAACCACTATGGCACCAGAGTTTCCTTTGATGAAGATAGTCCAAAGCAAATGCAGAATGATACTTTTTTAATGGGTTTAATTTAAAAACTTGAAAGTCTTATTTATTCTGTTCTTATTAGAAAATATCTACAAGTTCATGACGTGTTTCTGCAACAATCAATTACAATTGTGACACCACACCACAGTAAATATGGGCAAAAGTTGAAAGAACAGAGGGTTTGCCCTGGAAAAGTTAGGATTCAGTAGAGGACATAGCATCAGACAGCTGTCTTCCAGTAGTTAAAGAACTGTTACATGAACACACAAAGAGATAACAGAGCATATTCTATAAGAAGACTTCATAGGTTTTTGAGAACAGAATTAAGTTAGAGTGGGCAAAAGTTACTAAATGACAGATTTTCATCCCAAATGATAAAGAAGGTTCAAACAGTAGACTGCTTAATAAGTCTACCTTTCAGTTAAGGAGATTTCCGTCACTGTAAGCAGGGAAGTGAAAGGTCAAAGTCAAAAGAATTCAAAAATTGGACACAGAGCACAAACCCAAACCAAACCCACCACCATACAGTAGATTCCAACTCATAGTTGACCCTATAGAACAGAGTAGAACTGCTCCATCGAGTTTCCAAGCAGCTCCTGGCACATTTGAACTGCTAACTTTTTGGTGAGCAACCATAGCACTTAACTACTATGCCACTGGAAATAGATGGTAGAGTTCAACTGTTCTAGACTTCCTTCAGTTCTGGGAATCTTTGACTGTGATATACTTTATAGCCTTTCATATCTATAAGTTGCAATTGACTCGAGAACAGTGGATTTGACTTTTGGTTTCATAGCTAAAATAATGAACATGAAGTGACTGGAAATGATTTTGAAGCCATTTTCTTCTGTATAAAATTTTAAGATTTTGTTTTCAACTTTGTGAATTTATGACTACATTCACTCTTGTAAAATCAAAGTTGACCAAGGGAGAACTTAGAGGCAAACCAATAATCTCAGTTGTTTCATTCATCAAGTCTCAAATCAAATTCTCGCAGGTGTTACATGAAACCCATTGCCATCAAGTTGATTCTGACTCATAGCAACCCTGTAAGACAGAGTAAAACTGCCCAGTAGAGTTTCCAAGGGGTGCCTAGTAGATTCAAAATGCCAAGCTTTTGGTTAGCAGCTGTAGCACTTAACCACTACACCACCAGGATTTCCTTAGATATTATAAATTATTAATGCAGGCAGGTAATTCTCTCTTGCAGTTTTGAAACACATCACTTTTTTGAACAATGTTTTGTTTTCTCAATCTTAGGTTAATGCTACTTAGTTTCATAAATCCCCATATAACAGGCCAATGCTTGTGATCAGGGGAGCTTTTCTTCTACACAGAGCTCAGGGCCCAGGCTCTTTCTGTTCTGTGGTTCTGAAAGTCTAGCACCTGCCACTTTAGCCTTCAATAGGAGAAGGGGGCGGGGGGCGAGAGCCTACTTCTTTTTTTCTTAACAGCCATCTCAAGAATAACACCCACTACTCATATTCCATTAGCAAGAATTTGTCATATCACTCAAATAAAAGGGTTAATGAGAAATGTAGTACCTGGCTAAGAGGTGAATTTCCAACGGCAGCCACAAACACGTGGTGAATAACTAGCTGTCTCTGCCATCCATTGATGCTATGCTTTTTTTCCCCATTATGACAAATTGAACAGTGCACCTGAGACTTGGCCTCTGTGAAGTGGCTAGGACTGAGTAAACTGAAGTACGCATGTGTTCACTGGTGATTCTTCCCTCCATCAAGGAGACGGCTTCTGGTCAACCCCGAGTGATTGCTACCATGCAGTGCCTTGGCGTGTTATTACGCACGCAGGAAATATTTACTGACTACATTAGACAAGGTAGAATGAAAGAGTCTTGGGTTAGCAGATCTTTTTTTTTTTTTTTCCCAAGAGAAAACAGAGTTTTAAATTTTTATGCAAAATTTAACCCAATGCTGTCGAGTCGGATCCGACTCATGGTGACCGTAGAGGCCACAGTAGAACTGCCCCCTAGATTGCATCATGTTAAAAAAATAGTTGCTAAATTAATAAACCCATTTTTGCTAAATTTTTACAGTAGCAAGAAGTTTATAAGCTCTATATGATGGCTTGGAAACCTTGGTTGCTTAGTGGTTAATGCCAAGTCTGCTCACCAAAATGTTGATAGTTCAAAGCCACCAGGCTCTTCTTGGAAACTCTATGGGGTAGTTCTGCTCTGTCCTGTAGGGTCCCTCTGAGTCGGAGTCGGCTCTATGGCAGTAGGTTTGGGTGAGTATGATGGCTACCATAGTGATTTTCGACAGTGCTCAAAACATTTTCCAAATATTGTATTCAAGTGATAATACTTCATGAAATAGTGCTAATAATAAAGATTAGTTTAAAATACTGTCCATATGAACATTAAATCCTCCTGCTGGCTAGAAGACTTCAGAATATTATCTTCAAGACATGGACACTTATTCACATATAATTTTAGATACTTATGAGGACAAAAAAATAGAGTAGAAACCAGAAAATATTGCTTGTCAGTTTAATTTTATGCTTGATTAAAGATGGTAGAGTTATTGGAAGGACAGGGAAAATCAAATAACATAGAAATGAACAGGACTTTGCAAAGTGTCCATGGGTGATTTGACTTTGGCCTGGCTTCCTGGTTCTAGTTCACTAGCTTTTGCTTGTTTGTTTTACCAACAGGGAAGATTTCTGGTTTATCTCTGAACACTCTGCACAAGTTAGATGTGACATTTTCTTTCTCCTCTAATGTTGCCTTGTCATATTGTTTCCTAAGCAGCGATAAGCCTAAGGTTTTCTCCAAAAATGGAAACTGTGATGTTATTTTAAAAACCAGGCATGAACATGATTTCTCTTTACTTTTTCATCAAGATGGCTGGTCCTGCACAGTCTCTGTAAGTCTAAAAAGCAAAAGGAGTCCACATTGAAAAAGGAGGCAAAGAACAGGAGGTGACGTTATAAAGGTAGGTAGAGACCATATGAGGCAAGAACTTTCAGTTCCAGGACAGAGTCCTGATTTTGTGCTAAGATTCTGGAGAATGAGGGGGAGATGCAGCATCAGTAGGACATGACATGATGTAAGCTTAGAGCTTTGAAAGTCTACCTAACTTGCGTGAAGAGTGCCGGTGGGGCAGTGGTTAAGAGCTACAGCTGCTAACCAAAAGATCCCCAATTTGAATCCACCAGGTACTCCTTAGAAACCCTATGGGGCAGTTCTACTCTGTCCTATGGCATCGCTCTGAGTTGGAACAGACTCACCAGCAATGGACTTTCGGTTTTCACTTCTGTGTGGAGAGTGATTGCAGTAGACAGGGACAGGAAGGGACAAGTAGAGAGCAGAAAGGGTAAGATCAGGTAGGAAGCTACCTTAACTGTCCAGAAAAAAAGAAGATGGTAAATGAAGATTTTTAGCAGTACACACACACACAAACGTTGACTCAAGTTTGGTTACTCAGAAAATTTGCATTTGAAGTTGTGGCTGTTGTAGGTTATTTCTCTTGAAATAAAATGACAGCATTGGCTGCAGAGGGCAGCAGACAGATTCAGAACATAAAATAGAGGCAGAATTGACAAGGTTCACTAACAAATTAAATGTAGGGAATATGAGCAGGGAAGATTCAAGGATGAGTCCTATGTTTTTCCAGAACATCTGGGGTGTACGGTGGTGATATCTACTCAGATTGAGAGACGAGGAGAATAAGCGGGTATGCTGAAGGTAAGGAAAGAAATGAGTTCTAGCTTTTCACAGCACGTCCTCTCTAGAAGACAATTGCTTTTCCTATTAGTTTAAAATCACAGAGGATTTGCTCATTCAAAGTTTGTTTCCTCTTTACCTCTACGCTAACTCTTTGTTTCATCATTTGCCAAATGGGGTTCATAAAACCTGTTACTATTGCTAGCTGTCTTTGAGTTGATTTCAACTAGTGGGGACCCCATGGGTGCAGGGTAAGACTGCTCCAGAGGGTTTTCAAGGCTGGGAACTTTATGGAAGCAGATTTCCAGGCTTTACTCTAAGCCACCTCTTGGCAGGCTTGAAATGTAACCTTTCAGGTAATAGATCAGCACTTCAACAATCTGTGCTGTGCAGGGACACCTTTGTGAAACCTGCTGCACAGTCACTAGAATTCCTGCTCCTTAATTTTGTGGTTGGAAGCACTGTTTCCTTCTTTGATTGCTGACACTGTACATTCAAGTAGAGGCGAGTGCATGGATCCTACCCCAGGGTGGTAGCAAGTCTGAATCTGTGATGTGTTGTCTGTACAGAATCAACTTAGCTAAACTGGAACAATGACTCGGATTTCCCACCTCTGAGTATTCTAAGTTATGAGCAGCCACAAAAAGAACCTGTGTGATTTGGAAGGCAGAATACGGCTGAGCCCACTTTAATGTTCTAAGATTTGATATTGGGTAGCTGCTATGTCAGCTCATGCTCATTCTCTCCAAACTGCTGTCTCCCCTTGTTGGCAGAGACCTCTCAGCATCCTCTGGCCCCAGCCAGCCCTGCCACATCTCCTTTGCCTTCTCCGCATGCTGCGCCAGGTGTAAGTACAACTCTACAGGAAAAGGCACCCAATGGTCTGCAAGTCATCTGCATCATCAAAAATGAAAACCTGGAGCTTTGGAGAGACTGCTGTAGGTTCTAGCTTTTCTTTGGTCTCTCTCATTCTGCTGTTGTGAACTCTGTCTATCAGCCATTCCTGATCGCTGGTTTTCCTGAGTTTAGGCTCTGTACCAGATGCCAAGGCAACAGTACTGTGCACAGATCTTCTCCAGTTCCATGATAATAAAGTCCCTGTTCTACATTATCCATAGTGGTTCTGCTTCCTGCTCATAGCCTTGCCATGCCATCCTGCTGACATTCCTGCTGTGTTTATATCAGCGATGTCAATCCACATCTTTAATAACATTTACATAGCACATACCATGTATCAGGCACTATTCTATGTAGTTATTGTACATTAATTTATACAGTGCTCATAGCACCAACCTCCTACTGTTGTTATCATCCCCATTTACTGATGAGTGTAAACTGAGACATGGAAAAACTTGCTCAAGATCTCACAACAAGTGGGAGGTCAAGGATTTCAAACTAGGCAGTCCAGCTGTAGAGGTCCTGCTTATAACTGTCCTGCCAGGCCTGGGAAAACCTCATCATGCTTAAAGGACCGGTTCAAGTATCTGCCTCTCCAGGGCTTCTTCCCTAACTTCGTCTACAACAACCATGCCATGTACATTCACAGTATGCCATTGTTCTTTGCATCCACGTCAACTCCCTCACCCCACTGGACCTTCTCCAAAAGAGTAATAAGCCCAATCTTACTGATCTTTGACTCTTCAATGAGCACCCAGTACTTGACATTCATGTACAAAGTACTTACTAAATACGTTTATTCTTCAGTGAAAATCTATTTTACTACATTGAACTTTCTTCCCACTATGAAAACACCAAGAAAAATCATTGTACTTTCTGTGCTTCTACCATCTTTAGAGTTGCATCCAGAACTGGGTAAATAAAGATTTTGGCAGTGCACATACAGACCGACATACACACAAATGTTTACTCAAAAATAGACCTTTAAAGTTGCAGTTGTTGCAGGCCACTCCTCCAAGAGAACCACCTAGCACATACATACCCACTTACTTTATGCTGGGTGGGCCTAGATCAAGGGACAAAAGTAAAAATGTGAGGGTCACACTCACCCAGAGGGAGCTGCACACCCCAGTGATGAGTGCCTGAGATTAAAATTTGTCTCATCCCATCCTACAAGACTTGTGATCCAATCAGCTAAACAGACCAAGGAGTTTATAAGCTACAGATCTCATAAAATTTCCTTTCAAAGCCAATGATGCTGATGTTATGATGTGTTTTCAATCAATGATAAGTCACAGAAAAGAGAAAGCAGCAATAAAAAAATAAATAAAATAAAAAATCACTTAATGAGCCCAATTGTAAGCAATGTGCAGCTTTGTAAACTTGGATAAATAGAAGTAAAATACTAGAGTGATGAAGAGAATGACTAAAAACACCAACTCTTGCTCCTAATTTTGATCCAAATCAGAACTTCTGCTATCTCTTGGCACTGGCTGCCATAGAGTAGGCATTTGATAACTATCTGCCAAATGCGTGAATATGTCCATAATGTTTTACCATGAACCAAATGACCTAATATTAGAGTATCTGATGAATTTAATTATATCATTTTCACACCGTTCATAGTTTGAAATTTTGGCAGAAATAAATCAAGGCAGCAATGTCAGTGATTCATTCTAGAAGAAAGTGGAAACAGGGTGTGTGGTAAATGTAGCTTTCTGATGAAAACATTAAAAAGGATTTTCAATCCCTACTCCCTTCAGACTTCTGCTTTATGGAGCTTTGTGATTCCAGACATTACTCACACGAACAAGACAGTGCTTCGTGTGAACTGCTCTTCTGGAGGGCTAGCCAGTGGAGGCAAAAAAGATGAAAGGAAGCCAGAACACTGTCTTCCTGGCAATCTCTTAATTATGCCTTCTCAAAGTCACTGTTATCCAGTTACTTTTATTGCAGCTAACCCTACAGTTGCCACAGGAAAGGTATTTTCAAACTGACCCATGCTGCCATTTCTTTTATAGCTATTGATAAAAGTTACCTAGGACTACGAAGTGATTCCACTGGGCCCATTTTGTATTCTCAAGCATGGAAGCATATAACTGAAGATGGATTTGAGTTAAGTCCAGAAGTTCTCTACACTAATTACTTGAAATAATAATACCATGTTGGAAGAACAAGCTTCCTATTTTCTTGATAAAGAAAACCACAATGTGTTCCTTTAAAAGCAAAGACAGCCAAGTTTCAAAAACTGGTTCGTTATTTGTTTTTGTTTTAACTAATCTTATCAGTAGTGTGAGTTGATGTGTATGTACATTCAGCCAGCTAACTTAATAGGATAAACGTGTAAAAATAGTGCAACCATCCAAGGTCTCCAAAAGCTTTTGGAAAACTATCATCACCCTTCCAAAAGCATTACTCACCATCCATGTCCAATCTAGGTGCTGAAGAAAGCACATCAAATCAACTATTCCCTAGACTTTTAGAACATATAATACAAGCAATATCTTTCTGTACCCCTAGTTAGTAATAATATTACTTTTTCTGGTAATAATCTTATAAGCATCCTTTTAAGTTTTCCTTCTTTACCTTTCTTTTACTGTCCTTTTTCAATCAGTCACGTTTCTTGATTGATGTTCCCAGAGCACTGATTGTGGAACCAAGTCAAATGAAATCCTTGACGACTTCAGTTCTTTCTCCATTTATCATGACATCACTCACTGGTCCAGTTGTGGTGGTTTTCACTTTCCTAATGTTGTGGTACAACTGATCTTCATCAGTAAGCATTTCAAATCCTCTTCACTTTCAGCAAGTAAGGTTACATCTTTTGCTTATTGCAGGTTGCAAAGAAGTCTTTCTCCAATTCTGATGCCTCATTCCTCTTCATATAGTCCAGCCTCTCAGATTATTTGCTCAATATACCGACTAGACAGCACTTGGCTGGCATACATATTATATTAAAGAAGTATGGTGAAAGGATACAACCCTGATGCACACTTTTCCCAATGTTAAACCGTGCAATGTCTTCTTGTTATGTCTGCACTACTGCTTCTTGATCCATGTACAGACTCCCCAGAAGCACAATTAAATGTTCTGGAATTCCATTCTCCTCAATATTATCCATGATTTGTCATGATCTGCACAGCTGGATGCCTTTGTACAGTCAATGAAACACAGGTAGAGACCTTTCTGGTATTCTCTGCTTTCAGCCAAGATCCACCTGACAGCAGCAATGACATCCCTGGTTCCCTGCCATATTCTGAATCCAACTTCAATTTCTGGAAGTTTCCTGTCAATATACTGTTGCAGTTGCTTTTGAATAATCTTTAGCAAAACTGGTCGCCATGAGTCGGTTCCAACTTGAAGGCACTTGGCTTGGCTGGATATTAATGATGTTGTTTGATAATTTCTGCATTTGGGTGGTTTACCTTTCTTGCATAGATCTCTTTCATTTAGTTGGCCAGGTAGCTGTCCTCCAAATTTCTTGGCATAGATGAGTGAGCACTTCCAGTGCTGCATCTATTTGTTGAAAATCTCAGTTGCTATTCCATCAGTACTTGGATCCTTGTTTTTCTCCAGTGCCTTCAGTGCAGCTTTGACTTCTTCCTTCAGTACCATAGGTTACTGATCATATGCTACCTCTTGAAATGTTTGAATTCCAACCAGTTCTTTCTGGTATAATTATTCGGTATTCCTTCCACCTTCTTTTGAGCTTCCTAAGTCATTTACTATTTTCCCTGTAGAATCCTTTCCAATTCATAGTGACCCTGTAGAACAGAGTAGAACTGCTGCGTAGAATGTCCAAATGGCAGTTGGTAGATGTGAACTGCCAACCTTTTAATTAGCAGCTGTAGCTTTTAACCACTACCTACTCACTGCCGTCAAATCCATTCTGACTCATAGTGACTCTAGAGGTCAGAGTAAAACTGCACCATAGAGTTTTCAAGGAGTACCTGGTGGATTTGAACTACCAAGCTTTTGGATAGCAAACATAGCACTTAGACACTACACCACAAGGGTTTTCTTTAACCTCTGTGCTACTAGGTAGAATCACTTCTAAGGCTAGGTCATAACAGTACATTCTATTTGAATGCTTATTCTTGAAACTCAGGGACCGTATTATAATGAAGCCCAAACAACCTGTGGAGGGGCTCATTTAAAGTGAAATCAAATGTCTCAGCCCATAGTCCTGGCTAAGCTTTGAGCCAACAACCAACACCAACTTGACAACTGTACAAGTGTGACATCTTAAAAGCAGTATAGTGGCTAAGAACTGTGGCTGCTAACCAAAAGGTTAGCCACTGTAGTTGACACCACATGGAGAACAGACCAGTCTCACTGAATCCTATCCAAATCACAAATTTTTGAGGAAAAAAAAATTACTGATTTTATAAATCACTATGTTTTCAGGCAGTTATTCAATTAATAGATAACTGATATGTCCCCTTCAGTATCTGTATAGTCTGTAATTTCCTTCCCACTCTTATAGCCAACATTGTAAATTCATGTCCTCATCATTTGCCTAGAATGTTGCAGTAGGTAATTCTGCTTTCCTTCCATCTGATACCTTCCTGGTTGAATTTTATTTCCACAATCCATCCTCTAATTTGCCAACTTACATCTTGTTTTTGTTACTCTTTGCCTCAAAAAAGGCAGAAAAAGTTCACTCTCTGATCTGGGACATTTTCAACATTTATTAGTGGTTCTTAGTTCTGGCTTCCCCTTAGTATTCCCCAAGGGACTTTTGGAACGAATGCCTTAACTTGAAACCCAGAGATTCTGATTTAATTTGTCTAAGATGAGAACCTTGCCATGGTATTTTTAAAAGCTCTCCAGATGATAATAATGAGTAGCCCAACTGAAAACCACCACAGCCATCAGAGGCAGAAAAGAACATTTCAGAATATGTGTATTGAGAATCAGACCAACACCGATATTCAAGGTATAGACGAAAAGGGAAAATAAAGAAAAGTAACTGTTCAAAGTACGGGCAAAAGAGGAAGACAAAGAAAAGCAATCTAAAGTTTTTGGAGTTGGAGAAAAAGTAGAATAACATATCAAGCAAATAATTGAGTAGTGGCAGCAGAAACATCAGGAGAATACTAAAGGTAGTTTAGAATGTTCATGAGGTTTGTTGTGGCAGGTATTGGGGGGAGGGTAATAAAATGATTAATATAGTTTTCATAGGCAAAGAAAACTTCAGAGCTGAACGAAAACTTATATGAAGTCATGATATGGTTTTATTACACATGACAGAGTGGTTCCCAAGTCTGTCACAATTCGTTTAAGTTCAGCAGATATTTACTGGATACCTACTGTTTGTTAAGCATTATGCTGGGGATATAGAAGTGAACAAAAACAAAGTTCTTGTCCTCGTGGAGCTTACATTCAAGTTGGAGGAGAGGGGACAGATAATCAAGAAGAAAACAAATCTATATGTCAGAGGTTGGCAGTTGACCCAAATTAAAATAAAGTGAGGAAGAGTTAGGGACAGGACATGGGGAGTGGTTTTTTCCAAAGGGAGCCAGAAAGACTTCAGTGGTAAGGTTTCCTTGGCACAAAGACCTGAAAGAAATGAGGGAGCCAGACTTGTAGATGATCTGAGACGTGATGCCAGAAGAGGGAAGAGCAAAGGAAAACACACCAGCGTGGCTCAAGTAGACAAACAAAAAGATGCAGACTAGTAGGGGTGGAGCTTAGGGACAGTAGAGGCCCCAAAGAAGGGGTTTTCAAGGTGTGAAAGAGAGTTCACGCCAGGTGGTTCTCCACCATGGAGAACAGTGGAAACACTTGGGAGATTTTCAAAATACTAAAACCCAAACCCACCTTAGCGATCCTCCTTCATCTATGGTAGAGTGCAAGCATCACTGATTTTCAAATACCCCCAGGATGTTGACTGAGAACCACTGCTACGAGGCCTTGTACTCAACAGTACCACTGCCATAGAGTTGATTCAGACTTATAACGACACTACCGCACAGGGTGCAACTGTCCAGTAGAGTTTCCAAGGAGCACCTGGTGGATTCAAACTGCTGACTTTTTAGTGAACAACCATAGCACTTAACCACTACACCACCAGGGTTTCCACAAGGCCATGTAGGCCCTGCAGTTCTACAGATTTACCGTGAAGAGAAGAGAAGCCACTGAAAGGTTCTGATGAGAAAAGTAGCAAGATCAGTGTTTAAGAATTTGGACTTGTGAAGCATTAGCTGTGTGAAGCAAGGACCAGTTCAGGCCACCTATGAGTCGGACCTGACTCAACAGTACTGGGCTTTATTTCTAACATTTTCTGTAATTAACACGCATAGCTTTTGTTGTAATAGTAGAAATCTCATTTGGAAAACATTAAAAATTGACAGGACATCTATTAATGAGAAGAAGATTATAACTATTATTAACCTGACCCAAGATGTGTTTTGTGATGGATGGTGAATTAGTTCTCATGAAATCTGTTTAATAAAAAATAATGGAATTGTTATCATATGCTACCTTCTCTATTAAGGCAAAAACATACAAAGGAAAAAAACAGAATTATTCCCCAAAAGTTCACAGAATTCTTGAATGAAGGATGACTGTACTACAAAGAAGAATCTATGGTGTTTTTTGTTTTTGTTTTTGTTTTTTCCAGTTTCTCACCTTTTCTGCTCAGGTAGAGATTTCCCACAGAATTTCTGAAAATATCCTGAAAAGCCTTGGCTATTATTAGCGACTTTCAGTCCTGGAATACAACTTTTCAGTGCTCCCATGCATTCATATTTGGGGCCGGATCCTTCAGTCTTTGTAGTCATACAACTCCTGACACGAGTTTACCGAAATTAAATAGGCTTCACAATTCTAGGATGATGGAATCTTAATTGTGAGGGCTGGCAGGGGATAAGCATCAGCCCATAATAAGCACATTTAAAACATGTCTAACTTGTTGAACAACTGAATTTTGCCTAGTGAAGCCTTTTGTTTTCAGCAACAGAATGAACACTGCTACGAAGCTGACAATGAATGGTATAGGGTGCTTCAACCTCATGGAATATCTTGGCATAGCCAGGAACAAACCCCATAAAGAAAAACCAAAGCAAAGAATAATGCTTAGCTTCAGGATACCCGTCAGCCAAAGCAAACCCTTATCAAGCAGCCACCAGTGACCCAAGTAACCAAGTCCACATGAAATTAACGTCAGGGACACATGCTGTACAAGGCAAGTGGAGCTCTGCCACAGGTCAGAGAGCAAAAGAAGATCAAGACCAAGTGTCGACTCTTTGATATATTATCAAACAACATGTTTGGAACTGCTCAGAAAGTATACACAGTGAAATACACACTGCATTTGACCCATCTATTATCTGGAAGTTAAATACCTACAAGTTCATTTATTTCCACTAATCAGCTGCTACACATTCTTCTCCAGCTTCTGCCATCTGCTTTTAATTACCAAAACCAATCCATAATCCCAATTGAAATGATAAATTGGTACTCATCACAGGGCTTTAGTTTACAGGTGTAGTCAGAACTAAAATAAATAAGCAGATTTATTTTGTTTTGAAGACAGCTGATCTTATATAAGTCCACAAAGTTGTTAAAATTGCCTTTTTTTATTTTTTTTTGCCATTTTGAGAGTTTATGAAGGAAAACCTTTGCAAGCACACAGCTATAAAATAACTGTGGACTGACAGAATTAACAAATAGAGGTGGTTTGGATACAGTGATGTAAACAATGTTAAAAAGACACCTAACAACACATTTCATGGAGAAAAGCATGAATATGAAGAAAAATACTGCCCTTTTAAAAAAAAACCTAAATATCTGAAATTAGGTAGCATAAGTGTTTCAAAATTAACAGGTTAAATTTACTTTTATATCATGGTTACACTGATTTGGGGTAAAGGGAAACCAAACATCTAGCTGTAATTTTTGAACAAAGGAAATCAAGATAAGAAATTAACATTGATATTACTAAGGTAAATGAAATTAACATTGCTGAGTGTGTCTTTCTACTTCACCTGGTAAATGGCCCTGTAGACGTTATTTTTCCCACTTTCAGATACAAAAACTGAGACAAGTAGGTAAAATCAAGTTGAGAGGCAAAGTTAGGGCAGTCTATGATTAATAAGTACCTTTCACAGACTAACACGTGATGTTTTTTAAGGGTTACTACTGGATTCACACATACTGATGAGAAAAAGTTTATTGTCAATTGTTATATATTCTGTCAAGGCTAAAGTCCAAATGGTTAGGCATATTGTCTAAAATATTTAAGATAATGATTGACTCTTCTTTGTAACATTTTGGTGATTTTTGATTTTAACAATGTATTAAATTCTGATGGGGCAGTTCTACTCTGACCTCTAGGGTCGCTATGAGTCAGATCCAACTTGACAGCAGTGTTTTTTCTTTTTCTTTTTTAAATTAAGTTCTAAGTGATTAAAGGCAGTGTTTTGAGATTCCCAAGCAGAAACAAAAAAGTTACATAAAAGCATTAGAATTAACATTCTAGACTTTAGTAATTTAGAGGTTTTGGTACATGTAACTATTATTAAAATGTAAGCATCTTATAAGGGAAATAGCTAATGTTCTGATATTTTTATGTCTGGTTAGATCCAGAGTTTCACAAAGTGTTGTATACGAAGCACTTCTGTGGAACAATTCACAGTAGTTAGAAATTCAGAATCCCAGATTACCTCAGAAATCCATATTTCTAACAGCCTTCCTCTCCCTCTAGATGATATATCATATTCAATACATTCCCTCTGAATTTAATAAGTGTCTAATGCTGGCCCCCCCATAAGTTCACCAAAATAATCTCTTGATAAGATAAAACCAAGGTCAGTGTTTACTTTAGCAGGAGTGAAAGTTACCTCCATACTATTTTAACAAAGTCTTAGTAGTTCTCAAAGGCCAAGCTTTTTTTAGATTTTGAAGTCTGGTTTAAGGTAAATCTTTCAGCTGGCAGGAAATGCAAGATGTGGCTATTGAGTCAAGGGATTCAAATAGTCTTGGAGTATAAACTGTCAATCAATGTTTTCTATTTGAGAGTTGACAGTTCCTGAAAAGAAAAACAAAAATAGTTGCTTTTATTTCTTCCAGCTGACTCCTATAAAAGAAATTGATTATCCTTGAATTTGGAAAATAGAAGCTAAAATGCTAATGAGTTACAGTGGCCTCAGAGAACTGTATAAATGCAAGAATGATAGCCTGTTTTAAGGACTAGCCACTAATGTCAAAGATGAAGAAATTAAGGATTTTTACCAACTTCTTAAATTGGAAATTGATGAAGCATACAATTATAGTACATTGACAATTACTGGTGATTAGACTGTGAAAGTTGGAAACAAAGAAGAATTGGTAGTCGGAAAATATGGCCTGGTCATAGAAACAAACATGGACACCACATGATAGAATCTTCCAAGACCAGTGACTTATTCATTGCAAATATGTTTTTTCAACAATATGGAGATAATTATACACATACATCTTGCCGGACTGGAATACACAAGAATCAAATCCACTGCATCTGTGGAAAGAGATGATGGAGACGATCCATATCATCAGAAAAAGGCCAGGTACAGACTGCGGAACAGACCATCAGTTGCTCACATGCAAGTTCAAGTCAAAGCTGAAAAACGTTTAAAACAAGCCTACAAGAGCAAAAGTGCAGCCTTGAGTATATCCCACCTGAATTTAGAAATCATCTGAAGAATAGATTAGACATACTGAACATAAATGCCCGATAACGAGAAGGGTTGTGGGGTGACATCAAGTGGGATGACATCAAGGACATCACACATGAAAAAACAAAAGGTCATTAAAGGAACAGGAAAGAAAGAAAAGACCAAAATGGAAATAAGAAGGGGCTCTGAAACTTGGTCTTGAACATAGAATAGCTAAAGCAAGTGGAAGAACTGATGAAGTAAAAGAATTGAACAGAAGACTTAAAGGGCTGCTGGAGACGTCAAAGTAAAACATGTAATGAAATGCACAAAGATCTGGAATTAAGAAACCAAAAAGGAAGAAGGTGCTCAGCATTCCTCAAACTGAGAGAACTGAAGAAAAATTTCAGCTCTCAAGTTGTGATTCTGAAGTATTCAAAGTGCAAAATGTATGGAAAGATGCAGAAAGCATTAAAAGAAGAGAATACATAGAGTAATTATACCAAAAAGAATTAGTCAGTGCTCAATAATTTCAGGAGGCAGCATATGATCAAGAAGTGGTGGTACTGAAGGAAGAAGTTCAAGCTGCACTAAAGATACTGGCAAAAGAAAGAAGAAAAAAAGCTTCCAGGAACCGATGGAACACCAGCTGAGATATTTCGACAGCGGATGCGACGCAGTAAGTGCTCATTCATCTATGACAGGAAATTTGGAAGACAGCTACCCGGCCAATCGAGTGGAAGAGATTCATATTTATGCTTATTCCAAAGAAAGGTGATCCAACAGAATGTGGAAATTATCAAACAATATTATTAACATCACATGCAAGTAAAATTACATTAATGACATTTTAAAAGTGATTGCAACAATACATGGACATGGAACTGTCAGAAATGCAAACTGAATTCAGGTGAGGAATGAAATGAGGAACATCATAGTTGATGTCAGATGGATCCAGGTTGAAAGCAGATTTTTATCTGTTTTACTGACTATGCAAAGGCATTTAACTACAAAGAATGGGAATTCCAGAATGCTTAATCATGCTCGTGTGAAAACTATATGTAGACCAAGCAGCAGTCATTCGAACAGAACAAGAGGATTATTTGTGGGTTAAAATCAGAAAGGGTGTGTGACAGGGTTGTATCTTTTCACCATACTTAGTCTGTACTCTGAGCAAATAATCTGAGAAGCTGGACTGTAAGCGTAAGAACACAGCACAGGACTGAAAGCATCACTAATAACCTGCAATGTGAAGATGACATAACCTTGGTCACTGAAAGTGAAGAAAACTTGAAGCACTTACTGATGGAAGACCAAAGGCCATAGTCTTCAGTATGGACTATAACTCAACACAAAGAAAACAAAAATCCTTACAACTGGACCAATAGGGAACATCGGGATAAATAGAGAAAATATTAAAGTTGTCAAGGATTTCATTTTACCTGGATCAATCAACAATCAATACTCATGTAAGCAGCAGTCGGGAGATCAAAAGACATATTGCATTGGGTAAATCTGCTACAAAAGACTTCTTTAAAGTGCTCAAAAGCAAAGATGTCACTATGGGGACAAAGACGCCCCTGACTCAAGCCATGGTGTTTTCAATCACCTTGTAAGTATGTGAAAGCTGGACCCTAAATAAGGAAGACCAAAGAGGAATTGATGCCTTCAAATTATGATGCTGATGAAGAATACTGAATATATCACAGAGAAATCTGTCTTGCAAGAAGTACCAGCTGGAAGAAAGAGTGGAGAGATTTTGTCTCACATACTCTGGACATGTTATCAGAAGGCACCAGTTCCTGTAGAAGGACATCATGCTTAGTAGAGGATCAGAGAACAACAAGAAGTGCCTCAGGGAGATGGACTGACACAGCGCCACACCAATGGGCTCGACCACAGCAGTGACTGTCGGGATGGCACAGAACAAGGCGGTGTGTCATTCTGTTGTATATCGGGGCACTGTGACTTGGAATCAACTCAGAGGTACCTAATAACAACAGTCCTTAAGCCGTGGTGACACAGTGGTTTAAGTATTTGTATGCTAACAGAAAAGTCAGCATTTTTAACCCACTAGCTACACTATTGGAGAAAGATGTGGTAATCTGCTCTATAAAGATTTACAGCCTTGGAAAATCTATGGGGCAGTTCCACTATGTCTTACTGAGTCACTGTGAGTCGAAATTGACCTGAAGTCAACAGGAACCAATCTTTTAAAAAGTTGGGTGTTACAGGTAAGTTTATTACTTCATAATCAGTTTACCATCTAATAAAGGTGATGAAAGGCATTGGAGTGGTGAATGAGCCCTTGTCAAGTTCATAACAAGAGACAGGAGCAATTTCTTATGGATTCTCAAAGAGAGATTGCAGGATAACTTTAAAAAAAATGACAGGGAAAACTGTGTTAAATAACAGGTTCCTACAATACTTTTTTTTCAGTTCTCAGTAAAAGGTGTACTCATTATTACTGAGCTATATGACTGTTGAGAGGCTAGTCTGGAGAAACCAAGAGAGTAATAAAAAGAATTGAAAAAGAGAATGATATACATACTAGAAGAAAAGGTACGGTGAAGGAGAGAAGGCTGAAGGCGGTTGTCAAAAGGGAGGTGAAGAAAAGAAGATGAAATACACTGAAAGAAACACAAAGAGAGAAAAGAGAGATTTAGAGCTGTCATACTGACAAAGGACTTTGGGGCAAAAGTATGCTAAGAGTTTTTTGGAAGACTTTTTATGTGATATTTAATAAAATCCTTTTCTTTATCTCCACAGGACATCATTAGTAAAACATCTTTGCTTTTAAAGTTTCAAATCTGAATGGGGCAAGAATGTAGGCACAAACTGTTAGCCTGCCCACTGAACTTAGGTAAGATCACAGCTAGTTATACCAGAATTATTCGGCATTAATACAGATACTTTTGCCACTTCACAAATGCTGAGTTTTCCATCTGAAGAAGTCAATCAGGTTTTATTCAGTCAAGCATAACATCAGTGGGAATAACAGTTACTGCTCATCACATCACCACTGCTATTCATAGAACTGCTGTTCGTTGGAACCAATTCAACAGCACCTACCAACAACAATAAGCATGTCACCATCAACTGTGGTACACAGAAGCATCTGAAAGACAGTCTGAATGTCCCTTGTATTCTAAGTAGAGAAGGCATCAGGTGTTACTAAGGCATAAGTGACTAAGCACTGACACTGCCTTATTTAAGTCTGAGAAAGTTGGTTTACTTGAGGAAGAATTTATGTCCACCAGAGAAGAATGCATTTCTCTCCACCTTTCTTTCTGATATATACCCCTGGGAGAAACTGGACAATGAGTCAGAAGGAATCAAATTTCTGAAGTTTGAAAATTAAAACGCTCTCCAGTCTCACCCTGTTTTCCTCTCCCTGATAGAGGCTCATTCCAGCGATTTATTAGAAAACTAAGATGTTGGGTGACAGGAGATGTGAAGAGAGGAAGAAACAAGAGTCCGTTGCCTGGCATCATCTTTGTTCATGTCACTTGAGTCTGTCCCTTCCTGGGAGCATTTCTTTGGCTGTAAACACATTTGATAAAACACTGGAAGGCATCCAGCTAAGAAGTATGACAGGATTTATGAGGTTCGCTAGGTCAGCCAACAACTTGAGTGGCTTGGAATTCACTGATCTTGTCAGTGACTCAAGACTTTAAATGTCATTTACCCTTAAATTTGAGTTACATAATACCAAAGTTAATCTATGGTTCCAAATTCAGGGACAAATGGATCGAGCTAAGCCAGCTGGGATGCAGCAGTCAGAGGCAGTTTGTTGTTAGGTGCCATCAAACTGGTTCCCACTTATAGCGACCTTGTGTACAACAAAATGAAACGCTGCCCTGTTCTACACCATCCTCACAATCAGGCTTGAGCCCATTGTTGCAGCCACAGTGCCCGTCTACCTCATTGAGGGTCTCCCTCTTTTTCACTGACCTTCTATTTTACTAAGCATGATGTCCTTCTCCTGGGACTAGTCCCTCCTTATAACAAGTACCAAGTATGTGAGACATAGTCTTGCCATCATTGCTTCTAAGGAGCATTCTGGGTGTGCTTCTTCCAAGACTGATTTGTTTGTTCTTCTGGCAGTCCATGGTATATTCAATATTCTTTGCCAATATCATAATTCAAAAGCAATCTTCCTTATTCACTGGCCAGCTTTCACATGCATTTAAGGTGAATGAAAATACCGTGGCTTGGGTCAAAGCAATACAATAGTCCTCAAAGCAATACAATAGTAAAAATGATGAAATTGCTTTTGCTTAATAAAGAGAGGGCAAACAGCTACCTCTCTCCTACTCTTTATTACTAGGAAATAGTAATAAATGTACTCTCTGATATAAAATAAAAATATATACACAGTTTTATGGGAAGAGGCTTGGATGGCTTTGTGGCTGGTGCTATCACTTACGAACAGTCACAAAGGAACAGTTCTTTCAAAGAAAGTAGAACCTTTGTGTTGGACAGACCTTAACTACTAAACCTCTATCTCTTATTATCTATTTTTTCTTCACCAAACTTCCCATAATTAATCAGAAGATCTGACTATTTGTTCATCCCAAATCTCTTTCAAATTTACTGATTCTCTCCATTCACACACCCACTACATCAGACCATCCAGCCACCACCTCTCACTAAGAAGGCTCATTATCTCTCATATTGCTGCCTCCAAAATCACTTTTCCACACAGCTATGAGTCATATTTCTAAAACAAGAGGGAACTGTTTAAAAACATGGTATGCAAGGCTTTCTTTCATTTGACTTCTGCTTGTTCCTTCAGTTTCTCATAGCTTCATAACTCTTGCCATGTTTCTAGAATTTAGGATCCTGTCAACTAATTAGTTGACTTTACTTAAACACCGTTACTCTTGTCTCTGGGACTTTGCACAAGTGATCGTCAGGACTATTTGCATCCATCCTTTCCTCTATTCATTATTCCTGTCCCTCAAATCATCACTGTTTTCTGTTGTTCTTTTAGAAGTTAACTAGGATGGATTACTAACTTCTGAATTCGTTGCCTTACCCTTCCAAGGCAGCCCTAATTTCCCCTTCTTTGCCTTAATATAGTATTTTCCACACTGTGCTATAATTAAGTTGTACTGTCCTCTATACTATGGTGATTTTGCAAGTAAGTCAAAACAAGTAAATGTCCAGAAGTAGGGCTGCCTTGGATACTAACTCTATCCAGAGAGTTAAATGAGGTTATCAGCACCCAGCTCTACTCTTCTGTATATTAGCTTCATTTTTAGACTGCTTGTCACAGCAACAGAAATATCTATAACTCAAGATCTACATTCTCTCAAGCCAAGTGGAAAAGAATGCCTTTCTCTCCCTGAAGCACAGCAAACTTCTCGATGAATTCCACTGGCTCTGAATGGGCCACATCCCCGTTCCTGAAGCAATCACTTTTGCCAGGGAGAACAAGGCGCTCTGTCTGAGTAACTGGACTTGAATAAAGTGCCCCTTCCTGGACCTAGAGTTCATACTAACAGAACTACATGGAGCAGGGAGGGATGATTCTACAGGAGACAATAAAGTTACTATTACCAAAGGAAGAACAAATGCAAGCTAGGAAGTCAAAACAAAGCAAAACAAAAACAACCATCCACTACGGTAAATAAAATAACATAGCTGGATTAACCAACATATTCTGAGGCAAATTAAGAAATTATAGTTTTGCACTTTAATCCATCTGTAGACACTGGAAGCCTCCTTTACATCGTTGTTTAGCTATTTTTTGCTGTAGATCAAGATTCTTTGAAAGCTAAATTGAAATTCATTCAGCTTTTTAGAGCTCTGAATGATAAATGTAAACCATATTACCAAGCTGCTTGCTGCAGTTTCCGAAGAGGATTTTTAGCATTATCTTGACACTGACTTACACTTTTAGCTTCAACATGATATTTTAAACTTGACAATTGAGCTTCCTCCATAAATCAAAAAAGAAATTTGAGAGGGGAATGATTAATTCTCAGTAATTCTCAGTGGCAATAAATAGCACTCGTATGTAACCGCAATTCTCAGTGATTACTAATAATTTAAAGACACAAAGTAATTTAGTTTTCACATGTGATTCAATTTATAGCAAAAAGTTAAGTTATCATGACAAATCAGGGCAAGAAAGGTGGAAAAAGCCAATTTATATTCAGAATGAAGCTTTCAGTTACTTAATAACCAAGAAAAGTTTTAAACACATGGTTCCCCCTCTGGGAATTTCCGTACAACTTGGCCACTCAGAGAAAAATTTCCCTCTTGCAACACTTTTTTGTGATGAGAGCATGCTGCCAAGAAAGCTCCCACCAGATAGAAAGAAGTCTGAAGAATGTCTGTCTTGAGTCAGGCTTTATAATTATTTTTGACACCACTTACACAGTAAGACCTCTTAATCCTTCTGTGACTTTGTAAAAGGATATATCAAGCACCTGCTACATTATACACTTTATTCCAGTGGTGTCTTTAATCTCTCTTGTTCATATTTTAGGAGAGTGAGAAACATTTCTGTTTTGGACATGTGGACTTCCCTTGAAGCATCAGATAGATTATTTTAATACCTAAACACTGTTCTAAATAAAAAGATCGTAGTTACAATTTGGAAACCCTGGTGGTATAGTGGGTGTTATGGCTGCTAACGAGAAGATCAGTGGTCTGAAACCACCAGACACTCCTTGAAAACTCTGTGTGGTAGTTCTGTTCTATCCTATAGCATTGCTATGAGTTGGAATCGACTCAATGGCAGTGAGTTTGGTTTTGGGGTTCGGTGGCATAGTGGTTAAGTGCTATGGCTGGTAACCAAAAAGCTGGTGGTTCAAATCCACCAGGAGTTCCTTAGAAGTGTAATGGGGCACTTCTAGCCTATCCTATAGGGTCTCAATGAATACGAATTGGGTCAACAACAGTGGGTTTTGTTTGGTTTGGAGATTCACAATTTACCCAGTTATTTGATATAAGAGAGTTGGATACAGAATCCATCACCGAAAGCAGCATGATAAATAAGAAAAAGCACTAAACGTAGACGTCAGATACCTTTAACTAAAGTACTAAATTTTCCCCTTGAAATTTCTGAGCCCTTTAAGAGTTTCCTAATCTCCGTGGGAGGGAAAGAATATCTTCTAACAAAGAGCTGTTGTATGGCTCAAAAGGAAATCAGTTATGCATGTGAAAGAGTTCTGCAAAGTCTACACAGTCACAGAGCCTCGGCCTTGAAATTGCCTTATAAAGAAGTTCTTGAAATTTGTAGGAACTAATTACACCATGATGGAATCATACTTACCTAGAATTTTGTCAAGTTACATTGTAACATACTTACAGCTAACACTGATCAAGCACTAGTTCTATGCCAAGTAGTTTATAAGACTTCTGTTTTCAAAAGTCACAATTATCCTATGAGGTGGATGATATGATTACTTCTATCTTATAGACAGAGAAACCAATGCCAATAATGATGAAATAATGTGTCCAAGTCTACTAAACTACAGAGTGTGAATCTGCAACTCAACTTAGTCCCATTAAGCCAGTGTTGTTGGCGATCATGCCCTTTACAGCTTCATCCATGCAGGTCTATGGAACAGAAGGAAAGACTCTAAAAGACTCCTTTGTACAAATATGACATGGATTTAACGATCAGCTTCACTGAAGAAAGCATAAAGAAGTCATCACTAATAGAGAAGAGACAGATCATTTAATAAACACTTTTAAGTAAATCAACTCTTTTGTTGTTGTTGATTTACCATAGTCTCATACACTAGAAATAAATTACAAGTGAACTTAAAAATTATATGTAAAAATAAACCAAAAAAATCTCAGAACCTGTAGTGAATACTCAATTCATCTCAAGATTACTAAGAATTTTCTAAGCATAAAAGGAACGGAAAACATCCTAAGTTAAAGATAAATTTTGCTATCTAAAAAATTAGACCTGCTATATATTAAGAATACTTTCAAGTTAAAATTAAACAAAAAGCTAGAGAATATTTTTAACAAATATGAAATCTATTACAAATAAATAAGAAAAGCACACTGATATGAAAGTGGGAAAAATACATGAACAGGAAGTCACAAAAACCTAAATACAAGTCGCTATTCTAGAAATAAAGAAGAAGGATTAGTTCATTGAGTACAAATTAAAATTTCTTCTGTAACATTAATTTTTAATAGGTGGTAATAAACCTCAATGTTTCTATATGAGAGATTTTTTTTCAAAAATAAATTGGGAAATATGTATCAATAGCCTTAATGAACTTCTCCTCCTTCAATCTAGCAATTCCATTTCTTGCAACGAATATAACAAAATAATCAGATATATTTAAAAAATCACCATTATGTGCTATTGTATAAATCTCTGGATTTTTTATGAATAAAATATTCACATTAAGAATATGATTAAATAATCTGACTTACATCGTAATATGAATTACATTAAAGCCATTAAAAATTATGCTTACAAAGAATTCTGAATACCTTTCTAGGAAACATGACAATGCTTATAAGAAAAAGTTAAATGAAATTGGCAGCATACTGAACTGGACAGATATCTGATGCTGCTGTGGGGAAGCAGGGAAAGAAATGAAATATACAAAAAGAGATATTTTTTTAAATAGTGGGGATATGATAAAATTTTATTTCTGGTCTTCCAACTGTTATGAATATTTTACAACATGCATGTGTTATTTTCAAATTCTAGAAAGATAGATCTTCAGAAGTTATAAAAGATAATAATAATACGGTGAGATATTGTTGAATGTAAACACATTGAAAATTTCATGTCAGAGACTTAAGGTCTCTACCTTGAAACTTCCTTATAAGGAAATTTTTGACAATTATGGGAAAGTCTTTCTTCTTCCTATATTGCCCATTTCAGTTGATGAGATTGCCCTATCACAAACGGATATCCAGCCTCACTTCTTCATCTTGTCTTTCAACCATTTAATAAATATCAAAAACATAACTAAACCCCTTTGCTGAGCCAATTCTGATTCATAAAGACCATATAAGACATAGTAGAATTGCCCCATAGGGTTCCAAGGCTGAAACTTTTTTTCCTTATGATTAAGTGAAAGTATACAATCCAAGGGAATTTTGGATGCCTATCCACCTCTCTGTAACTCTGTTTTCCTCACCGTGTGATGGCACTCTCCTCCTTTTCACTCTTTACTTCTAGCATCCTCTTAACAAACACCTGTCCCCTCCTCTCCAGCCTCTCCTCTCTCCTCTGGAAAGAAACCACTAGGACAATACGACTGTAAGTCTTTACTGAAGGAGATTGCTACGTCTTTCTCCTGAAGAGCAGCTGGTGGGTTTGAACCATCAGCCTTTCAGTTAGCAGCCAATGACTCTAATCATTGTACCACCATTGTGCTCCTATATTGGATTAATAACCTATACTCACTATCATACACAAGATTACACATTTGTAAAATACATTTTCTCTTCCTCACCACTGGAACTGCCTTGATTCCTGCCTTCATCATCTAGTGTATTTGTCTTTCCTCTCTGCCCCTCAAAATGATCATTCAAGGAGGCAAATAATGATTACATTATTTTCTGATTTACAAGATAAAATTTTACACAATACAGTCCTCCTAGCATGTTATACAAGGTCTCCAAGAAGCTAATATTTGCCTGTTTCTAGGCTTACTTTCTGTCACCTCACTCCACATTTATGTCCTTCTTTCAGAAACATCATTATTACTTATGGCTTCCACAACATTCCACTGCTACTTCATGTTTACATCTGTTTCATATACTGTTTGTCTTGTAGAAGGTGTTTCCCCATCCTAACCTGCTACCGAAGCAGATCTCAGAGGTAAGCTGCATTTCCCCTTGTCTGTCTCTACCCAAGGGAGCCCGGGTAGCACAGCGCTTAAAGTGCTAGGCTGGTAACAAAAAGGTTGGTGGTTTCAACCCACCAGGTGCTCCATGGGAAAAAGATGTGGCAGTCTGCTTTAGGAAAGACGCACTGCCTTGGAAATCCAATGGGGCAGTTCTACTCTGTCCTATGTGGTCACTATGAGTCAGATCCACTTAACAGCTATGTATTTGTTTCAAGTATCTCCACCCAAATTTCGTTTCCTGTTTGAAGTCTCCTTGACTTTCCCTTCCACCACTTTCATGTTACTTTATACCTCAATTATACTTTAATGGTTGTTCATATCATATTGTTACATTAGTTTGCATATCTGTCTCACATTAGGCTATGATGCAATGGTTAAGTTCCTGGAAGTTTGAACCTAGGGGCTCCATGGCCGTCTGCTCACTTAAAGATTCAAAAAAAGAAAACCAGAAAGCCAAATTCACCACCATCAAGTGGATTTAGACTCATAGTGACCCTACAGGACAGAGTAGAACTGCCCCTTAGAGTTTGCATGGCTCTGATCTTTACAGAAGCAGACTGTCACGTCTTCCTCTTGAACAGCCGCTGGTGGCTTTGAATCTGAACGTTCAGTTGGCAGCTGAGCACTTAACCACTGTACCACCAGACTGTGTAATACAACAACCTATAATTAAAGGCACAGTATCTAGAGATAGCTTGACTATGTAGGTTTGAATCTCACCATTACCATTTTCTGCCTTTATGGTTTTATGCAAGTTAACCAATTCCTCTTTGTACTCTCAGCGTTCTCTGAAATAGCTGGCACTAGTGCTAACTGCCTTACATGGTCCTCGTGAGGAGTCTATGTGATGATGTACGTACAGGGCTTGGAAGGACACCTGGCAAACCTCTTGTTACTCATTTTACAGTTCTCAGAACCTTCCGTGGAGTAGATACTAGGGAAATATTTATTGAAACAAATTGAATTTCCCTACTATCTTTATATTTTTTGGCCTTCAAATGCTTCTCTATGGCCAAAGAAAAATATATTTATAAACTAAACTATGAGAAATCTTGCTGACTGAGAAACTCCAAATACACTGCTCGCATCCCTGGTGTTTCAAATTATTATGTATTTCCTGCCCTTATGGTGGCAGTGCTGCTGTCATGTCACAATAACTAAATGGGAAAAGGAAGAAATTAAAATGCTGATGGTTTGACAGGGCACTCTTTTTCCATTCGACTAAGAGGAAGTGGTCCAGACCTCTACAGAGGACATGAAAAGAGGACCTAGACTTGGAGAGCCATCTTTCAGAGTTACGAAGGTCCCATTACATTTGTTGAAAGCAAACTTGTACACACTTGGACAGTAATTCTACATAGAGGGAGAAGAGGGCCAGAATGTGCTTATAATTGCTTGTCCTGTAAGGGGTTTTGTTCAGGGTCTTGAAACCAGTGATAGATGAGCCTAAAAAGCCTGCTTTAAATAAACCAATCCTCTTGGATTAGCATAGCTGGACTTAGAGCCCCCTGGGAAAGGCCTGTCTCCCATGATTTCCAGTATACTCTACTTCCAGTGAGCTGGAAATACCACAAGAAAACCACTGTTCTCACGGTATTTTTGCCTTTTCCATTTCTGGTTTTAGCTAAGAAAAAACTGGTATGTGCAGATCAAAACTGGTATGTGTATACAACAGAATAATCAGAATATCCAAACTCTTTATCTTTAAATGAAATTCACTGTGACTTTCAAGTACATTCAAATGAGATAACTTTGGGGACATCCTCATAAATTTGAGTAAAACAGATTTATGCCTCCAAGTGAGCCAGATGTATTATACATTGACTATCCTAAAATTGTATTGTGTATACACTGATTGAAAGTAAAGAGGTAGAATAAAATAACTAAAATTGGTTAATGTCTCCAAATTTTTTTGAGGATATATACTTAATTTTTTAAATGTGCTATAAATAAGCATATCTACATAAATATCTGTGCTTTTTTCCTGGGAAGTTTAATGTCTGTCTATTTACAAACTTGCCAGAAGGATTTAATTACATGTTTAGATTAAACTTTGGTAAAGTGCAACAAATATTTATGAATCATAAACTGTATGGCAGAGCAGAGTGCTAAGAACAGGGGACACACTTAAGGGTACTGTTGATGTATGTTAATTCTTCTTATATGTGAAGAATTAAAAAGGTTTGGGTAAGATAACCAAAGGAATGTAAAGGAAGAGTAGAAAGGGAAAAGTCACAAAGGAAATCTTCAAAATACAATTTAAGAGTATAATTTCCTTCAATGGAGTGCTGAACTGTTTTATCTATTATCAGAAACAGAAAAAGTAACTAAAAATGGAATAAAAATTAATGAGCTTTCTAGCATGCAAAACCTTGATTTTCACATACGATTAGTTTTTATCTAAAAGATTTTTAAGAGAGAAAAATTGTTGCTTACATTTTTTGAGTATCAATAAAACTATTCATAAACCAATTAATCCATAAGATAGTGGAATCAAGGCAACATAAAATATTATTCAAATGAGTCAGAACTGACTCCACAGCAATAGATTTTTTATTTTTATTTTTTATGCATATTAATAGAAGTACATGAGTGAATGGTATCTATTACATTTTTGGAGCCCCAGTGGTGCAGTGGTTAAGAGCTACAGCCAAAAGGTTAGCAGTTCAAAGCCACCACCTATTCCATGGAAACTCTACAGGACAGTTTTATCTTACAGGGTTGCTGAGTCAGAAGCAACTCAACAGCAACAGGCATTACATCTATACATATATAATATGCAAACTACAATGTAGATGTCATCTGATGATTAAGAAGTCAGATAACTTCATCAGATGGATATACTTGATCTGAATATTTGCTCTACTTCATATCTGTGTAATGTTAAGCAAGTTGCTTAACTCCCCGAAGCTTAACTTCCCTAAACTGCAGAATCCACTTGAAATACAGATCATCACAGTACCTAACTCATGAGGTTATTGTGAGAATTATGTGAGATGATGAACATACAGTGATCATCTGTGTGTACAGTAAGAATGAAATGTGTTTGTCTGACTAGTAACAGTAGTACTAACAAGGTTGAAAAGGCTCACGAGGAATGGTGTTGACACATCGAACTACCACTTGCATTACTAACAGTGTTAAAAAGGAATGATGTTAACCACAAACTGTGAAAAAACATAGGATTGAGGGAAGTTAATGATGTTAAGAAGAAAAGTTAAGACAAGTTATCCATAACAATATCAGCAAGCAATGAAACCATCTGAATATGTCATAACACTGAATCCAGACTATATTCAAATTCAGGATTATCAATTATCTATTTCCAAAGAATTTTTCTCTGCAATTCAGTGGAAGTGTTCAAGAGTGACTAACAAACATTGCTCAACTACCATGCCTCTCTCTTTTCACTGTGAGTTCTGTGAGCCTTCAACAGTCTGGTGATATCTGAGCTGCTATAGAATTTCATCTCTAAATATGGGACAGTATTTGCAATCTTCAAACAACGCTCACTGCTAGCATGGTGTAATAACGATAGCCTTCTTGTTACACAAGAACATTAGGAAGCTACGACTCTTTAGAGAATCAATACCATCTTGTTAGTTTTCTCTTTGCTGGAGTACACGCTTTCGCTGTCTCAAAGAGAAACATCAGGCTAACATCAAATACACTGCTTCAGCCCTGGGGAAGTGTCCAGATAGAGGCAGGATGGAAAAGAACAGTTTTCAAGAGACTCTTAGATCCCACCACTGGGCTGACTTCTCAAGGATATTGCTCAGTCTCTGTCTGATAGAAGCAACTTGAAATCTCCAAGGACCTCCTCTGTTGGCTACAGGACAGAGAAGGAATCTGCACTTGCCCAAGTGAAAAGAAAGATGAGGAAGTCATCTTGGCTCCATCCTTGAGCCACTTATTGCCTCAGAGACAGAGATGCAATACTGAAGCAGGAAGTCTGTTCCTACCACTGGGGCTGTTACTTTTGCTTCTTCAAGCAAAAGTGGTAGGAACAGAGAAAGAAGGCTCCCGGCTGTTCAGGAGAAATCTTCAACAGCCACACAGTTTAAGAGACTAGTCGGATTGTGATGTGGTTTCTTTGGAAATGAGTCAGGGACCAAGATTAATTAGATTGATCTGATGCTGCAAGTAACTAAGGCCTTTGAGAAGATGGAGTACCACTAGAGAAGAGCAGACTTCATACTGTGTATCTCAACTAAATTCCCAGGCTTAACTGGTCTGGGGAGGTACTCATGACATAAATGACTCTAAATTTCCAAATCAGTGTTTTCCTATAGTTAAAGCAATTAGTGAGTACAGAAAACATTAAAACAGATCACATTTCTCTTTCTGGGTAAAACCTACAGTTTGCTTTTGAAAAAAATCAGATTTTTTTTTTTTTTTTGCCCTAGTTTCTGGTATGTCATTAATGTGTTCCCTCTAAAATGTTACTTTTCCCAGAGACTGTTTATAAATGAGCAATTAGAACTTACTGAAACGTTTTGGATGAAGCTTATTTAATTGATGAGTGAACTAGAGCTATACATCAAGTTGTGGTTCTTCTTTCTTAGCAAAAGCATAATGTGAGATTAGGAGACATAGTGCAGAGCTTCTCTGTACTCCACAGATGTCGGGGGAATGGGCCAGGGGGTGAGACTTGACCGCGGGCACAAAATGGGGCATGTTTTCTGCAAATAAATAAAATAAGTACTATTTTATACTCATAGAAACAATTTACCTATCATATCACTTTTTGCTTTTCAGGGGATATGTGTGTGTGTGTGTGTGAGAGAGAGAGAGAGAGAGAGAGAGAGAAGCTGGCTCATGGATGGCATTTATCTTGGGGAAAAGGTGGAACTACTTTTATCCTTAGAGGTCATTATCACTCACAAAAATCAGATTGTTTTCATTGAATAAAATCCAGGAAATCAGGAGAGATAAAATGATTCACATTCTGTTGGCCACAAGGTCTGTATGAGTCCAAACCAACTCACTGGCAAAATGATTTGTTTTGGTATTAATTCAAACATTGTGCAAGAAAATTAGAAATCAGAAAAAAAAAAACAAATCATTTTCTGGTTAAAAGGACCAGATTTGCACTTTCTGCCTACATGGCACGTAGCTTCTTCTCCACATCTCTGTCTTCCCCTTGACACAAAATGATGTATCACAGTAAGACTTCTACATGTTTTTCTTCATTGGATTCTCTAGGAATGGGAAACACCCACACATTTATCCTTACATGATGGCTACCAGCAAAATCTCCAAACTGAGAAACTTTAGCTAGACTGGGAAAACGCCAAGAGACTCTCGACCAAAACACTGATTTTTTTTTTCTTTTTTTTCCTGTTTCTCATTAGAGCACTATTTAGGATTAAAATTTTTCTTTTAGAATATTGATGCTGGAACATCATCAAGATAAAGCTGAAGTCAGATGGTTCTAAAGAGAAAAGTGTCCTTTCTCCAGAATGGCACCAGCTTGCATTGATAATTATTTTAACAAAGCAAACTGCATAAATTCTTCTTCCATTGAAATCGGCGGGTTTTAAACCTTTATGTCTTTTTGTCTGCTTTTTCAAAGAGTCGTGTGAAACTGGAATGCTATCTGTACACAGAGAGGGAAAAGAAATACGCTCCTTCTTAGAAGCTCTCAATGAATGTAAAAATAAGTGAGAGGTCCCCTCCAATGCCAAGGGAAAGCCTTAACAGAAAGGAAGCGTTTAGTTAAGATTAGCCCCTTACCTTCTGGCAGGACCACCAAGGACCAGGTACCGTATCACTATTCTTTGTACTATCATCTTTATTAGAGAATGAAATCACTTAAGGTTGCTCTGCACCCTGTGCTGCTGAGTACACTGTTTAGATGGAGGGAAGCAGAGACGCAGGACCCTGACTCAAAGGACGTGGTATGTAAGGACACAGATCCATTTAACCTATATCACAGGAACTTATCATTTCCTGATTTGTGAAGGTGACACCCTCCACAAACTGTAGGTCACTTTTGATGGGAGAAGAGAGGAACATTTTTTCTTGGCTTTTCATTTTTCCATTTAGACTAACATCATGGCTTTCTCCCACTTCCAACTCACTCCTGCCCTTGGAGGAAGGAGAAATATAATATGTGATTGGAGAGCCACAAAGATCCCATATGTCATGCAACCCACTCCTACTGGGATTTGACAGCCTGCTGAGAGTGTTTTTTGCACTACTCCCATCTGGGCAGTGGGGAGTCTGCTCCCATGGGGTAAGTTTATGATTGTCCCATTTGCCAGTACTACAGATGGGTGGTAAGTTTAACTATAGTATAAAGGATTAACAAGCCCATTTACCTACAGACTTGAAGGCACATACTCAAATCAGATTTATCAATTAAAAAACAAATAAATAAATAAACCAGTGACATTTTGAGATGTATCCTCTCACTCTAGTACTTAGCTCTAAATGTGTTCCAAACCTGGTTGGGGAAGAGATTTGGTTTTTGACCCTAGAATCTTGACAGATTCCAGCTGTGTGAATAAATTAATGTTCATCAATGAATGGCTAAATTTCAGACATTGTCTCCTATTACTGTCAAAGTTCTATATTAAGCAATGAAAACAATAATGAAAAAAGAATAAGAGAACTTGAGTAGAACATGAGATCCATGAAACTTGAACAGTATCATGGATGTCACTTTATTTGCTGCTCAGATAGCATCTCAGTGCTTAGGGATCCATGCATTTTAGAACTCTCCTTTCATCAGGAGGGTGTACATAAACTAGAAGGGAAACTGGAGGGAAAATCCACTTGAATTCCACTGAAAGCCCGGATTAACTTCTACAGTTTCACAGACATGATGATGGACTATTTTACTGGGGGGGGGGGGAGTTGCAGGGATATTACAAGATCCAAGAAGAAATACTGAACATTGCACCTATATGATTTCATTTAGTCCTCGTAACTGGGTAGGAGAAGTTACTATTCTTTCCTCCATTTACCAGATGAAGAAATTAGGCTTAAATACATGATACTGCTTGATCAAGACTACAGAGCTTGAAAACAAGTGTGCCAAGATTCAAACCCAAAGTCTTGCTTTAACCATTCAACAATTCTGCCATACTCATGTCAGTACTACTAACGCTGACTGCCTATAAACCAAATAGCAAACTCCTATAAAATTAAGGGTGGGGTAAATGTGAAGATACTATGAAGCATTAAAAACTATCCTCTCAAACGAAGGACATCGAAGACACAAATAAGAGCCCGAGATGCAGAAAGGGCCACATAATCCAGAGACTTCATCAGCAGAGACCAGAAGAACTAGATGGCACCTGGCTACCACCAATAGCTCTGCCGACAGGGAGTGCAACATAGAGTGGCCAATGCATCGGAGAAAAACAGGTGTGCAGAACTTGAACTCTATGAAAAAGACCAGACCTGATGGTACAACAGATTGGAGTGATCCTACAAAATATGGGCCCCAGACTCTCCAGCAGCCTAGAACTGAAACCATTCCTGAAGCCAACTCTTCAGACAAAGATTGGACTGGTCCATAAGACATAAAGTGACACTGGGAAAGAGTAGGCTTTTGGGCTTAGACACATGAGGTGGAGTAGCTCCTGTCCAGATGCAAGATGAGAGGGCAGAAGTGGACAGGAACTGCTTGAATGGTCACAGATGGGAAAGAGGAATGTGCTGTCACACACACTCGAGAGAGTACCTCGAGTTACAAAGCAATGTCTGTGTAAGTTTTTGTATGACAAACTGAGTTGGATTGTAGACTTTCACTTAAAGCATAATAACATATATATTTATACATGTATTATTTTATTTTATATTATATATATATAAAGAATCTATGTGTTCACACTAAATTTCAAATGAAATCATAAATCCTCACAACTGGGTAGGAGGGGTACTATTCTTTTCTCCATTTACCAGACGAAGAAACTAGGTTTAAATACATAACAAGGCTTGATAACAAGACTTCAGAGCTTGAAAACGAGTGTGCCAGGATTCATATCCAATTCTGTCAGCATCAAAGTCTTGCTTTAATATATATTTTATATTTACATTTATATATATTATTTATATTTATATATCTATTTATAAATATATATTATATTTTTTATATATGTATTTAATCTCCACTCAGTTTTATGCCTACGGACTTTCCAGTTGAGAAGTCAACCTGAAACTAGAAAGAGCTAAGTACCAGAGAATCCAAATAGCTGTGAGATAAATGCGAAAGGACTGATTCATCCAAGGAAATCAAGTGGTGACTAGAGAAATACATGATGACAGGCAACAGAGAGTTGTTAAGTATCAACATGAACAGTGAGTGGATGAATTTCATTAAAAGAATCAATTCAAGGAAATGGAAATTTAAGTCTAATTTCATGGAAAGTATTTTCACCATGGGAACTCTTATGTCACAGACTAACCTTAAAGGAAATAGAGGATTTTTCTGCTTAGAACATGTAAAATTATATTGTATTTAACCAAAAGAAAAGAAAGAATATGCCCATACAAAGATCTGCACATAAATATTGGTAATAGTTTTACTTGCTTGCATGAGTCAAGAACCAAATGTAACCCAAATGTCCATCATCAAGAGACTGGAGAAACAAATTGTGGTAACTATATACAATGAAATATGATTTGGCAATAAAAATGAAGTCTGATAACACATGCAACAATGTGGATGAATCTCTAAACTGCTGAGAGAAGCAAGACCCAAGCAGAGTACACAATCCACAGTTCCATTTATATAGAGATCTCTTTAAAAGAAAAGATCAGTGCTTTCAGTTATGGGAGACGGATTGGCAGAAAAAAGTACAAAAGAACATAAGGAAACTTTAGAGAACAGTACACATGTCAGTAGGTGATTCACTGTGGTGATGGTTTCATGGTGGTAAACATATGTCAAAATGTATTAAAGTATATACCTTAAATATATGCAGTTTATTTTATATCAGCTATACCTCAATAAAACGGTTTAAACGGCAACAAAAATTAAGGAAATGTTTCTTAAAAGATTGTGGATTGTTAGGCATTGTTCCTGCAACCAAAGGGACAGAATGGCCGCATCTTGTTCACTGTTCTCCAAATTTAGCTCCTCACTGCCCACTTCTGTCATGGTCAACCCCTCTTCCTATGCTCTTAATTCCTGAAGCATACTCATATTCGGACCACACAAGAGAGAAGAGTTCCTCTTCTGCCACACAGAAATAATGACAGTCAACACTCATAGGCATTTCTTTCCAGCTTTTGAATATCAGAATGATATGTGCTCTGTATTGTACTTAGTATGAATGTTATAATCACACATCTGTATTTTTCTATTTAAGCTTCTTAATCCTCAAACTCGTCAGATGTACTCTTAACCTTAGCTTTTGGCCTCAAATTTCTTTATTTCACAAAGATTTTAGGTAAACTGAAAATCCACTCTCCATTCCTTCCTCCTCTCTCCCCAGAAGAATCTTGAAATTGATAGATATCATCACATATGCTTTCATATGTATTAGTATGTATATGCACATATGTATATGTATGCATAAGCACATATTTTTGTGCTTTTAAAGGCTGCATGAATTGCATTGTGAAGAGCACAAGGTTTATATTATTTTGAATCTGGCTTTTTATTCTCACCATGTTTCGAGATTTATCCGTGTTGATACATGCTGATCCAATTCATCTCTTTTGACTGTGTCCATTGTATAAATCAGTCAATTTAGCATTCCTGTTTCACTTAACATTACATCATGATTGTCCTCCAAGCCCTTGAGGTTTTCCTTGGCTGGAAAGCTCTTCTACCAGCTCTTTCTCTTCCTGAAGGTTACAACTCAGAGAAGGTTCCCAGCCTACCCCAACTGAGGTCTCCTTCATTCACCCATCCACCAAACAAAAGGTTAATCTTTTTTATGTCGTCTTGTTAATTACCTTCATAGCATTAACATTTCATTTTGTTCATTTGTTTACTGCATGGTTCCTTCAATACACTGTAAGCTCTGTGGGCTCAGGGGCCTTGTCTGTCTCATTCATATTTGTAGCCTCAGCGCATAATGAATTGCATGGCACACTAAAGATGTTCAGCTAATATCTAGAGAAAGAGTAAGTACGTAAATGTAGAGCTAGAAGATGTGGCAAAGGCGACATGGGTAGATGGCTGATGCTGTCGATAACATCATTTCTGGTTCTAAATCTGTGAGTTTCCAGTAACAAAAAGCAGAGGAGGAGTTAAATTTCCCTCAACCACATGGATCAATCTGATCTGGAATATATAAAGAATTCTCATTATTAATTTTTTTAAAATTCCAATTAAAAATTGGCAAAGGATTTGAATAGACATTCTCCAAAGAATATATATAAATCACCAATGAGCACATGAAAAGATGCTTAACATAATTAGCCATCAGGAAAACGAAAATCAAGACCACAATGTGATACCACTTCATATATGCACTAGACAACCTAGAAGCAAATATCCAGACATCATCAAGTGTTGATGAGGATGAGGAGAAATCAGAAATCTCATACACAATGCTGGTGAGGATGTCAAGTGTTCCGTCAGAAAGAAATCTGTTTCTCAATTAATTAGATGGAGTTGCCATATAACATAGTAATTCTATTTCTAGGTATATACCCACATAGAAACTTGTGCATGAATGTTTATACCACCCTTACGCATAACATCTAAAAGACGTAAACAACACAAATATCCTATAACAGACAATAGATAAATCATAGTGCATCCACATATAGGATTATTCTTCAGCCATAACAAGGAATGACATACTGATATATATAAATCAATTTTGCAGCACAGATAAACCTTGAAAATGTTATGCAAAGTGGAAGAATCAAGTCACAAAAGGCTGCAAATTTTATGATTCCGTTTATATGAAAGTCCAGAAGACAGAAGTCAGTAATGACCGAAAGGATATGATTGATTGCTTAGGGCTAGAGAAGTGGGAGGGGGACAGAACAGTAGAGGGGTGAGACCTAAAGAGTACAGGTTTCTTTAAGAGGTGAGGACAATGTTCAAAACCTGACAGTGGTATGTTTGAGCATATCTATGGACGTACTATAAATCACTGAATTGCACAGAGTAAGCAGGTAAACTGAACGGTATGTGAATTATATCTCAGTAAAACTGGTAAAACAAAGGAAACCTGAATTAGATTTCTTCAAATGGTTTTCAACAGAATAATGGTTATAATTCTAAAGGTCCTCCCAAGAAAAGACCTCATCAAGGTAAGATAAGAAAACAAAACCAATTGCCATCAAGTTGATTGTGACTTATGGTGACCCAAGTGTGACAGAGGAGAATTTCTCCACAGGAGATTCTTAGCTGTAAGTTTTACAGCAGCAGATTGCTAGGGCTTTCCTCGGTCGTGCCTCTGGGTGGGTTCAAACTATCAAATTTTAGGTAATTAGTTGAGCAAAGTTTGCGCCACCCAGGGACCTAAAGGTAAGACTGTCATTGTTGTTAGATGCCAACAAGTTGATTTTTGACTCATACCATCCCCATGTGAAAGATTACACTCTTGCCAAGAGGTTGGCAGTTCAAATTCATCAGGCACTCCTTGGAAACTGTGTGGAGCAGTTCTGCGCTGTCCTATAGGGTCAACAGCAATGGGTTTGGTTTTGGGTCTTATGATGAAGACATTTTAGTGTATCTGGAAGTGTTTAATGTTTTTCATACATAGAAAGGTACATTACATGCTATATACTAAAACATCTGACTAACTGACATTAGATATAAACTATATTTAATTGTTCAGACTTACTACCAAAGATGACTTAAGGACATATTAAGGAATGCAACTGGTTCATAAGTCAGAGACTGCCTGCCTGTATTATAGAACCTGAAATGATCGGGGAAAGGGAAAGCTTTCATGCAAAGGCTACCTGAATGCATATTAAGAGTTCTTAGGAAAGCTTTTCCTTTTGGAACAATCAACAGCAATCTAAAAGATACCTCATCCTCATCAGAAGAGACTGCTGGTTTCAGCATGGATGAGATCATTTCAACACAAAATCTGAACTGGTGAAAGGAAACTGTGACCAAAGATAAGCACTGTTTTAATTGTATACAGAGAACTCACTCAGAATAACTTATTTAACAAAAAGGGTCTGGCAGGACAATGTTTGGAAATGGCCATGACTAATGATTTCTATGCCAGAATTTTTATTTCTCACTCTTTAAAAGAAAAAAAAAAAGAGAGAAAGAAACTCACTCTTTGGAAAGTACTGAATATTAATTACAGGATTTAGGGTTTGAAAGGAACTTTCCCCACCATCTTTGTCTTTTTTTGTTTCTTCTAAAAGAGCTCTACAGATATGCTCTATAAGTCCAGGTACTTCCTTATCTCACAATGCCTGAAATCAGACACTGAGCAGCAGGGGACGAATTGAGTTTTCGTGCATTATAACCAAAGACAATGTCAGTATCGCTTTTTTATTATTTTTTACTGTACTTTAAATCAAGGTTTACTAGAGGCTGTTAGTTTCTCCTTAAACAGTAAGTGCACATATTGTTTCATGATATCAGTTGCCACCCCCACAACATGTCAACCCTCCCCTTTTTGACCTTGGCCTCTCCATTACAGGCTTTCCTGCCCCCTCCTGTCTTCCTGTCCTTGTTGCTGGGCTGGTGTGCCCATTTGGTCTCATTTTATTTTACAGGCCTAATATTTGGCTGGAAGGTGAACCTTAGGAGTGACTTCAGTAATGAGTGAAAGAGGTGCCCAGGGGTCATAGTCTCAGAATTTCTCCAGTCTCTTACCAGTATGTCTGGTCTTCTTTTGTTGCTGTTGTTCTGAATTTTCCTTAGCTCTGCCCGGGACCCTCTATCATGACCCCTGTCAGTGCAGACCATGATGGTAGCTGGGTACCATCTATTCGTACTGGAGAATGTCAGTATTATGATTTAAGAAGTGCTCTTCACTGCATCAGCTGAAAATGCAAACTTGCTAGACAATGAGTTGCTTTCTTTCCCACTGACCTCCATCCAGATGCTCCATGAGTAGGGAAATGCAACTCCTTGTCCAACTCAAAATCTATCCTTGTCAAATAAAACAAACAAAATATGAAGGGGTTTAATGGAAAATGTATTGAGGGAGGCACATTTTGTTGTCTTTGGTTAAGTATAAAGCTCTTTTAAATCGCACCACTAAAACATTCTAGGAAAGCTAAAGAATCATAGTGCTTTCCTGGCAACAAAAGGTACTTTGTCTCCAAGCCAGAGATTAATCTAGTCACTCCGCAGTTTGTTTTCTTTTCACAGCTGCCATGCCATATTACAAAAAGTGAGGGGCCAGAATTTACATGCTTAATTTCTGTTGTCTGACAAATGATCCCCCAGTGTCTACAGACAGAACAGCAGCCACTACATTCTCAGCCCTTAACTCCTTTCTGAGAAGACGAAGGCAGCCAAGAAAGACAGTAGCCCTCCTTCACACCATGTTGCCCAACACCATAGAAATTAAAACACTCCAAGCTTGACTGCTATCACTTATGTCAGGGAATTAACATTCTCTAAGTTTTAGTTTTATTCATAGCTGTCCTCTATATAAGTGGTGTCTAATACATATTTATGAAATGAATTTTTCCAAAACCTTATATCCCAGTGTAAGAGCTGACTCTCACCTACACAGGCAGATAAGACCTCCTCCTTAATGAGTGTTTTTGTTACTAGTTGCCACCAGTCAGTTTCAACTCATGGTGACCTCATCTACAACAGAACGAAACACTGCCCAGTCCTGAGCCACTGAAATGCTGGAGTCCCTCACTGTGGCTACTGTGCACCTGGAGTGTCTTCCAGCCCAATACCAGGTCAGACAATTAAGTTCATGAACTCATCCTAGAGAAAGTGCTACATATCTCACCGCTGAATATCATTCGAGTCACCCTCGCAGTACTCCCCTTGGAAAGCCGTGCACTGACACGGTGCCTAGTCCACCCTTCAAAGCAATTTTGGAACTCTTTTTCTGGAACAGCCACGAGAGCTGTTACTGGACAGGTGGTGGCCGGGCACCATCCAGTCGATGTAGGCACCCACTCTTGTGGGTCTCTCTGTCTTCTCGGTTGTCTTTACCACATATCATTTTGGTCCTCGGTGACCATCCGTTCCTGCTGAGTTGGGCCCATTTGCTGTGTCCTCGGAAGGCAGCTTGGCAGCTTTTAAGACCCCAGACGCCACTCACCAATGTGGGGTGCAGAGAGATCTCTTAGCAAAATGCTAGTTGTGCCAATTGGCCTCCATTTCACGTAAGAGCATGGTCCCCCGCCCACCGCCCCAGCTACTCTATCCTTGCAGTATTGAGTTAAGATGGAAGGAGTACTCAAGTTATGCTGAAGTCCACTTAATGTTGTTCTTGTTTCTAATGTGTGCTATCACCGCTTTCTCCCAACTAGATTTCTAGTAACTATCTAAACCCTCCCCCCACCTCCTCTCCCTTGCAGCTGTCAAAGAGTCTTTTCTTCTACACACAAGTCTGTTTTTCAGATCTTATCATAGGGGTCTCATACAGTATTTGTCCCTTTGTCACTGACTACTTTCACTCAACATGATGTCTTCCAGTTGAAACCAGGTTAGGAGATGTTTCCTGGAATCATCGTTATTCTTTATCATTGCATAGTGCTCCACTGAGTATATGTACCATAGTTTACCTATCTATTCTTCTATTGTTGGGCATCTGGGTTGATTCCATCTTTTTGCTATCATGGACTGTGCTGCGGTAAACATTCTGGTGCATGTGTCCGTTGGTGTGAAAGGCCTGGATTCTGTAGGATATATTCCAAGTAGTGGAATTACTGGGTCAAATGGTATACCGATATCCATTTTTTTAAGGAAGCGCCAAATTGCCTTCCAAAGAGGCTGGACCATTTTGCAACCCCACCAACAGTGTAGGAGGGTTCCACTTTCTCACAGCCTCCCCAGCATTTGTTGTTTTGTGTTTTCTGGATCATGGTCATTCTTGTTGGGGTGAGATGGTATCTCATTGTCATCTTGACTTGAATTTCTTTAATAACTAAAGATCGTGAACATGTCTGCATGTGTTTTTTGGCTGCCTGGATCTCCTCTTTAGTGAAATGTCTGTGCATCTCCTTTGCCCATCACTTAATTGGATGGTTTATCTTCTTCTTATTGATATTTTGTAGTATCTTATAGATTATGGAGATCAGGCGTCAGTCTGACATAGAGTTGCCAAATATTTTTTCCCATTCTGTGGGTGTTCTTTAATTCTATTAATAAAGTCTTTGGATGAGCAAAAGTGTTTGATTCTTAATAGTTCCCATTTATCTATTTTGTCTTCTGTTGACTGAGGTTTCTTTGACAGAATTTTGGATTCTGTCCTCATTGTGTATTAAAACTTCCATTGTTGTTCCTACCTTTTCTTGGATGAGCTTTATCATTTTAGGTTTGATATTTAGGTCTTTTATCCAGTTGGAGTTGGTTTTTGTATAAGGTGTAAGATATGGATCTTGATTCAGTTTATTGCAGATCGATAACCAATTTTGCCAGCACCATTTGTTGAACGTTAGTCTATTTTCAACACTATCATTTCTCTCGTCTGCTCTCCCATGTTTTCCTTCTACCAAAGCAATATCAAACCCCTTGTCATCAAGTTCATTCCAACTCAGAGTGAAGCCCCAGGACACAGCAGAAATGTCACATAGGGTGTCAAAGGATGTAATCTTGACAGAAATAGACTGCTGTATCTTGATCCCCTGAATCAACTGATGGGTCCAAACTACCGACTTTTCAGTTAGTAGCTGAGTGCTTAACCACGGAACCATCATAATTTCTCTGAATTTTTTTTTCCTATGATAATCCTCAAGCTTTTCCAGCTCACATGTAACTTCTTCCTGGAACTCACTATCTCCTCTCTAAGTTCTTGAGTTTCTGCCTAGGGACCTTGTTTCACAGAAGCAATTTCTCAACGTGTTTTTAATTCACTTTGCAAATTATTTTACTGAGAGATCTTCATCTATTTGTTTTCTACATGTTTCCCCCTTTCTCTCCTTTTCTTATTTAGTTTTGGTAAGGAAAACAAAATTGGATTAGTTGGTTAATATACGTTCTTCACTGATTCATGAATGGGCTTCTTTATTTCTTTTTATATATCAATAATAAGCATGTACACAACTATTACTCAACAACAAGGACTAAAATATTGAAAATACTGATCATTTTATCCTCCCTCTTTGTATCTCCCAAACTAATCACTATCCAGACACTTGGATTTATCATTCTCCTGTCTTTACACAGATTTTTATCATATACATTCCTTCCTAAAACATATCGTATTAATGATTTGCATCTTTATAAAAGCCAAGTAAACACATGGCACATGAAAAGATGGCCAAATTTAGTGATTATAATAAAATGAAGATCAACACTACAATAGCAGACTATTTTATTTTTGCAAAAATTAAGAAGTCTCATAATATATCTCTTTATACAGATAGACATTCCTATTTCTTTTTTTTCTTCCTTGTATCAAATTTTCATAAATTTCCAGGTTTTTGTCTTTTTATCACTCACTTTTGAAGGAAGTGAGCTATATCCCTATGACTAATTATTGAGAGAGTGGACTGTGCATCTTAAATACACAAATGGAGCCATATACATACGTGTGTGTTTGTATATAAGCTTTTTTCTTAAAATATATCTGCAGTGGTATAAGTACAGAACTTTCCCTCAGTGAGTCTTGACATACGTCTACCTCCTTTGTTTCTTACAATAAAACTAGATCCAAGAAACTCCAGCCGTTAACTGGTACATTTCAGTTCTGCTGTCCCATAGTTATAAACCAGTGGTTTAGGATTGCATGCCAAAAATATTGCTCATCTTCAAAAATAATGTTGTCACCTTTAAAAATCCATACTTTGGGAACCACTGATGTGACAGCAACAGGTTTTGTTTTGTTTTAGAATGGAGCAATAGAGAATGAATCTACACTCCCACCTAAAATCACTTAAAATCTAGACAAAATATATGAATCAACATTTTCAGAGGCTGAGTCATGAAAGACACGAAATGGGACTAGCCTTATAATTGTCTCAACCTGAAGAAAGTTCCTGAGCTTTTGAATAGGAATAGGGAGCCCCAACCTTAACTGAAGAAATAAAGGTGGGTATCTACAGCTGCCATGCTTGTTAGAGCAGGGCAGAATATCAGAGAACAGAAAGGTTTACAGAGAAAAGACTCTGGGTGTCCTTTGACTCTTCAGCTGGTGTTAATCAGAATGTGCATGGAAGAAAACCACTGGAGCCCAGAAAGAATCAGTAGCAGGCAGAACAGTCCCCGGAGCTCAAATAGGGCCAAGAATAATCCATGTTCCCATTGGCTACAGTAGAAAAATCTTGTAATGCATCGAACATCAGGTAGACTACTAAGAAGAGCATTACTTCAGTAGTAGAAAAAAAGTTAGTTCTATGCTAAGTGTTGTTATGCTCCTGTTTAGCATAACTTAAAAGCAAGCTTCAAAGACTTGAACTACCTCCAACTTACCATATCTGTAAACAAAGAGTAGAAGTATTTTGAAAAATATAAACAACCGATAAGGTGAAATTAACAATGTTTGATGTCTAATAAAAACATGACCAGGCATATAGTAAAACAAGATTTGTGATCCATAAAGAACAGAAAAGCAATCAATCAAAACTTACCCATAATTAATAGATAGAATTAATAAAGATATGAAAGTAGTTTCATAACTATTTCTGTATGTTCAGAAAGACAGAAAAAATATGTAAATGGATAAAACTAAAAAGATGGGCCATATCAAGTGTTGGCAGGGATGTGGATTCATTGGAGCTTTTACACATAGGAAATGTAAATAATACAATCACACTGGAAAATAGGCAGCTTTTTGAGATGTTAAACATACACCTACTATGTGATCCAGCCCTTCCACTTCAAAGTATTTTTCCAAGAGAAATAAAAGCGTTTCTTAGTTACCTAGTGCTGCTATAACAAAAATACCACACATGGGTAGATTTAAAAATAGTAATGTATTTTCTGACAGTATAGAAGGCTAGAAGTTCAAATTCAGGATTCTGGCCCTAGAGGAATGCTTTTTCTGTTGGTTCTGGAGAAAGGTCCTTGTCTTTTTTAGTTTCTAGTCCTGGATGATCTTCACATAGTTTGGTATCTGTTCCGTTATCTTTGCTTGCTAACTTGTAGACTCAAAACACACTCAAACACACTCTACACTAATCCTGTGTCACTAACATAACAAAGACAACCCTTTCCTAAATGGTATTATAAACACTGACATATAGGTTAAGGTTTACAATATATATTCTAGGGGGAGACTGTTCAATCTGTAATATTCCATCTATGTGCTGCCTAAAATTCACATCCTTGCCACATGTAAACCACATTCATCTCATCACATCATCCCAAAAATCTCAACTTCTGAATCATCTCAATCAAATATGAGTGAGACTTTAAGTGTATTCCACCCTGCGGTGAAGTTCCTCCTTGTCCGTGAACCTGTGAGATCTAGACTACAAGTTATCTGTTTCCAAGGTACAATGTTGGAACAGGTACAAGGTAGACATTTCCATTACAAACAGAAGAAACTAGGCATAAACAAGAGATAACACCCAGCTGAAAAATTTGCATTCATTCTCAAGATTTGAAAATAATCTCATTCTTTGAAACCATTTGGGATTCTGGATATTAGTCACACCGTCAGGATTCTGGGTACAGACCCCTTGGCTCTGGACTTCAGCTCCACTTTACAGGCCCACTGAAATGGAAACTCTGCTCCTTCAGCTTTGGACAGCCCCATTCTTCTAGCTGATCTGAGTGGCGACAACCTCAGGTCCTCAGCTCCAGTAGAGCTGCTTCTTCAGCCCCTTGCTTGTGGCAGCCCCACTCTCACAGTTTTGAGCAGTGGCCCTGTCCCCCTCACATTCATGAACAACAGACTAGACTCTAGAAGCAAGTTGGTTGAGATTTGTCTCTTTGAAACCTAAAAGTCCACAGACTCACCCTTGGAGATCCCTGAGACTGTGGCCCCAGCCTTGGAACCCGAGAACGCACTGCTTCCTGTGCTCCTTCCAGCACTTTTGCTGACCTCCACGCTGCCCCAGGAATGATAGTTTCCTTAGAGGAAAACGGATACAGCTCCTGGTAATGTGACCTTCAACAGAATACTTTTAGTTAAAGGCTATTCTCTGTGTGTTTTGCATTCCCCTTTGAATTCACCCTGTTGTTTTGTTCCAGCATATACAAGAGTCTCCAACAAACCACCCATAAACGTTTTAACCTGAAATCAGAAAAGTTTGTACAATAATTTCACATTCCCTTATATTACTTCCACTAATCATGTAGGAGGCTTGAAATGCATGAAGAAAACCTCCAGACAACGAGATGACGAGATTAAACATGAGCATGTCTTCCAGATATGCTAATCTTGGAATATGATTCATTTAACCACTGTGCAAAAATTATCAATATTTAGTAATATTTCAATCCTCAGCCAATAGATGAGAAGCTATAATTGATTTTTTTTCTTTCCAATACCTAAAACTTAGTATCTATACATGCATACTCCAAGTCATTATCTCTTTTTCCAGGAAAAGGTGGATCCTTTCTCTGTTAACTACATAAAAGTTCTTGATGTATTTTTTAAAAGCTTTTCTCTGGGGAGGGATAACACAACACTGAAGTGCTCAACATGATGTGATTGCTGCCATACCAATACACAGCTAAGCCTCCAAACCCAGAAAAGCTAGTAGGGCTGCTGGCAGTTTTTCACTCATTGCCTCATCTATAAAATAAAGAGTAAGCCCTAGATCAAAAGGCTGTAAACCAAAAACCCATTGCCACTGAGTGAATTTCAACTCATAGCAACCCCACAGGACAGAGCAGAAGTGCCTCATACAGTTTCCAAGGAATGGCAGATGGATCTAAACTGCTGGCCTTTTGCAGCACATGCAGGTCTTACCCACTGCACGGCCAGGGTTTCCTCCAAAGGGCTCTAGTGAGAACTAAATATTAGAAGCATTTAGAATCCTTATTGCAATGATCGGCACTGGTATATTTTGACTAAGTTATAATATTTATTGTTACTTTTATGGTTATTAGGTCTCCTTTGTTAGCCACCATGAAATAAATTACTGTACAATAATAAACTCAATGTGAAATTGAATGAACTACTGTTTTTTAGTCAGTTAGTACTGCTCTGACAGAAATACCATGAGTGAATGGCTTCAAAGGAGAGAAGTTTTATTTGTCACAGTCGACTGCAAGTTCAAATTCAGTCCGTCAGTTCTAGGGGAAGGCTTTCTCTGCTGGCGCTGGAGGAAGGTCCTTGTCATCAATCCACCCCTGGACTGGGAGATTCCGAGGCACAGGAACCCCAGTCCTTTGCAAAGCATGCACTCAGCTCCCAGCACTGCTTTCTTCCTTAATGGTATGAGTTCCCAAGTCTCTGCCTGCTTCCCTTTCATCTCTTGTAAGGACAAAAGCACAAAAGGCACTGCAAGCCACACTCCAGGGAAATTCCCTTTACAATGAAGCAGGGAGGTAATCTTAGGAAGGGATTTACAGTCTCCCCCAAATCTTCTTTAACATATAGCACAGGAAAATCATGAAACAGAGGACAATCATAAGATATTTGGAATCATGGCCCAGAGAAATGGCTCCATACATTTTTGGGGGAACACAGTTCAGTCCCTGACAACTACTGTAACACAGATAAAATAAGTTCATTTGAGAAAATTCAGCATAATGGAAAGGCAAAAAAAAAGTCACCTTGTTTCTATTTGAACACTATTTGACTGGAAGTTTGGTCTTCTCCTTATTCTGACTACCCGTGTCAGTACTATATTCTTTTGCCTGCATTACAAAAACCCAAAACCACCAAACTTACTGCCATCAAGTTGGGTCTGACTCAAAGCAATGTATAGGTCAGAGTTGAACTGCCCCATAGTTTTCCCAGGGAACACCTGGCAGATTTGAACCGCTGACCTTTTGGTTAACAGATGTAGTACACAACCTGCTATGCCAACTCTGGTGCCATAGCAATTAACTACTTTGTCTGCTAACCAAAAAGTAATCAGTTTGAATACACCAGGCACTCTTTGGAAACTCTATGGGGTGGTTCTATTCTGTCCTATAGAGTCACTATGAATCCTGAATTGACTGGAAGGCATTACAAAAGAAGCCACCGAACTATACCAAGTGCTTTCCCTTTCAGCCCTGTCAATGCACTTTCCACATACTACTATGGGGTCACTATGGGTCAGAAGTGACTCAACAGAAATGTGCTTGGTGTTTTGTTTCTTTCACCACAGTGGATTTCCTAAATGGAAAAATCTATTTTACAGAAAACTCTCAGACTGTAAAAGGTGACATCCTCTTTTATACCTTCATTCTTTCACAAATATCCTTCTCTCTGACTAGACATCTTCTTGCCCTATGTTTTGCCTTGCTTTTCTCTTACTCACATAATAAGTGCTGTGTCTTAGTCATCAGTGTTGCTGTAACAGAAATGCAACAAGTGGGGGGGCTTTCAGAAGAGAAATTTTATCTGTCACATTCCATTAAGCTCCAAGTCTAACTTCAGGGCATCAGCTCCAGGGGAAGGCTTTCTCTGCTGGCTCTGGAGGAAGGTCCTTGTTGTCAACCTTCCCCTGGACTGGGAGCTTCTGAGGTGCAGGGACCCCAAGTCTTTTCCAAAGGATGCATTCTGTTCTAGGTTCTGCTTTCTTAACGGTTTGAGGTCCCAACTCTCTGCTTGTTTCCCTTTCCTTTTATCTCTTGTAGGATAAATGGTATACAAGCCACACTCCAAGGAAACTCCCTTTACAATAGAGATGACCTCAGGAAGGGTGTTACAAACCCACTCTAATCCTCTTTAACCACAGGCAGAGAGCAGGATTTACAACATAGGGCATCACAAAGTAGAGGGCAATCACAAAATACTGGGGATCAAGGCCCAACCAAACTACCATACACATTTTGGGGGGGGGGGATATGATTCAATTCATGACAAGCTATCTTACAGAGTAAACTCCTCTGAAAATTCTTCCTTGAGTCTTCAGTTTGAATTAGATGTTCCTTCTTGATGCCTTTATCATCAACTACGTCTTCTGCAGTAATTACACTGTAGTGCCACTATTGACTGACACGTGTCCTCCAGTCCCTAGACCATATGCTATTAGACAGCAAATATTTAATCTTTACTGTCTGTGTACCAAACCAAACTCAATGCCACTGAGTTAATTCTGACTCATAGCAACCTGATAGGACACAGTAGCACCGCCCCTATAGAGCTTCTAAGGAGAATCTGGTGGATTTGAGCTGCTAACGTTTCAGTTAGCAGCCACGGCACTTAACCACTACACCACCACCAAGGTTTCTGTGTATGCTTATCACATTCAAGCAGGTACAAAATAAGTCGTTAATGAGTAGAGACATGATTACACTAAATAGAGAAATGAAAAATGAAAATTCAAAAAAATCTCTTGTAATTTTTCATTTTTCTCAGGCATGAGTTTAACTATTTGGTATGGACCATAAATTTAATGGCATCAAACCACAGAAGTCATTCAGAATGTTAGCTCATCACACCACCACTGAGAAGCTTCCAGCTGTTGCAGGTAGACTGAAAGAGTAGGTAGCAATCTGCACATTTGGAAAGCCACCCATCTATGACTATGCCAACTTCCTTTTCTGAATGTAATTGATGAACACATGTCTGAGCTAGAGGAAGTACTCTAAAGAGGTTCACCCTCTCAAGAGAATTACTTACTCCTGGATACTGGAAATTAGATTTAAAAATTTTTCACTTCTTAGGTCAGTCTCTTCTTAGCTCTGGTCCAAAAGATGGCCAAAAATTTGAATTGCTTTAGAATTGTAATAGGAATTACTGTAATTCATTAATTTAGACCAAAAACAAAGGAGAAGAAGGTGGTATAGAAAATGTGGAAAGCCTGTCAGCAGGTCTGGGCCTCCGAAGTAACTGGAACCGGGACGCTTTGCTCACTATCTTTGGATTTTGTTTCTCAGTGTCTTGTGTGTCACCTTCTCTATTTTTTTTCCTATGATTTCCTTTACAAGGTGGGAATTGTAGCTGTTAGCAGTCCTGGCCTCATGGTTCTCAACTCTGCCATCATAGCCAGCTAATCCTTTTTACCATTCCAATGCAAAAGCAGCCTCAAGGATAATTTCAGTGGGCCCAAGGAAAGCTCTCTGACTATACCTGCAGTCAGAGGGGACTTCGTCAGTTTCCACTAGAACCATATGGAGAGAGGGGATGTTTCTCCAAAACAGAAGGAAGCAGGCAAAACACAGGTGTCCACCCCAGAGTCACTCCCAGGAGACACCACTATTCATATATATTCTTGGGACTGCTTTTGGCAAAAGCAATCCTACTTAGCATTCACCCAATCTGTGAGTGATCCTTAAATGACCATAATTAGCCCAGGCCCAGATTTAACTATAGGGAATACTCCAAATACATGTTGTCTATCTGCTGAATACTTATATTCTGATACTGAACTCCAATTTTTGACAACCTTAGTCTAGGCTTAACTTCCAAATAATCTGACTTAGAGGTTTGATGAACAGTTCTTCAGTTCTCTCACCTCTAGGGCTTACATTAAATCATATACTTGGACGTGAAAACTTCAATTTTCCTTGCTAATTAGATAGAAGAAAAATTTGAGGGCAAAATGCCAACTCAGAAAGTAGGGCACCGTTCGTTGATTGAGTTCCAGACGGAAAAGAAGAAAGCAAGATGTTGATGGCCTCAACCAATACGCTTAATAGAAAGAGAACTATGGCCAAGAATAGACCTGCTGTGAGTTAGCAGGTTCGTGTCTTTGGCTCTGTTGCCATATGAAATGGTGAAACAGGATTTGAGTCATCTAACTGGATCTAATTTCCATTAACAGTTGTTCACAACTCATGTTGACATAAAGCATTGAACTAGGTTATTAGTGGAACCTTATGCTAAATAACTTCTGTGACATGAAGACACAGAGCTATTCTGTGATATATTTTCTATATTTATAACTGTTTAATGAGTTGAAGTCCCTAGATGTCAAAAAAAAAAATCTTGTTTTCAGAAGATCCTGGGAATCATTCCAACGTGAACCAGATTCTTAAAACAGTGTCATAGTGCATCGTATATTCACTGCATTGACACAGTAAATTAAACAACAATAGTTGGAAAAACAAAATTTCCTAAATAATAGGACTTTAATCATGGTGAAAAAGCTTATGCAAACAGACCTACCCCCCCCCCCCAAATTATAGTAAAGCCTCATAATTTAAGTTAAATTATAAATGGCTAAGATAGTCTTTTTAATTTGGTACTATTTTTAGCTTATCTGTTCCCATTAGTCACATTAAATCTACACTAAACAAAACTAATTGCACACATACATCCTTATGCTATTCAACTAAAGTACAAGCATTCTTTCTGTAGACTTTTCTATCTTGCTTTTGGCTGATTTGTCTGTATCACAGTCTATCAGTTTTCTACAAATAAATTTTAAAGAAAGATACAACCCAGCACTATAACATGCAAGTCAAATATCTCCTTTTACCTTAGAACTTGGTTAAAGACACTTTTGTTAAGAATCCTGATTAATCCTCCTAGGAACTTGTATGTAACTCATCATATTCCCTAACATTTAATACTAAAAAGAATGTATTTCTTTTTTCAAAACTTGAACCCATTCCTCGGGATCTCACATTTTATGGACAGCTCCAGAGCCACAGTAAATGGTCATCAGTAAAACCTAATATGTGGCTTTTTGTTATTTGTGATGTGCCACGTTTAAAAAATAAACCCTCTGGGACATTTTGTTATTCTAAGATTTAAGGAATTCAAAACTATTGTTATAAAACTTTAGAGTCATTCTACTATTTCATAAACACTTACATACAGTCACAATATCAAGACACAACATCAGTTTGAAAATAAACATATTTTCACTATACCATTTTATTGCAGAACTTGGAAGTAAGAGAAACAAAATACATATTTGTAACAGCATTACAATGTATATGTGCAAAAAGTCTACTATATGCTTACAACTGTTTTGAGAGTTTTACATGTCACATGTTTCCTTCTAGAAAAACCTCAGAAATGTGAGTTGTTTTTTTTCTTTTGAAATGTAGGAATTTATTTGAATGTGAGGTTGGGAACTAGTCTTACTGCTATCTAGTCAGGAAGACCAGGGGCTCTCATGTTCTCCAACCTCTGTTAATACTACAACTACAGGACAAGTCACTAGAACATTTGTTAATTACCCATAAACAGCTTCCAAAAGAGCCTAGTCAGACATCTGAGTTAGAATGAATTCAAGCCACAGTTCCTCCTCCAGAGCTTTAGAAAGCTTAAAAACAAAAAGAAGAGTTGTCGTCAAATTGCAATTGTCTCACGATAACCTTACATATGCCTAAGTAGAACTGTACTCCATCAATGGATGGAGTTTTCAATGGATGCTTTTTCAGAAGTAGATTTCTAGGCCTTTCTTCTGAATGAAATCAAACATCCTGTCTTTCAGTCAGCAGGTAAGTGTGTTGACTACGTGCACCAGCCAGGGAGCCCCTTAGAAAGGCAGTCAAGTGGTTACCTCCTTTTCCCATGGTTGTAAAATGAATGAGCAGCAGAACCTCTTGTTCGTGGCCAAGAAAACGTTTGTCTCCCACATGTCCACGCTGCCTTAAGTCCAGTGGTACTTGGTACTCAACACATCCTTGATTCCCCTGGGAAAAGAATCTACTCGTACTTAACACATTTGTGAGAAAAGCCGGTTTTAATAACGACCGTGTCAGGGGGAATGAAAAGGATCTCAGCTCGCCATCAGTATCTGCTCTGCAGTAACTATTTCACAGAACACTCTTCTCTGTTTGTATCTTCTTCCAGGTCCCTCTCTGCAGAACTACCAGGTACAATTTTTCTTCTCCTTTCTCCTACTACCAGGAGGCCAGCTCTGTTATTTCAATGCAGGGAATGAATCAAAACTTCCTTTCAACCAAACTGGTTTTCCCTACAAAAGACAAATTTTACCAATTGTAAAGAAGTTGAAAATATCTGCCAAGCCAAGTGCCATCGAGTTGGATTCAACTCATGAAAATATTTATACATTTATTTATTATACAGTCTTTGTACTTAAAAAAAGGGACACCTTGCAAAATTTACAGTCACTCAAGGGGATTTACAGGTTTTGTGTTCAGAAGGATGTTTACGTTCAAGAGGATAAACTTTTCCAACCCTCTATTCAACGTCAGCGTTTTAAGCAAAAAGTACCATAGAGAGTTCCTGGTATAGGTGATTCAAACAAGACAAACAGGCATCTGTACACATTTAATGAGAGTTGCACAGGCAAGAGAGATTCAAAGGCTCAATAATATCACTAGCTCAGAATCTTTTATGGTTGGTTTATTGGTAACTAGGAACATTTTGGCAGCCACAACGAGGTTCAGACCCTCATTAGCCACATCTAAAAACAAGAGAAAAGAGGTTGCTCTTACTTTTTTATTTTTTATCCAAGAGGAAGGTCTTCCTACTAGTCCCCATGGGATGTCCCTGTAGCTCTTACTGGCAGAAGTGTGTTAAATCAAAACCAAATCTGTTGCTATAGCATGGATTCCAACTCACAGAGACCTTACAGGGCAGAGTACAACTGCCCCATAGGTTTTCCAAGGCTGTAATCTTTACGGAAACAGACAGCCACACCTTTCTTCTGAGAACAGCTCATGAGTTCGAACCATCACCCTTCAAACAGCCAAGAGCTTAACTGCTGTGCAACCAAGTTTCCTAGGAATTGGTTACATATCCCTAAAACAATTCTTGGCAAAGAGAAATAGGTTACTCTGAGCACAGAGAGTGTTAGTTGTTTCCACCGATAACTCGTCTTGCCCTTCTTCTCATCCCAGTATGAAATCTTCAGATTTGGGCTGCATACATGGTGGCCTAGAATGAAAAATGTATTTCCCAGCTTCCTTTACAGTAAATTTTGACTCTATGAGTGAATTCTAGCCAATGGGTTGTACACTGACAAAGTAGACCTTCTGGAAATATTTTTAAAGACACTAGGAATGCATCTTTTGCTTCTTCTTTGTTCTTTCCTCTTTTCTGCTGGTTGAAATGCAAGTATGGTGTCTGAAAGCTTGAGCAGACACTCAGGCCAATGAAGTAACTCTAGAAATGGAACCTTCCGGAAAAGAGCTATAAGATAGAACGAGATCAAGTATCTGAGGACGTTTTGAAGAAAGACCTGCCATGTCAGGTCCAAACAAGCCAACTACTAGAAATTACCATAAAAGAAAGAACTAACACTTGTCGCTGTTGTCAGGTGCCATTGAGTCAATTCTGAGTGACAGCAGCCCTATCTACAACAGAAACACTGCTTGGTCCTCTGCCATCCTCACCATCACTGCAGCCACTGTGTCAGTCTGTCTCCTTGAGGGTCTTCCTCTTTTCTTACTGACCCTCTACGTTACCAAACATGATGTCCTTCTTCAGGGACTGGTCCCTCCCGATAACACGCTTGAAGTACACCAGATAAAGTCTTGCAGTCTTCTCTCCTAAGGAGCATTCTGGCTGTACTTTTTCTGAGACAGATTTGTTTGTTCTTCCGGTAGTCTATGATACATTCAATATTTTTTGCCAACACTTAATAACATTTGCCATGCTTAAATTGCTATTGCTTTTGATTCTATTATTCACAGCCAAATCTATTATTGACCAATGACTTAAGCTGTTTATGGATTATTACTCATGGTCAAGAGGTGGAATCCACTTTCCCTAAGTACAATGCTTACTCAGCACTGAATAAAACATTGATTCTTTTAGCAAGAGAAAAGGGAATAGTGTCTGCAGAATAGGCCTTCAATGTTTGTTAAAGAGAATCACTCAGTAATTTTCATGGGAAATGGGACATTATTAAACCTATATGTCTGAAATGTCATACTGTAACATTTATGGGACACATTAAAAACAATGAAGTGAAGATTGAAGCATAAGAAAAGCCTTGGACAGTGTTAACAAGAATATTTTTTAAATTAAATAGCACAGTGGTTAAATCTTGTGGCTGCAGTTGAAAGGCTGGTGGTTCAAATATACCAGCTGCTCCCCAGGATAAAGATGTGGTAATCTGCTTCTGTAAATAGAGTTCTACTCTGTCCTACAGGTTCCCTCTGGGTAATAATCAACTAGATGGCTACAAGTTTGGTTTTGGTTTCGGAGTAAACTGTATTTTATCAGGATTAGATTCAACTATGAATAACAGAGTTTAATAAGACAGAAATCTATTTATCATCCCAAAACTGAGACTGATTTATTGAGTCTGCTTCATAAAGCTCTCAAAAGACCAGGCTCCTTTCAGCAAATTGTTGTGCCATCTACAGGATGTGGCCCTCTTGTCCTCTTGATTCAAGACAGCAGCTGATGCTCTGGCCATCATATCCAGCTATTATGTCTGCATTTCAGACAACAGAATAAAAGATCTGAAGAATTAGGGTGGCAACAGGATTATACTAGTCATCCAAAAAAAAAAAAAAGAAAGAAAGAAAGAAGGGGAGAGAGAGTCACTAAAGCTGTCGTATGACACTTGTACTTACATTCAGAACTTTAATACCACAGCCACACTTATCTACAAGGGAGAAGAGAAAATGTAATCTTTATTTGGGACATTTTTCCCAACTAAAAATGGTAAGCTTGATTTCTATGGAAGAAAGAGGGAATCAACAGTAGCTGTGTCTGCCACAATTGTAACTCCCATTTTTACAGATGTGGAAATCAGCACTCCATGACTTGTCCCTGATGACACATCTGGTTTCTGTCAGAGCAAAGATACGAGTCCTTTTCTTCTTGACCCAAATTCAGCGCAATTTTACTAGGCAACAGCCTCTACCAGTTGAAATGTGAAATGGCTCCTGTTTCACAGTGATTCTTTTTTTCTTCAGAGTTGATACATCATCACAGTAATAAGCCCCAAAAATGTTTTGAACAAACCAGTACAGTGAATGCACCACAATACCAACCACCATTTCTGTCCTTGATATTGTCTGTACCTTTCTGTGACGTACAGCACTAAAACACTGAGATTCATTCCTAGGTTAGCTCTATTTTCTTTATCTTGTAGCCCTACTTCTTCATCAGTATAATTACCAATGTAATTTTCTTTTGTTTCCCTTGGGCTCTGTAATGCGTATCTTGTATCTGATGGTTTGGGTACACAATTATACAATTATGTTGAAGCATTTCTTACCATTTTCTTCGGTTTCACACCCTGGAAACAACATGTAATAAGTGAAATATTTAAAGCCATCAACTGAGTTAGTTTTACACAACTCATATGTTTAACTTTTCCCATCATCCTCACCTTTGCTGAACTTTTCTGAAAACTTGCTTGTATTGCTCCAGTGATCTTCGGCAGAGGCTTCTGAATTCTAGGTACCAATGTCTTCTAAATCCTCAGGAAGAATGCTATTTGTTCCCTTACATATAGAAGACCTGGTTTCCCAATAATTCTAAGATCATTTAAAAATGATCATCTTTCCCCCTTCCCAAATTATCTATACTACATTCTCATTTACCTGCTACAACAATGTTATAATATTTTCCAGCTTTTTCAGGATACCTAAAGTCTAAATTATCTAATTTCGTTCTATATCCAGCCACTCAGGGTGGGCATGAGTCTGATCCGATTCGACGGCATCTGGCTTGGCTGCTTGTCAGGGTCATCTTTGCAGCAGCTCCAGGCATCTGGAACCATCTCCTGTAGCTTTAGGATGCTCCATCAGTCTTCTAGCTTCATGATAATTAAAAGAGAAAACTTTGCCTACCAAGTTGATGTGATTTTTCTCCCTTCATATTTGAAATGTTCCCTTATCTTACAAAAATAAATTGTTTAGACTGAAATGCAGACACATATCAATGAATTGTTATGTTTTTCAGTGTGGGTAGTGTGTGCACCCTCTCTTAAATGATTTATGTTAATATAGCAGTGTAAAAGGATCCCTATGTATCTTTGCTATTGACAAGGAAAGAATAATGGAGCAACTCCAAGCAAATATGAAATTGTAATATACAAGAAGTGTTCTGCTGAAAATAAAGACTGAAATCACAGATCAAGTGGTCTATGAACAACAGCAGGTCTCAAAAGAATGGTCCTTCTATAGACATATATTAGGGTTTTAATGACAGCATTTTTGACATCTAAAACTTCATAAATGACTTCATATGATTCACCTCCCTGGAAGAATACTTTCAGAGATGGAAGTTTAGACAAAGACATCTACAAAGTAAGAGCAAAATGATAGTTTATTATTTTTTAATTAAACCTACTGAAGCAAAATTAATTTTATTTTGACAAGGTCACTGAAAACACTTCAATGGAAAGAGATTGTTGGGTTCTTTCCTCCAAACATTTTTATCTAAGTACAAAGTTCCCTTTATGGTGTGGAAAATCATCCAGATTTGATTTGGAAGATCCAATTTTTAAAAGCTGACCCTCAAAGTCATGGATATAAAACAAGTGACCCGGAAACCAATTTTATCCTTAGGTCTTAGCACGGGTTTGTTCTTGACTTGAAACATTTTGCTTATTACATCTAACAATTTAATTTAATTCTTACTTCTTCTCTTAAGGCAATTCTTTAAATTACTAGGTATTCCTATGAGAAATGTAAGGCTATTTTCTAACACAGGATCTGCCAAGAAATTTAAATGTATCCTTGTTCTTTTGTCAAATTACTTGTGCAGGGGGAAAAAACCTCATTCTCTTCTGTTTATTTAAATTGCCAAGCCAAGTGCCGTCGAGTCGGATCTGACTCATAGTTAACACAATAAAAAACTGAAAATAATTGCCAAAACAATATTCTGAATCACCTTCTCATTTTAAGTAAACAGAATATCTTACAATCTGCATTTATGGACTATTATTTCCATAACTAATTAGATCTCTAGTTGTTTTTAATATTGTCTTAATTTAAAGACATTCAATGTACCCTAGTGTTTTAGCAAGACAAAAGAAAATGCAAATGTTTTAAATAAAAATTTACATATTATTTCCTCAAAGCCAAAATTTAATTTACAATGTTTAGACATTTACACCAGAAATATTTTTAGCTAAATCTTAATCTGATCTTAGCAAAACAGATACTAATGCTGTTCACCAAGCTCAGTGAAAAAATCTGTGGAAGCCAGAACTGATGAGACTGCCTTCTTTTCCCAGTCTCACAAGTTTTATTCCTTTGACAGAATGTAATCACCACTTTTCTATAGCTTTCTATCCAGTAGAAACTATGTTAAGTTTCCCTTCTCTGACAGGTTTCACCTGACACAGGTTCTGCCTTTCACAGGTTTCCAGCTGCATTTCTAATTCTCTCCCTTTTGGCTCACTGCAGGATTGCATTTCCTGGTCCATTCATTTTGGGGCCACGTGACTAGTTCTGGCCCATGATCTGAGAACAGAAGTAAGCTGTGTCACTTCCAGGCTGAGTGAGAGATCATGCTTAGCTCTTCTGTTTCAGCAAGATGACTCACAAAGTTTCAGATGGTGGCCCTTCTATCAACTTTAAGGCCCTGGGTGGGTATTTCAGGCCCCCAAATGACTGTGATTTGTGTAGCTCACTGTTGATGCATAGTGGACATGCGATGTGAGCTTGAAATAACTTTTACTGCTTTAAGCTACAGAGTTCTATGGGTATTTTTTTATTTTTTTATTTTTTTATTTTACCTAGCATAATCTAGTTTGACTAAACATAGAAGTGTATTAAACGAGTAGAGTCTTGAAATTTTAGTCTTCTCTTTTTCTAACCACTAAATTAATTAATCATGACACTTTTCTTGGTCCGCTTCAAGCGAAGTTAGTAAAGATACAAAGAAAAGATATAAAAATGTAATTAAAAATAGAAACACAGGAATCAGTGAACTAATATACTGTCTGAAATGAAGAATTAAGGTACAAAAATGTAAGACTGAGAAAGAAATACATTTAAATATTCAACTGAGTTTATGGAAAGGAAGACTTTTCTTGAAATAAATATAAACTGAAAAACCACAGATAAAACTTATTACATTAAAATTTCAACTCATGAATGTCAAAAATTCCTTAGAACAGATATGACAAAATGTAGCTATATAGCTTGCAGTTGAGATTTCTGTTTGAAAAAAGCCTAAGTAGAACTATACAAGAATAAAATGGGAATTTGCATTTTGAAACTCATTTCAGGTTTTATATACGGTTATTCTCAGAGTATGCACTCAGTAATAGTATATCATTGCGAATTTATAGTCTAATTGTCAAAAAAAATTAGTTCACATGAAATAAGTCCCCAAAAGAATGTAAGATATCAACTGCATAATTAATGGCTAACTTTTGTAAGACAGACTGAAAATAACACAGAGAGTTCAAAGAAAGCAAGTATTTACGAGGTGCAGTAATCAGAGAAAGATTCTTAGAGAAAAGATTCACTGAGCTTGGCTTTGACTTTCCGTGATAAAACAAGAAGAATATTATGCATGGGACCATGTGACAGCTAATGTCATATGTCTACTTGGCTAGGCTATGACTCTCAGTGGTTTGGCAGACACTACATAATTAATCATTTTCCGTTTTGTGGTAATGTAAGCAGCCAATCAGTTGAAAGGTGAATTTCCTTGGTGGTGTGTGATCTGCTTCCAGTATAGAAATGGATGATCTGTCAAAAGTTCTTGCTCTCTTCTTGACCCTGCACTATTCTCATCACCTGAATTCAGGTTCTTGTGATATAAGCCTCCAGATATTTGGTCAGTCTCCTGACTTACAGATTTTGGAATTGCCAAACCTGATAACCCCTTGAACCAGCAGAGGCCTCAGGCCTGCCACCTGACTTGCAGATTCTGGCTTTATCAGCCCTTGCAACCATGAGGGCCAGCAGAGGTCTTCAGTCTATTGCCTAACGCATGGATTTGAGACTTTCCAAAACTCACAATTGCCTGAGTCACTTTCTCAGACTGCATGAGCTATTTTCTTAAAATAAATTCCTCTTCCTAGGTATCTATATATGTGCCACTGGTTTTACTCTTTTAGAGAACCCAGACTACGACAAAACACATAAACTCGATTTTGAGTATTCTGTGATAGTGGAGCAAGAGTCATAAGGACAAAGGTCAGAATGAGTACAGAAACACCAAAGCCAGCCATGGAGTGGGATGTGGAAGAGTGGCTCAAGGTACAAATCACAGTGACTAGGAGAGTTGGTATGGCTGGGTTTGATTTTGGCCAGTACTCAAACACAGGACATAGGCTTTTATGACTGGTGTCACTAAAAGACAGAAGCATGCAGTCAGCTGTCATGACCTTGAGAATGCATGGCCCATTCCAAAGCAGAGGCCCAGAGCTGAGGAAGGTCGAAGGACAAGGTCTTCTCCTTGGACAGAAGGGACTATTAAGCTCTTAACAGGGTGTCAAGGAATGTCCTAAACCAAGGACACTAATGTTTGGAGCACCATTTGAGTTCTAGCAATGACCTTGACTACAAAGCAAGAAATAAGGCTGAAACTAAGCAATGTGGATTTGGTCACGGATGCAGGGAGCTTTAAAAAGATGAGGAAGATGCGCAAGGGGCTTACTGCAAATCCATTAGATAAAGGAGTCTGGGCGGCAAGACTAACTCCAGATTCTATTTCCTGATATGGATGTTGTCATTGTTACCAGGTGCCATTGTGTCAGTTACAACACATAGCAACCCTATGAACAACAGAACAAAATATTGCCCAGTCCTGCACCATTCCCACAATCATTTTTACGCTTAAGCCCATTGTTACAGCCACTGTGTCAATCTGTCTCATTGAAGGTCGTCTTCTTTTTCACTGTCTACTTTACCAAGTGTGATGTCCTTCTCCAAGGACTGAGCCCTCCTGACAACATGTCCAAAGTATGTAAGATTCAATCTTGTCATCTTTGCTTCCAAGGAGCACTCTGGCTGTACTTCTTCAAGAACAGATCTGTTGGTTCTTTCTGCAGTCTGATACATTCAATATCCTTCTCCAACACCACAGTTTACAGGCATCAATTCTTCTTCTGTCTTCCTTAGTCATTGCTCAGCTTTCACATGTGGATGATGAGACTGAAAATACCATAGCTTGAGTCAGGGACACCTTAGCCTTCAAGGTGACATCTTTGCTTTTCAACTCTTTAAGGAGGTCCTTTGCAGCAGATTTTCCCAGCGCAATGCATCTTTTGATTTCTTAACTGCTGCTTCCATGGGCATTGATTGTGGACCCAAGTAAAATGAAATCCTTGACAACCTCAATCCTTTCTCCATTTATAACAATGTTGCTTACTGGTCCAGTTGTGAGAATTTTTGTTCTCTTGATGTTGAGGTGCAATCCATACTGAAGGCTGTGGTTCTTGATCTTCATCACTATGTGTTTCAACTCTTCACTTCCAGCAACGAAAGTGGTGTTATCTGTGTAACACCAATCCTGATGCCTCATTCTTCCTTGTGTAACCCAGCTTCTTGTATTATTTGCTCGGCATGCAGTTTGAAAAGGTATTTTGAAAGGATACAACCCTGATGCACACCTTTCCTGACCTTAAACCATGCAGTGTCCCTTTGTTCTGTTCACATGACTGCCTCTTGATCCAAGTACAGATTCCGCATGAGCACTACTAAGGATTCTGATGCTCCCGTTCTCAACAATGCTATCCATAATGTGTTATGATTCCCATAGTCGAATATCTTTACATAGCCAATGAACACAGGTAAACATCTTTCTGGCAATCTCTGCTTTCAGCCAAGATTCATCAGACATCAGCAATGATATCCCTGGTTCCACATCTACTTCTTAATCTGACTTGAGTTTCCAGCAGTTCCCTGCCAATATACTGTTGCAGTTGCTTTTGAATGATTTTGAGCAAAATTTTACTTGCATGTGGTAATAATGATGTTGTGTGATAAGTTCCTCATTCAATTAGATCACTTTTCTTGGGAATAGGCATAAATATGGATCTCTTCCAGTCAATTGATCAAATAGCTGTCCTCCAAATTTCTTGCTGTAGACAAGTAAGCACTTCCAGTGCTGTATCTGTTTGCTGAAACAACTAAGCTGATATTCCATTAATTCCTGAAACCTTGTTTTTCACTAATGCTTTCAACACAGCTTGAACTTCTTTGTTCAGGGCCGTTGGTTCCTGATCATATGCTTCCTCTTGAAATGGCTGAACATCAACCAGTTCTTTCTGGTATAATCGATCACTCTGTATATTCTTTCCATCTTCCTTTAATACTTACTTGAATACTTACTTTAATACTTCCTCAGTCATCTAACGTTTTCCGTGTAGAATCCCTCACTATTTTACCTCAAGGCTTGAATTGTTTTCTTCAGTTCTTTCAGCTTGAAAAACACAGAACATGCTCTTCCCTTCAGGCTTTCTATTTCCAGCTCTTTGAAAATGCCATTATAATACTTTACTTTGTCCTCTCCAGCTGTCCTTTCAAGTCTTCTATTAAGTTTTTTTTTACCTCATCATTTCTTCCTTTTGCTTTAGCTATTCAACATTCAAGAGCAAGTTTCAGAGTCTCTTCTGAGACTCTGGTCTGTTCTTTCTTTCCTGTCTTTTTGATGCCATAGATAGAGCCTCTAAAACGCAGCCCAATTTGAGCTCCAGATTAGGACAGAGATAACTGCACATAGACTGAAGATCTCTGTTCCCTGCAGGTGAACAGAATTTGGAAAGCCAGAAGTTGACATTTCCCAATTTCCAAAATGTTTCCCTATATTTCATCTTCTTTGATGCTCCCAAAAACCTATATATACCTTTGATATCATAAAAGTGGGTATTCTTTTCCTCATTTTAGAAGAGAGATGTGACATGCCTGGGTCCTATGTTTTGTCTTCTTCTCGGTGTTCTTCTCATAATAGGGCTAGGCACAAAGAAAACAGGAATTGAGATCATGATGAAAACAATCATTTTGATTTAGTCAGGCTACAAAACTACAAGCTATCTTTATAGAAATACATTGTAAAGCCATACGGGGATTCTCTGTCACGCATTCTTTTAAAGTCCCAGTTATGGAGGCACGCACGGCACAACAGGATGCAGAGAACGACTGAAAGCTTTTGCGAGGGGGAGGGCTAACGTAAGCAACGTTTCAGGAAGATTAGTTTAGCAGCGGGTTGTGAGATGGATCCAGGGAAGACTGGAAATAGAAGACCAACTAGAAGGCTATTGAAATAGTCTATAAATTGTGTCATAGGGTTATGTCGATGCTTCTAAATACATATAATTTTGAAAGTGTGCTAGGTAATCTTCCCTTTCTTTTCTTTTTTAGCTTTGAATTAAAGTCTGTAATATAACACATTTCTATAAATAGTATCACAAGCATTCAGGTTTATGTTAAACTAGAAAAAGAAATACATATTACCGTATTGCTGCTGTTGTTGGTAGGTACCATGGCGTCGGTACTGACTCACAGTAACCCTAAGCATGAAACAACCAAACGCTACCTGGTCCTATGCTATCTTCACAATTATTGCCACATTTGAGTACTTTGCTGGAGCCTCGGCAACTGTGTGTTGAAAACAATAACAAAAACATATTCTTTAGGCTTCATTAATGTTATCACGTGTTAAATATCATGTATAATTCATATGATAAATATAACATCTTATTGATATAGTCATTTTTGCCTATTCAGCATGCATTTATCTAGCAAGCATGTACTGGGCAACAACTATGTGCTCAGTATACAGACAAAAAAGACATAATCCTCCCCTTGAGGTGTCTAATTTATTCTGTATCTTCCCTAAAAGTGGCTGCATTAATTTGGCTAATAATTTAAGCTTTTTCAGGATCTTTGCCAAAAAATCTCATCCTCTAGGGCTTAAGCTCTGTGCACAGGCATGAACGTATCCACCCATAAACCACGGGGAAATCATCAAGCTCCTTTTCCTTTGAAAAGCATGGCATTTTCTTCCCAAGGACAGAGTCCTACTATAAATATGTCAGGAACACTCTCTCATTCCCTAAGTGCCTTCAATCACCCTAATTCCCATAGACTTCAAAGGGAGCTCAGAAAGATATGGTGGGGAAACAAGAAGTTGGCAGGAGTTGTACCAACACATGCTCAAACCACAGTGTGTCAAAAACACAAACCTTTCATGAAGCTAAGTGCCAACAAATGATACTTAGCTTTTTCAAAGAGCTTCCCAATGATCCAATTAAATGTTATGAGGTCAATCAGTATTATTAGCCTCATGGTGTAGATAAGAAAATGGAAACACAGAAAGGTTAAGTGATGTGCGCAAGCACTCACAGTTCAACAGTGTCCACGCAGATGATTGAACTCTGAGAGCCTGACAGTCTAGGAGTCCTTCGGCCCATCTTACAGCTACCCTGAGAAATATTATAGCCACCTTAATTTATCAGTGCCATTTATGTACATTCTTTATAGCTATTAAGAGGTTCCATTTAACTTCCAAAAGTGAGAGTACTTATTTGACATAAAAAGTAACCAAAATGTCTCATCAAATTACTCCAAATCCAAATAAGTGTACTGGAGACAAAGAAACTCTCCTAAGCACAGATTCTCTTGCCAGATAATACTTTATAATTACCAGTAATTTATACATACTTATATGTAGGTGATTTTCTCTGGAGACCTTAGTGATACATGTGAGGCACTGAATTTTCCATCATGATTAACTCAGTGAAAATCCTTGATGTTCTCATAAACTCTCATGAATTTTCCAGTATCCCATCACTGCAAGAGACCATTCAGACTGCTTTTACAGTGAAACTGTGTGGGAAATGGAACTCAAGGGGACTGTCTTGTTTTTCCAGGTCTTGCAAGTTTTCTGCCATTGACAGGGTAGTCTTAGCACTTTATAATTTTAGAGAATACAGTAAAGCCTGTAAAAGCCAGAACCAGTGTAAGGCAAAAACCTGTAAGGGAGGGAAAACTCTAGTGTTTTCCAACAAACTGAATGAGGAAAAAAGTGGGAAGACTTCATCTTGTCAAAGGTAGAAAACTTGCAAGATCTGGAAAAACAAGGCAGTCCCGTGGAATTATGACTCTGGCAGGTTTCAATGCACTTGAGTTATCCTTCTGTGATAACTTTCCACCTTAAAAGTCTGACACATTAAAATGACAGAGCCAATTTGTCATTTTAGAATAAATTAAACAACCTCCATCACAGTGAATGTTAAATACTGGCTTCTACTTAACTATTTAGAAGTTCGATAGAGAAGCTGATATAAGAAAATACAACTTAGGCTATGTCTTTACCTAACTGGAGCCCTGGTGGTGCAGTGGTTAAGATCTCAGCTGCTAAGCAAAAGGCTGGTATTTTGAATCCATCAGCTACTCCTCAGAAACCCTATGGGGCAGCTCAACTCTGTTCTATAGGGTCTCTATGAGTCAGAGTTGACTCGATGGCATTGGCTTTGGTTTGCATTTTTTTAAAGTAATTCTAATAACAGTTTTATTACCAGTTTATACGGGATTCACAATTAGTATATATCGTAATCAGCCAAAAAAAACAAACAAACAAACCCAAACCCACTGCTGTTGAGTCAATTCTGACTCACAGGGACCCTAGATCACAGAGCAGAACTGCTCCATAGAGTTTCCAAGGAACATCTGGCAAATTTGAACTGCTGACCTTTTGGATAACTGGTGTAGCATTTAACCACTACACCATGAGGGTTTCCATATATCCTAATAGATTAGAGTAAAATAATTTTCCCCTCATTACTTAGGTTATGTTTCAATAATAATAATAGTAAGTTTTTAATATGTCCATGTTCAGTTCATTTTGGGGGGAAAATTCATCTTGAAATGTGAAATAACATGTAGACAGGGTAACACTTGCTTTCACCAACAATGTCCAGTGGAACCACTTAATTTCCAGTGCTCTAGTCTGTCTTTCTGTCTTCCCTTTCTGTAGCTGTCTACGCCAGTGTAGAGGGGGCAATGTCAAAATACCACAGGGAGTACAGCCGCCCCAGAGAGTGGTCAAGATCTGCAAAGGATTTCACATGAGCAAGAAGTAAACCTTTATTTAAGCTAACAAAATCCAGAGGTTGATTGTTACTGCAGCATAATCTATGTTGTCCTGACTAGAACGGGATTAGGGTCTACAGAACAGTTTCATCAGTCATATTATTTTGCAGATAAACTAACATGATTCCTTAACCCCACCATTATATTCTTCATAATATCTGAAGTGATTCTATAACAATATTTCTAGAAATATTGAAATCTCATGGGTTGTCTTCTTTTTTCTCCTTCTCCTTATTGTTACTTTAAAATGACACCTATGAGTTCTTCAGTGTCGTGATCTAGAGTGGAGTTCACCCCCAAATACTTCTGTGGCCATATAAGATGGTTCCATTGAAAACTTACACATTTCTTAGCTCTCCTGAAGTTACTCAGAATTATATTCTGATGAGAAAGTTGGGGTATTTGAAAAACAAAGTTGGTAAAAGGCAGGAAACATAAATCTATTTCCAATAATTACTTTTCAGTCAATTAAAATGTTTCTACCTTAAAATGTGAGAATACCTGTTCCTGGGATGGTAAAATAAGTTTCTTCTAGTGTGCCCACTTGGACAGATTAATATTGACTGCCTGGAATGCTGTACAGAGTAAGGGTTCTTAAGCTAAATCCAGAACCACTCAGAAATAACATGAGGGTTGACTAACAATATCTTCAGGGGGCACAGAAGGAACTAGTAGAAACATAAATGTCAGATACTAGCCCTTCCTGTGGAAAGCCTGGTGCTATAGTGGTTAAGAACCATGTCCGCTAACCAAAAGGTAAGCATTTTGAGTCCACTATGTGCTCTGTGGAAACTCTACAGGGTAGTTCTACTCTGTCTTATTGGGTTGATATGAAGTTGGACTGATCTACTTGCAACGGGTTTGGTTTTTTTGTTTGTTTTGTTTTTTGCCCTGTTACACAAGCTCTGGTGGCAGATTGGTTAGATGCTAACCAGAAGGTCAGGAATTTGAATCCACCAGCCTCTCCTTGGAAACCCTCTGTGGGCAGTTCTATTCTGTCCTATAGGGTCACTATGAGTCAGACTGACTCAATGAGAGAGGGTTTGTTTTTTCCTGTCCTCTTATAATATCTACTTTTTTTTGTCAAACACTCAAAGTTTTAATTTATGTATCAAGTATGACTTTTTGTTGTCTGTTGGCAGAACACAGTGCTTGATATTTCATGTATGGAGAAGAGAGGAAGGATGTGCTGCCACCGGGCAGGGAGAGCAGTGGAAGCTGCATACAGATGGGCATGCAAATTTATATGGGAATGTACATTAAAAAAAAGAAAGAAATATAGTACATGTTTTATATGCCTGGTGTAAATATATTCTGGGTCTGAAATACTAAGCACTTTCATACTCTCTTAAAGCAAACAGAATAGAGAGTCCTAAATGGGAAAGTCTTCTTTAGACAGTATGTTGCACAACACCCTTATCCTTACCAAAAATAACTGTAATAAGATTAAAATTGCTTACTTCAATGAAGATATTTAATAAGATTACTACTGGGTCATGTTGCAATCACTTCTCACAAGTGTATTCCTTTTGAAATTATATCATAATTAACTAGATGGGAGGCCCTACTTCCACAATACTGCAAGTTATTCGAGAGTAAGGTCCGAGGTTTATACCCCCTTTGTATTCCCAGCACTAGTTCAGGCCTTTGATTGTTAAATATAAGCAACTATTATTGTTAAATACAAGCACTGCAAAAGGAGTTAACAACGTGACGCATTTTGCTGTTTATATTGCAGAGCAGCAGGATCTCTACCAACGTGGCTGGCCATTTGATATACGTGTTAGCTGGCCACACAGCTAACTGTCTTCTCAGATCACACGGTAAGTTCTCCAATGACAGCTCTAAAACCTACTGGGAATTTCCAACAAACCTAGCAGTAGTACCAGCTTGGAAAAATGCCTAGGTATGTGACAATAATATGAAGTAACGTAATGGGCTATTCTAATCAAAGCAACTGCCAGCTGACATAGTGGTTAAGTGCTCCACCGGCTAACCAAAACGTTGGCAGTTCAAATCCACCAAGTGCTCCTTGGAAACTCTATGGAGCAGTTCTACTCTGTCCTACGGGGCACTATGAGTTGGGATCAACTCAGTGGGTTTTATTCTAATCAACACAACCACAAGCATAGGGACAGTGATGAGTTCATCGATAGTGGCTACATCTTACCAGCTTTGGTCTCAGATTTAGCTGTGGACACTAATTTCCCTTCCTGTCAGTCCTCTTTCTCCCTGACCTGTTACTGACTCTCCCCATGTTATTCTCTCCAAAGAGTGCCTGCCTGCTGGCTGAGGTAATGTGTTAACCAGCAGGAGAGGAGTGGTATGTGTAACGGAGGGCCCACAGAGGTATCTGTCTTGGTCTGCTTGTGCTCTTATTGTTCAATACACAACAGTGTTTGAACGCGGTACTAGCTACAATCTGCCTTTGTAGCAACACAGGGCTGGCTTGTCTCCTGCTTGTTTTGCTGTTAGCCAACTCAATTATTCACTAGAAAGGAACGCTGCGTATTAACAGCCTTCTCACATAAAATACCATTGGATCACAAGTCTTGTATACCAGTGTGTCTAGAATATGAGGGAAATATATTGCTGTAGCTGGAACACACTGTTTATGTTTTACCAAGCGTCAGTTTCTAAGCAGATTTTCCTTGCAGCCTCAAATACATTTAGGAAAACAAAGTTGCCAGAAAACACCCACTATTCTTTCAAACAGGCTCAAAGTCTGAGAAAACCTTAATTAAAACAATAATTCACTTACATTTATAAACTTAAACACCATCCAGGAGAGCATTTCAAAAATTATATGCTAGAAAAGATAAGATGCTACTCTATAATTTCAGGAACAATGTATGTCAGGCTGCCAGATAAATATTTACAACACATTCAAATTTAGCTGAACTTATATGACTTCAATCAGTGAAACGGTTTCCAGACCCAAAGGTCACAAAAGCTGTTATCAGTTTTCCAGAGCCTCCCGCCCCACTCTTGTCGGAAACCAAACACCACACGCTCTCTAGACTTCCTCAAGTCCTAAAAAGCTGATAGGAAGATAGTCTTTCCCTTTCCTTTCCCCAGAGACAACACCTGTCACCTCTTCTTTCCCAGTGCTCAAATTGTCCTCCTTTGAACAGGTAGAAAGAACTAGCAACCCTACTGCAACAAACACATCCTTCTGCCCTGCAGTGAATTTTGCAAACATTTAGGCTGGCATCTCAAGGCCATGGGCGGATGTGTCCGATGAGGGCGGACATAAAGGCACCCCACAGTAGCAGGCTCGCGGCCAAATTTACAGTGTCAACTTATCAGCCTAAAAAATGTTACAAGGGCTGTAGAGGTGCCCAGAGTGGGAGCCTGCCAATTAGAAGGAGTGTGAATGAGACTTATGGGGCTGGCCAGAGTGACAGGGTCACAGTCATCATTTGGCAAGAGGCAGTTTAAAGATAGGTGTCTGACAGCATAGCCAGGGTTGTCAGGAGCTTGTGTATGGGTCTTGGAACTGTACTCTCTATTGTAAATTATTTCACTCAGATGAAAGGTGCCTGCTGCTCATTTCAGTTGCTAGATTGAAACAAGCCCTTTTCCTAAGAAGCTAGTATTTACACTTCTCATCCAAAGGTTCAGAGAGCTGAAACAGAGAAAACAAGTGCTAGAATCTAGGAGTTTTCCTTTTATCTTGCCCTCTTATTTTATTTTTTTAATTACTCAAGAGGACCACCAAAAAAAAAAAAATCTGATAAGAATTCAGGAAAAATCACAAAATAATCTAAATCAATGTAATAGTTCACCAGTGCTAACATTAGTGACACCAGATACACTACACCTTATTAAACTAAGAATTCACAAAGTAATACAGAATCTTTCCAAAGCATTTAACCATTTAACAGGTTTAGACTTCTCCAAAAAGTATCTCAATATAGGTTAAACACACCCACACATGCCCCACGTATGTGTGTATGCATACATACATATATGTATGTGTATGTATATATATACATACATACATATATATATAAAATGAACCAATAGGAGAGAAATGAGACTATCTTCTGCAGTGTTCCTTGCATTTAATTATCACACGGACACAAATATGAAACTAGCCACCCCAAGTGATAATTTGCAGTTGTGTTTAGAACACACATAATAATTAAACTGCAAACTGTCTCAGGACTGAGATAAAACATCATAAAATGTGCTCTCTTCAGGCCTTTGGATATAAATTTACGTATATTGCAAGGGAACACTGGCAACGATTTACTTTAGAACAGCTAAAGGACAATCTACATGCCATAAATCATCTGCAAGTTCAGGTAAATGAGGCGAAATCTTGTTGATCCTGTATCAACTTCAGTAAGTCATAATTTCACTTGCCAGTTTTCTCAACTGTGAAATAACATGTTTGGTGAAAATTATGAGCTAATGGTTTAGTGCTTACTGTTTTCAGGTTCAATATACTCTAAGTACTTTCTATACATTGACTCTATTTCTCACAACCAATCCTGTGAGGGGAGTATTGTTATTATCCCCATTTTACAGATAAGGCAACAGAGGCAAGAGGAATAAGGTAACTGGCTCAAGGTTTTATATATAAGGGACTCAAATGGGATTCAAACCAGGTAATGCTGGCTCAGAGCTCCTCCAAAAGACATCTCCAGATACCAAGTTACAAGATCAGCATCACAATTGGTTATATACACCAGGCAACGGCTTGGATTCTCATTGGTTGAGACACGGTGGGGCAGAAGAGGAAAATAAAGGGCTATCAGCATGTCTTTGAGGCACCAACTTCTTCCTGATTGCCTGCAGGAATAGAGTTCAGAAACTAACTCCAATCAGGCAGTATTTATGTAAAAAGTATTTTCCAACCATTGGACAAGAACAGGAGATGTTCTAATCATTTACTATTGTAAAACACCTGCTACTGATAGCACCTTAACAAGATGTCATCCTTTGTTGTCAGTTCTCAGGATGATAATTGAAGAAACATGTCTGTTTTATATCAGGCAAGTTCTCCACAGCCAAGAAATGATTGGAGGGACTTACTTCTGGGTGGCCTGGGCATCCAGAGTGGTGTTAACAAACTGATAGCAGCTTCTTCAATAAAACAGAAAGATAATCTTTGTTACTGAATCACCTGGTATATTTTTAACACCTCATATAGTTTCCAAGGAGCAAACTGGTGGATTTGAACTGCCAACCTTCTGATTAGCAGCTGAACACTTAACCACTGTGCCATCAGGGCTCCTCTTAGCATCTAGGTATCTGATTAGTCTTAGCAGGACTTCTGCTTTGACATCTGTCTAGCTTAGCTACTTGAAAGAAGTGTTCAAAAGCAAAGCTGCGATGGTCCTTTGCGTCCTTTCCCCATTTTTACTTAAGACTCACAGTAATATTTAGTAAACAGAGACATAGCTGCAATTGTATGAACTCTCAGCAACATATGGCACTCAGATTAGAACTCAAGGCCACTGAGTCTTGTTACACAAGAGAAAAATACCAGTTTAAATCAAGAACTAAGAAGTTCATTTGGAGGAGGATAACTTCTAGAAATGACAACTGGAAAATGAAGGTGTTCTCTTTACACCCTCATACTTTAGGCATCTCACTCCTTCTGAGCACTCCAAATGTCACCCACTTCCCAATATCACCAGTTTAAAATTCAGAAATTAGTTACTATCCTCTTTGAAATTCGGAAATTAGTTACTATCCTCTTTTTCTTTAGTTGCAGGATGGTTTCAAGATATTTGTGCCTGCATTTCCTCCAAACCAGTAGAGCAAAGGGAGGGCCACCTTGGGCCTGTTGTGTCTCACATGGATCATAGCCAGCTAGCTGTTGTGAGCTCACTGCACGTAGAGATGGAGCATAAGCATAAATCATTAAAGAAGGAGAATCTACCACTTCCTTATTCCCCTTGGAGTTTAGGCTTTTCCAAGTGTCAAACTTTAAATCAGAAATTTAAAGTTCAAGGATGATGTATTAGTTCTGATTCTGTACTCCAGAAAGTTGGCAGCTCCAAAGCAGGAGGAGCTACACAGTCCGTTTTGGCAGAAACCTTCTCTCTATTTGGAAAGAGGAAGGTTGGGACAGCTATGGGAATTTGGCATTCTCTCTTGTTGTAAAGGCAAAGAGAAGTAAATAACCAATGATGACTAGTGCTGGCTTTGAGCATCCAGCAATTATTAAATGTACTCAAGTTTTCAGCAAATTAAGAGAGTTGATGACCCACAGGACTATGCAAACCATTTATGGTGCTAGAATATTTGAGAATGATGCTTGATTTCTACACTAAATTTTATGCATTATGATTGAGTGCCTGTGTTAAGAATAGAGGTAGGGATGTAGTACATTTACTTACTCAAGACTGTATTTCTGAAAAACAGAAACTCTACTGCTTATAAAAATGCCAATTACATATTAGACATTCAATAAGGTGCAACTGATTAAAAAGTTCTCTGTAGTGGGGTAGTGGTTAAGTGCTATGTCTGCTAACCAAAAGTTTGCCAGTTCAGATCTACCAGGCACTCCTTGAAAACTCTATGGAGCAGTTCTACTCTGTCCTGTAGGGTCACTATGAGTAGGAACTGGCGTAATGGCTGCGGGCTTAGGTTTGGGTTTGGTCTGTCTTGGTCACCTACTGCTGCTCTAACAGAAACACCACAAGTGGATGGCTTTAACAGACAGAAATTTACTCCCCCACCGTCTAGTAGGCTAGAATCCCAAATTCATCTTGCTGGCTCCAGGGGAAATCTTTCTTCCCTCTGTGTCAACTCTGGAGGAAAGTCTTTGTCAGTAGTCTTCTCTTGGTCTGGGATCATTTTAGTAAATGAACCTCAGGTCCCACTGCTGTTTGCTTAGTTCTACGCAGTCCCCAACTCTTTGTCCATTTCTCTTTCACTTCTTCTAAGATAAAAGATAGTAGAGGCCACAACCCAGGGAAACTTTCTTTACACTGTCTCAGGAATGTAATCTGGGTAAGGGTGTTACATGCCACCCTCATCAAAATATTCCAATCTTTCCTCATTAATTACAGGCAGAGATCAGGATTTACAAGACATAGGAAAACTACATCATCACAAACTAGCGGACAACCACACAACACTGGGAATCATGGCCTAACCAAGTTGACACACGTTTAGGGGAGATACAAATCAATCAGTGACGTTCTGTCATGGTAGCAAGCAAACTTAACCTACTTCTAATGTTTATAGCTGCACATTTCCCTGGGCTAGAAACCCCCATCCTAGCCCAGGCAGCCTCTGGGTACATCAAGTACATTGCATTTCCAAAAGGCCTATGCTAAAACGCAAGTGGTGTTATAGTTAAGAGGTTTTTCTGCACCTGAGAGAAACATTTAGTCAACTATTTTGACTTTAATATTGTTCAGTTCTGGATCAGTGTGACAAGCTACACTTCTCTAGCTAGTGATGAACAAAAAAGGATCCAGAGCAAAACCACTGTTTTAGCACGTACACTTGAGGAGAAGGAACACAGAAGGTAATTGCCAGTAGTTGTTTCCTTGCACTGTCTTCAATGTTTGGTTCATTCCTTGTCTGTACATACTTTTCCCCGATGAAGATGAGAGATCTATCTGGCTGAGGGCAAACTTCACAACTCTGAGTAACTTATTTTCAAAAAGTGAGGTTTCCTAATGAAAAAACAGAGACACTAGCTAGATGTAGACCCAGTTGATTTTGGAATAGGACCATTCCAGAACCTTGAATGGCCTGTCTTAGTGATGCAAATGTGACTAAGTAGTTAAATTTTGCTTTCACTCTGGCCCCTTTTAGGATCTTTCACCAAAAACCCAAGGACAGGAGGGGAAATTTTTCAAAAGGCCAAAGGAGACTAACAGGATTTGGGAACAAGAAGCAAGCACGTGAGGGCATGTCTACCGCAGCTGTAAACAGCTATCAACTAGCAGGCATGTTAGGACAGCACACGACTAGAGGGACACTGAGGTAACTCTTGTTATTTCAACAGATACCCTGGTGCCTTAGTGGTTAAGTGCTATGTCTGCCACCCAAAAGGTCAGTAGTTCAAATCTGCCAGGCACCCCTTGGAAACTCTATGGGGCAGTTCTACTCTGACCTATAGGGCTTTTATGAGTTAGAATCAACTTGATAGCAGCGGCTTTGGATTTTTTTTTGGATTGTTATTTCAACTCTTGGAGTTTGTAGACCAACCTACCCTCTAGCATTAGGCTGAACATAATTCAGTTTCTACTGCCCAATTTCTGTGCCTCATTTACTCTCAATCCTTGAAAGAGAGAACTTTGTGGTGGCGGGGGACAGTGGCACTGAAGCAGGTATCTGCCTCTAGGCCACTCAGCTATAGCCAAGGAGTTAGGCCAGCTTACAGGAAACTGTGAGAATTAACACAGGAAAAGCCTTAAAAGAAGAAGCTGGAGAAACATCTCACACTGTGAGTTCACTACATCAGTTGGAATTTCTTAATTTGACTGTGCATATCCAATGACTGTGTTGAGATCGTGATTCAGCAGCTCTGGGGTAAGGTTTGCAGTTCTGTGTTCTACCAAGCATACAGGTGACGTCACTTCTGTCAGTCCATGGATCACACATAGAGTAGCAAGGCACTACACTAATACATATCTTGCAAGTTTATGTAGGAATGACAATAATAATAACTTTTATTACATATTTATCTTGTGCTGGGTACTATCTGAGGAGTGGTAGGGGTTTTACCTCCTCTAAGCTTTAGACAACCTTAAAGGTGGATACTACAATTCCTGTTTTAGGGATAAGGAAACCGAGACACAGAAAGTTAGGTAGTCAGCCCAGCAAATGAGTATTTTATGTAAATTCCACGTAAATATCTCTTGGTAAATTTCTGAGATCAACTTACTAGAACAGTTGCCTATTGAGTCTTTGTGAACTCCAAGCATTTGTTCAGTATGTGGATACGGACCACTACATAAACATTATATCCAGTCAAATAGCACCAAAGGGTTTCCAGACGGAATCATCAGGTTAGTAACAGTACCTTGAATTCCCAGAAACACGTTATTTAAACATGTTGAGCTTAATAGTACACAGGAAAATACAAATGTTAAAATAGCAAGCTCATGTCACTGAATATCCTATTTTGCTACACCTGAGTAGCGTTCCTTCTGTTTCAACCGGAACACTATCTCTCGTCATAAAGTAGATACATAAACTTTTGTTTAAACAATTAGCTTAACTCTATTTTATCAGGATTTTACAAATGTTACAGTAAGCAAAAGAATATAAAATAACTTATGTAACACTTCAGTGGTTCACCTATTTCTTAAGCTATAAAGGGTAGCACTACCATCTGGCTAGGATTTAACTCTATTCGATGAATTTCTCCTTTGCTCTTAAAATAGCCTCTGTCCATTAGAATCCAGATGTAAATTCATATACCTGTGAGTAGATAGTATTTGACAAAGGCCCAAAGTCCATTAACTGGACAAAATACAGTATCTTTAACAAATAGTTCTGATGTAACTGGATAACCATCTCCACAAAAAGGAAACAAGACCCATACCGCACACCCTGCATAACAACTAACTCAAAATAGATCAAAGACCTATATATAAACTCTAAAATGATAAAGATCTTGGAATTAGAAACAGGAACAATGCTAGGAGACCTAATACACCACATAAACAGAATACAAAATTTCACCAACAATGCATAAACACAAGAAGAGAAACTAGACAACTGGGAATATATAAAAATCAAACATTTAGGCTCATTCAAAGACTTTACCAAAAGAGTAAAAAGACAACCTACAGACAAGGAAAAAATAACTTGGCTGCAACAAATGCAATCAGCATCTATTCTCTAAAATCTATAAGATACTGCAAAAATTCAACAACAAAAAGACAAACAATCCAATTAAAAAAAAAATGGGCAAAGGATATGAACAGTACTTCACCAAAGAAGGCATTTAGGAAGCTAACAGATGCATGAGGAAATCCTCACAATCATTAGCCATTGCCAAGTGTCATTGAGTTGGATCCAACTCATGGGAACCCTCAGCATTAGACAAATGCAAATCAAAAACTACAAAGAGACACCAAGTCACCCCAACAAGTTAAGCATTAATTTAAAAAAATGAAAATAATAAATGTTGGAGAGACTGTGGAGAGACTGGAACACATATACACTGTTGATAGGAATGTAAAATGGCAAACCACTTTGGCTGTCAATTTGGCACTTAAGAAGCTAGAAATATAAGTACCATACCACCCAGAAATTTCACGCTTTGGAATATATCCTAGAGAAAAAAGAGCCATTACACAAATAGATATATGCACACCCACGTTCAGTGCAGCACTGTTCACAACAACAAAAAGATAGAAACAATCCAGATGCCCATCAATAGACAAATGGATAAACACATTGCGGTATATTCACACAAACAAATGCTACCCAACAATAAAGAACAGTGATAACTCTGTGAAACATCTCATAACATAGAGGAATCTGGAAGACATTATGCTGAGTGAAATTACATAATCACAAAAGGACAGATATTGTATAAAATCACTATTATAAGAACTCAAGAAAAGATTTAAACATAGAAGAAAATATTCTTTGATGGTTATGAGGGTAGGAAGGGACAAAAAGGGGTATTCACTAACTAGACAGTAGACAAGAATTATCTTGGGTGAAATAAAGGATAACACACAATACAGGGGAAGCCCACACACTTAGACTAAGCCAAAAGCTAAAAAGTTTCCTGAATACAATCAAATACTTTCAGGAACAGAGAAGCACAGGTGGGGTCATAGCTTCAAGGATTACTTATATCAACTGGCATAATAAAGCTTATTAAGAAAATGTACAGCTTCTCACTTTAGTCAGTAGGATCTGGAGTCTTCAAAGCTAGTAAGCAGCCATCTAAGATGCACCAGTTAGTCACAACTCACCTAGAGCAAAGAGGAATGAAGCATACCAAAGACACAAGGGAAATATTAGCTCAAGAGGCAACAGGGCCCACATAACGCAGAGACTCCATCAGCCTGAGACCAGAAGCATTAGATGGTACCATCAATGACCTCCCTGACAGGGAACATAACAGACAGTCCCTAACGGAGAAAGAGGAAGGTAGGGTGCAGAACTCAGATTCTAGTAAAAAGGACATGATGGTCTAACTGAAATTGGAGGGACCCCAGATGACACGGTTGCCAGACTCTCTGCTACCTAAAACCTGAAACCACTTCTAAAGGCAAGTATTTAGACACAGATTAGACTAGACTGTAAGACATAAAATGATACTGGTGAAGAGTATGTTTCTTAACTCAAGTAGATACACGAGTCTAAGTGGGCAGCTCCTGTCCAGAGGTGAGATGAGAAGGCAGAAGGGGACAGAAGCCAGGTGAATAGACACAAGAAATCCAGGGTGGAAAGGAAGAGTGTGTTGTCACATTGCAGGGCCACTGGGGTCCCATAACAATGTAGGTATAAATTTTTCTTTGAGAAACTAACTTGAACTGTAAAACTTTCACTTAAAGCACAAGTAAAAAAAAAAAAAAAAAAAACAACTTCCTAACAACCTTAATAATCTTTAAAAACTGTTCCATATACAGTCTAGGAAACTAACACTCACAGAGTGAAGGGAAGTGGGCAACAGGGGGCACATGACCACTTAGACTCAAAACACTTTGTTTCATATCATTTTTAGCAAAACAACAGCAAATAAACTGGATCATCAATTAAAAAAAAGAAAAACAACTGCCTGTGCCCAAAATAATTCCCAAAAGCGCCTTACAGAGAAAGCACCATACTCTAACTTGTCAAGTAAATGAATAGTTTTGTATAGTCTGCATCTACTGCAGGTTTGAGTTTCCTTATTACTAAAGATATCTCTTGTGTATTCTTCCTAGATGTTTGATTGCTTGGGTAAGTTGTTGAGAATTTGTGTTAGAATAAAAATTAGCAGTATAAGTTATATGATGCAATAATATAGTATCTTTTTGGTATCTTACTTTATTTTGTGGTTCATCCCACAATCAGTGGCTAACATAAATACATTGTATTTCCAGCAGACACCGTGACACTCTATTCCAGAATGGCTGCCCCAACTTAATACCTCCACAAGCAATGCATGAACTTCCCTTCATTCTCACCAGCGCTTAGTGTGATTACTTTTTTTTTTTTAATTACAACCATTGTGACAGATTTGTATTGATGCTGCACCGGGGCTTTAAATTGCACTCTTTAACAACGTATGATACTGAACATTTTTTCATATGTGACTACATCTATACAAATGAGCTCCTCAAAATGTGTCCAGTGCCGTCCATCTAGCATCACTGAACAAAATAGCTGTAAAAACACTATAACTTTCGGTTGACTACAGTGACCCATGACCAGAAATACCGGATGGTGTCCGGCCACCACCAGCAATAGCCGTGATGGGGCTCATGAAGTTGAGTCTCACTGGCAACATGAGAATAAAAAGGCGTGCACCCTGAGATCTCCACTAAAAGACCACAGCTGATGGTCCAGGGGTCTCAGGGTTCCCCTGAGAGCATGGCCCCTGACCCTCATGCTGCCCCTGTCCATAAATCATAATGGAGGTCAACTCTTGGGACAGGAATCGATTGGACTTGGTGACACAGAGTGACGCAGAAATGAACACCTTGAATGGCTCTCCAGCTATTTGTTCCCTAATAGGCAGGCCTTTTGCTGGGGCAATACTCTATGACATTTCTCTATGTCTGCGGCAGCTTTTGTCCTGGACTATTTTGTTCAAGGATTTTTGTCTGGAAAACAGCCTTAAAAGATAACAGTGTCTTCCTTTGGGAATGAAAGCAGATTTATTTTCTGGCAAGGATAATCAAGTTAATGGCTCCCTCCAGGGCAATGTTTGGGAGGTTATCTACAGTTCCTATAAAACAGTGCATGTTTCGTGGGCTTGGGAGGTCTCCTTGAGTCAGATTCAACTCTACAGCAGCTAATGACCACAACAGCTGAGACACAAACCACTGTGTGTGCCACACACACCTCAGTCTGCCCCTGCATCACCTGTATGGGACGTTAACAGATGTGTCTTTTAGCCAATTGTACATTTTAAGCACACAGACCCTTCAATCCAGTGGCAACTTGGTTTTGGTTTCTTTTTATCAGTTTTTGGTCAAAATCTTTGTGAAAGTTTCAGTAAACTAGCCACACTGATTTCCATAATCCAAATGTCTATTTACCTCCTCAAAGAACTTCTAACTGGAAAATAGTGACAAAAGTCATGTGTCTTTGCCCAATATATTCAATCACTGGCCTCTCTCCTTTCTAATCTTAGATTGGATTTTTTAAAAAAAAAAAATTCCCAAAGCTTTTCTTGGTCTATTTGTATATTTCTTAATGGTGCATTACGTTAATAAGATAAAATCAAAACCATTAAGTACTTTTAACGTCTCAGTTTCTTACAGTGAAGCATGTAATATAATTTTGATAATGGTCTGATGTTACTATTTTCTTTCCAAAATCTGTTAATATAACCACCACCAAACAAAAACACAAGAAAACAAATCTGAGAGAGCACTTAGACATGTGGACTCAGACTCTTGCATTTATGAATCAACAGACTGAGTACCTGCAGGCATGCTTATGTTTTTAATTCAATAAAATGTTATACCATTGATTTAAATCCAAAATCACATGCATAAGTCATTTAACTGATATAAATTAATTCACATATGAAGTTATTTTATCATCTACATGTCAATGACTTTTTTTTTCAAACAAGGTTGCCTGAGTACTGTATATATGCAAACTGAGGATTTCCATTTTTTTTTTAATAAAAAAATCACATTCATGTGTATGAGCAATTCTTTTTGTTGTACTGTTTTTAATGTTGAATTTTATTATGGAAGGAAAAGAGCATGCTTTGGCTTTTCTTGAGCAATATGTTTGTTATTATTCATGAACAGAGTTTTTTTGCCATATTCATTGGCTGTGTTCTACTTTCAGAACATAAATAAATTTGTGAAATATTATGTGTTCAATCTTTTTTCATTTCCTTTAATGAAACATTCTTTCCCATCTGTGTTCTTCCATGTTTATCTGAAGTCATATCTCATTATGTAAAACAGGGAACTATTTGGCTTGTTTTCACAGAATTGTTTGACACTTAAAGGATTAGAGAAAATTTGATTTATGGTCTGTAACATGAACCCAAAGTACAGAGACGAACAATACTCTGGATCTCAATTCAACTACTGATACACGGATTCTGTTGATTTACTCTGGTGATCTGAAATTCCTCTTCATTAGAAATAATCGAAAACTATTCTTATGTGTGTGCATGACAGATTACAGCATCAGTATTTAAAAGGTAAATAATACGTGCTGTCTTCAGACAAATATGTATCAAATACATAATACACCCTGTTTCGATGATGTTTTCATTATTAACACTCATGTTTTGCTTTTGTAAAGGATAATATTTCTAACTTAAAGAAATTAATAAAGATCCAAAGACTGAAACATGTACTTCTCTTTTCAAAAATAAAAGAGAAGATGGATAAAAACACTGAATATTTTCTTTAACATAAATACAGAAACGTCTGAGGCCAAAAAAACTGACAGCAAAGATTATATATCATTTTACTTGATATGTTTATGATGATGGTATAATGATATTTGGGAATAACTCCAAGAGTAAATTATAAAATACTAGAATATAGGAGGCATTCAAATAATGATATTAGGCTTTCCCTTAAAAATACGCTTTCTCACCCTGATTAAATTATATTGCAGCATAAAACCCATTGTTTGCTCATTTGCCCCGGAGAATGTATTAATAGGATTCTCTTAAACAGAGTGCTAAGAGGAAGCCCGTGTAAAAGATGACAGTATCATGAGGATGAGCCCCAACACTTAACCTCCAGATTAGACATTCTTCCCAAATTTCTGTAATTTTCAAGGAAGACAACTACAAATGTTTCTATTTCTCTGTCCTTTGTTGATATATTTACACCATTCATAAAAAAGTACAGTGCATTTCTTTCTCTTAAAAATACATTCATGCCCTCTTACTACAAACTAGTCTAAATATTACTTACACTATCTAGTGTTATATTTAAACTAGATTTTGGAGTCACTAAGAGGCAATAAGCAACGACTCTAGTACTGGCTGTTCACTGGGGGAAAGTTGAAAGAAGTGAACTCACATTCTAAGACGGAATGCTGGACTCAGATGAGAGCCAGAGGTGATGTTCCTAATCCCATGGAACTTGCCAGAAAGATTAACAGATTACTAGTAATGGTCTCTCCCATTGAGGCATTAAAGGAAGTAAAGGAGACTCACAGAAAAGGAAAGAATTCTGGCAGAATGATAAATGGTAAAATAGAGGCGGCATTAAACTCTAAAGGAAAGAGGGAAAATTATCTGTACTTCCAGGGAAAGTAGAGCCAAACAGACACGTGGATAGGAGTTTACCAAGTTAGCACAGCTGGGCAACAAAAACTAAAGAGGTCACTCTAGGAAGAAAAAAAAGCATAGGCAGACATAGAAAGAGGGAAATACAAGTGACATACTCAGAAACAATGTTCTCGCTGAAATAGGTATATTTAAGGGCAAGTATAAGAGGATTTTGGAGGGGCAGATGTCAGCACAACAACCCCCCTTAACAGGTCTGTACTTTGGCATATAAGCCATTGAGGAATTCAAAGAATGGAATGACCAGACTGAACGTTTTAGGGTGTGTCTTAGTCGTCTAGTGCTGCTTTAACAGAAATGCTGCAAGTAGATGGTTCTACAAGGAGCAAGTTTCAGGATATCAGCTCCAGGGAAAGGCTTGTTTTGTTGACTCCAGAAGAAGGACCTTGTTGTCAATTTGCCCCTGGACTGGGAGTTTCTGATGTGCAGGGACCATTGGTCCTTTCCAAAAAATTTGTACTTAGCTCCCTGCACTTCTTATTGGTGGTATGAAGTCCACAACTCTCTCTGCTAGCTTCTTTCTTTATATCTCAAGAGTCTGCCTCAAGGCACAAACCCATCTTACACACTGAGTCCTGCCCCACCAACACAACTGTTGCCCATCCTTCCTCAGTGACATGATAGAAGCAGGAATCATGGTCCAGCCAAACTGCTATGCTCATTTGGCAGGAGGGGACACAACTCAACCTATCACAGTGAGAAATGTGCCATAAGCAGTATTTAGGGGATCAAACAAATAGGTGAGAACGCAAAGGGAGTGTAATGAATTTGCAGTTCCTGCCTCAATCCAGGCAAGATACGAGGATGAACCTAACCAAAGCACAAAAGAATAATGGAGCAGAGGAGACGTCTGAAAGAGATTGTGGAGACACAGTCAACCAAATTTATAACAGGAAAGGAGGTGGTGAAGAAAAGAAGACCATAGGCTAAGTTTCAAGCCTGATCAGTGGTGGCATCATAACAAAGACTGAAGCAGAAAGAAGAGCAAGTGTGGAGGGACTGATGATACACGGGGACGGAGTTGAGTTGAGTTGAGTGTGCCTGCGGAACCAGTAAGAAACCGGAGAGTCAGACCTGCCATTTCAAGGACACTTCACCAGCCCAGTGTATTCCAACAGGTATACATATATCGCACGTCAGTTACGAGGAGGCCATCCGTGAGCGTGCCATCAAGCAGGTCTCATCACATCCGTCATGACATTCTAGTCTCCTGTACCACCTCCAGCAAGTGGAGGTGTTTGCCAAGGCACTAGCAATTTTGTCTACAGTCAAACACCTTTTCCCTGAACCATTCTGAAAACACATGTCCACCTCTAATTCTTCGGTTTTCCATTTTTCTTAGCTCCATTCTTCCTACCTTATAATTCATATGGAAAATATTAATTTATAAAGTGACTTTTCTTAGCCACATTCACACACTAGATTTCCTTCTTGAGGTTGTTGCACACGATCATTTAACTCAAATTTAGTGCTTGTAAAATGGTTAACATGCTTTTGTTTTTCCTCTGTGAGGCTGTATTATTCCTACTAACGACTCATGACTCATCCCTTCGCCATTTCATAACTTCCTTGTCACAAAGTAGCCTGATCTTCACACAAATTCCATAAAGCTTCCCACATTCCCAACTCCAGTTCCATCTGAATCTCTACACTGAGCTGGAGCCCTGATTTTCCCTTAGAGAAACCCCGTCAGTGTTCAAGCTGAGAAGAATTGCAGAGTCATAATTCACCAGGGTTGAAACAATAAATCCAAAATCAATCTCTTTTTCATTTTTGTGGACTTAAACTTCATTTTGGTTACTACAACTGAAACCTGAATATATGGATAAGTATAAAAAATAAGAATTTTTTCTCTAGTAGATCATATCTCTAATAGCTTGTTGACCATTTTGAAGAAAACTGTATGCTTGTTTTATGATTCATAATCAATCATGCATTATTATGTTGTCATTAGGTGCTGCTGAGTTGAGCTTTGACTCATAGCGACCACATGTGAAAGAATGGAACTGCTCCATAAGGTTTCCTAAGCGGCAATCATTATAACAGTTGGTCATCAGGTTTTTCTCCAAGGGATGGATTCAAATCACCAACCACTCTGTTGGCAGCTGACCCCTTAACTGTTGCACCACTTGGGTTCTTTCACGTTATTAATCAGTAATTTACTCACGCAACAAATAAACAGGTCTTGGTTCCCTACACTGTTATCTACCCAGTGTGTCACCTACATGACATTGCCTGTACTGCTACAGACTGGGACCACGGGCACACTGCACTCCATCCCTCAGACCCTGACAACTGGCTGGGAACAAGAGTAAAGGAAGGAATGAAAAGTTTAAGGAAATGTATGGCTTCATCTACCAAAGGTAATAAAGAGAAATGCTTTATTACTTTAGCAATAAATTGACCTTGTGCTTGCCCTTAGCAACCTTAACTCAACTTCAAACACAAAACAGAGAAAGTAGTTGTTTGAAGGTGAAAGTACTCTGACAGCTTAGGATACTGCTGATAATATTTTGTCACTTGCACCAGCAGAGATTCAAATTGTCAAAACTGGGAAATACACAGGCTCTGGATTTCAAAGGTACATCCAGTTGGCTTCCTTTAGGACCCTGTAATTTTGCTAGAGAAGGAATGCAGTGCAGTGGATTAAAGGACCAGACTCCAAAGCCTGACTGCCTGAGTGGCCTCAGCCAAGCTGCTGTAGCTCTTGTGCATCAATTTCCACATTTATGAAAGGGAGATGATGACAATTACAAGTTTACAGCGGCATTTTAGGTATTACATGAAATAATACCTATCTAGTGGCCAAAATAGAAACTGGCACACAATAAACCAAAAAGCAAAGGAAAAAGAGCCCACTGCCTTCAAGCTGATTTGTAACTCATACTAACCCTACAGGACAAAACAGAACTGCCTCACAGGGTTTCCAAGGAGGGGCCAGGTGAATACGAACTGTCAACCTTTTGATTAACAGCTGAGCTCTTAACCTCTGCACAATTAGGGCTCCTTATTAAGCACTCCAAAAGCATAAGCCATCATCATGTGGCACTCTTATTTCCCTGGCTTTATCACACTCTCCCCTGCCAGGAACACTCACCCTCCACTCTTCAGCAGGTTCATTGCTGCTGTTAGGTGCCATCAAGTTGGTTCCAACTCATAGCAACTCTATAGGACAGAGTAGAACAGCCTTATAGGGTTTCCAAGGAGCAGCTGGTAGATTTGAACTGCCAAGTTTTTGGTTAGCAGCCCAGTTCTTAACCACTGTGCCATCAAGGCTCTTTCATCACGGAATCCCAAGCCATTTTGCAATTGCTTGTCTACACAGCACTGCTAAAGGCAGGTCAAATCCCAAGTAGAGAACAGGGCCTCTTCCACAACACCTCCTTAGCCACCTCATTTCCCAGCTCACAGCATTTGTTGTATTTGGCCTACATTACTAACAACTCTCTTCCTTGCTGAACTTTAAGACTGATGAAGGCAGTAGCTGTCTTTCTTTTCAGTACTTTACCCCCAGCATCTTGTATTAAAAAAAAAAAAAATTGCTATCAAGTCAATTCTGACTCACAACAACCCAGCAGGACAGATTAGAACTGTCTCGTAGGGTATCCAAAAAGCAGCCAGTAGATTTGAACTGCCGACCTTCTGTTTAGGAGCCAATCCCTTAGCCGCTGTACCATGACATCTCCCAGCACCTTGCAGTGTGTCTGGTGCATGCTGTCATTACTTTTAGCTGCTGCTGAGCGGCCACTGACTTGCAATCACCCTACATGCAACAGAAAGAAATGTTGGCCATTCCTGGGCCACCCTCACAAACACGAGCATGTTCAAGTCCATCATCACAGCTACTGTGCCAACTGATCCCACCAGGCTCTCCCTTGCCCTTGTAGTCCCTCTATTTCACCAAACATGATACCCTCTTCTAGAATTTGATCTTTCCGATGATAACATCCAAAGCAAGTGAACAGGATAAGGTCCTACTGAGGTCCACAAGGTTTTCACTGGCTAATTTTTGGAAGCACATTGCCAAGGCTTTCTTCCTAATCCAAATTAGTCTGGAAGCTCCATTAAAACCTGTCTACCATGGATGACCCTGTTGATGTGTGAAATATCAGTGGCAAAGCTTCCAGAATTATCACAACAATCAAGCCAAATGATAAGAAAAACTGCCAGATGGGTGGCAGGGATTCAGTAAGCCAATAAAAATATTTTTTAAATAAATAAGTAAATGATATTTGCATTTTAAATTGCTATCTCTGGCTGCTAAAAGAGACCTATCTGGAGATGACAGCCATAAATTAAAACCAATTTGATAACCCAGACATTATGCAATTAATCTGTGAATTGCCATATGTGAGAGATAATTCAAACCAATCCATGGATAATATTTTATAGCATTCAGTAGAAATGAAAGCAACACACTTTCTTATAATTATATCCTGCTGTTTAAACAATAACTTGTAAAGCTTGTAAAAATGTTTTCACTAGATGTTCTTATCAATACAAAATCTGTAACATTTAATGTATCAGTTCCTGTCACTGTAGCCCTCATTTCAATACTTTAATAAAGATTTATTAAGCAAACTTTCCTTTGGTCTTCTCAGTGAACCATGGTCTTTCGTGGCACATGTGAAAAAGAGAGCTAAGTCTGTCAGATTTAGGCAGTTGGGTATTAAATTCAAACTGGACCAAATACGGGCTGAACATAGTTACAGCTTATGTAGATCAGATTTGGCATAAAATTCAGTCCGTGATGTAATGTAAATTGTCAAAGTGATACTGCTTCAAATTTCATGTGGCTTATTTTAAAAGTGATATACATCATATAGAAAAATAAAGCTTAAGTTAATGTGAAGATAACTACCTAGAAGAACAAGAGAATGAGAACGTAAATTGAGCACTCATTAAGAATTGGCATGTGGTTTGGCATAATAATCCAGGACTTCATTGTTTCCATTTGGATTGAAGAGAGGGAGTGCGGAGAGCCGGTAAAATGCTACCTTCATTTTTCTTTTATGTGAGAATATGTATGTACGCAGGTATCATATCTTAGGAACAGACACCTTTTGCTTTCTTGTTGTTGTTGTTGTTGGGTGCTGTGGAGTCAGTTCCAACTGACAGTGGCCCTATAAACAACAGAACAAAATACTGCCCCGTCTTGTGCCACATCCACAATTGTTTTCACGCTTAAGCCCATTGTTGTGGCCACTGTGTCAATCCATCTCCTTGAAAGTCTTCCTCTTTTTCACTGACCCTCCACTCTACCAAGTCTGACGTCCTTCTCCAAGCACTGATCCCTCCTGACAACATGTCCAAACTATGTAAGACATTGTCTTTGCTTCCAAGGAGCACTCTGGCTGTACTTCTTCCAGAACAGATCTGTTGGTTCTTTTGGCGGTCCGCGGTACATTCAACATTCTTCTCCAACACCACAATTCGAAGGCATCAATTCTTTTTCTGTCTTCTTTGTTCATTGACCCAAATATCAAGGCTTGGGTCAGGTCTTCAAGGTAATATCTTTACTTTTGAATACTTTAAAGAGATCCTTTCCACAGGTTTTCCCAATGCAAAGCATCTTTTGATGTCTTGACTGCTGTTTCCATGGGCATTGACTGTGGAACCAAGTAAAAGAAAATTCTTGACAATGGCAAGCCTTTCTCCATTTATGATAAAATTGCTTACTGGTCCAGTTGTGAGGATTTCTGTTGTCTTGACGTTGAGGTGCAATCCACACTGAAGGCTGCGGTCCTTGATCTTCACCATGTGTTTCAAATCTTCACTTCCAGCAAGTCAGGTGATGTCATCTGTGTAACGCCAATCCTGACCCCTCATTCTTCTTTGTATAACTTAGCTTCTTGGATTATTTGCTCAGCATACAGATAGAAAAGGTATATTGAAAGGCTACAACTCTAACACACACCTTTCCTGACTTCAAACCATGCAGTGTCCCCTTGTTCTGCTTGCACGACTGCCCTTTGAACCATATACAGATTCCTTAAGAGCACAATTAAGTGTTCTGGAATTCCCATTTTACATAGCATTAGCCATAATTTGTTATGATACACACGGGTGAATGCTTTTTGCACAGTCAAGGAAACACAGGTAAAATCTTTCTGGTATTCTCTGTTTTCACCCAAGATCCATCTTACGTCAGCCATGATATCCCTGGTTCCATGTCCTCTTCTGAATGCAGCTTGAATTTCTGGCAGTCCCTTGTCAATATACTGTTGTAGTCACTTTTGAATGATCTTGAGCAAGATTTTACTTGAATGTGACATCAATGATATTGTTTGGTAATTTCCGCATTCAGGTGGATCACCTTTCTTTGTAATGGTCATAAATACGGCCAGATAGCTGTCCTCCAAATTTCTTGGCATAGATGAGTGAGCACATTCAGTGCTGCATCTGTTTGTTGAAACATCTCAACTGATATTCCATCAGTTCCTGGAGCCTTGTTTTTCATCGATGCCTTCACGGCAGCTTCGACTTCTTCCTTCAGCAACACTGGCTCCTGATCATATGTTCCCTCTTCAAGTGGCTGAACATCCACCACTTCTTTCTGATACAATGAGTCCATATATTCCTTCCATCTTCTTTCAATGTTCCCTGAGTCATTTAATATTTTCCCTGTTTGTCATCTGACCTCTGGTTGTGGAGACTTGTGCTAACAGCTTCTGTGTTGATCTTGGGATTCCTCAGCCGCCTTAGCTTGTGAGCCAGTGGCCTGCTGTGCCTCCTGCCTGTGAGTCAGAGAACAGCCATCTGACCTATTGATTTTAGGTTCATCAACAGTGCAGCTATGTGAACTCAGGAGAAACTTCCAGCATAATCCACAGACCAGACATTATACCACATACAACTACATGTAATTGCTAGGAGGAGTAAAGACAGAGTGAGTGGCCCCCACCTGTCTGTCGGTGGGGCTTGCTTGTTGCTGTGACACAGGAAGCTAAGCCACTGCATTCAGATACCAGCAGGGTCACTCTTGGCAGACAGGTTTCAGCTGAGCTTCCAGACTAAGACAGACTAGGAATAAGGAGGCAGTCTACTTCTGAAAGGAATTAGCCAGGGAAAACCTTTGAATAGCAGCAGAACATTACTTTTTTAAGTAATGCAAAATTGCCACTGCATTCTCTCTAAAGGAAAAACTGTTTGACAGAACTGTCACAACACTGAGTATGTCTAAATAAGTTCATATAACTTAACATTGTTGAAATGTATATAATTTCTGTGACAAATTCAATATTAGAGATGTAAACATCAAGCCTAAATCATAGCTACCATCTCAACAAATTAAGATTCTTGTCAAAATACTCTTCTGTGAGAACAAGACAGCAAAATTTCAAATGTTCTATAGGATGGCTAGAAAATATAAATTATAAAGAGAAACTAAGTGAGAACATAAAATATTCTTGATCCTAGACTTCTAAACTAAAAAAAAGGAGAAAATCTAGGCAAAAATTCACCATAAAACACCTACTTCTCTACTTGCATCAGAAAGCTATGTATTCACATTTTTATAGTTTTTAATATACAGTTTCAAAGAAGATTTATTTTCATAGTTTCATAGGTTTCTTTAGACATGATATTAAAAAAAAAAAAAGCAAAAAATGAAACGCAGTCCTGTCAAGTCAACCCCAACTCACAGCGACCTTATTGGACAGAGTAGAATTGCTCTGTAGTTTGCAAGGAGCAACTCGTGGATTTGAACTGCCAACCTTTTGGTTAGCAGACATAGATAGCACTTAGTCGCCAGGATTTCTAAACATGAGATCAAACAATCAAAATCACTAATTCAAGGATTAATTAAACTAATTAAAAATACTAAGGACCCTTGGAGGCACAACCGTTAAATGCCTGGCTGCTACACAAGGTAGGCTCTATGGGAGAAAGACCTAGTGATACCCTTCTGTAAAAACTACAGCGAAAAAAACCCCACGGGGCAATTCCGCCCTGCCCCAGGGGGTTGCTATGAGTTGGAATCAATTCCACTGGACACAATAAGAACAATTAAAATAATAAAAATGTTTATGTAGTCAAATATATTAAATTCCTGCAAATTACCAGGCTATTAGTTAATTAAATCATTTTGGTATGCCTACTATCTGCCAGGTGCAGCAATCCCAAACATACACCCTGCTGACACTCAGCTTAGAATTTCATGAGAAAGATAAATGAGAGTGTTAATGTCCCATGTCAATTTAGCTAGGCTATGATTCTCAAAGGTTTAGCAGACTCTCTGTATCAGCTCCCATTTTATGATCTGATGTGAGCAGCCAATCTGTTGGAAGAGGAGTTCCTTGGGGTGCGGCTCACATACATAATATAAACACAGGCTGTGGCAAAGCTCACTCTCTGGATCTAGTATTCATGTTATCATCCTGTGATCTCCATTGCTGGGGCAAGAGAAGCTTTCAAACTGCTGCCTAACCTGCAGACTTTAGATTTACCAGCAGCCTAATGCCTGGTTGAGATATTTGGGGCTTGTCAGCCCCTGCAACCACAGGAGACAGCAGAAACCTCCAGCCTTCTGACTGGCCCATGGTCGGAAATTGCCAGCCTTCACAATTACACAGCCGCTGGCTTGAAGTAAATCTCTCTGTTAGACATTCATGTTCCTCTCGAGTGTCCAGCCTAGGACAATAAACATTCAAGAATTCATTAAATGCAAACATAAACTAGATAAAAAAAAATGGAGTGACTACTATGTTCCAGGGCAACGTGCAAAGTAAGTAAACACATTCTCTCATTCAGTCCTCCTAATACCCTGAAGTCACGACTATTGTTAGCCCCATTTTACTCCTGAAGAAAATGAGCCACAAAGAAGTCATGACTCAAGGTCATAAAGCTTACAAGAAGCAAAACTAGGATTTGAAGCCAGCCACTCAAGCTCCAGAATGTGTATTCTTAACCATCATACTAGGTATTCCTCTCAAATATTTAATTGCAAATTGGGGTGAATGGTATAAATAAAAATAGCATCTATAAAAACAAAGTATACTGAGAGCAAATTTCACCTGACTTTACTTTGGCCCTTAAAACAGTTACTCACTGTTTTTCTCAGAAAAAGTTTCTGATATAGCCATTCTTAAACTGAGCTTCTGCATTTAAAAAAACAACTTCAGAATCTGAATTTTAGGAGTTGTCCTAAATCTAATTGTGTCTCCCCAAAAATGTGCATAGTGATTTGGCTGGGCCAGGATTCCCTGTGTTCTGTGATTGCCGTCCATTTTGTGACTTCCTGATACTGTAAATCCTAATCTCTGCCTGTGGTTAGCAAAGTGGATTATGTTAGAGTGGATTAGGGTGGGGATGTAAATCCCTTCCTAAGATCCCCTCTCTGCTCCACTGTAAAGGGAGCTTTCCTAGGGTGTGGCTCCCACCATCTTTTATCCTTTTATCCTCCAAAAGATAACAGGAAACAGAAGCAAGGAGAGAGTTGGGAACCTCACACAACCAAGAAAGCAGAGCCAGCAGTAGAGCACGTCCTTCAGACCTGAGGTTCCTGCGCCAAGATGCTCCCTGATCAAAGACTGATGCTACACAAGGACTTTCCTGCAGAGCTGACAGAAGGAAAGCCGTCCCCTGAAGTGAACATCCTGAATGAGGAGTTGCAACCTACTGGACTGTGTAAGAATAAAGTTTCCTTTGTCGGGGCCATCACCCACTTGTGGTATTTCTGCTGGAGCAATATCAGATGAGCAAGACAAGGATAGAGTGAACACATGTTTTACATCAAACACTGGGGTAAGTATTTCATGTTCCTCACTTCACTATAAAAGCACCATGCTCTTTTCATATCTATAAGGGATCAAACTGAAAACTGCAATTAGAAAGGTTAAGTACAAAATTTAGGGAGCAATGTATTTACATTAATTGGAAAGGAACAATTTGGAAAAGGAGGGTTAAAACAGTTTCACAACTTGAAGAATGTAATTAGTGTCACTAAATTGTATGTGTGTAAATTGTTGAATTGGTATATATTCTGCTATATGTATTCTCAACAACAATTCTTTTTTTAAAAAACAAAGACTTCTAGGACCTATCTCTTTGGATAGATGGGGAAGCTAACAGAGAGACTGTGTGACAACTTCCCCCTGGAAGCGGGTTGGCCTGGGAGAGTTTAAGCTTTGGAATCAGACACACCTGGGCTTCAGTACCATTCCTTCCTCTGTTTCCAAGGGAACACATTGTCTTCATTAGCTTTTCATCTCCAGTATTTAGGAGACCAAGTGCTTCAGAGAAGAGTGCTAATAAATACTGGAAGGAAGAAAACACCAACAGGGTAGCAACTCTCAGCTTGTTTTTAGCCAACACTACAAAATCACTTAAGCATGCCACACATTATTAAATTTGCCCTAGTGATACCTTTAAAGAAGAACTACTGCTGATTAAAACGATCCAGAAAATAAACAAACGAATGAAGTTGGGTGAGATGAACAACGAAAACTGGCTGTATACTTCCTTGGTTATTAAAAAAATAAAAGAGGACAAAGTATTTTTACAAAGGTGACATGATGGTTAGATTTAGATCAGCTTGACTAGGCCAGTTATTTAATCAAACATTAAACTGTATGTTTGCATTTACAAAAATAAATCTACTGCTGTCAAGTCAATTCTGACAAATAGTGACCCTCTAGGACAGAGTAGGACCATCCACAGTGTTTCCAAGGAGGGCCTGGTGAATTCAAACTTCTAACTTTTTGATTATCAGCCATGGCTCTTAATCACTATGCCACCAGAGTTTCCACATATATATATACATATATGTGTATGTATGTATGCACATATGTGTATGTACACACATATATACATAAAGTCCATTCAAGCCATGTATGACTACATATACATCTGTGGTTCTACAAGGTTACAATTGAGTTTACATATCCAAGTTGGAGAACAGCACATATCAGACATAGCACATGCAAAGCTTTCTGAATACAACAAGTGTACCTCATATCTCTTGTACTCGAAGTGCATACTCCTGTATACAAAAGCTACATATACAATGTGCTGTTGGCATAATATCCAAACCACACGACATCTTATTTCTCATGATATATCATGTTTACACAAGCTACACATGTCTATCAGTGTGTCCTACTGTGGGAGCCTGCAACTTGCTGTGATGCATAACAAATTATGGTTAACACTGTGCAGAGTAAGAATTCCATAACACTTAACTACGCTCATGAGGACTCTTGCGTATGAATCAAGAGGCAATCTTTCAAATAGAACAAGGGGACACTGCATGGTTTAAAGTCAGGAACAGTGTGCATCAAGGTTGTATCCTCTCACCATACCTATTCAATCAGTATGCTGAGCAAATAATCTGAGAAGAACAAAGCATCAGGATTGCAGAAAGACACATTAACAATCTGTGTTATGCAGATGACATAACCTTGTTAGCTAAAAGTGAAGAGGACTTAAAACCCTGATGAAGATCAAAGACCACAGCCTTCAGTACAGATTACAGCTCAATGTAAAGAAAGCAAAAATTCTGATCAACTGAACCAGTACGTAACATCACGATAAGCAGAGAAAAGACTGAGGTTGTCAAGGACTTCTTTTTACTTGGTCCACAATGAACACTCATGGAAGCACCAGTATAGAAATCAAAAGGCACACTGCATTGAGAAAACCTGCCACAAAGGACCTCTTTAAAGTACTGAAAAGTAAAGATGTCACCTTGAAGACTAAGGTGCACCTAACCCAAGTCATAGTATTTTCAACTGCACTGTATGCATGTGAAAGCTGGACAATGAATAAAGAAGATAGAAGAAGAGTTGACTCATTTGAATTGTCGTGTCAGAGAATACCAAATATACCATGGACTACAAAAAGAACAAACAGATCTCTGTCTTAGAAGAAATACAACCAGAGTGCTCCTTTGAAGCAAGCAAGGCAAGACTACATCTTATGAACCTTGGGCATGCTGTCAAGAGGGATCAGAAGAACATTACGCTTGGTAAAATTAGGGGTCAGTGAAAAAGAAGAAGAAGACCTTCAATAAGATGGATTGATAAAGTGGCTACCAACAATGGGCTCAAACACAACAATAATTGTGGGTATAGTGCAAGACCAGGCAGTGTTTCATTCTATTGTATGTAGGGTTGGTACAAGCTGGAACCAACACAATGACACTGAACAACAATCCACATATATACATACATACGTGTTATAGATTGCATTGTGTCTGCCCCAAAAATCCACGTGTCGGTTTGGTTCAGCCATCAGTCCCAGTGTGGTGTGATTTCTCCCATGTGTTGCAAATGTTGCCTCTGTGACGGTAATGAAGGAGAACAGGTGGCAGCTGTTTTGTTAAGATGGAACTCAGTCTACAAGACTGGATTGTGGTGAAGTGATCCCTTGAGAGGTAAAAGGAAACAGAGGTGACAGAGTGTTGGGAACCTCAGCCCACCAGGAGAACAGCACTAAAAGCAGGGAGCATCCTTCAAACTTGAGGTTCCTGTACCAGGATGCGCTCATTGAATTTGGATGCCTGGCCCACTGCACTGACAATTTCTCATACAAATGGTTTTGTAGCTTACTGGACTATGACAATAAAATTTCTCTTTCTGAAGCCATTCACTCATGGTATTTCATGTTAGAGCAGCACCAGCTGACTGAGACAATATGTACACAAAGTCTGACAAGTCTGTGAACTTAATTGTATAAGTGCTACATACCTCATTGCTAAATATCACTACCATCACCTCTGAAATATTCCCATTGGGAAGCTATGCACTGATACTAGCACCTAGTCCACCCTTCAAAGCACCTTTGGAACTCTTTCTGGAATGGTCATTGTGCCTGTGGCATGGTGGCAAGTTCGCAAACTTAATTGCATGGTTGTCTGCGAGGGAGCTTTTAAGCAGTAGACAAATAACTGTATTGGAACACCCTCCATACTCACCTGATGTGACCCCCAATGACTTTTTTCTTTACCAAACACAAAGGAAATTTTGAAAGGAGACATTTTGATGACATTCGGGACATCAGGGAGATACGATGATAGTTCTGATGGCCATTCCAGAAAAAGAGTTCCAAGACTGCTCTGAAGGGTGGAGTAGGCACACTGCAGAGCTTCCCAGGGAGAGCGCTTTGAAGGTGACCATAGTGATTTTCGTTAACAAGGTATGTAGCACTTAGAACAATTAAGTTTATGGACTTGTCGAACCTCATATACATATGTGTACATATGGTACATATATACACATCTGTATGTTATATAGAGTTCTCCAAAGAAACAGAACCAATAAAAGATATAGATAGATTTTGTAAATAAACACACACACAGATTTCTCTGTAGAACCGACTGACACAGATATTATGAGAGGAACTGTTTATTGTTCCCCAAGATGTTATTCTATATTTCTACTGAAATACAACTTGTAAATTTTACACAAACGGCCTGGAATAGAGATCATATTTCCCTGTTTTCATGGTGGCTACGTTTGGCCACACATAAACTCTAGCCAGTGGAACGTGAGGAGAAGTGATAGGTGTAACTTCCACCACACATCTTTAAAGGAAAGAGTATTTCTTCTCATTTTCTCCATCCTGCTTCCAGGAAAATGGATGCAATGGGGAGCTACCTTGGTCAGAGAAGATGTGGACTACATCACCTATGCTTTGGGATGACAGGGCAACACGACTGATGGAGGCTGAGCAGCCCTGTCAGTCCTAAACACAGTGATCCCACGTGTGTCAGAACTGTGCTCCACAGGGTTTTCAATGGGTGATTTTTCAGTAGTAGTTAGCCAGGCCTTTCTTCTGAGGCACCTCTGGGTAGACTGGAACCTCCAACCTTTTGGTTAACAGTCAAGTCTGTTAATTGCTTGCACTTTTCAGGGACTCTTCCCATACTATTAAGTAAGAAAAAAAATAAGTGTCTATCTTGTTCAGAAGCCCTGGTGACAGTGTTGAAGACCCTGGCTGCTAATCAAAAGGTGGACAATTCAAATCCACTAGCGACTCCTTGGAAACCCTACGGGGAAGTTTCACTCTGTCCCTGTAAGGTCTCTTTAAATCTGAGTTGCCTCAACAGACATGGGAGTTTTTTGTTTCAGTTTTTATCTTGTTCAAGCTACTGTTTAGGATCTGTGTTCTCTCCCTCTGAATTTATTAACACCAGTGGAGTATGATTTTTGCTAAGTAGCCCATTGTCTCCTTAAATGGTATGATTTCCTTCTTTCTAGTAGAACAGAAGCCATCAAAGCATTCTTCACTGTGAGTCAGAAGTCAGCTTGAGCCTCTAACTGGAAAAGATGAGTGCTGGAAACAACTAATTCTAAGTTCACTACAACATTTCCATTCAAAAACTGACACGTGAGTTTAACCAAAACGGCTTCTGCTTCCCAGTAAGAGAAAAACAAAATATATCAAAATACATATCACATCAAGTTCTTCTTATTTATTTATTTTTTAAAAAAAGTGAAATCAAAAGGCATACCTACATTACATCTGTCTGGCTGATTTTAAATCTCTGAAGACTCATGGCTTTCTGAGCTGAGTTGGCTAATGTCAAAATAAATTTTAAGCCAGAAAAAAAGTTTTAAATTAGTCATGTTGTTTTCAGGATTCACATTCAAAGTCCCAGATAATGTAGGTGTGTCTTTACACAGTTCAGTTTCTACACTGTTTTTTTTTCCCCCTAAGTCCTGCAGCTAATAAATTTTTTGGTTAAAAAAAAAAAAAACTCAGTTACATGTTGAAATTTCTAACTTTGGTTACTTTAAAAGGCATGAAATTCAAAAAGTCAATAAAATTATACCCACTGATATGTCTTCACTCTTAACTCTGTCAATATTGGACTCAATTATGGTTGTGATTCATTAGCTGTATAACTTGAGCAAGTAACATAATCTCCAAAAGCCTTGGTTTTCTTGTCTGTAAAATGGGCATAAAATTGTACTTGTCTCATAGGACTGTGAATTGAAGCATGAATCAAGCACTTAGAACAGTGCCTGACATGTTAACAGGAGCTAAGTAAATACTGATTAACATTATAATCATTACTGTTACTTGCCAAAGAATTTTGCAGTTTTTGTGCTCTAAAGATCAAATTCATTCTGCAGAGACAATTTTTCTCAAGCATGCCATCTGCTCTAGGTGTTTACTCACCAGAGTTTATTCTGAGCAATCAAAATATTTACAAAGTAGTTGAACAGGATTGGGAAATCAGTCTACACCTACAGAATAGAATGAACTGATGGAGCAAAGCAAACTTCTCACCCACCTCCTTTATCTCTAAGCCAAGTCAGCCAAGTGCAGCAACTTGAAAATTATGTCAAATCCACATGGGTCTTGTGTTTAGTAATAGTCAAATCACCCACTCAGTTGGTGATTATCTGTTGTTCAATAAAAAGTGTCTTTCTATATACACACATATGTAACATGTATGTATATCAAGTAATAAAATAAAAGTTGCTAAAATATTCACCCTTTATGTCACTGACAGCTATGTGACCATAATAAAATTTTAAAAGCTACATAATGCTGAAAGTTACTGGAACTGAATTTTTTCAAAGGCGTGTGTCAAACAGGAATGAGAAGACAGCAAAGGCAAGAAAGGTATTTGTGAGACAGACCTTGTCATGTAACACATTTAATAATTAAACTCACTGCTGGAGAATCAGTTCTAACTCTACTCTGCAGTCCAAGAACCTAAATACAGCCCAAGGGTTAGAAAATGTTTTCAACTGGATGATAGGACTCCCTTCATCTTCCCTGAGGGTCTATAAAGATGAACCCTACTGTCTTCTACTTTGAAGATTATTTATACCCCCTCCCCAGCCCTATACTCTTCCTAAAATAAACCAAGAAAAGAGTAAGTCCCCTTAATTAAAAAAAATAAAAATAAAACTTAATCTCATGTTCTGAATGTTTCTTTTAAAATCCCGAACTGTTGCTATGTTGCTTAACTTTTCTTCACATCACTTGTATTGGAGTGAGCCTAACACATGATACTTACAATATAAAAACATTTAAAATACCAGATTTTAATAACCCTTAGATGGCTCTATGCAGAGCACATGTTCTATTATGCTTTCCAGATGTCAGCTGTATGCAGAATTAATTAACGACAGTGCTTGCATATCATCTTAGGACATGTTAGTATGTAGTCGAAACTGCGTTAGAAGAAAAGGGAGAATGAAGAAAAGCCAACACACTTAACTGCGAAGAGAACTGCCAACAGAGATTAAGTTCATATATGTTATGCCAACCACAGGCAGCAATAAAAAACAACTGAAACCAAACTAAGACGCACTTGTTTGGTGCATTGCAATGCCAAGAAGAATTACAGAATATCAACTTTGTTCACGGATTTCCATACTGCATGTCTTTGATGAGATTTCAACACTAGTTATTCCAGAAATCTTCAGACAAACTGTCACGGATTGAACGGTGTCCTCCCAAAATATCTGTCAGCTTGGCTAAGTCATGATTCCCAGTACTGGGTGATCACCCACCATTGTGTCAACTGATGTCATTTTCCAGTGTGTTGCACATTCTCTATGATCTTACAGAGAGTGAGTCAGCAGCAGCCATGCAGATGCCATCTACAGCATACATCTCAATTTAGGCCAATCTCTTTTGACATATAAAAGAGAAACAAGCAGAGAGCCAGGGAGACCTCATACCACTAAGACTGCATCACCAGGAGCAGAGCTCACTATTCGGACCCAGGGTTCTTGCACAGAGAAGCTCCTAGAGGAGGGGAAGATTGATGACAAGGACCTTCCCCCTAAAGTTAACAGAGAGAGAGAAAGCCTTCCCCTGGAGCTGCTGCCCTGAACTTGGATTTGCAGGCCACTAGACTGTGAAAGAATTAACTTCTCTTTGTTAAAGCCATTCACTTGTGGTATTTCTGTTACAGCAGCACTAGATAACCAAGATCATACCCATCTACACTTTAGCAACAAAGTAACCTGATAAAACTCAGTCTGAATGGTCTTTCTCCAAACTGTTAGACAATTTTTACTTTTTAAACAACACTAAATTTATGTTCATTTTACTTTTTCAGTATATCTCATACTAATCAGTCCCTCACTGAGCTCTGCCTTCACCTTGTGCATGCTCCACAAATTCTCTCTCTCATACTCAGCTCTATTCAATAAGCACTGAGCAGTCATTATGTCTAAAGGCCTGTGCCGACGGGAAAAAAATGAACCAGTCAGTGTTCTGGGCTCCAAGAAGCAGTCTGCATTCAGAGACTATCAAAGCTTCAGCATCAAAAAGTCCCATCTTAGCGACAGACTAGTTGTATAATCTAAGCCAGCTCTAGGCTGAGCTCATCATCCTGAGCTTACTGTGGTGATCACAGCCCCACCACACTCAGCCTCCAGTAGCGTGTTACGCAGACAGTAGGCACAGATAAGTTAATAACGCAGAAATAAAAATACCTCCTCCAGATCAACCAAATGGATATGAATCATTCATTGTTTGCACAGTGCTATCTCCTTAAAACAAAACTGGGATCATGAGAAATGGAAAATCAAATATGCATAATGACTCATTTCTTAGGAATAGCTAGATATGATAAGAAGGAAAAGCCCACTCATTTTCACTTTAAAGCACAAGTTCAAAAGATTTTCATTTTGTTTTTCTTTATTTAGTCAATTGCAAATGTACCTGTCCTCACAAAAATTGAAAAGAGTTGAAACCCTTCACCTTGGCTTATTCAATTAATATTGGACCATATCAATTTTCTAGTATTTGAACATATTTTTACCTACAAAATTATTTTATATACTTCAGCATATAAAATTCTGTCTTGTAATTTGAGCATACCATTTCATAAAATCAGTAATTCACGGTGTTTTACATGTAATTCAGGGTAATGTGACTATTCATACAACTTGTATGATGACTTTGAAATAAAATTTTATATTAAAACAAATAGCAAAGAGGAAAAAGATGAAAAATAGTACATAAGAGGTTGTAATTTTTCCCCAGTGAACATGAACTCAAGTGATGCATTACCTTTTCTGAAATACTAGAAATGCTGGTGGCATCGTGGTTAAGTACTGCATCTGCTAACCAAAAGGTCAGCACTTCAAATCCACCAGAACTCCTTAGAAACTGTATGGAGCAGTTCTGCTCTGTCCTATAGGATAGCTATGAGTCAGAATCAATCTGACAGGAGTGGATTTGGTATCTACAATATAAGGGGATGTTACTAAAGAATCGTTTTCTAACAGTTGATTTTTGGAATACTTTCCTTTTGCCCTCACGCAAGGGTGGCTAGCAGATATGAGAGATAATGTAGCGTACTAAATGCTGACTTCTTAAGGCTTAGGGAAGAAATTTTAACTGAGTCCACAGATATAGTCCGTCTTCACTCAATTACTAATTAAAAGCAACTATACAAAAACATTGAAAGAAACAGCCACTTGAAGTTAGCCAAAGACAGTGGGAAAAAAAATGAACTTGCCTCTTAAGTTCACAAGACATGGTCCTCCAATGTGTCCCCAAAATACATTTATCTACCCTCCTGTACTTGCTACTTGAAGATAAACATACAAATCGACGACTAATCAGTCAAGAACATTTAAATCTTTCTCCAGAGAAGAAGAAGGGGAAAAGAGCAATTTTAGCTGGCAAAAATATAGAGATCATTATGTTACTGAATTAGGTTTTTTAAACTGTTTCACTTGAAAATGCAGTGGCCCTGGTTGTCCAATAGGTACAGTTGAGAGAGCACCCCTGCGTTCAAGGACCTCCCCTTTACAAGAACAAAATCAAGTGTTTGTATTAGTGCATCTTAGGTGCTCCCTGCTTGGCAAAGCACTATGCAAAAATTGATAATTGTTATTCTACAAACCCATTGCCTTTATTTTGATTCACAGAGACCCTCCAGGACACAGTAGAACTGTCCCATAGGGTTTCCAAAGTTGTAATCTTTACAGACACAGACTATCCATCTTTCTCCTGATGAACTGCTGGTGGATTTGAACTGCTTCTCTTTGAATTGGAAGCCAAGTGCTTAACCACTGTACCACCAGGGCTCACTCATTACCACATACTCCTCAATTATAGTAAAGAACTTACTCCATCCAAAATCCCCTACAGCGACACATCTGGCTTTCCTGTAAGCACCATCAGTAGTCTGCAACTGTCATAACATCTTTTGGGATCAGCAAAATAATACCAGAGGGTTTATTTTAACCTCATTCTATTCCTAATCCTGTCAGCTAATCCTGCAGCTGTCAGCATTAACCTGGTCCTCTCTTGCTCATTTGTTTACTTAATTACCTTTGCCTCTCTCTTCCTCCTGAAATGTAAACTCAATGAAGGACCTTGTCTGGCTCCCTCTGAGCTCTGTCTTGGTGACTAAACAACCCAAGTGCCCGTATGTAAAAACACACAAGAAGACACATAGGACATATTGTTGAATTCATTAAGTAGTCAAAATTGCACTGCTAACAATATAGTGCTAACACTGACACTCCCTACATGAAAACACTCAAACAAGGATGATTTCTTGTTTGGACTTATTTGTCCTTTGCCAACAGTCAACACTGTTTCCTCAGACTTCATGAACTTCACAGCTAGTTGCCTCATGTTTACAGTAGGTTTGTGAGTAGTAAGTAACATTCTTCAAACAAAGTGAATTTCTTCCATAAAGCATTTTTAAATGAAAGAAAACATGTGTGACTGGCAAAATACATCCTTTGGTACTTAGTCGTTTCTGCAGCTCCTGGCTGTGTTCTGACTGATGACATGAACTTCCCCATGGTTTACTTCCATTTGATGCAACTGGTTTGATTTCTGTATGTATGTATGTATGTATGTTGTTGCTTTTGATAGGTGCCGTCAAGTTGATTCCAACTCATAGCAACCTTACACACAACGAAACAAAATACTGCCATGTGTGCCATGCCACAATCGAGCAATTGTTTTTCACGCTTAAACCCATTGTTGTTGTTGCAGACACTTTCAATCTACCTTCTTGAGAGTCTTCCTCTTTTTCACTGACCCTCTGCTTTACCAAGCATGATGTCCTTCTGCAGGGACTGATCCCTCCTGACAACATGTTCAAAGCATGTCAGATGCAGTCCTGCCATCTAATTCCAAGGAGCACTCTGACTGTATTTCTTCCAGAACAGACCTATTTGTTCTTTTGACAGTGCATGGTATATTGAATATTCTCCAGCAGCACAATTCAAAGGCACCAATTCTTCTTCTGTCTTCCTTATTCATTGTCCAGTTTTCACATGCATACGATGTGAATGAAAATATCACAGCTTGGCTCAGGCGCACCTTAGTCTGCAAGGTGACATCTTTACTTTTCAGTACTTAAAAGAGGTCTTTTGCAGCAGATTTTCCCAACGCAATGCACCATTTGATTTCTTGACTGCTGCTTCCATAGGCATTGACTGTGGAACCAAGTAAAACGAAATCCTTGACAACCTCAATCCTTTCTTCATTTATCACAATGTTGCTTACTGGTCCAGTTGTAAGGATTTTTGTCTTCTTGATGTTGAGGTGTAATCCATACTGAAGTCTATGGTCTTCTTTGATCTTCACCAGTAAGTGTTTCAAATCCTCTTCACTTCCAACAAGCAAAGTTGTGTCATCTGCTTAATGCAGGCTGCTAGTGAGTTTTCCTCCAAGCTTCATTCTTCTTCACACAGTCCAGCTTCTCAGATTATTTGCTCAGCATTCAGACAGAACAGGTATGGTGAAAGTATACAGTCCTGAAGCACACCTTTCCTGACTTTAAATCATGCAGTGTCCCTGGTTCCGTTCACATGGCTGCTTCCCACTCCACATTCAGATTCCTCATGAGCATCATTAATTAATTGTTCAGGAATTCCCATTCTTCACAGTGTTGGCTATCATTTGTTATGATCCACACAGTCAAACATCTCTGTGTAGTCGATGAAACCCAGATCAACATCTTTCTGCTATTTGCTTTCAGCCAAGATCCATCTGACATCAGCAGTGATATTCCTGTTTCCACATCCTCCTCTGAATCTGGCTTTAATTTTTGGCAGTACCCTGTCGATACACTGTTGTAGTCTCTTTGAAATGATCCTTAGCAAAATGTTACTTGTATGTGATATTAATTATATTGTTCAATAATTTCCACATTCAGTTGGATCACCTTTAGGGGAATAAGCATAAACATGGATCTTTTCCAGCTAGTTGGCCAGGTAGCTATCCTCCAAATTTCTTGGCATAGACACATGAGCACTTCTAGCACTGCATCTATTTTATTGAAACATCTCAACTGATATTCCATCGATTCCTGGAGGCTTGTTTTTCACCAGTGCATTCAACGTAGCTTCGACTTCATCCCTCAGTACCATCAGTTCCTGATTACATGCTATCTCCTGAAATGGCTGGGCGCTAACCAGTTCTTTCTGCTAGAATGACTCTACATATTCCTTCCATGTGTATAATCCCTGCTTAGGATGCTTAAAAAAACAATAATTACAATGAGTAAGTCATCATTCTTCACAAAATTCTATCATGCAATCTCCAGCATCATTTCTACTATTAAGGCTGTATTTTCCAACTACCAATCACTCTTCTTTGTTTCCAACTTTCACATTTTAGTCACCAGTAATTATCAACGTATCCATGCACACAAAGTATCATGTATACAATGTATATACATGTATACAATATATACATGTTTAATTTCATACTGTAGTAGTTGGCACAAGTCTTTACTTCACCTTGGTACTAGTCACTGGTGTGTAAATTTAAATAACAGTCCTATTAACTTGTCTTCCTTTTGGCATATAGGTATTATCCCACCACTGGTAATGTCGCATTTCAGGCTAAATTTTGAAATTTTCTTTTTGAAGATGACTCTGACACCATTCCTCTTCAATCTGTCATTCCTGGCAGACAATAACATTGTCCAGTTAAAATAGTCAATACCTGTCCACTTCTGCCCACTAATGTCTAGAATGTCCATGTTTATGTGTTTCATTTCATTTTTAGTAACTTTCAGTTTCCCTGATTCATACTTTGTACATTCCACATTCCAATTATTAACAGACATTTGCAGCTGTTTTTTCTCATTTTAAGTTGGGCCACAATCAGCAAATGAAGATCTTAAAAGCTTGACATCATCTGCATCATCAAGGTCAACTCTACTTAGAGGATGCAGCTCTTTCCCAGTTGTATTCATAAGGTTTCACTGACCAATTTTTTCATAAATAAAGAGTAAAGTCTTTTTCCTAGTCTGTCTTAGTTTGGGAGCTCTGCTGAAACCTGTTCACCATAGGTGACTCTGCTAGTATTTGAAATACTAGTGACAAAGCTTCTAGCATCACAATAACAGGCAAGCCAGCACAGAGTGACAAACTGACAGAGGAGTGGTGGGTGTCTTTTGTCAGCACTGTTCAAGCTGCAAGCTCAACCTGAAGCTGAAGAATATCTAAACAAGCCCAAGAGACTAAAATCCAAACTTGAGCACATTGCATGTGAACTTAGAGACCATCTCAAGAATACAGGTCATGCATTGAACATTAATAACTGAAAACTGAAAAACAGACAAGTTGTAAGATATGACATCAAGGATATCATATATTAGGAAAGCAAAATGTTATTAAAAAGATAGGAAAGAAACAGAAGACCAAAACAGATGCCAGAAGAGACTTTAATACTTACTCTTGAATGTAGAGCAGCCAAAATAAACGGCAGAGATGATGGAGTGAAAGAGCTGCACAGAAGCATTTGAAGGGCAGCATGAGAAGACAAAGTAGTATAATGAAATGTGTAAAAATCAGGAGTTAGAAAACCAAAAGGGAAGAACATGCTCAGTATTTCTCAAGTGGAAAGAAATAAAGGAAAAATTCAAGCTCCAAGCTACAGCACTGAAGGATTTTATGGGCAAAATATTTAGTGACACAGGAAGCACCAAAAGAAGATGGAAATAATACACAGAATCACTGTACCAGCAAACTGGTTGATGTTTAATTATTTCAGGAAGTAGCATATGCAAGAACTGATGGTATTGAAGGAAGAAGTCCAACATTCACCAAAGGCATTGACAAAAAACAAGTCTCCAGGAGCTGATGGAATACTCGCTGAGAATACTCAACAAATGGACACAACATTGGAGGTACTCACCTATCTGTGCCAAAAAATTTGGAAGACAAGGACTGGACCAACTGACTGTAAAAAATCCCTATTATTCTTTCTGCAAAGAAAGACGATCCAACAGAATGCAGAAATTATCAAACAATATAATTAGTATTATGCTCCAATAAAATTTTGCTGAAGGTAATCCAAAAATGGTTGCAGTTATACATCAACAGGAACTGCCAGAAATTCAAGTTGTATTCAGAAGAGGACACGAAATGAGGGGTATCACTGCTGATGTTACATGGATTTGGTATACAAGCAGAAATACCAGAAAGAGGGTTACCTGCACATCATCGACAATGCAAGAGCACAGTGTGGATCATATGGGAAACACTGGGAATAACGGTAATCCCAGAACACTTAATTGTGCTTGTGTGGAATCTGTACATAGACCAAGAACCAGTCTTTCAAATAGAACAAAGGGGTACCGCGTGGCTTAAAATCAGGAAAAGTGTGCATCAAGACTGTATCCTTTACCTACACCTACTCAGTCTGTGGAAACTCTACTGGTGTAGTGAGTAAGTGTTAAGTCTGCTTACCAAAAAGTTGGCAGTTTGAATCCACCCGTTGCTCCCTGGAAACTCTATGGAGTAGTTCTACACTGCCTTATAGAGTCACTATGAGTCAGAATAGACTTGATGGCTCTGGGTTTGGTTTTTGTTTTTATTCAATCTGTATGCTGAGCAAATAATCTGAGAAGTTGGACTATATAAAGAAGAATGGGGCACAGGACTGAAGGAAGACTCATTAACAACCTGTGTTATGGAGATGGCACAACCTTGCTTGCTGAAAGTGAAGAGGACTTGAAGCACTTACTGATGAAGATCAAAGACCACAGCCTTCAGTATGAATTGCAAAACTCATCATAACTGGGCCAATAAGCAACATTGTGATAAATGGAGAAAAGATTGAAGTTGTCAAGGATTTCATTTTACTTGAAGCCATAATCAATGCCCAAGTAAGTAGCAGTCAGGAAATCAAAGAATGTACTGCATGGGGCAAACTTGTTGTGAAATGCCCCTTTAAAGTGTCAAAAAGCAAAGATGTCGCTTTGAGTACTAATGTGTGCCTGAGCCAAGCCACGGTATTTTCAACCACTTCATATACATGTAAAAGCTGTACAATGAATAAGACTGAAGAGGAATTGATGCCTTTCAATTAAGGTGTTGGTGAACAATACTGAATATATCACACACAGCCAGAAGAATGAATAAATCTCTCCTGAAAGAAGAACAGTCAGAATGCTCCTTAGCAGTGAGGATTTGCAAGACTCTGTCTGACTTACTTTGAACATGTCATCGGGAGGGACTACTCCCCAGAGAAAGACAGCATACATGGTAAAGTGAGGGTCAGTGAAAGAGAGGAAGACCTTCAATGAGATGGAATGACACAGTGGCTACAGTGACGGGCTCAAGGATAACTATGATTCTGAGGACAGCATATGATCAGTGTTTCATTCTGCTGTGCACAGGTTGCTATGAATTGGAACTGACCCAACTGCACCTTACAACAACTGCAATCCTCCCTAAAACTTGTAGGTGAATGGTACATTTCTACTTCTATAGATTGGAAACAACAGTCACATTGGTTGAGCCTACTAATTAGCTAGGATTTGAACCTATTCTAATTCAATAATGCATTATAATCCTGTTTGCTTTAATTTTCCACATGAGCTGATATGTTCATATTGTATTGATGCTCCAATCTACACAGGAATACACCCTGACAATATTTAAAAAAAAAAAAATTGCTGTTGAGTGGATTACAGCTCATAGTGACCCCATATGACAGAGGAGAACTGCCCCACAGGGTTTTCAAGGCCGTAATCCTGATGGAAGCACACTGTCACATTTTTCTGCCTTAAAATGGGCAAAGTAGGTCTAAGCCAATGAACTTTTGGTTAGCAGCTGAGTGCTTAACCAATGCACCACCAGGACTCCGTTTCCTGGCAACAGGGAGGACTTATTCATGTAAGACGTACAACCAGAATGTTCCTTAGAAGCCAGGATGGTGAGACTTCCACTTGATTCCTTCAGACTTGTCATCAGAAAAGGCCACTCAGTAGAAAAGAATGTCATGGTTGGTAAAAGAGAAGGCCAAGAGAAGTAATGTGAGCTAACACAACAGTCACAACAGTGGACTCAAACATCCAACATCCCAGCAATCATGAAGACGGCTCAGGATCTGCCAATACTCCATTCGATAATCCATAAGGTTCTCATGATTCAGAGCAGACTCCACCGCACCTAACAACAAACGTATGCAAAGATCTACTCACAAGGAGGAAGCAAAGTACAGTGGTCAAGAGCACAGACTTGGGTATAGTAGACTGCCTACACCTGGGCTTTGTTACAGACACACTGACCTCAGGCTTCATGTCTCTATGCCTCAGTTTTCTCATCTGTAATATAAGGATAACAAACAATAAATGTCAACGGCTGTTAGTAACACATCATTGTACTTGCTAGTAACACATCGTGCTAGTTCTTCATTTTGGTAGAAGGTATAAAAACATGTCACTAAGTCTTTCATCTCAAGTAAGATATCAACTTTTGAAGAACTTCCTTTCCTGTATATGAAAATGATTTCAAATTTAGAAGTAAAATCTATATTGAAATAGAGCAAGCCTCAGGACAATTCATATATATCTGTATAAAAGGGAAACACCAAAAAAAATTACTATAAATTTTTCCTAAAGATTTTCATGACCTCAAACTTTTCTTTTCCTATTCTGTAAGTTACTGTAGATCACAGAGACATATAGAGACATCTAATCAATATACTGAAACTCATCTATATCTAGATTAAATCTAGGTAAACTCTAGACTTTATCATACGAGACATTTTATAATATCTCTAAGATACATTCTGAAAATGATGCAATTCACTCATTTAAAGTATACATTCAATGGTTTTTAGTATATTCACAAAGTTGTACAACCATCAAGACAGTCTGAAAACATGTTCATCATCCCCAAAAGAAATCTCATGCCTGTTAGCAGTCACTCCCCAGTCACTTTCTCCACCCCCTCCAGCCCTAGGCCCTAAGCAATATAATTTCTTTGTGAAGCTTTTTTAAAAGAAAAACTCAATTGAATCAATTGATGAATTAAAATTACATACACTAGAATATTCAAAAATTTCAATCAGTTTTGGAAAAACAAGTGTTCAAGATCCATAAGAAATGTTATTCATCAACACACATATGTGTCATCTACTGCAGTGCTGAGAACATGGAAGAGAATAAGATGTTGTCTATTCATAATTAACTTGAGAAAACTGAACAGAGAAGTGAAGTGTCAAGCGAGAAGTATGGCGTCTGAGCCTCAGCGGAGGCCATGGATGACCATGGTCATCCAGTGACCAAGGCAAGTAAGGAGAAGAAATTAAGACCAGGCTGTAAGGTCTGGGGAAGCCCTAGTCATGCAATGGTTAAGCACTAGGCTGCTAACTGAAAGTTAGTAGTTCAAAGCCACCCAGCTACTCTGCAGGAGAAAGATCTGGCAATCCGCTTCTATGAAGATTACAGCCAAGAAAACCCCATATGCCAGTTCTACTCTATCAAGTGGGGTCACTAGGAGTTGGAATGATCTCAAGAGCACCCCACAACAACAGTAAAGGTCAGCCAGCCTATGAGTAAAGGTCAAGCAAGACTAATATCATCAAACGTGGAAGATAGGAATTTTAATTTTTAACTACAGGTAAAGTTTATACTCTACTTACAATAAAAAGATTCCAAAAAGGAACCACCCCAAACACTGAATTATCAATACCACCTTCATTTGACGCTCTTGGTTCTCATACTAGACTAGTTGACCATGTCCCGAGGGCAGACTGGATATTCATCAGGAATGACTCAAGGCTGCTACAGTGCAAACATGCCTATTTCTGTACAAGTTTCCTCTGAAAGTACCAGAAATTCTCCCCAAAAGGGCATTTCCATCCCACTGTTTCTCAGGGGGATTTGGTAGTTTGAGTAACTGTGAAATTAAAACCAAGCATTTGACTTTTCTAATGTGACTCTAAACATAAGAAAGTTTACTTATCTTTTCTTCTCTAGTAACTCCTTCTAGTTAAGCTCCTTCACACCCTAGATAAATTGCTTATTCAATGTTTCTAAGTTATATTTAGACGTTTCACAGCTATGGAGGCAATTTATATTCTCTATTTTATAGTGAATCTTTTGAAAACCAATTTAGGCCACATTAAATGAAAGATGATGAAGCTGACAATACTCACAGATTTTAGATTCTAAATAATCTAAAGGGAAATCCACACTTGTAATGAGAAAACTGTTGCAATTTTAAAAAGAGTTCAGAACCCAGAAATGATACAATAAACGCACAAGACGGCACAGCAGTACAGAAGTTTCCTTAAATCCTACCTAAGGAGCCCAGATAATCTCACTTGTATTGGCCACTCCTTTACTGCCCTCTGGTGGCTAATATTCAGAATGCAGATTAGAGAAGAATACTTCAGTTTTACGACTTCACCAAAATATTTGCGGTGAGATGGGCCTCAGGTTTTATCAAGGTTTTGTTTGATCTTTATTTCCTATATCTCTATGTTCAACCCAAAATTATTTATTTTATTTACCTTTAATCTTTTCGGATAGCCCACTCATTTCTATCTCGTCAATTCCCACTCATAGTGACCCTATAGGACAGAGATAGAACTGCTCCACAGAGTTTCCAAGGAGCGCCTGGTGGGGGTTTCTACTGAAGACTTTTAGGTTAGCAGTCATAGCACTTACCCACCATGCCCACCAAGGTTTCCAGCTTTTCTGACAGAGAAAAAAGAAAAGAAAGAAAAACTTATTGTCATCAAGTTGATTATGACTCCTGATGACTCTATAAGACAGAGCAGAACTGCACTACAGAGTTTCCAAGAATTGCTGGCTTTCACCTGCTTGCTTGTTGGTTAGCTGCCATAGCTCTCAATCACTGAGCCAAGGCTTTTCTGATGCAGACCTTGACTTTTAACTCCTGCAACCTGGGTGGCACAAGTGGTTTGCTATGGGTTGCTAATAAAGATGAGCAGCTTGAACCTATCCAGCAACTTTGTGAAGAAAGGCCAGGTAAACTGCTTCCTTAAAGATGACCTCCAAGAAAATGACAGCACGCAGTAGAAGGGAGGTTTTCTCAATATAACCCAACATTTTAAAGGACAGAGTAACAGGGACAGGGGTCTGAGGACCATGGTTTCAGGGGACATTGAAGTCAATTGGCATAATTATTTCTCTTCTAAAAAGTTGTTCTGCATCTCATATTGGTGAGTAGTGCCTGAGGTCTTAAAAGCCAGCAAGCTGGCATCTAGGAAATATCAATCATCCCCAGCTGTCTGGAGAAGATGAAAATAACATCAAACACATAAAGGAAATATGAGCCCAGGAGACAGAAGGGTCCCTATGACTGGGAGACTACATCAGCATGAGACCAGAAGAGCTAGATGGTACCCAGACTTGACTATCTGACATCCTGGCGGGTCACCTGAGAATATGGTCCCTGGACTTGCTGTAGCCCAGAGCTGAAACCAGCACTGCAGCCAACTCTTTAGACAAAGATTGGACAGGACTGTGGGACACATAGAGTGATACAGGTAGTATGTGTACTTCTTGGCTTAATATCTATATGAGGCTGTCCAACTGGTTCCTTTTTAGAGAGAAGAGAGGAGGGTGTAGAGGAGGGAAGAAGTGTTGGTTGAGTAGATACTGGAAGTACAGGGTGGAAAGGAGGAGTGTGCTGTCACAGGGTAACGAAAGCAGATAGAGTTGCAGAGATGCAGGTGTTTGGTGGTTTTACACGGCAGATTGACTTGGATTATAAACTTTCACTTAATCACAATAAAAATCAAATTAAAAAAAAGATTACACCCCAGAAAACCCTATGGAGCATGGGGTTGCCACGAATTGGGGACCAACTGAAGAGCTAACAACGATCATTTGTTTTAGGGGTTTCAATAAACAAAACCACCGGAAAAGAAGAATTCCATGTGCTGTATCTTCAGTGACAGGGCTTTCTGTTCTTGCAATTTAGAGAAAGATTGTTTGCGAATGCAGGCACTGCCAAGGGATTTTGCAAGTTGTTTTGCAAGGTTTTCAAGAATATCAGCGAGATGATCACTGCTCCCAAAAACTTGGAGTACGGATTTGAAAGTTGGAGTTAGATAGTTAATATGGGTTCAGCTTTTAAACATCTTAAATAGAAAACTATATTACAATTTTTTTAATTAATAATCCTGTATTTAGCGTCTACTAACAAGTATAGATAAACTGAGACATTAACTGATTAAGTAGCATGCAAAGCATTTGCTATAAAATTCTGATCCATAGGCTCTACGGCAGCACCGGCAGCAGTGAAATTAAAACTTCATAAAACAAAATCAAAAACCACTGCTGTGAAGTTAGTTCGACTCAAACCAATGTTCCAGGACAGAGTAGAACTGCCCTGCAGGGTTTCCAAGGACTAGTTTCTAGATTCCAATTGTCTGCCTTTTGGTTCACAATCGAGCTCTTAACTACCGTCCTTGCTGCATCAAAAATAACTCATCCTCCTTTATTTGCAAAATCAGGGAACATAGGCTGCAAGGAGAAAGATGTGAAGTTCCAAAACTGGAAGATTTAGCCAAAGGTCATCATCTCTCTGGGGCTTTATAATTCAACGTTTCACTTATTTCTGCTACCACCTGCTGGTGCACAGGGACTCCCAATGCAAGGAGCCAGTGATGGAGAGAAAGCCGTACTTTAATTTACATAGCAGTCTGCACAGATCTGGAAGGCTCAAGGATAAGCCCCTTCAGGGAGCTGCAGCCATAAGAGGTTAGCAACTGAACACTAACTGTGCTCTGAAATGTGTATTTAATTGTCCTGTGCTGGGAGAAGAGGCCTGGAAGGAGAGTGAAGAGATGAGAGGAACGGACACAGTGCAAACCAGAGGTCAGTGGGCTAGGACGGGGGTATGCTAACAGCAGAGAGGTTTCATAAACGCCTGTGGATGCACTGCTTCAAGATTAGAAAGGTGGGCTTCTAGGTTCCTGGAGTTACGCATGCAGGGACAGACGGTAAAGAAATCCCAGAGTAGATCTAAACAACTGAACACATGTTCCCCTGCAAGCGTGCTCACCCCCGGGCCATTTGACTATTTATCTAAACAGTGTCACCAGTAGTTGAAACTAAAATCTTGATTTTTTTAAAGCCAGACAACAATAAGCCAAAACCAAATTTACTGCCATCGAGTCGATTCCAAATCACAGTGAACCTGCAGGACAGAGAATGGCCCCATAGGGTTTCCAAGGTTGTAAATCTTTACAAAAGTAGACTGCCACATCCCTCTCCTGTGCAGCGGCTGGTGAGCTCAAACAGCCAGCATTCAGTTAGCAGACAAGCACTTAAGGCACTGCGCCTTGGCATAGGAGTAGGCAGAATAAAATCAATCACTCTTGGGATAACAGTAGCCAGTATAAAATCACTCTTGGGATAAAGAGTAGGCAGTATAAAATCACCCTTAATTACCAGCCATAAAGGCCAGCAGCAACCAAATTAATACTTTCTGTAATCTGAAACTTAAGCAAACTCCATACATGCCACACACACTGGCCTTGATGGCTACGGTGGCATCAGCTGCTAACCAAAAGGTTGGTGTTTGGAACCCACCAGTGTCTCTGCACGAGAAACAACCTGGCGGTCTGCATCCATACAGGTTACAGCCTGGGAAACCCTACGGGGCAGTTCTACTCTGTTAGACAGGGTCGCTATCAATAGGAAACAACCAGATCACACACACAACAACAACAACATAATCTGAAACTTAAACTCCATGCTATACACAGTAGTCTTGACGGCAAAAGACTCACTATGAGTAGGAATTGACTGGATCACACACACAATAATAACCACAACAACAGAATTTAAAATTTGAACAAATTCCATGCTACACACAATAACCTTGATGCAAAAAGGCTGTCTTGATGTCAAATCTATATATATTCTGGGATTAATACACTGAGAGGTTTTCATCCAAAATCAAAGCAAAGAAGTAAAGAGACCTAAACATAAAGATGTTGTATTGATCCTTGACCATTTATGGAATCAAAACACAGGCTATAAAAAGATTTCTTATGATCCTGTATTCTGCAACGGCTGAAATACATAGTGACAGGCTGGCATCGTGGAAGGCCAGCTGCTCATGTGCTTGTCATCAGTCACTCTTCAGAGTCCAGCTCCACAAAAGGAATCAGTGGCTACTTGAAACATCGCTACTCACAGTTTTAGGAAGAATCAACTGTCTCAACATCACAGTTTAAGAGAGGTCTGAGGTCATGATGACATCACCTTAGATGCAGAGTTCACAGCAAAGTCATTCAACACTGACACAAGAGTGAATCAAATGTGGCATTTACAGAATATAGCCAGTGGACTATGCATTAGTCAACGTTTTTGTCCACAAATGACAATCAACTTGAACTAGCTAAGACAGATTTCAATTGAAATCCAGACAGTCAGGCTTCAGGGATGTCAGGATCTGATCAACCTTCAGCAATAGATGGAAAAAGGGCTAGAGTTCCCCCAGTGTTCTTTTCTTTTATCAGCTCTGCTTTATCATGTATCAATGCAGAAAGTCTTCCTTCACAAGGAGACACTGTACTCTCTAATCACTTCCCACTTTCCCACTACTCTTGCTGTTGACAAGAAGGATGCTTACCACTTCAAGTTCCAAGTAAACAATATGGATAGGCCTGGCTTGAGTCAGTGACCCATACTTGGACCAGTAAACTGAGGCCAGAGGTAACAACCAGGAAAAACAACTCACTGCTGTCGAGTCAATGCCAACTCATGGCAACTGTACAGGACAGAGTAGAATTGCCCTATAGAATTTTCAAGGAGTGCCTGGTAGATTTGAGATACCAACCTTTTGGTTAGGAGCCATACCATTTAACCACTACACCACCAGGAGTTCTAAGGTAACATAAAGCTCAGAGCAACAACTCTGGATCCTGACTGCTGGAGTGTGACTCTGATACTGACTAGCTCTGTGACACTGAATAATCTGCTCAAATTCACTGTTATCAGTTTCCTCGTCCGTCAACTAAAAACTAGGCCAGTTGCCATCAAGTTGATTCTGACTCATGGAGACCCCATGCCATCAAAGTAGAGCTATACTCCACTGGGTTTTCAACTGCTGATTTCTTGAAAGTACATCGCCAGGCCTTTCTTCCCAGGTGCCTCTCAGTGCACTCAAAACATCAGCCTTTTGGTGAGTAGCCTGCCTGTTAATCACATGCACTACCCAGGAACTGTTCACAAGGAGATACTAAATACTCACCTCAGATATTTACTGTGGGAGTTAAAAGTGGCACTGTGTAGAGTGCTTATTTAATACCATATTTGTCACAGACTAAACACAATTTAAGTGGTTGTTAACTCCACCAGAATAGAGGTTCTCAGCCTTGGTCATGTATTGCAATCATTTAGGAAATCTTAATACCTGGTCTCATCCCCAGATACCCCTTTCAATTGGCCTTGAGGTACAGCCCTAGTATCCAAATTTTTAATGTGCTTCTCTCAGCAAATTCTAATATGCTTCCAGGGTTGACAATGACTGTACTAAATTATAAGCCCTATGAGTGTAGGATTTTCTTTATATTCACTATTTAATTCTCAGTGCCTGAAACTGTGCCTGGCACACAAAAGGTGCTCAAAACATATATAAATATTTGTCTAATGAGACAATGAAACAGTTATACAAGCTACTATAGCTAGTTGAACTCGGGCAGGGATGTGTGCACATGTGTGTATGTGTGTACATACATATGTACACACATATTCATGAGCAGGCCAGCCTATAACATCTGTGGGGCAGGGTAAAAGAACAAACGTAGTCCTGCAGACCATATGTCTAAATACTTATGACAAATCAAGCCAATAAATGCCTAAATAAAATCTGCTTCATCCTCCTACTGCAAAAAATAAATCTCCATAATGACTAGAAAAGTTCAGATATAAATTTGGAATTTTAGGATTCCATCTGAGTTCCCTTCAGAGTGGGGCAGCCTTGGAAGATCCAGTTGCTGGCTCCCGGCTTCAGGTCAAACCAGGCTCTTTCTTTCTTGACCCTACCTTCATTTCTCGCTGCAGGGGCCAAAAGCATCTGCAGCTGGTTCTCATATCCAACCTCTGTCCACACCTCCTACCAGCACTTGTCAAGCCTGGGGTATACACACCCTCACCACGTCCAGCCTTCAGGCAGACAAGCCCAAGGAAGAGAAAATGAGCTCCGATCTATTTGAGCCAGGAAAGCAAGGGTCTCTCTTACTTGAAAGTGGGTGTATTCACTTGGCCTAACAGGTTCCTAAGCCTATGGGGAGAAGCAGGGTTGGATGAGGGCCAGGGCTGCACTCTTGAAAGCACAAGCTCCTGGGTAGGGTTGCCCTTATGTCACCAGAGGTACAGTGTGCATTGGTGTGTGTCTGTGTACATGTGTCTTCACATGGGTGGGTGCACTCACTACAGTTAGGAAGAACACTGGATGCATTACAGGTTGTCATAGTCTAGTAAGAAATTTAAAGATCAGCTTGTAATGTCAGTGCTGATTAAGTCATGCAAGCATATACCTCTTGCCTAACATCATCAAAATGTACACAGACTTCAGTTCCTGGTTGGGGTATACCATTAAGCACTCCACTATAAATGGAAGAATTGACAGTTTGAATCTAACTGAGGCTGTTTTAGAAGAAAGGTTTGATGATCTGCTTCTGACAGGTCACGGTCCTACAGACCTTATGGAGAGCAGTTTTATTCTGTAAGACACAAGGTTGCCATAAATCAGAGTCAACAACTGCTCTGGTATTTCTGGTGCACAATTGTCTCAGGCATCTAGTGCTGCTTTAACAGACATACTATTAAGTAGGTGGCTTCAAAAGAGAAATTTTAATTTGTCACAGCCCAGTACACTAACAGTCCAAATTCAGGGTATCAGCTCCAAGGAAAGACTTTTTCTGGTGGCTCTAGAGGATGGCCCTTGTCATCAATCTTCCCCTGAACCAGGAGCTTCTGAGGCACAGGGACTCCAGATCCTTTCCAAAGGACACACTCAGTTTCTGGCACTGCTTTCTTAGTGGTGTGAGGTCCCCAAATATCTCTGATAGCTTCTCTCCTTTATATCTCAAGAGATTGCCTCAAGGCACAACAAGGTTTTAAACACCGAGTCCTGCCCCACTGACACAACTGCTGCTCATCTTTCCTGATTGACATCACAGAGGCAGGGTCTACAGCACATAGCAACATCATGCAATACCAGGAATAATGGCCTACCCAAACAGCTACACCTGTTTAAACTTAATGTCCCCCCCCCCCACCGCCTGCATGCAGAAAAAGAAAAATGCTACTCAATATAAGTTAAACATAATAAAGTCTAAAATCCTTAGTCAAGAATTCAAATCTTTCCAAGAGATGATTACCTTTTGCTTATCCAGCCTTAGTCCCTCTCTGCTCCTTGCCACTCCTGTCAGGCTGGGACAATCTGGTTCCCTATACAGCCACACTTTGTTCTTTCCCTTGTTTCTGCTAACTTATCCAGCATTTACTGGAGACATGAATGTCCCAGAAATCACATGGGGAAGAAGAGGAAGGAACTTCTCTACATACCTTGGGATATTAAAATGTCCCAAAATTCTCCATATTAATTACTGGCATTAAGAGAACCATACTCTGATGAATTCAGTGAGAAACCAATCAAAGTAAAGGCTTCTGTGTGAGGAAAGAGAGTAGGGAGAACGTTATTACCTGAAAAAGGGACAAGAGAATATTAAATGCTGTTACCAGGACAAATATGATATGAATAAACTGACTATAACTTTGAAAAGATCTTGGCCAGATATTTCTCTGCCTCTCATGACAGAAGCTCACGTTTGAGAACACAAATTACGAAGTTTTTAAATTTTTTTTTAGACTTCATGAAAGAAACTTTAAGCTAGAGTTACACACAAGTTACATGACAAAAAACAAAATTTGCAGCGGTGGGGCCAACACGGCAGACTAGACACATACCTCCTTAATTCCCTCTGAAAACCAAGGCCTGGATTGATAAATGAATGGAGCTTTCTGAATACCAAGTAGGCCCTAAGACACTGCAGAGGGCTGTCAGACTGGACTACATGCCACTAAATGGGAAACTTCCTCTGTCTTGTTGAGCCTTGCTCCTGCTGCCTCACTGCTTGGATGGACTGAAGGTACTGGCACTTTAAATTTTTTTTTCTTTTCTTTTTGTTGCCCAGTAGGAGGAGAATGTGCACGAGATAGCAGATATGCCAAGCAGCAGTGCTGAAATGAACAGCAGGTGCTACAGCAGACAGTGTGTAGGACAGCCACATTTTGAGAGCCTGGCACTGAACTGAGAGCACCACTACCCCTCCACCCTCTCTTTTCTGAGCTCTGCCGTAGATTCTGCTTTTTCCTAGCTTAACTGGGATGCCATCTTGGTCAGCTTGGAGGTGGAATCACCCAACCACAGATCTCAGCAAGGGCTAATTCCCAGGCTGGGAGGCAATGCCAGTCCAGGGAACGCTTTTCAAGCAGAAAGACCAGGTTCAGCACAGTGTTGTCTCATGGGTAAGCCCTGATAGAGGATGGCAGTAGGGCCCTAGCCCCTCCCTACTTTGAAGTACATCATAGCATCTGGGGATAGCCAAAGAGATGCTTCTGTTCTCAGCCTGAAGGCAGAGCCTGCCATACCTGATGGCCCAACTGATTTTGGAAGCTGTCAGATAGCTTTTACCTTTTTAAAATAAGACTGCCTGGAGAAATAACTAGTGTACAGCCTAATGGCATCCCTTCCAGTCTTTAGTGACCCACATCATAGGGTCTGTTGGTGGTCCCCCAGTGACTCTATGAGTAGGGCAGTGTCTTTGCCAGCCAGTAGGCAGAGCATGCCATCCCAGAGAGTCCACTGGGACCATCACTAGAGTACACAGAGGTGACTGCTGAACAACTCCCTTCTCAGAACTACACCTCCATTCCTGTTGATGCAACTCTGGAGAAACTAAACAGCCTCTAGATGGCCCATAGACAACAGATCACTGTTAAGCATTTAAAGAAACACCTTACTATGGCTCCAGAGAACTCCCAAAATAAAGAATCCAAAAACTTCCAAGATGAAGAAGGCTTTCTGAAACTATTGGAGGTTGAGTATGGAAGAAATATATATTGGGCCTTCCAAGAGATTAAACAAAATGCAGCAGAAAAAATTAAAAATTAAGCACGCTATTCTAACTGATGGAACATCAGTGTTCTGAAGTCCAACAGATCAATAACAAAATTACAGAATTAGACAATTCAATTCAAAGCCAAAAGAGGAGAACTGAGGAACTGGAAGTCAGACTTCGTGACGGTGAGGATACAGCAATGGACACCAGCATTTATGAGAAGAAATCAGAGAAAATAAATAAGGAAAATGAAGAAGCATTAAGAAACATGTAGGACTCTATCAAGAAGAATATTTGATGATTAATTAGAGTTTCTGAACAGGTAGGGATAGCTGAAAACACAGAAAGTATTGCTAAGTTGCTGACAGAAAACTTCCCTGAATTTATGAAAGAAAAGAACACAGATATCCAAGATGTGTATTGAATGCCACAAAAACCAGACCCCAAAAGAAAGACAACAAGACATATTATTATCAGGCTTAATAAAATGAAACATAAGCAGAAACTTTTAAAGGCAGTGAGACTCAAACCAATGCTAACATTCAGAGTGAAAACTGTAGACTTTCATCTGACTTATTGGCAGAAACAATGTCAGTAAGGAGGCAGTGGGATGACACATTCAAAGCCTTGAAGGAGAAAAACTTCCAACAAAGAATCATATACCCTGCAAAACTGTCTTTCAAATATGAAGATGAAATTAAGATCTATTCAGACAAACAGAAGCTTAGAGATTTTGTGAAAACCAAACCAAACCTACAATAATTACTGAAAGAAGCTCTTTGCTTAGAAAAACAAAACCACTAAGTCTATACTTAGGGAGTCAACTCAGGACCCAGAAACCTACTCAGATAGCAGAGACACAAAACTCAAAGTTTAATATTAAAGAAAGGAACCAGTGATCATATCATGAAACCTATGACACCATCACATTAAAAAAAGAGATATATTACAGTAGTTATAGTCCTTTCAGAAGGAGAGACGTTAATAAGACACGTAGAAGTTAAACATAGGTTAAAACTTAGAATGTTAAAGGGGATCATTGGGGCAGCCACAAAAAGCACAAAAACAATGCAACATATCAAAACAAGAAATGGAATATAGGAGTCTCAACAAACACAAAATGAACACTGAAAAAGAAGAAAAGTTAATCCATAAAGAAGGATGATCCACAAGAGAATACTAAGAGCAACACAGAAAACACCAACACAAAAATAAACACATCAAGATGAGAGCACTAAACACATACCTATCAATAATTACTCTGAATGTAAATATACTGAACACTCCAATAAAGAGACAGTGGGTAACATCTTGGATAAAAAGACACGACCCATTTATATGTTCTTAGAATAAACACACCTTAGACTTAAAGATATGAACAAACTCAAAATTAAAGGATGGAAGAATATATATCAAGCTAACAATGAACAAAGAAGAGCAGGTGTGGCAATACTAATCTCAGATAAAATAGATTTTAATGTAAAATCCACCACTGTGGACAAGGATGGTCACTATTTATTGCTGAAAGATTCAATACACAAGCAGGACTTAACAATATTCAATATTTATGCACCCAATACCAGAGTATCTAAATACATTGAACAAACATTGACTACATTGAAAAATGAGGTAAATCACTCCACAATAATAGCTGGAGACTTCAACACTCCACTTTCAGTATTGGTCAGATTATCTAGAAAAAAGCTCACTAAAGGCACAGAATATCTTACTGTGATAACTAAGCAATTAGACCTCATCAACATAAGCAGAACTTCTTGTCCATCAACAACTAAGTACACCTTCTTCTCTAACGTGCATGGAATATTTTCCAGAATAGACCACGGGTTAGGACACAAAGCAACAGAATCCAAACCACTGAATTACTGCAAAGCATCTTCTCAGACCATACAGCTATAAAAGTCAAAAACAATAGCAGAAAAAACATAGATAGAAACTGGAACTCATGGAAACTGAACAACACCTTGCTCAAAAAGCCATGGGTTATAGAAGAAATCAAGGACAAATAAAGAAATACATGGATTCAAATGAGAATAAAAACATATCCTACCAGAACCTACCAGAACAAAGCAGTGCTCAAAGGTCCATTTATGTCTAGAAATGCACACATTCTGAAGGAAGGAAGGACCCAAACTATAGATTAGCCTTGAAGCTTGAACAAGTACAAAAAGAGCAACAGAAGAACCCTTCAGGCACCAGAAGAAAACAGATCATAAAGATTAGAGCAGAACCAAATGAAATAGAGAATGGTTTTTTGAAAAGATCAACAGAATTGATGAACCATTGGCTAAACTTACAAAAGAAAAACAGGACAGGAAACAAATAACCCAAATAAGAAATGAGATGGGAGATGTCACAACAGACCCAAATGAAATAAAAAATATCATAACAGAATACGTTAAAGACTGTACTCTAACAGATTTGAAATCTTAGAGGGAATGGACAAATACCTAGATTTGTGTCACCTACCAAAATTATCACGAGAAGTAGAACTTAATAAATCCATCACAAAGGAAGAGATTGAAAAAGTCATCAAAAAACTATCAACTAAAACAAGCTCTAACCCAGATGACTTCACTGCAGAGTTGTACCAAGCTTTTAGAGAAAAGTTAACTCAAATACTACGGAGACTATTTCACAGCATAGAAAGGCATAGAATAATCCCAATTTCATTCTATGAAGCCAGCATAATCCTGATGCCAAAGCCAGGGAAGGATCCCACTAAAAAGAAAATTTACAGACCAATATCACACACAAACCTAGATGCAAAAATCTTCAACAAAATTCTTGCCAATAGAATACAACAACATATCAAAAAAAATATTCATCATGACCAAGTTGGAGTCATACCTGGGATGCAAGGCTGGTTCAACATCAGAAAAACAATTACTGTGATCAATCACATACATAACACAAAAGATGAGAATCACCTGATTTGGATAATTAATGCAGAAAAGGCATTTGACAAAGTCCAACATCCATTCACGCTAAAAACTCGCAGCAAAATAGGAATAGAAGGCAAATTTCTCAATGCAGTAAGGGGCATCTACACAAAGTCAACCACCTACATCATCCTAATAGACAGAGACTGAAAAAATTCCCCTTGAGAATGTGAACCAGACAAGGATGTCCACTCTTACCACTTCTATTCAACACTGTACTAGAAGTTTCGGACAGAGCAATTAGACAAAACAAAGAAATAAAGGGCATTCACATCAGCAAATCAGAAGTAAAAATCTCCCTATTTGAAGATCATATGATTGCATATGCAGAGAATCCTAAAGAATCTGTAACCACTCAAACTAGTAGAAGAGTTCAACAAAGTATCAGGATATAATAAGATCATGATAAGTAAAATCAGTAGGATTCCTTTATACCAACAATGAGATAATCAAAGAAGAAATCACCAAATCACTACCATTTACTATAGCCCCCAAGAAGATAAAATACCTAGGTGTAAATCTAACTGGAGAATAAGAGACCTATACAAAGAGAACTAGAAGACCTTACTGCAAGAAACTATGAAAGACTTACATAAATGGAGAAACCTACTCTGCTTGTGGATAGGAAGACCTAATAATGTGAAAATGTCTATTTTACCCAATCTACATTTACAATGAAATCCCAATACAAATTCCAGTGGCATTTTTAATGAGATGGAGAAACAAATCACCAAGTTTGTATGGAAAGGGAAGAAACCCCAGATAAGCAAAGCACTACTGAAGATGAGGAACACAGTGGGAGGCCTCACACTACCTAACCTTAGAACCTATTACACTGTCACAGTAGTCAAAATAGCCTGGTACTGGTACAAAAAGAGACATATAGACCAATGGGACAGAGTGAGATCCCAGAGATGCCATTATCCTCTTATGAACTGCTGATATTTGACAAAAGCCCTCAGATTGTAAACAGGGGTATAAACAGTCTAAAAAATGATACTGGCAAAGTTGGATATCCATCTGCAAAAAATTGAAACAAGACCAATATCTCACACATTACACAAAAACTAACTCAAATTTGATAAAGGACCTAATTATTAAACCTGAAATGATACAGATCATGCAAGAAAAAATAGGGTCAATAATGGAAGTTTGAATACACAGCTTAGATAGACTTCAAAATCAGACAAAGCACAATCAACAGAAGAGAAAATAGATGAAGAGGAACTACTAAGAATCAAACACTGCTGCTCATCCAAAAACTTTATCAGAAGAAATAAAAGACCACCTACAGAATGGGAAAAAATATTTGGCAACTACATGTTGGACTGACATCTGAACTCCATAATCTTCAAGGTACTGCAAAATATCAACAAGAAAAAGATAAATAACCCAATTAAGTGATGGGCAAATGAGATGGACAGATCTTCACTAAAGAGGACATCGAAACAGCCAAAAGACATATGAGGAAATGCTCATGATCTTTAGCTATTAAAGAAATCCAAATCAAAACTACGATGAGATACCATCTCAACCCAACAAGGTTGGCCAACATCCAAAAAACACAAAACAGCAAATGCTGGAGAGGCTGTGGAGAAATTGGAACTCTCCTACACTGCTCATGGGGTTGCAAAATTATACAACCTCTTTGGAAAGCAATCTGGCACTTCCTTAAGAAGCTGGAAATAGATATACCATTTGATCCAGTAATCCCACTGCTCAGACTATATCGTACAGAAGCAAGGGCAGTCACACAAACAGATACATGCACACGAAAGTTTATTGCAGCACAGTCCACAATAGTTAAAAGATGAAATCAACCCAGATGCCCAATAACAGATGAATGGAAAAACAAACTACAGTACATACACTCAATAGAACAGTACGCAATGATAAAGAACAATGATGATTTTAGGAAGCATCTTGTAACCTGGTTTCAGCTGAAAGACATTATGTTGAGTGAAATCAGTCAGCAGCACAAAGACAAATATTGTATGAGACCCCTACTATAAAGACTTAAAAACAGAAGAAAAGACTCTTTGACAGCTGCAAGGGCGAGGAGGGAGGGAGAGAACTGGTCATACATGAGACAGTTGCTAGAAATTTGGTTGGGTGAAAGCAGTGACAGCATACAGTAGAAAGAAGATCAACTTAACTGAACTCCAACATAAACTGAAAACTCTTCTAATCTTAACCCAATATTGCAAGGATAGAGTAGCAGGGGCGGGAGTGTGGAGACCATGCTCTCAAGGGACATCCAGGCCAACTGACATAACTAGCCTGCTGCTAAGAGAGTCTTCTGCACCCCATATTGGCGAGTGGTGTCTGGGGTCTTAAAAGCTAGCAAGCTGCCATCTGAGGTGCACCAAATGGTCCCAACTCAGCCAGAACAAATATCACTAAGGACAACAGAGACATGAGGGAAAAAGAGCCCAGATGACAGAAGGCATGTGAATGGGTGACTGTATCAATATGTGACCAGAAGAACCAACACAACCTGGCCACCACCAGTGACAGCTGTCATGTGGCACACAACGTCAAGTCCCAGCAGTAAATTGAGAAAAAGAGGGGTGCACCACAAGAACTCCACTAAAAGACCACAGTTGATGGTCTGGGGGTTCCCTTGGGAGCATGGCCACTAGACCCGCTGCTGCCCCTGACAGAAAACATTACTGAGGTCAAGTCTTCAGACAGGAATGGATTGGACTCGAGGACACAACGTGATCACATGGTGTGTGTATTTTATGGTTCTATGAATCTACTGGATGCTGTCCTAGTGGCCTCCTACTAGAAGACTGTAGAAGGTGGAGAGGAGGGGACAGGAGGCTGTTAAGAGGATATGAAACATACAGAATGGAAAGGAGGCGTGTGTTGTCACCTGGCAAGGAGAGCAGAAGGAGCTGCCGATAGGTGGGCAGGCAAATTTAATTTGGATTGTATACTCTCACTCAATCACAAATAAAAAAATAAATTATTGATTTTTTTAACTTTCAGAAAAAGTAAAATATATAGAAGAGTCTATTTTAAATGACAACATTGTTGTAATCTGATGACTTGGTTATGCTTCACATAATTTAGCCACACACTTTGGTTACACACACACACACGTTCATCTTAAAGTTGGTTACAATTCCTTATGTGTGAATCATTTTACAAACTTAAAGAAACCAAAAATGAAAACAAGTATGTGTCCACATGTGTATCTCTTTAGAGCTGTAGAAAGAAATACAAACAGTAAGTTTGGCTTTTACTTTTCTCAGTAAGCTAGTTGGAACAGTTATGGGTGTGCTTTTGTCATTAAACCTTTATTATCACTAGCTTCTCTTTTTGTATCTGTTGCCAGGAAATGGACTTCTAATTACCTTTGTGACCAATAAAGAATGATTTAGAAAACCAGATGTTCAGTGAGAAATTAATTTCAGCACCAACAGCAAAAAAAAATAAAGTTGGATTTTCCAAGTTTTTCACCCAGGCTATTTTCAAATAAAATCATCTAAATTTGACTTCAGTGACTCTGCAGACTAGATGCTCTGGATGGTGATGAAAATGCTACCTTAGATAACTGCACTCTGAAATGATACAATAAGCTGCCCATATTACAAAAGTCTTGGTATATCCACAAATATATGCTTTATGATCTGTCTTTACCCCATATTATTCTTAAATTAATCTACATCATTAAGAAACAAAATAAGGCACCAGGTTTTCACAGGGAGCCCCGGCGATGCAGTGATTAAGAGCTCAGCTGCTAACTACCAGGTTTGCAGTTGGAATCCACCAGCAACTCCTTAGAAATCTTATGGGGCAGTTCTATGCTGTCCTATAGGATCAGTCACTATGAGTCTGAATCGACTTGAAGCTCTTTTCTACCAACCTGTTCTTAGGGTATCTAGGTCAGTTTACTCTCCTATTCAAGGCTTCAAAGACAACTTAAGATAGAGGGCTTTTTAAAGTTATGGGCTCAGACATGGATGGTGTCCAGCTACCATAAACAAACATTTTGATCAAAGACTCTATAGAAGAATCCTGATCAAAAGAGGAAAAATGAGAAACAGAACTTTAAATTTTCATGGAATCCTAACTTTCTGGAACCATGGCATCTGGATGAACCCCTGAAATTACTGCCCTGAGATCGTCTTTAAACCTTAAACCAAAAATATACCCTGAAATCTTCTTTAAACCAAAGAATAGCTTAGCTTAAGTAGTAAAGAATGTCTACCTTGAACACTGAGCTCTTTTACAGAACTATCTATAGGGAATCAACTTGACAATACAGTGAGTTTATGTTAATAGAGGAAGAACAACTTGGAAAAGGAGGGTAAAAATGGTTGCATAACTGAAGAATGTACTCAAAGTGAATAAATTATACATGCAGAAACTGTTAAATTGCTACACGTTCTGCTGTGCTTAAAAAATACAAAAGTAGGGACTGTTCCCCTTTTCAGCAGCAATGGACAAAAGAGATACCAAAACAGAAGGCTGGAGTGGGAAGAGGTGATCTTGATCATGACGTAGGGCTTGAGCCATTCAACCTCAAAGATAGCTGAGAAAGAAATCCCTTCCTGGATCGTCATTAGAATCACCGGGCCAGACACACTAACACTTGGGCTCATTGCTCATTGGAGTAGTCTAAAAGCAACCAATTAAATAGTCACGCTGTTTGGCAAGAGAGTTCACTGACAGGCCAGATCAGGAGATAGTCCCCACCTGACCCACCGCTGCCCTCTCGGGGGTCTGTTCATCTCTGCACTCAGGTGAGCTGGATTATCCTCAGTGGTTACAGGAGAGCAGACCACAGCACTGGACTTACATGTTCTCCTGGGTAAAAGCCTGAGGGTGGTGTGGATGTGGATGACATCAAAGTAACCAAAAATAGAATACTAAGGAACTTAGAACACAACAGATCTGACTTCAGAGAAATAAAATCAGAAACTACTTACCTGAACCCAAACCAAACTCAGGGCTGTCAAGTTGATTCTGACTCATAGCACGACCCTACGTGACAGAGTATAACTGCCTCAGAGTTGCCGAGGAGCACCTGGCAGATTCAGAGAAAAACTGCCCCACAGGGTTTCCAAGGAGCAACTGTTGGATTCTAACCGCTCACACTCTGGTCAGCAGTCACAGCTCTTAAGCACTGCGCCACCAGGGTTTCCTGTATACAGATCACTGTCAAGGAAACCCTACGGAGCCATTTTGCTCTATAACACATGGGGTCACCATGCATCATGGATTGAATTATGTTCCCAAAAAGTCTGCATAGCAATTTAGCTAGGCTCTGATTCCTGTTGTGTGATATCCTCCCCGTTGGAAATCCCGCCTCTATGACGTTAATGAAGGCGGAGGGGCAGCAGTTGAGTTGGTGCCACACGTCTTCCATGTGTATGACTGTTTTGTGCCTCGACGCAGTCCCTTGAAATATGAAGGAAAGAAGACAGCAGAGCGGTTTAAGGAACTCAGACCACCAGGGAAGGAAACAACGTCGGGAGGTCAGCACATCCTTTAGAAAGGACGGGGGTCCCTGCACCTCTGAAGTTTGCAGTTGAGAGAAAGACTGACGACAAGGACCTTCCCCCCTAGCCAGCAGAGATAGCCTAACCCTGGAGCTCACATCCTGAATTTGGACTTTCAGCCAAGCAGACTGACAGTTTCTCTTTTTAAAGTCATCCACTTACGATATTTCTGTTAAAGTAGCACTAAATGACTAAGACACCATGAGCTGAAGCTGGCACAGTGGCAGGGGGCTAGCTTTGAAAGATACAGCCCTCAAGCTAGAATTCAAGTGCCAGCTCTCCGCATGATGCCTTCCACGACTGACCCAGCTCCTGCAGCTTCTCCCTTCCCGGTACTGATGATGGACTCATTCATCTGACACTTCACATCCATCAGATTGCATTTCTGACTTGTTTATAATCAGGAACCCCATTGGTGTGATGGTTAAGTGCTCACCGCCTAACCAAAAGGTTTACCAGTTCAAACCTACCAGCAGCTTTGTGGGAGAAAAGTCCTACGAAGGACAAGCCTATGGGCCAGTCATACTCTCATACAGGGTCACTGGGAACAAGGATGAACTTGATAGTACACAGTAACAACAACATTCTTTATCCCAACTAAATTTTAAACTCCATGAAAGCATTATGGCCCAAACATGCCGTCAATACTCACTAAAAGAAAACTAAACACCCAGCCACGCCCAGACAATTCTGACTCTAGTGACCCTACAGGACAGAGCAGAACTACTCCACAAGGGCTCTAGGAGCACCCAGAGGGGAGAAAAGTTTAAAAAACAAAACCAAAGGCTATCAGACGTCTGTTCAGTATGTAAATGGCGAAGACAATGCCAATTCCCCTACTCATTTAGCAAATCTGAGAGCCAGCTCTAAGTGGGCCACTGAACTGAGATGCGAAACTCAAGGTTCAGCCTTGCCCTGGCAGTGCCCAAAGTCACAAAGATATGACCACCACCAGAAGGGAAGAGCAAAGCTTTGGGGGACCAAGAAGGGGGCTTGCTACTCACCATTCGCTGCGTCGGGAGCTGAGCAACTTCCCCAAGTCGGTGTTACTGCTGTTTGTAGAGGAGTCCGCTGAAAGGCGAGGGTGGCCCTCTGGCCTCCCAGAAAAGGGAGCTGAGGCACAGAGGCCGGGGAGAGCCAACGACCTCGAACTAATGTGGAAGGAGAGGGACTTGGCAAAGCCTGAGACAGGAAAGGTGCAGGGCCTTGCGGAAGGGCACTGACCTGGGCGCTGCTAGCCTCTTCAGGATTGCTTCCTGCCCTCCCTGGATGGGATTCGCCCAATACCCTGGCGCCTCGCGGAAGAGCTGAGTCCTGCCTCCGCCTCCGCGGCGGACTGCTTTCCGCTGCAAGTCCGGCGGCTAACGGTAGCCTCAGCAGAGCTCCGCGTGGCCCGCATCTCCCCGCGACACCGCATCTACCATCAGGCACCGTGCACAAGCCTCTCCCAAACCCTGCTTCTGGAAGTATCCAATACTTACCAGGATACCCCGAGGCTCTACACTGTAGATTCCAAATGATAAATTTAAGATTATTGTTGACAGTTGTCGGGAACTCAGTTCTGACTCCTTGCAACCCAGTGTGTGCAGAGTACAACTGTTTCATACGGTTTTCAAGGCTTTAGGCTTTCGGAAGCGGATAGCCAGACCTTTGTTCCAAGGCACCTGCGTCCCACCAGGCAACCTTTCAGCTGGTAGTCCGGTGTTTCACCATTCATGCCAGCCAGAGACACAATAAACTGTCATTGACATTTTCCTGCATCTGCTGCATTAAATTTCCGTGTGTGGCCACTTTTATCAAAGCGTGTTATCCACAGACACACACTGGGTAATACTGCCTCCTAAGGAATGAGAGAACCAGCATTCAAAAAAAGCCAAACCGACTGCAGTAACTACAGACCTTTTGGTTTGCAGCTGTAACTCTTAACCACTGCACCACCAGAGAACCAGCATTAAGTAAATGGAACCATCCATTGCTGCTAAATCAATTCCAACTCTTAGCCACTTTATAGGACAGGGTGGAACTGTTCAACAGGAGTTCCAAGGCTGTAATCTTTACGGAAGCAGGCTGCCACATGGGTTTCTAAGCTGCTGGCCCTTCAGTTAGCAACTCAGTCCTTAACCACTGTCCCCAGGACTCCTAAGTAGAAGGTATTAGGGTACTGCAGAGCCAAGTAGATCAACATTTTTTTCTATACAAACAGAGCTATGGCATCTTGCAAAATAACAGTATTTCTATTCTTTTTTTTTTTAAGTGGGAGGCATAAAATTAGCCAGAAGTTGCACATCTGCTAATAAAGAACACAAAGATATAGTTTCTGTACCTGAACAAGAAGAGGCGGCTGCTGAACACTATGAAGAATCTTCACCTGGACCGATTGGACAATAAATAAATATGCCAAATACCATTGTCTAACTATTATTCTAAATCTTCATTGATAAGTCAGAATATCTCATATGGGCTCAAGAATTCGATAATATGTTTTCTAATCAAATTGTTCATATACAGCTATTTTCAGGAGCTGTTGAGTCCATTTGGATTCATAATGACTGTCTTAGTCATCTAGTGCTGCTGTAACAGAAGTATCATAAGTGGATGGATGCCTTTTTTTAAAAATTTTTTATTTAACTGAGGGAAAATGTACATTCCCGTGTAAATTTACATACCCACCTATATGCAGCTTCCACTGCTTTTCCTGCCCAGTGACAGCACACTATTCCTCTCTGCTCCATACATGTCTCATTCTCCCAACAGTCTCTTTTACCCCTCCTCTCCACCCACTCTCCTTCCTCCAGCCAGAGGTCAGCAGGATGACATCCTATAGATGTATACAACCATAAAGTGCATCCAATATATAGTCACAGCATTGCCAAGTCCAATCCATTCCTGTCTGAAGCATGGACCTTCATTATGATTTATGGTCAAGGGCAGCATCAGGGTGAGGGGCCATGCTCCCAGGGGAACCCTGAAACCACTGGACCATCAACTGAGGTCTTTTAGTGGGGATCTCAGGATGCACCCCTTTTTATTCTTGTGTTGCCAGTGAGACTCAACTTAGTGAGCTCCATCGTGGCTATCACTGGTGGTGGCCGGGCACCACCCGGTTCCTCCAGTCCCAAGTCGATGTAGGTACCCACTGATGTGGGTCTCTTTGTCTTCTGGGTTGTCTTCCCCCATGTCATTTTGGTCCTCGGTGAGCATCTGTTCCTGCTGAGTTGGGACCATTTGCTGTGCCCTCGGATGGCAGCTTGGCAGCTTTTAAGACCCCAGACGCCACTCACCAATGTAAGGTACAGAGAGCCCTCTTAGCAAAACGCTAGTTGTACCAATTAGCCTCGATTTCGCCTAAGAGCATGGTCCCCCACCCCCTGCCCCAACTACTCTATCCTTGCAATATTGGGTTAAGAAGGAAGGAGTACTCATGTTATGTTTAAGTCCACTTAATACTGTTCTTGTTTCTAATGTGTGCTATCACCGATTTCACCCAACCAGATACCTAGCAACTATCTAATCTAGACTTTCCCCCTCCTTCCCTCCCTCCCCTCCCTTGCAGCTGTCAAAGAGTCTTTTCTTCTATTCACAAGTCTGTTTTTGAGATCTTATCGTAGAGGTCTCATACAATATTTGTCCTTTTGTCGCTGACTACTTTCACTCAACATAATGTCTTCCAGTTGAAACCAGGTCATGAAATGTTTCCTGAAGTCATCATTGTTCTTTATCATTGCGTAGTGCTCCATTGAGTATATATACCATAGTTTACCTATCCATTCTTCTGTTGTTGGGCATCTGGGTTGATTCCATCTTTTTGCTATCAGGGACTGTGCTGCGATAAACATTCTGGTGCATGTGTCCGTTGGTGTGAAAGGCCTTGAATCTGTAGGATATATTCCAAGTAGTGGAATTACTGGGTCAAATGGTATATTAATATCCATTTTTTTAAGGAAGCGCCAGATTGCTTTCCAAAGAGGCTGGACCATTTTGCAACCCCACCAACAGTGTAGGAGGGTTCCACTTTCTCCACAGCCTCTCCAGCATTTGTTGTTCTGTGTTTTTTGGATCATGGCCAATCTTGTTGGGATGAGATGGTATCTCATTGTCGTCTTGATTTGAATTTCTTTAATAACTAAAGATCGTGAACATGTCTGCATGTGTTTTTTGGATTCCTGGATCTCTTCTTTAGTGAAATGTCTGTCCATCTCCTTTGCCCATCGCTTAATTGGATGATTTGTCTTCTTCTTATTGATATTTTGTAGTATTTTACAGATTATGGAAATCAGGCGTCGGTCTGATTGCCAAATATTTTTTCCCATTCTGTAGGTGTTCTTTTAACTCTATTAATAAAGTCTTCAGATGAGCAAAAGTGTTTAATTCTTAATAGATCCCATTTATCTATTCTCTCTTCTGATGATTGTGGTTTGTTTGACAGATTTTGGAGTCTGTCCATATTGTGTATTAAAACGTCCATTGTTGTTCCTACCTTTTCTTGGATGAACTTTATTGCTTTAGGTTTGATATTTAGGTCTTTTATCCAGTTGGAGTTGGTTTTTGTTTAAGGTGTAAGATATGGATCTTGTTTCAGTTTCTTGCAGATGGATATCCAATTTTGCCAGCACCATTTGTTGAAGATACTGTTTTCACCCCAGTTTAACGTCTTAGGGCCTTTATCAAATATCAATTGTTCATAGGTAGATGGTGTCATCTCTGAGGTCTCAGTTCTGTTCCACTGATCGATCTGTCTATTCTTAAACCAGTACCAGGCTGTTTTGACCACTGTGGCAGTGTAATATGTTCTAAAGTCAGGTAACAAGAGGCCTCCCAGTGTGTTCTTCTTCTTTAGTAGTACATTGCTTAACTGGGGCTTCTTCCCTTTCCAAACAAAATTGGTGACTTGTTTTTCCATCTCATTAAAAAATGTCACTGGAACTTGTATTGGGATTGCATTATATAAATAGATTGCTTTGGGTAAAACAGACATTTTCACAATGTTAAGTCTTCCTATCCATGAGCAGGGTAGGTTTCTCCATATATCTAAGTCTCTCTTAGTTTCTTGTAGTAAGGGCTTGTAGCTCTCTTTGTAAAGATCTGTTATTTCTCTGGTTAGATTAATTCCTAGGTACTTTATCTTCTTAGGGGATATCGTAAATGGTATTGATTTGATAATTTCTTCCTTAACAGTCTCTTTGGTATAAAGGAATCCTACTGATTTACTTATCTTTATCTTGTATCCTGAGACTTTGCTGAACTCTTCTATCAACTTGAGTAGTTTACTTATAGATTCCTTGGGATTCTCTGCATATACAACTGTATCATCTGCAAACAGGGAGATTTTAACTTCCTCTTTGCCAATGCAGGTGCCCTTTATTTCTTCGTCTTGTCTAATTGCTCTGGCTAAAACTTCTAGCACAATGTTGAATAGAAGAGGTGAGAGGGGGCATCCTTGTCTAGTTCCTGATCTTAAGGGAAAGTCTTTCAGTCTCTCTCCATTCAGGATGATGTGGGCAATTGGCTTTGTATAAATGGCCCTTATTGTGTTGAGGAATTTGCTGTCTATGCCCATTTTGCTAAGAGTTTTTAGCATGAATGGATGTTAGACTTTATCAAATGCCTTTTCTGCATCAATGGACAAAATCAGGTGATCCTTGTCTTTTGTGTTATTTATGTGGTTAATCACATTAATTGTTTTTCTAATGTTGAACCAGCCTTGCATGCCTGGTATGAATCCCACTTGGTCATGATGGATTATTTTCTTGATATGTTGTTGTATTCTATCGGCAAGACTTTTGTTGAAGATTTTTGCATCTAGATTCATGAGTGATATTGGTCTCTAGTTCTCTTTCCTTGTTGGGTCTTTCCCTGGCTTAGGTATCAGGGTTATGCTGGCTTCACAGAATAAGTTTGGGAGTACTCCATCTGTTTCTATACTGTGAAATAGTTTCAGTAGAATTGGAGATAACTCTTCTCTAAATGCTTGGTAGAATTCTGCAGTGAAGCCATCTGGACCCGGACTTTTTTTGGTTGACAGTGTTTTGATGACCTTTTCAATCTCTTCCTTTGTAATGGATTTATTAAGTTGTTCTGCTTCAAGTTGTGATAATTTGGGTAGGTGGTATGAGTCAAGGAATTGGTCAGTTTCCTCTAGGTTTTCAAATTTGTTAGAGTACAGTCTTTCATAGTATTCTGTTACAATATTTTTGATTTCTGTTGCATCTGTGGTGACAACCCCCCTCTCATTTCTAATTTGGGTTATTTGTTTCCTTTCCTGCTTTTCTTTAGTAAGTTTAGCCAATGGTTTGTCAATTCTGTTGATCTTCTAAAAAAAAACAGCTTTTGGTCTTTTCAAGTTTTTCAATTGTTTTTCTATTCTCTAATTCATTTAGCTCTGCTCTAATCTTTATAATCTTGTTTCTTCTGGTGCCTGAGGGGTTCCTCTGTTGTTCTCTTTCTACTTGTTCAAGCTGTAGGGTTAGTTCCTTGATTTGGTTTCTTTCTTCCTTCCAGATGTGTGCATTTATGGAGATAAACAGACCTCTGAGCACCGCTTTGGCTGTATCCCATAGGTTCTGGTAGGAAGTATTTTCGTTCTTATCAGAATCCATGAATTTCTTTAATTCACCCTTGATTTCCTCTATAACCCATGTTTTTTTGAGCAAGATGTTGTTCAGTTTCCAAGAGTTCCACTTTCTATATATGTTTTTTCTGCTATTGATTTCAACTTTTGTGGCTTTATGACCTGAGAAGATGCTTTGCAGTAATTCAATGGTATGGATTTTTTCGAGCATTGCATTATGGCCTATCACATGGTCAATTCTGGAGAATGTTCCATGTGCACTGGAGAAGAAGGTGTAGTTGTTTGCTGATGGGTGGAAGGTTCTGTATATATCAATGAGGTTTAGTTGGTTAATTGTGGCAATGAGGTCTTCTGTATCTTTAGTGAGTTTTTTTCTAGATGATCTGTCTAGTATTGAGACTGGAGTGTTGAAGTCTCCCACTATTACTGTGGAGTCATCTAATTCTCTTTTGAGTGTAGTCAAATCTCTTCGACATATTTAGGTGCTCTGATATTAGGTGCATAAATATTTAATATAGTTAAGTCTTGCTTATGTACTGAACCTTTCAGCAATAAATAGTGTCCATCTTTGTCCACGATGGTGGATTTGACATTAAAATTGATTTTGTCTGAGATTAGAATTGCCACCCCTGCTCTTCTTTGTTCATTGTTAGCGTGATATATATTCTTCCAACCTTTAATTTTCAATTTGTTCCTATCTTAGATCTCAAGTGAGTTTCTTATAGACAACATATGGATGGGTCGTGTCTTTTGATCCAAGATGTCACTGGATGTCTCTTTACTGGAACATTCAGTCCATTGACATTCAATGTAATTATTGATAGGTATGTGTTCACTGCTGCCATTGTGATGTGTTTATTTTATGTTGATGTTTTCTGTTGTTCTTATTAGTCTGTTCTGGGACGTTCTTTTTTGTGAGTTGAATTTTCACCTTTTTCAGAGCTGCTTTTGTGGTTGTTGAGACTACTGTGTTACCTTTCTTGAAATGATATGATACATCTTCGTTGTGCTTTACAGCTGCCCCTATGATCCCCCTTAATAAACTATATATAAACCCAATTTTAATTACTACCAGTCTTGTCATCTTCCTCTCCATCTGGAAGGACTATAACAACTGTAGTACATCCCTCTTTTTAATACGATGACACCATAGTTTTCATGATGATCACTGGATTGCTTCTTTCCTTATCCAAGCTGTGATTGGCTTTGGAGCCTTCCCTAACTGAGTAGACTTTTGAGTAGTAAAGTCGTTCTAAAATATAAAGTTAGTGGTTTTGTTCTTCTAAGCCAGAGCCAAGAACTTCTTTCAATATTTCTTGTAGTTTGGGTTTGGTTTTTACAAAGTCTCTGAGTTTCTGTTTATCTGGGAATGTCTTAATTTCATTTTCATATTTGAAAGATAGTTTTGGAGGATACATAATTCTTGGTTGGAAGTTCTTCTCCTTCAAGGCTTTGAATGTGTCATGCCACTGTCTCCATGCCAGCATGGTTTCTGCTAAGAAATCTAAAGAGACCCTACAAGGTTTCCCTTTAAATGTTAACTTTGCTTTCAGTCTTGCTGCCTTTAAGAGTTGCTGCTTATGTTTCATTTTGTTGAGCTTGATTCTAATATGTCTTGCAGTCTTTCTTTTGAGATCTATATTGGGTGGCGTACGATATGCATCTGAGATGTCTATATTCTTTTCCTTCATGATTTCTGGGAAGTTTTCTGTCAGCAGCTCAGCAACGATACTCTCTGTGTTCTCAGATGTCTCACGCTGTTCAGAGACTCCAATTAATCGAAGGTCGTTCCTCTTAATAGAGTCCCACATGCTCCTTAATGCTTCTTCAGTTTTCTTCTTTCTTTTTTCTGATTTCTGCTCATAGATGCTGGCCTCAGTAGCTCTGTCTTCCAAGTCAGTAATTCTTTTTTCTATTTGTTCCATTCTGTTTTCTTGGCTTTGCATTGAAGTTTGTATGTCTTTGATTTTGTTCTTGATCTGTTGGATTTCAGAGTACTGGTGTTCCATCAGATCAAACATCTTGCTTAATTTTTCATTTTGTTCTCCTGCATTTTGTATAAGGTCTAGAAGGGCTCTGTATATAATCATTCTGTATTCATTTCCTGATGCCTTCATAAAAGTTTCTTCATCTGGAAAACTCCTTGGTTGCTTTGTTTGGGAGCCTTCTGAAGCCAAGTGTCTGTTGCTTTTTGGGACCCATGTGAGTATGTAGAGGCTGGAAGAGGTACTATGAGGATGGACTGCAGATGTTTCTCTAGGCTGTCTTAAAATGTAAAGCAAAAGGTATCTGACCACTTCACAAGTCAGTGAGGTTTTCAGATGTAGAGGTCCCTCTTCTCAACTGGCACAGTAAGCGCCACTATATCCAACCCCAGATGATACAAACTAGTTCAGAATACAGCAATGCTACTACCCTGTTGGACTCTGCTGACAGGGCCTAGCCTTAGCCAACACTGCTTTTCTGATGGGCACTGCTCTCCTGTGGGCAGGCTCTGGCTCCCAAGCTAAGAATTAGGTCCAGCTGCGGCCACCGTATCCAAGATGGCCCCCTCCACACAGGCAGCAGACAGAAGGGCTAAAGGTGCCGAGAGGTAGTGATTCCTCTGCTTCTGTTGCAGGACCCCCAAAGTAGGTGGCACTAGGTAAATTACTGCTTTTCTGTTAGAGAAGCGCTGTCCTGTTTGCAGGCCCTGGCTTCCAGGCTAAAAATGAGGTCCCACTAGAATCTCTGTATCCAACATGGCGTCCCGCACACTGGCTGCAAAACTCCGTACAAATGCAGCTGATGCAGATATAAAACGCCAGGCTCAAAGTGGCTAGATTAACAGAGTCCCAAGCCTGGCTCTCCAGATATGGGAATTTCGCCTACCTGTCCCCCCAGCAGCGTGCCTGAATCCAGCCGCTAGGCAAGACCCAGCTCCGCCCGCCGGCCGAGACAGAGGAAAAAAAAAAGTCAAAATGGTGCGTTTACCTTCCGTCCGTGAGAGCCGGGGCTAGCCAGGAGCGGGAGTCAGCACAAGAGAGGAGGTTTTCCGCTCAGTAGTCTGAAGTCCAATGTAACAGCCCTGTGTCTTGTCCTGGGGCTGACTAGGTGACCAGAAGGCTCCGTTTGATTATCAATTCAGGTCTTGGTTTCCAGAGGGATATGAGGAGACGGGTGCTTAGTCCATCATCTTGACTCCGCCTCTCCCCGGATGAATGGCTTTAACAACAAGACATTTGTTCTGTCACAGCCCAGTAGTAGCTCACCAGGCCAAACTCAGGGCACCCACTCCAGGGAAAGGCCTTCTCTCTGTTGACTCCGAAGGAAGGTCCTTGTCATCAGTCTTCCTGTAGTGTGGAAGCATCTCAACCCAGGAACCTCAGATCCAGAGGATGCACTTGGTCTGGGCAGTGCTTTCTTTGTGGTACGAGGTCCCTCACTCTCTGCTTGTTTCCTATTGCTTTTCTCTCCCATAGAGTGAAAGATAGCGGAAGCCACACCCCAGGGAAACTCCCCTTGCATTGAATCAGGGGACCTGGATAAGGATATTACAATCCCACCCTATTACTCCTTAAAATAATTCAATCTTGCCCTATTAACCAGAGGCAGAAATCAGGTTCTACAACAAAGGAAAATCACAGAATGGAAGGTACCCTCAGGATTCTGAGAATCACTGGCCAATCCAATTGCTACAAATCTTCTGGGGGGACATAATTCAGTCTACGGCAGTGACCCTATATGACAGAGTAGAACTGCCTCCATGGAGTTTTTTAGACGTAATCTTTATGGGAGCAAAATGTCAGGTGTTTCTTCTGTGAAGCCACTGGGTGGGTTTGAACTCCTAACCTCTCAGCAGCTGAGTACTTTAAGCATTCCACCACCAGTGCTTATTCAACATAGGTGGAAGCCTCTCAAAATTTACTTGTCAGGACCATGTTTTATGTTATGACTATGATTTTCTAACCAAAAAATGAAGGTCTCCACTTCGGAGCAGTCACATCAAGAAATATCATTTGTCATCATCTCATCCCCCTGCGATATCTGAGGAGTCAGCACACTGAAGGAAAAGGGGATGGAGAAGGTGAGACAGCAGACAGTAGCCACATGATGCACCCTCTGAGCATCAGATCCACAGACAGAACCTAAGAAGGAGCTACCAAAAACTATGCAGTTGGACCAGGGTAGAGTTAAAGAGACTTACTGCTACCTTGTGGGACAACAAGGATCTCTAACTGCTAGCAGCTACTGGAAAGTGAAATCATATTATTCTATCTGTTTCAGCATCTACAATCTCAGAGGGGATTCCACAGGACTGAAGATAACTTCTTTGACATTCTAGAACTTAAGCACCTAATTTCATCACTAGCCAGTATCAGTTTGGATGATTTCTCTAAATTAAACATAGATTTTTTCTTGGACTTCTGGAAGAAAATTACAGATATGTAGCTAAAGGGACCTGTGATAGCTAAAAACATTTGTTGTGTAGATTAAAATTCTAAAGAACAACTGGAATCTCAAGGCAGTTAGGAGACATGGAATTTATTAGCAATTATTTAACTTTTATTTCATCCTTACACTTGGCTGAATTAAGAGAATGGTGAACACTGTTGTATTCAGTGGCTAATGAATATTTAAAAGAATTTGATCATCGATATTTCTTATACTTACTATGTCATTGTTTTGATGTGTAGCTGTGGGTGATTCAGAATATACTAAGAAAACTAAATATTTCAAGTCTAGAAAATACTTTCCTTAATTGTTCTGAGAACTTAATTGTTCAAAGTGCTGCATATCTCATTGTTGAATATCACTATGGTTACCTTTGAAGTACTTGACTCTCCTTGGGAAGCTATGCACCCAGGCCATCACGTGGTCTACCCTTCAAAGCAATTTTGGAACTCATTTTCTAGAATGGCCATTGCACACGGTTGCCAGGTGGCAAGTACACAAACTCACTTGTGAGGGAATTTTTAGCCAGCAGACAAATAACTGCATTGGAACACCCTCCCTACTCACCTGATCTGGCCTCCAGTGACATTTGTCTTTACCCGAAGACACAGGAAATACTGAAAGGAAGATATTTTAAATTCAGGACACCAAGGGTAATACAACAACAGCTCTAACGGCCATTCCACAAAAAGAGTTCCAAAATTGCTTCCAAGAGTGGACTAGGTACTGGCATGAGTGCATAGCTTCCCAAGAGGAATACTTCAAAGGTGACGATAGTGAGTTTGTAGCACTTTTTCTAGGATGAGTTTGAGAACTTAATTGACAGTCCTTGTATTTCTTACATTCCATTCTGTATACAGGTACCCTTGCAAGAGATAATTCAGAAAAGCCACTAAAGTAAAAATAGTTTTCTTCTGAAGGAAAAGGTCTAAATTCTGACTAACTGTGACAATGTAAACGAACTCAGCCCTAAAATTTAATTTTATTATTCAAAAGTAGAGTTGAAAAGAAATGAGGTTAACTAAAAGCGGACCATAAATACTTGAGGTATATTTTTTCTATTAAACATTCAACTATTCTTATTTGTTCTAATGCATCATAAGCTCTTTGCATCCTCTAAGAAATCTCTCGGATACCTAACACACTTGTTATCTCTCCTTTTCTATTAATTGGAATGCGCTAAGGAAATTAGCTAATTAATCTCTTTGATTTGACACACATGCATGGCTAACATAGACAAACTCTGCACTATATACAGTGGATAAGACAGTACTGTAGAGTTCACATTACAAGGAAGATAATAAGTATTTATGAAAGGTGCTGTAAACCTGGCAGCTAGCACACACACTTAAAATTCAGTTAAGTCTTGGCACGCTACAAGCAATGTGTTTCGTGAACAAAAATGTGTAGAGTAACAGTACCTAATTCCTAGAGTTGTTGCAGAGATTAAGTAAGCTACATTTCCAAGAGCACCCTGGTGGCAAAGTGGTTAAGTGCTACTGCTGTTAACCAAAAGGTCAGCAGTTCAAATCCACCAGGTGCTCTTTGGAAACTCTATGGGGCAGTTCTATTCTGTCTATAGGGTTGCTGTAAGTCAGAATTGACTTGACAGCACTGGGTTTGGAGTTATTTTTTATTTACAAAAATATCTGGTGCATAGCAAGATCACATAGTAAGAAAACAATTGGCTATTATTTTTAATAAGCGTAGTAACTACTGTGAAAGGAGAAACATAAGATGCAATGTACTTTTACTATGAATCCCAGTAACATAAGGAAAGAGAGATCCAGTTTTAAAGAACAACATTCTATAATCAAAAGTGGACGTGCCTGTACTACCTTTGTTTATCTGAATCACCTGGTGGTATTTCATGAATTCACTCATTCATTCAGCAACAGTTGATTGAGGTTCTGCCTTGCAGCAAGCTGCTGCTGGACAGCAAAGGTATAAGGGAGACACTATCCTTATATTCGTGGAGCTTATACTCTACCCTGGGGAAAAAAACTTCCTGTTATGGGTTGAATTGTGCTTCCCACCCCCACTGCACCACTGCCAATTTGCATGTTGAAATCCTAACCAGTATACCTGTGGATATGATCCTATTTGAAAACAGGATTCTTGTTATGTTAATGAGGTCATAGTATTAATGAAGGTATGCCTTAAAAGTAGTCACTGTTGATATCGAAAAAGAGCAAATTAGACACAGAAAAGCAAGCAGTACCAAAAAGAGAAGGTACGTGCCCAGTGGAGGTACCACGAGGAATAAGTGATGCTAAGTCTGCAGAAATGGAAAGAGATATCCTCCCCTGGAGTCGACAGAGTGCGGCTTCCCCTAGAAATGGTGCTCCCTGAACCGCAAGAAAATAAATCTCTGTTCTTTTAAACCATCCACTCGTAGTAATTCAGTTACAGCAGTCCTAGATAATGAAGGCACTTAAGTTTTCAAGCATGTTTGAATCTCCCTAAAATTCCCCTGTCGTTTAGAACCGGGCTGATCTCTTGCCTTGAAATGTAATCTCTCACCTCACTTCTCCCATCCCTTTGCTATTTAAGAGCTCACTATTAAATTCTGGCAAGGTTTTAAGTCTTGAAATCTAGGTTCCATCAAAGCCCCATTAAAAATTCATGAATCTGGTATAAAAGGTGTCATGGATGCCTTAGTGACCGTCTCCAGAGCTACCATCATTTTACGGTGGCCAACTTCCAACTCTCTGTTTCATAAAGGGTCTTAGGTATAAACCACGGAATACAAGTAGAGCCACTATGCATAATGGTAAGATTCCTGGTCTTAGATCTTGAAGGTCTTGTTTCTCTCCAATGTCATTTAAGTGACATTAACTGTGTATGTATGAAAATGTGAGAATGATATAAAATAATGTAAACTATATTTAGCCATAGATCATAAATAATATGCAATTATTGTTTTTCAAAATATATACAATACGTAATAGGAATCCAGTATATAAACCAATCATGAAATACACACCATCAGTCTTGACCTCTAATCTTCTAACTTAAAACTTCCTCAAATCAGTTAAGAAGGAAAAGACTTTTGAAGAAAACAGGACAAGTGCCTGTTTTCCTTTATATGAACAAATTCAAGGGAAATAAGCTAAGTATAGATGGAGATATTAGTAATACACTTGAAAATTAACATTTCAAGCAAAAACAATTGCAAACATAATCAGGAAGACCTCTTTTACCTAACTTAAATCATAACAAAAAAGTATATGGACTTATTTTAGTAATAATGTGCCAAGTACAAACAGCTAGGAGATGTGTGATGATATTTGAAAGGACACAGGGCTATTAATTTCAGACAACAAGATGGAAAATAAAAAATCTTCACTTAAGTTGTACAGTATGCATGCAGATACCAAACAAGAAACACGTTACTTGTCCACCTCCTTGCAAAGGAGTAAAAAGACAGAAACTAATAAAAAAAATTACCAAATCATGAAACATTTAGTATGTAATACTGGAAGCTGGTTTTCACACATGCACTTTCTTTGATTTCTGCCTCGGGGTTAAATCTTAAAATCATCCCATTCCTTTCTGAGGATTCTTTCAAATATCAGCACTGAAGCATTTTCTTAAGAGTCCTGTGGTTCAGCTTCTATAGGTTTTATTACAAAATCTCTGTCTTGAATTTCAGAAAGTCATAGCTTACCTTCATTTTAAAAAATGGATAATCAATTCCTAATTAACATTTTCCAGCACTTCAGAAAGCCTGGTTGCATAGCAGTTAAGTGCTACTGCTGCTAACCAGAAGGTCACCAGTTCAAATCTACCAGGTGCTCCTTGGAAATTCCATTGGGCAGTTCTGCTCTGTCTATAGGGTCACTGTGAGACAGAATCAATTCGATGGCGGTGTTTTGGTTGTTTTTTTTTTTTTTTCCCTCCCACTCCTGCAGAGAGTAGTCAATTTTGTTACTCTTCACAGTGCTTATATTGATGTAAATTCCCAGCATTCTGTTCAACACTGACCTCTGACTAATGTAGCCTTCATTCCTCTCATCTACAGTTCTCCTGCAGAGGCCTGGAATGTCACTAGTGAGAGAATGTCAGCAGCATTTCTTAGCAAAACACTGGTAGAAATACAGAAAATAAACATCTTTAAAAAAAAAAAAAGCTGAGTCGAAGTGCTTCCAGATTCAGCTCTGCATAGCTAATCTCCCTTAAAGCCTATTAAATATTATAAAATCAGATCATTAGCCATGCTTCAGCCAGCAAATAGCAACATGACTGAGAAGCAAAAAATAAGCTTTATAGTAGAACCAGTGAGCCTCAAACAGGACAATCGCCCATTGAAGTTGAGGGTGAAGAAGAAACCCAAAAAACCAAACCCACTGCCATTTGGTCAATTCCAACCAAGATTAACCCTACAGGACAGAGTAGAAATGTAGAGTTTCCAAGGAGCACCTGGAAGGTTTGAACTGCCAATCTTTTGGTTAGCAGATATAGCACTTAACCACTATGACAACAAAGTTTTCCAAAGAAGAGGAAAGAGGCTGAGAACTCCTTGGTACAAAGCAGCTCTGGAAGGTAGGGGACAGATATAACATATAATTTGGGTTGCAGAAGACTGATGAAGAACTCAGCACCTCATTAAACCTGTTTTACGAACAGCGTTCAAATCAGAACAAATGTTTCTGTGTGGAATTGGTAAAGGCTCTCTGGGGTATCACAAGCCAAAGACCGAAACTGGACTTCCTGAAAATCCTCACACCAAAAGAAGGTAACCCAAGAAGTGATGAAAACCACACGTTCTGTATGCAGTCTCTGAAAAGTGTCATACTTGTCTTCCCTCACTCAGCTTTCTGGCTAGGAATAAACTGAGTTTAGAGAATGCTCAGTCTCTGGGGAGAAAGTCATCAGCCTCTGCTGTAGCCTAATCAATAGTTTATCCATGAAAACTTGCATCCTAAGTGGTAACAGTGTCCAATCAAGACAGACTTCTCTGAAGGTGCTTCTGAGGCCCTTGGCACCAACAAGAAGGAAATTCTGTTTCTGTACCAGGTGTGAATTTGTAACCACAACCTGGAAGTAATGGAATTTCTTACTATGTAATACTTTTATACCATATTCAGAAATCCAGTACTAGGATTCCATGTAGACAGAATAGCAAGAACCTACTCCATTTTTATTTAGTCTTTCATTATTTCCCTTTACTCCAAGTCATGCAGAAGTCCTAAGCATTTCTGGCAAAGGACGCAGAGGAAGCACACTAGATCCCTCCGGGTTGCTCAGTGGTATTCTGAGGGCCAGCTGGACCTGCTGCTTCCGGGCCACCCCGAGCACGCAGACATCTGGAGAGGTCCGGAGCACCTCAATAAGCCTCCCAGGTACATACAGCGAACCTCCTCAGGGTGCATGCTCAGCACACCCCGCCTTTCCCCTTTCTGAGGTTTGCTTTGTTCTCTGCTTCCCGCTGTGTCCTCAGATATTTCCAGTCACCTCTCCATCAGCTCAGGCATCCAGGAAAGATTGAAAAAGAAGTTGTCTTCCTAAACTTTTGAGTTTGAGCTCCTTAAGGATAAGGCCCTTATAATCTCTGCCAAACAGAGCTGAGGAGGAGGCAAAGAATCACACAAGAACAAAATACAAATTTATCTCCCTCCCCACAACCCCCTACTCCCTATCTCCAGGCTGGGACAGAGACCCCACTATCTTTCCCATCTCCTTTTCCTCTGGCCTGTCTCCAGGGACTAGCCCAAAACTACCTTCCTGAAGAGATCCTCTCTCCTTCCTAAAAACCAAAACCAAACAAAAACCCACTGCCATCAAGTCTGACTCATAGGGACCCTATAGGACAGAGTAGAACTGCCCCATAGAGTTCCCAAGGAGTACCTGGCAGATTTGAACTGCTGACTTTTAGGTTGGCAGATGTAGCACTTAACCACTATGCCACCAGAGTCTCCATACAGCAGGAAGCAATCCCCAAATGTTTAAATCAGGCAGCAGTGTTCAAAGAAGCCATTGACAAACTGAGCCAGGTCTGTAAAAACTGAAGCTCTTCCCCCAGAAGTTGCAGAAAGGCAACCTTCCTCCAGAGCTGCTGCCCTCCTTCATTCTTTCAGCCTCCTGAACTGTGAGAAAATATATTTCAGTTCTTTTAAACCACCTGCTTGTGATATTTCTGTTATAGCAACCCTAGATAACTAAGACACTAAGTTTTTCATTGTGTTTGAATTTCCTTAAAACTCACAGGCCACTTAATTTTTTAAATTAGCCATTACAGACTCTGTGTTACTGAAGGGTAGCACGAGGACTCAGGGTTGGATTTTCCAATTGTTTCTGGAATTCACTGGAAGACAGAAATGTTTCCCGAGTTGCCAACTCAGTGGTACCTGCAGAGCCAGGCTCTGAAGCTGATCGGGTCTCCAACTCATTAGATGTCAGGTTCCAGCTATCCTCTCTTCTCCTCTGATATCTACCCAGAATATGTCCTGAGAAGATTGACTTTGCCTTTGTGATAACCCTGAGAAGTGACAGGATCTTCCTAAGAGATGAACCAAAGCTGGCAAAGACAAGAGAATGACCCTGTCCATCACCTGACACAGCAACTCACAGACACATTCTTGAAAAAAAGGCAGTCCAATCATTCTGACAGTCACAAAAACCTTGAATATCATTTACAATTGGAATCTTGTTTCTGTTTTCCAACATCCCTTTTCCTTTCCTTTTGTTAATTATCATTTTATTTTATTTTGTAGAACTAGCCCTCATATCATTCCATTTCACGCTGTTTGAGTAAGTTTCACTCTACTTCTGGCTTCTGTAACAGATACCATTGCTCAAGAGTCCCAGGACGGGCACTGAAATGCCTCATTTCCAGTGATCAGTTCAGGGTGGACTCGGGGCCCAGGCCAAGGGACGAATAGCTAATCCCAGGTCAATTGCTGGGTTTATTAGGAAATAGAAGCTCTCTTTGTCTGGGGGTTACCTATCAGGCAGGACATAATCCTGAAACTTCTGGAAGCCACATTGCCTCCTACTGGAGAGAGTCTGCCTGAGAATGAAGCCAGTACAGAAGGCAGCAGAGCTTGTGGTTGGAACAAGTAACGTTCCTGAGGATGTTGTTTGAGCACATGGACTCAGCCATCTAGGATTTTTCAGTTAAATACACCTTTTAGGGTTTCAGACAATTTAAAATGCTCTCTGTTCCATGTAACTCAACTTACCTCCTTGTAACTTTGCTGACAAGATAGTATTCATTCCTTTCTACAATCTTTTCACAATAACAACTTTCATTTTCTGCCACAGGTAAGTTTGCAGCTCCGATCCTTAGCTTTTTCTTGTGTTGAGTAAAATTTGCTACACTCCCTACTAAGGCTTCTTTATCAAGCAAAGTTTACCTGCCAGCCTGCACTCACCACTAATGCCTTATCTTTTTCTTCCTTTAGCTCCTTTGGAAACCCTGATGCTGCAGTGGTTACATTCCACGTCTACTAACTGAAAGGTTGGCAGTTTGACTCTGCCAGGTTCTACTTGGAACCTCCGTGGGGCAGTTCTACTCTAACCTACAGGGTCAGTATGAGTTGGAATCAAATTAACTGTGGTGGCTTTCCTTATTTGGCTAGAGAATAGGAAACATAATAGAGTTTCAGAGGAGGGTATAAATTTTGTACTGAAGGAATGACACAAAACTAATGTATTACGGCCCGGGGAGAGCAGGACACAGTGGTACATGTCAAATCAGGTTAAGGTCAGTGTAAAATATTTGGATTTCATTCTAAGAATAACGAGAGATCCTAGGAGTGTTTTTCACACAGAAATAATATGATTTGAGTGACAATGTTTCAATGATCCCAAATTCTATTCTTTGAAGTATTAGAGGAAACCTAACCCCTTTGCCATTGACAGTTCATCAAAAAATTGAAATCCCTGCTCTTCTCCTCAAGTGTTCTCTTTCTTAGGAAAAACATCTTCAGCTTCTTTAACCATGCATCATGAAATGTGATTGCCTGATTCTAAAACACATGATAGCTTCTCTGGACTCACTGTGTTTGTCAATGCATCTCTTGAAATATAACAGCTGGAACTGACCACAGAAATTCCAGATGTTGCCCAAGCAGTGGACAATACTGTTTTTTTCCATTCCTCTACCTATTGATGTAGTATAAGCCTACAGTACTGTTTGGGGCTAACAGTATGTTACTCTCTTAACTCATAATTTATTCATTTATCCATTCAACCAATCAATATTAACCAAGGACATTTTATTTTGATTAAGTCAATTTCTAACAAAACACTGTTTGGGAGGAGAAATATAGACCTCTTTTTCTTGAGTCAAGACATGGAAAATATTTACACAGTAGGCAAATAAGTATATAAGGGGCCAGATGAGATAAGAAAAATAAGGGTAAAAGAGTTAGGAGAAATGACCCTACAGCACTTGGACTTATTAACCTGGTAGGGAATTAGTCAGTCTGTGTCCTCCATTGAGAGAGCTTTTTAAGGAATGCAATTACAAGGCAATCTAATGCAGTTTTGGAAATCCTGGTGGTATAATGGTTAATTGAATCCACCAGGCACTCTTTGGAAACTCTATGGCACAGTTCTACTTTCTCCTGTAGGGTCGCTGTGAGTCAGAATTGACTAAACAGCAGTGGGTCCTTGGTTTTAAAGCACTTTTAACAAGCTGTATTCCTATGTAGAGCTACAGCTGCCAACTAAAATGTCAGCAGTACATATCCGCCAGGTGCTCCTTGGAAACCCTACAGGGAAATTCTACTAGGGGGTCCTACAGGCAAGTTGTACTAGTGGTCCTCTACAAGTCACAATCGACTCAACAGTAATGGATTTAGTTTTGGTTTTTATCTCTACGTCAGCTCCAGGAAAAGATTTTTGCTTGCTTAATTCCTGATTTTAAAGACAGACTAAGGTTTTGAGATGCATGCTACTTGGGATTAAAATGTGGTTAATTTAAGCAGATCAATAACAGTTGAAGACTTCTTTGGAAAGCGACCAAATCATCCCTGCAGATTTGTTTGCAATAATAATGAACTCATGAAAACTCTGTACTTTATTATTCAATGTTTATGTTCAACTGTTTTAGTAAAGAGCATGTTATTATGTATAAAATTATTGATAAGTGAAAGTGTATGCCAATTCCTTCAGTTGAAAGCCAAACTACTCAGTCCACCAAGATACCACAACCTGTTTGCTAGAAAATACCCTGACTACAAATTTCCTAGTGAGAAGCTTTCACATAATAGCTTTGCAAACTGTAGCACATCTGAATGCAGCATTAAACTCTACACCCAATTAGTGAAAATAAAAACATGTTCCATATACACAGTAATTAGTTATTCTAAACAAAATTTCAGATGCTTCACTTTAGAGGAAATTGTGTCCCCTGTCTGCAGCTACAGTCAGGGCTATTGCCAGTTTGAATGCAAATTAGAAAGAGGTATCCCTTCCTCTTGGAAGACAACAAATCCATATAACACTACCTGGCTTGATAAGAGACTCCTTTCTTACCCCCTGGAACCTTGGTGGAATAGTAGTTAAGAGCTATGGCTGCTAACCAAGAGATTGGCAATTCAAATCCAAAAGCTCTTCCTTGGAAGCCCTGTGTGGTAGTTCCACTCTGTCCTGCAGGGTTTACTATGAGTCCAAATTGACTTGATGCAATGGACTTGGGGTTTTTGGTTATCTATTGCCAGTATACTGCTATGTAAAAAAAAATTCCAAAACTTAGTGACTTAAAATAAGAGTCATTTCTTATTTCTCGTTCATCTGCGAGATGGCTGGCTAGTTAGGCTGGTAATGGGCTGGCCTTGCGTTCTCTCAACTGGGCTTTTTACTTATCTGTGGTCAGTGCCAGTTTGCTGAGGGCTGGCTAATCTAAAATGACCCTGGCTAGGGCAACTCACCTCCATTCTTTCTGGTCTCTCAGCCTCCAGTAGACTACACTACGGTTTTTCTCATGGCAGAGGCAGCTGTCCAACAGATGGGGCAAGAACGGTAAAGTCTCTTCAAGTCTATCCTTGAAAGTGGTACACTTTCGATTCTGCCACCTCTGTTGACCCAGGTAAGCCATGTGATCAGCCTAGATTTAAGGATTAGGGAAATAGACTACACTTTTTGATAGGAGAAGCTTCAAAGTCACATTGCAAGGACCGCGGGTATGAGGTTGAGAATTAGGGCTGCTCTTGCAATTGTTCTACCGCATATACATTCAACGAGACACCTATACAACTTTACACAGAGTTCCTGGCCATTGTCCAGTCCACAAAATTTATCTTGTTAAACAACTGGCTAAGTAAAGTAATAAACCAACACTTGTTTTGCTTTGCTTGATTGAGCACATATTTTAGACCAGCCATTCTGTTCTCTGGGATTATAGTGATGAGCAAAAATAGACATACCTCTCTTTTCAGAAAATCTACAGTGCTTTTCTGTTCCCCCATTATGACTTTGCCTGTATACAAATAAACACTACATTTTTTATTCAAATTTCAAAAGGTTGTGTATAAAATCAGGTTACCTCTTTCAAAATTGTGAACATGAAAAGTTGCTAGAAGTTTTGTGTCTAGAAATGATAACTTATTTCAAATTAAAATAAGGCTGAGGAAAAATGAAAACTGAGTCACGTTAGAAGTTTATGTTTGTTATGAGGTCAACTTCTTTCTCAGTATTGACAATTATGTCAATCTGAGGCTTTAATTTTCATTAATTTGGCCATCATTGAGATCTGAAGATTTTAAAAATGATGGTATCTCACCCAGCTCTACTATTAAAATCAATTGTAAATCACTGTAAAAAAGTATTTCTTCCAGAATTAGAAATGTCTGTAACAAAAACATGGAATTGTAAAGCTTGAAGCTTCTTTGGAAATCCTCTGACCACAGTCTTCATTATATGAGTGAAGAAGCCAATATCCTGGGAGGTGGAGACTTGCCCACATTTATGTGCCCAGGCAGGAACAGAACCAGGATTTACACCCCCACTCTTCCACCCCAGCACTCTGCCCACCGTAACACATGTCTCCTATCTTTGGATTTGATCATATTCTAGAAAGTTCCCACTACTCAGAGGTTTGTCATTCTTCATGAATGAATCGGAGAAGGGCAAGAGAGGATGTGGAAAAAAAGGTGAGGGTTATTGTAGTAACTCGGGCATGTCCAGGGTTCTGAAATAGAGGAGGAGCCGAGCAGATGGCGAAAGCTGTCCCTATTCCAACATAGCTAGGGCTTAGAATTAATACAATTTCTAGAGTGAAGAAGAGAGAAGAAACAAGGATGAAGGGGCATTTCTAACATGAACCACAACCTAGATAATAGGGCCATTCATAGAAGAACCAGGATTAAGGGGGCAAACACATGAAATCAGCTTGCTGTCTCATTTTGTGTAGCCTTTCACACAGACACCCTGGTGGTGCAGTGCTTAAGTGCTATGACTGCTAATCCAAAGGCCAGCAGTTCGAATCCACCAGGCACTCCTTGGAAACTCTGTGGAGCAGTTCTTTTCTGTCTATAGGGTAGCTATGAGCCAAAATGGACTCGGTGGCAGTGTGTTTGGCAGTAGGTTTTTCCACACCTCCAGTGCAGAAATCTCCCTTCGACAGTTATGCACACCAATCTAGGGTTCAGAACAGAGAGATACAATGAGTGTCCTTGACCCACTCTTTCTTTCAACAAACAATGTACAGGAAACAACTACTCACTGAGCGTTGTGCTGTGTGCCGAGAAGGCAGTAAGAGACAAGAGAGGTCGGTCTTCTTGTCAGGGAGTTTCCATATTCGGAGGGCACTCATCCTGTGAGCACCCCTAGCTGCACTATTTTCTTCCGTGTCAAAGGAACAGCTGCCACAGGACACTGTGGTTTACTACCAAACGAAGCTCATGCGAAATGCTGGAACGACAGCGGCACTCTGCATTTCAGTAGCTCACCTAATCCCAAATTCTGATTCTTCCCTCACTTCTCCTGTGCTATCTGAAAGGAGCTTCCTTACTACTGTGAACTAGGTGATCCTTGTTCCCACTTGGGTCCCTGCTGCAGGTCAAAGATTCCCAAGTATTGAGAACACATTTGACGATTTAACCATGGGTTACTTCTCTTCCTTGTGTGCTATGCTGGAAGCACTTCCCTTAGTACAGCCAGGGCTACCATGCAGAGACAACCGGAGCCCATGGCTCTGGACTCTTCTCTTTCATTTGAGGAGCTCTGGTGGCACAGTGCTTAATAGCTTGTCTACTCCCCACCAGGTTGGCAGTTCAAGTCTACCAGGTATTCCTTGGAGACCCAATGAAGCCGTTCTATTCTGTCCTATAGGGTCACTGTCAGCTGGAATCCACTCAGTTGCAAGGGGTTTGTCTTAGTTTTTCTTTTATTGGAGAATTTCCTGTCTTGTTTGGAGTAAATGGCTTTGCCCATCATATGCTAATTATCCTTCATCCCACAGCGCTTATAATAAAGGCTACCCAAAGGAGATTCTCATACCTGCAAAATAACAAATCAGACATTTACATTGCAAAAGTTTGTCTTAGTCGGCTACTGCTGCTATAACAAAAATACCACAAGTGGATGGCTTTAGCAAAGAGAAATTTATTCTCTCACAGTCTGGTATGGTAAAAGTCCAGATCTAGACTGTCAGCTTCAGGGAAAGGCTTTCCCGTTGTCAGGTTTAGAGGTAAGTCCTTGTCATCAATTTTTCCCTTCACTAGGAGCTTCTGAGTGCGGGGACCCCGGATCAAAGCACATGTTATTCTCTTGGCACTTACTTCTTGGTGGTGTGATGTCTCCCTGTCTCTCTGCTTACTTCTCTCTTTTATACCTCAAAAGACATCGGCTTAAGACACTACATAAACTTGTAGATCTCATCAGTATAACCGCCACTAATCCATCTCATTATATCATAGTGATAAGATTTACCACACATACGAAATCACATTGATGACAAAATGGTTGTCAATCATATAATACTGGGAATCATGGCCAACCAAGTCGACAGATACTTTGGGGGAACATAGTTTACTCCATGACAGTTATGTGGATAGAGTTAGAAATTAATGACAAAACATGGATCATCTTCTGGTCTTTATTAGTGTTACTGTCATAACAAACTGTTTTAGTCATCTAGTGCTGCTATAACAAAAATGCCCCAAGTGAATAGCTTTAAAAAGAGAAATTTTATTCTGTCACAATCCAGTAGGCTGCAAGACCAAATTCAAGGCATCAGCTCCAGGGAAATCTTTCTCTCTCGGCTCTGAAGGAAGGTCCTTGCTATCAATTTTTCCCTGGACTGGGTGCAGGGACTGTCCCTTCTCCGCTGCTTCTTGGTAGTTTGAGGTCCCCCGCTCTCTGCTTTTTCCTTTCCCTTTATGTCTCAAGACATTGCCTCAAGGTATGACTCAATGTGATAGACCAAGTCCCACCTCACCAACACAGATACTGCCCATCCTTCCTCTTTCCTCGTCAGCATCTTAGAGGCAGGATTTACAACACACAGGAAAATCACACAATACCAGGAATTATGGCCCAGTCAACCTGGTACACACATTTTTCTGGGAGACACAATTCAATCCATGGCCCAACCTCTCTCCCAGACATTATGCAAAAGCTAAACTATATGAAAATAATCTTATCTATTCCTCACAATCTCCCTAGCAAACCCAAAAAGCCACTGCCATGGAGTTGTGTCCAACTCATAGCAACTTTATCAACAGAATAGAACTGCTGCATAGTATTTCCAAGGAGCACCTGGCAGATTTGAACTGGCGACCTTCTGGTTAACAGCTGCAGCCCTTAACCACTATGCCACCAGGGTTTCCAACCTTGTTGCCAGGCAGGTTCAACTCTTACGCGTGTTCGACAGATAAAAGAACTGAAATGTAAAGAAGTGAAAAATCTTAAACGAGGCAGCACAGCTGGTAAGTGTCAGGACTGAAATTCACATCTTGCCATTTCCTCCAAAACATGCTCTTGACTACTGAATTAAATTAAATTCCTGTGCAGTCAACATTTTTCTTTAAACGTGACTATGAGTCACACTGTGCTGTTCTCAGATCTTCACAGAAACTGCTCATCCCAAGAACTTTTGCATATCCTGAAAGGTGAGTGCAAACTGTCATTCCTACCTTCACACGTTCCCTGTAGTACAAAGGCTACATTGCTGTTGCTATTAAGTCACCCCATAGGACAGAATAAAACTGCCCCAGAGAGTTTCCCAGGAGCAGATGGTGGATTTGAATTGCAGACCTTTTGGTTAGCAGTGTAGCATTTGACCAGTACACCACCAGGTTTTCCAAAGTTGCATTAAGCAGACCTAACTGAAACTGATGCTAGGTAGAACAGTGAGTTAAAGATTTCAGAATGCTTTATTTAAGTTTCAAGCTAATTTAATAACTGCAATCCTCATTCTCATGTTTCACCTTAACCAAGCCAAGTGCCATCGAGTCGGATCAGGGACAATAAAGTGAGCTATAGATTATTTTTAATGATGGAAAGATGCTAAGTAATGTCACCTTCACAACCTGGGACACAAAGGGAGAAAAGCTGAAGAAGGCATAAGGAAGATGACCTACACCATTTGACATAATTAAAGGAGAATTGGATAGATTCTAGGATATACTAATACAACGAACCAACCAGAATGTCTAGACTGGTGCAGTGACTAAGAGCCACGCCGCCCATCAGAAGGTCAGAAGTGTAAATTCACCAGCTGCTGCTGGGAAACGCTAGGCGCAGTTCTACTGTGTCCTATAGCTTTTCTGTACAGTGGAATGGACTCTAAGGCAAAGGGTTTTTTTTTTTTGTTTTTAGCTGTATTTCAGTTTATGTAAACTTTAAGTGGGAAAGCAATACCAAGAAAAGTGATTTCTTTAATGCTAAGAAAACAGAGAGTGAAAAATCTATTTATAATTTTGTTTGATTTTACTCAAACGTGCTCAATCCTGTCATGGTAGCAAATTACAACTGCAAGCCATAATCACCATATAGTGTCTCTGGAGAAAGGTAGCATGTAATGAAAACAAACAGACTCTCCAGTATTTGCAAAGTGAAATGTCTCAGTGTTCAGCAAAGCGTGCGGGAAAGCTCAGTTGGGGTTCAGTGGGTTTTTGCCTTGTACCGTAATCATCCACTAGATGGCGGAATATGCCGTGTCATGGAGGTCGCAGACTAAGGAAAAAATCCTGACTGACTGGCAGTAGAAGCAGAGCAAGTTTTAGTTAATAAAACCCTGCAATTGTACTACATGTGTAAGAAGATGTCATATAGTCATTCTTAAGGTTTTACATTACCGCTTTTATTGTTTCACTCAAATTCTTGAGTAGAAATCCTAAGGCGAAGGCTAAATTCGACAGCAAGGCTTCTCTCTGTTCCTGCACCCCGCTTCAGATAGCCTCTAGCTTCCGGTCTCTGTGAAGGGAGGCCTGGTGGCACTGCACTGGTTAAAGAAATCAACTACTAACCAAAAGGTCGGTGGAAACCACCAGTGTCTCTGAGAGAAAAAAATATGACAGTCTGTTTCTGTAGACTTCTGCAGTTTGGGAAACCCTACAAGGTCTCTAGGAATTGGAATCAACTTGATGGCCATGGGTTGGGTTGGGTTTGTTGTTTTTCCCAGTCTCTGTCAGTCTCTCTCCCAAGGACTCTGCTCCAGCCCACTGTTAAAGAATATGTCTCAGTGTGAACCACCAGTTTGCCTGGGTTCTAATTAAATTATCTCCTGTCCACTTCCCATCATTTTTCTTGGCCTGCTTTCCCAGTTCTCACTGTATCATCTCTGGAGAAGCGACAATACATCGTCACCTGAGCTGAGCTCAGCTATGGCCACTCTGTTTGAACAAAGTACTGTTCTGCCCTAATGGACCCATTTCTCAGCGGTGTACCCAACAGACTACCCTATTCCCATGTCCTAGTCTGAACTAAAATGAGCATCAAGATATAATACTGTTTCTTAAAAATGAATCACATAAACATTATGTAAAGGTTGATCCAGGGGAAGAAGGAGATGAAACTCAGACGAGTTAAGCAGCTTAGTGAACAGTTCGCCATCAATAATTGCTAAGAATAGAAGCAGATACTTCTGACACCTGATTTGGCACTTCACTTAGTCAATAGTATTTTTCTTTGATCATTAAATGAAAGAACAGAGCAGCAATTAGGGGTGGAGTGGGTAAGAATCCTGCCAAGTAGACTTAATCATCTTTTTCAAGTGTTATCAGTGAAGCCAGTAACAGGGGAGAAAAAAGTATTCTGCTAGTCTTTCTACTATTTTGGTCTTAATAATCATTTCTATAATATTCTACACCCTGAAATTAAATCATGTTATTAGAATCTCTTGCTAGAGATTAGTAGAGTAAAAGTTAGACTGAAATATCCCAAAGTAAGTGGCCTTTGTGAGAAACCTCCCAGCCAATCCATATAATTTGTTGTTGTATACACAGATAAAAATACCACAAGAGTTAAGAACCGTTTTTCATGAAATCCTCCTGAACCAAATGCACATAACTGAACCCAGCCTCATTTCCTTTGTGCCTGGCACATAATACCCGCTGCTGAAGAGTTGATTTTGACTTGTAGTGGCCCTATAGGACAGAGTAGAACTGCCCAATAGAGTTTCCAAGGAGCAGCTGGCAGATTCACACTGCCAACGTTTTGATTAGCAGTAGTAGCTCTCAAAAACCAGGCCATTAGGGTTTCCTGGCGTAGAACAGATGCTCAATATTTGAGGAAGGAAGAAGGGGAAAGAGAAGAAGGAAAAGAATAAGGGAGAAGAGAGAGAGGAAGAATGGAGAAGAGCAGGGAAAGAAAGGAGATGAAAAAGATGCCTCCATATAAACCAATGCTTCTGAAATGGAAAAGCATGCTTCCATTGACCGGCTGAGATGAAGACATGTCAGCATCTCTTTGCATTACAACCTGTTTTAGGCTTGGCAGTTATAAAAGCTGTTCTATAACTATCTCTTCTCTAGACGAAATAATCTCAGCTCCTGCAACTTTCAACTCAGGGCCAAATTTCCTTTCCTTTCATAATTTTTTTGGTTCTTATCTATATCCATTTTGACTTTTTTAAATCCAAAGACCGAGTTATAAGTCCACTGTTTTATTGTCCTTTTTAATGTTCTCTTCTTTTGTAGAGAAAAGCCAAAAAAAAAAAAACAAACCCACTGCTAATGAGTCGATTCAGACTCATAGAGACCCTATAGGTCAGAGTAGAACACTGTCATAGGGACCTAAAGGACGTTTGGTGGATTTGAACTGCTAACTTTTGTCTATCAGTTGTAACACTCAACTACTATGCCACCAGGGTCTCCTTTGTAGAGAAGCTTATATAATTATAGCCAGCCAAGTGCCGTCGAGTCGGATCCGACTCACAGCTACCCTAGGGACCAGGGTAGAACTGACCCCCAGAGTATTCAAGGAGTGCCTGGTGGATTAACTATATGAAATATGTACATTTTTAAAAGAGAAAAAATTCATTTTTGAAGTCTATGGTGAGCGGGTGCATGGGAAGCTTGCTCAAGACTGCCTATCTACTGCCACCAAGTTGATTCTGACTCGTAGTGACTCCACAGGACAGATGAGAAGTGCTCCACAGGGTTTCAAAGAGCAGCTGGTGGTTTCAAACTGTTGATCTTTTATTTAGCAGCTAAATTCTCAACTACTAAAAAAATTAAAATGCTTTGCCACTAGAGCCCCTATCTAAGGCTTAAACAGGTACACAACTACTTTTTTACGTACAAAACAATTTTATCAGTAGCTTTATTTCTTTAAGGATGAAAAAGGCGAATTAGTTTTATTTTTTTAGTTTTCCCATGTTAATAACATTTAATGAAATAAATTGTTTAAAATGTATTATGCACTCAGTATATATACAAAGAATCTGTTATGTTGTATGAAAACTCAGAAAACCTACTGGCAATTTTTTTTTGCTGTTTTGGAACATATCCTGTCAATTTTTCAGTTTAAGAACTTCCCTGCTTCTAAATCAAGATATTGTCTGTTATCTACCTTTATACAAGCCACTTTCTAGGGTGCTACGTCCGCAGCGCTTCTCAGGTGCTGCCTCTGGGTTTGCACTCACTCCAGCCTTCAAGAATTAGAATTTCTGAGGGTGGAGTCCAGGAGTTTGACATATTCCTTGGGTAATATAAACATTTAATTGTAAACACTAATTTTCAGGGACTATTCAAACTTTGGTCTTTTAACTTGTTGAACTAATCCCTTCTTTTTCTAGAAAGTACAGAAGTTTGGTTTTCTTGTTTTTTTGTTTGTTTTCTCAATGTTGGTGATAAAATAATGAGGACGAGAAGTGAAAGGTGCACCCCTCGTCCAGAGATCAGGTGCCTGAATCAGTGTAGCAGCTCAGCTGCTCTGGAGAGAGAATTTAATTTTGTCACTGGGAATCGATAAAGTGCTTTGATCTCTCCAGAGCCTAATCTTATTTTTGGATGTTGATGTAAGATAAATCCAGCAATCTTTTTTATAATTCACACACTTGGCTAAGCCCCCAGCTTGCACTTTGCATTGCAGTTAAGTTTGATTTCTTCCTTGTAACCATCACTAATGTAAGACACCATCTTTTTAATAAAGAAAATGCAAAGTCCCCCCACCCCAGTTGCAACTATTGACAGGTAATTGAAAATATGGGAAAATAAAATATGGCTATAACTTACTAGATATTCCACTGTGATCATTTTCATTTTGTTTTACTAACTTTTATTTTCAGGAGAATGTTCCTGATGATTGGCTTTCATGTAAGTATAACTTTTACCAAGAACCTTCCAGTCCATTTGATTCTCTAGCTATTCAAAGCACAGCATAGAATGGATTGTTCACATTTTAGTTTAAATAAAAATTTAAAGCTTAAAAACACTATAACTAGTATATGAATTTTATCATTAGGAAAATAGTGTCACAGATGTTTTGGAAATTAACTTTGGTAAAAAGTTAAATTAATATGAAAATACGTTCTAGCTTGTGTTAATGCTGGAAGACAGAGAAACCTATTGATGAAAATCAAAGTCACACTGAGTCATTTCCTTTTTCACTCCATTTGATATGAGGGTAAAAACTTCAAGGTTCCTACGTTTAGGATATTTTCTCTGCCATTAACTCAGGACACTGGGCAAGCTTGACAATGAGTAGAATACGTGTCTCAGTATACCCAGAATCAATTTGTTTTATACTTCCCACCAGCACTGAAAAACTATTCATGCTGAACCATAATTATATAATCACTCCATTATGAGTCACTGGACTTCAGTTTGACCAACTACAAGATTTAAGAACTTGCTGAGATAATCTTATGATAATTTGCAGCCCCGAGATATCTTTCGAAGAACTACCTGTGCTAATGTGTATGGCCACAGTTCATATCCACACTACTTTTTTCAGTAGTAGGTTGGTGAAGAAAATACAGGAAGTTAGGCTAAATATGAACAACAGTCACCAATTCACAAATGGAGTAGGTAGTAGAAATATCATTTTAAGTTGATTGCTTAGAAACCAGAACGTATTTTTCTGACTGCTGTTGTTAGCTTGGAGTCCAGTTGGCCTGACTCATGGCAACCCCAGGCACAGGGGGAACTAAGTCCTGCCCTGTCCTGTGCCAACCCTGTGACTGCAGTTTGAACCTTTGTGAACCATAGGGTTTTCGTTGGTTGATTTAGGGGGAATAAGTAGCCAGGTCTTTCTTGCTAGTCTGTCTCAGTCTGGAAGCTCTGCAGAAACCTGATCGGCATCGTAGCAACAAGCTGCCACCGCTTGTCTGCTGGCGGCTGTACATGAGCTGCCTCAGCTGGAAGTCGAACCAAGTCTCACACACGGGAGGGGAGGGTGCCGCCACTGAACTAAAGCCATAAATAATCATTTAATCCCCAGCCGAGCCAAGTGCCGTCGAGTCGGATCCGACTCATGGCGACCCTAGGGGCCAGGGTGGAATTGACCCGAGTGAATTAAAAATATAGTTGGGAGGGTACCCCAGTAAGATTGAGAAGTGGGTGTAGCAAATCAGCCTCCGGAGAAGGGATCCGTACTGACAGCGCACATTCCGGCAACTGCCAGCCGGTCACAGGTGAGGGCTGCCGAACAAGAGACAGCCAAAGGCAAGCCACAGCCTCCCCGGCAGGAAGGAGCCTTTGATTTCTTGACAGGATAATGACCCAGCATGGGCTAATTTCCCTGGGGAATGATAACCAGATGCGTTTGACACTGTTGGAGTTCAAGTGCTTCTGAGATGAGATTGATACGTTTACTCCAAACTCCAGAGAAGACAACCAAGTGGGGAAACCCCTCGGCCACCCCTTCTCCAGCTTGGCCAGCCACTCTTTCACCTCTTTAGGGGCATCTGTATTCTTCTACTTCAAGATCTCAAGGAACGGGAGACAAAGAAATGCCTTCAAAAGCAGTCCCTTCTCTCCAGATTTCACTGATGGGAAGGAAATACGATTTGGTTTGAATCACTTCACTTGGTTAGACGCACCTGGAAGGTTTGTTAGTGTGTGGCGCCTGTCTCTTCTTCCAGGGGGTGGAGCTCCTCTTCCACTCTCCTGTTTCCTCCATCAGTGGTCCTGAGCAAGTTTCACCCTGGCCAAGCAACTATGCCCTCTCCCTTAAATATGAGGAATGTTTACAAATACGGTGTTTTAAAATCAAGGGATTCTTGAAATATACTGGCTCCAAAACATAATAAGAAGTTTATTGTTATGGTCATGGTGTTTTTCCACAAGTAATTGAAACAATGTACAACGTCTACTATTCAGATACATAAGATTAATTTAAATAAAAATAAGCAAACAAAGAATAAAATCATCCTTAAGCTCTAAGGAGACACAGAACCATGCCTGTTTGATTTGCAAGTACTTACCACATATGGAAATGTAAACATATTTTCCTATTTTAATACCCTTTCTCAAAATAACTATTTTATCTGGAAACAAATAGTCTCTAACTCTAATTTGAAAAAGGAATTAAAGTGAGATGATGTCACTACACTGGTTTATTAGAGTGCAAGTTGGCCTTTTATCAAAATGATTGTCCTTGTTAGTATTTCCACTTGAACATCTCACAGGCATCTCCAAATTGAATTCATGCCTTCCTTTCCATGCACTTCCAACACCCCAAAACCTCTTCTTCCCACAATATTCCTTATCTCAGTCAAAAGCACTGCCATCCACCAAGGCGCTCAAGTGAAAAACTTCACGGTCATCTTCGATCTCTTATCCTAATTAGATAAGTTTGGTAAGTGCAGGAAACCCTGGTGCCGTAGTGGTTAAGATCAGCAATTCAGGTTCACCAGACAGTTCTTGGAAACTCTATGCGGCTATTCTACTCTGTCCTATGGGGCCTTTACGAGTCAGAATTGACCAGTTTTTTGGTGAGAGTGAGGACCCTGTTTTTCATTCACTGCCACAAAACAAGAAAGTAGTTGTTAACTAAGTGATTAAAGGATTCTCTGATAACCATATATGTATTCATAGGCAGGTCAGCGAATCTTTCTGAGCCCCAGTTTCTTCATCTATAAATTCAGAGAGGTGGATTATAGAATAAATTCTGAGGTTCTCTAATACTACATTGCAACTGCATTCACATACCACTTGTTCAACAAGTAGTTGATAATCAACGAAAACTACCTTTTCCATGTAGCATTTCTGTGGGTTACCTTCTTATTCTGCAAGCTTCCAAAAAGCATTCTATGTTGGATTCTACCATGGCACTTGTCTTCCTCAAGTACAACTTTCCCTTTATTATCTTACTTTCCAATAGACTCTGCGATTCCTGAAAATTAAAATTAAAACATAGACTATGACCCTTACTGCTTTATTTCCCACTCCTAGCATAGCAGCTGTTATATAAACCAGTCGCTAGGAAACCACTCCTACTCTTGGGGACTCTATGTGTGTCAGGGTAGAACAGTGCTCCACAGGGTTTTCAATGGTTAATTTTTTAAAAAATAGATCACTAGGCCTTTCTTCCAAGGCACCTCTAGGTGAACTCATATCGCCTACTTTTTGGTTAGCAGTCATGCCCCATATTAGCCATTTTCATCGACCAGGAACTCTATCTATTGTATACCGAAACAAACAAACAAAAAAAACAACCAATGCCACTGCCATTGCCATTGAGTTGGTTACCACTCCTAGCAACATCTGAAATAAATTGAATCCATTTTAATCTCCTTGTTCACACTGGCCAACCTAGTTCAAGTCTTCGTCTTTTCTCTGGAGGGTGATGATAGAAGTTTCTGTAGCTGTGAGTGATTCGTTCAAAACCTTTCCATAGCTTTCCAGTGCACTTAAAATACGATCCGAATTCCTCTTTGGGGTGCTGTGCTTGACTGCCACTTGCCTTAATGGCTTTGGCTCATGCCACTTTGACACCGTTGGCTTGCTGCAGATACACTAGCCCCTTTACAGAACCTTTTTCTGATTCCAGATCTTGCATCATGTTGCCCCGTCTGTCTAGAATTCATGAGAACTGACTCTAGAAAAAAAGTTCTAAGATATGTTTAGTATAATTGCATGAAATTGTCTTCAGAAGCAACATATTAAACTGATCTTCCAATAGTTGCTTTTCAAACCAGAGTAAGAAGTTATTGAAATTTTGTACCTCAGAAATATACTTATCTGCGGTTAGCTAAGTGGGGAATCAAAAAATTTCCAAGTCTAAAACAAAATAATCTTCTATTTCTGTTGCAGTTGTTGCTGGTGTAAACTATTGTAGTGGTTAAGCATCTTATTATACTGTTCACTGGGATTATACTCATTATGAAGAATAACCAAAGGTGGTCACCTAAGTCAGTTTTGTTCTTTGTAGAAGTCGTAGAATGTCCTCCTTACCCCATATGTGTCTCATAATGTCATATATGCTCCTAACAAAAGAACCCACAGCAATATCCTGCCTAAAATGTGGAAAGCTCCTACATTATAAAGTGTCACATCATTCCTTAGGAATTTCCAACATTTGGAATATTTCCAAGAAGATAGCATTTGAAGGGGGGGGAGGGGAACAATTAGTATGCCTTGGTGCTTTCTAGGTTTGAAGATTTCAAGAACACATATGAAGTCAAACAGCCTTTATAACTGTCTTTTTATAGCCAGTGAAATCATATTTTTGTTTGTATTCATTTGCTTAACAAACCCAGAAATGGCATAGGTGATCATTTCAGTAGATCTGTACTTAAAATCAAGTCTCCCTGCATGAGATTTAATTTTATCTTTTACCAAAACCAAACCAAACCAAACCAAATGCAGTGCTACCAAGTCGATTCCTACTCTTAGCAACCCTATACAGCAGAGTAGAGCTGCCCCACAGAGTTTCCAAGGAGTGCCTGGTGGCTTCAAACTTCTAACCTTCTGGTTAGCAGCTGTAGCGGTTAAACACTACACCACCAGGTTTTGAATTTGAGGGAAGTTAGACAAGTTAAGGGCTCTTGGAGGCTTGTTCTCAGGTATTCGCCCCCCATGTTTTGTAAGTGCTGACACCAGGCAGATGCTCCAGCAATCACTAAATAACTGGGACTTACACTGTGTGCAAACAAAGACTACCACTCAAACATCAGTCATCTGAAGCTTCTGAATCTGGTGTGAATTGTTCCAAACTCATGATTTAGAAACTGAAAAAGACTAAGACGTTGACCGTGAAAATACCTGGGGAAAGTACACACTTCTTTCTGGTCACTCGGAGCCTCTCTGGGTTGGATCCTACAAGACACAATCATGTTTATGTAAGGATTAGTTCTCCTGACAACTATCTGAGTCTTGATTTAGAAACTGAATAGAACTCTGCCCCCCAAAAGCCACTGGATCACAGACAGTGTGTTCTTTTAATTTTCTTCCATAAACAAGCAAAAATTGAAGTCAGCTGTCAGCAAAGCCCAAATTACAGAGCTGAGTGTCAGAGCCACAGCTGAATCAAGATCAGTTTTGAGGCAAGGAAGGTTAGGAGGTTGGTTTTTTCAGTTTCCAAAAAAGATATATTGTTAGGTACAAAGCTAAGACTTCTCACTTTAACTGTGGTTTAGACATACTGTACACTGTTTACTTTGCAAAAATTAAATTTAGAATGAAACTAATATTCTGAAAAAAACTTTCCTTAATGATATACATGATCTCAAAGTATAATACAATAAATGTGCAAACCATAAGCATTTCTAATAGAATTATAGCAAATACAGCTCAGTCTGCTAAGTTTATGGGCTGTGAATCATCTTGATATGGCTTATAATAAACTCCTAATGCTTCTTTTAATGATTCCTCTAAATCTGTCCTGGTATTTTTTTCCTCGTTATCTTCCAATCCTCTGAGTTTATTCACATCTGTAGAATATTCACAGAATATTGCAACTGTGATCGGGGTGGGGAGAAACCAACACCTCAAGTCTAAAATTTTGATAATCCAGTAAATAATATCCTCAGTTATAATAGCCACTAAAAGAAGTGCAAACAATTGTGACTGTGTGGGATGCCTTTAAAAAATGGTTAGAATAGATATAAATGTAATTATGGGACAACACTGCACAGCAGTTACAAAGCACTAGTTTTGTCAGAGACACCTGGGACTGAATTGTGACTTGGCCATTTGAAAGCAAATTATTTAATTTCTTTTCATTTTAATATCCTCACTTGTAAAATAAGGATAATAGTATTCCATAAGGTTGTTATAATAATAAAACATGAATATGGCTTGCTTGATATAAAGCTAAATACCTAGAAGGTGCTCAATAAAAATTGTTCTTATTATTTTATTATCATACGATAATGAATACACTGATGATTCTTCAGATATGTGAGAAGTCTTGGTTTGAATTTGATGGCAAGGGTTGGAGGCCCCAAAGCTCAATGTTGTCAAGTCAGCTCTGACTCATGGTGACCTATAGGACACAGCAGAACCACCCTATAGAGTTTCCAAGGAGTACTTGTTGGATTCAAACGGCCAACCTTTTGGTTAGCAGCTGTAGCTCTTAACTACTACACCACCAAGGTTCCCGAGGATTGGAGAGGGCTGGGTTATTCTATATCTAAAAATGGAAGACGCTTGGGGACAGAGAAGGCAAGAGGTTACTGCCCAAGAATGAGGAAGTGGGTGGTAATGAACAAGAAAGACAGCAAAGCGTTAAGAGCAGAGCTATCCAATACTGTTTGTAAGTTGTTTGAACTAGTTGATACAGATTCATCTCCTTCAAGTCTTCAGTAAAATCTGTGCTACACAAAGGCCTAGTGTATCAGTAAGTTTTTGCCATGTAATAAACCACCCAAAATTTAGTGGCTTAAAACAATCAGTTATTTACAACTGTGTGGATCAGCACTTTGGACTCAGCTCAGTTGGGTGGTTCTGGTGCTGTTTGGTTCACGCACGCATCTGCATCACTTGCAGGTCAGCCGATTTAATTTATACGCCAAACCTACAGTTCATCCTCTATACACATCTAGAGACATCTTTCAAAAGTATAAATATGATCATTCAACCTGCCAGAAATATTTTTCTTAGTGTAAAATCTGAATATTTTACCAGGCCCTACAAAACCAGTTGCCATTAAGTTAGCTCAGGCTCAGGACAGTCCCATCTGTTTCAGAGTAGCACTGTGCTACATAAGATTTTCAACAGATGGTTTTCCAGGGGGGAAGAAAAATCATCAGTCCTTTCTTCTAAAGTGCTGCTGGGTGGACTGGAACATCCAACCTTTGTGTTAGTGGCTGCGTACAGTACACATTTGCACCGACCAGGGATTCCGTGGCTTACAAAGTCCTCCATAATCTTCTCTTTGCTCATTCACCAACCTTGTCATCTCATTTGCGAACACTGACTTTCTTTATTCTCCTTCAACTTCCAACCTCATTCCCAACTCACTGCCTCAGCACCTGGGTCTCTTAGCTTCCCGAAGTTTTCTTCCTCAGGATTTTCACCAACGTGCCTCCTTTTCAGCACTTAGGTTCTAGCTTAAGTGTCCTCTTTATTGGAAATGCTTCCTGGCCCCTTGTAGATGTCATGCCACCTCTCCTCTTCTCAGCAACCCTCTATGCCATCTCTGCACTTGGTGTTCTTCATAGAAATTAGCATTTTCTGAATTTGTTTTATGCCTTTCATTTATTTGCATGCTTATGTCTGTCTATCCCCACTCAAATATTGTTGTTGTTAGGTACCATCCAGTCAGTTTCAACTCAGCAACTTTGTGTACCGTGGAACAAAATATTCCCCAGTCCTGTGCCATGCTCATATTCATTGTTGTGCTTGAGCCGATTGTTTCAGCACTGTTCTAATCTACCTCATTGAGGGCCTTTGTCTTTTCCACTGACACTATCGATTACACAGCAAATTATGCACGGCAACTTTGTATGTAGTATGTATTACTAACGATAAGATACCCCCCCAAAACAAAAAACCTAACAGTCAAAATTGCAGTTCATCGTAACTCGAACACATCATGACCTGGGGACTGTATGTCCTACTTAAGCCTGTGCTCTCAGCCCCAATACCGTGTCTGTTAACACAGCTGATGATAAATGTTAGTTGAATAGATACATGGTCCCTGGGTGGCATGAAAGGTGAAAAAATGCTTAATGAGTAGGCAAAAGGTTGGTGGTTGAAAACCAACCAAAGGCTCCTCGAGAGACAAACCTGGTGATCGGCTGCTGAAAAGTCATGGCCTTGACTCTACACTTTACCAAACGTGATACCCTTCTCCAGGAACTGATCCCTCCTGACAGTATGTCCAAAGTGTGTAACACAGAGTCTCACCATCCTTGTTTCTAAGGAGCATTTTAGTTGCGCTTCCCCCAAAAATGATTCATTCCTTTTTCTGGTAGTCCATGTTTTATTCAATATTCTTTGCCAACACCACAATTAAAGGGCTTCAGTACTATTTTGGTCTTCCTTATTCATTGTTCAGCTTTCACATGTGTATGATGCAATTGGCAATACTATGGTTTGGGTCAAGCACACCTTAGTCTTCAAACTGACGTATCTGCTTTTCAACACTTTAAAGAGGCTTTTTGTAGCAGATTTGTCCAATGCAATGTGACTTCTGATTTCTTGACTGCTGTTTCCATGGGAATTGATAGTGGATCCAAGTAAAATGAAATCCTGGACAACTTCAATCTTTTCTCCGTGTATCATGATGTTGCTTATTGGTCCAGTTGTGAAGACTTTTGTTTCCTTAGTGTTGGGGTGCAATCCATACTGAAGGCTGTGGTCTTTGATCTTCATCAATAAGTGTTTCAAGTCCTCTTTACCTTCAGCAAGAAAGATTGCGTCTCTGCATAACGTAGGTTGTTAAGCAGTCTTTCTTCAACCCTAATGCCCCATTCTTCTTCATAAAAGTATAATCCGGCTTCTTGGATTATTTGCTCAGCATAAAGATTGTGACGAAAAGGCACAACCCTGACACACACCTTTCCTAACTTTAAATCACTTAGTTTCCCTTTGTTACATCCAAACAACTGCCTCTTCATCTACGTACAGGTTCCTTATGAGCAATTAAGTGTTGTGGAATTCTCGTTCTTTGCATAATTTGTTATAATTCACAGACTTGAATGCCTTTGCATAGTCAGTAAAACACAGGTAAGCATTCTTCTAGTAGTCTCTGCTTTCAGCCAAGATTCATCTGACATCAGCAATAATATCCGTGGTTCCACGTCCTTGTCTGAATCTGGCCTGAACTTCTGGCAGTTACCTGTTGATATATTGCTATAGCTACTTTTTAATCATCCTTAGCAAAATGTCATTTCCCTGTAACATTAATGATATTGTTCAACAAATTTTGCATTCATTTGGGTCAATTTTCTTGGGAATAGCTGTAAATATGGATCTCTTCCAGTCTCTTGGCTAGGTAGTTATCTTGCAGTATTTTTGGCATAGACAAGTGAGCACTTTAAACACTGCATCCATTTGTGAGACACCTCAATTGATATTCCCTCAGTTTCTGGAACCTTTTTTTTTTTTCCACCAATGCCTTCATTGCAGCTTGGACTTCTTCCTATAGAATCATCGGTTACTGGTTGTAGGTTTCCTCTTGAAATGTTTGAATGTTAATCAATGTTTTTTGGTATAATGACTGTGTATTTCTTCCTTCTTCTTTTAATGCTTCCTGCATTGTTGAATATTTCTCCATAGAATCCTTCATTAACGCAATTTGAGGACTGAATTTTTTTCATAAGGTCTTTCAAATTGAGAAATGCAGATCATGTTCTTCTCTTTTGGTTTTCTATGTCCAGCTCATTGTACATGTTATTAAATATTTTGCATTCTCAAGCCACCCTGTGAAATCTTCTGTTCACTTGTTTCATTTAATCAATTCTTCCTTTTGCTTTAGCTGCTCAGCTCAAATAATACACTATTCAAATACCATCTTTAGCAAAAACAGGATTTGTAACTGTGCCATCCACAGTGCATACTTTGTACCTAGAACACTCAATATTTTTGACTGAATGGATGAGCAACTTGGTAAAGTGGGTGTAATCAAGGAGGCATGTTTGTGCCAAGTAACTTATCCAAAGTCACACTAATACCAAATTTCATCTTGGATAAGTCACTTAACTCCAATATGAACTCAGGACCACCCAAGTCCAAATCCTATCTAATCTCTGTGCCACCCTGTATAAAGCTATATTTCAATGGTGTATAAAAGAGACACAATGATACTTCACTTTTTATTTTGCTAATAACTGATTAAATAGATTGGAATGAACAGAAGACAATCTACTCCCACCTTCTATCCTGAGACTGAAAAATTTTTTGTCAGAAAAAAATTGGTTTTATTAAAGCAAATCTGTCAAGGAAAGAAAAGAGAAGAAAAGTGAAACCGAACTAACATTTTTTCCAGTCCCTGCCGTATGGGAGGCCTTTTGTATTAAGATGACTATCTCCTGTGCTATTTGTTAAAACCTCAATGTACAGATAAAGAAATGAAGATTTGGAAAGCTATGAAATACACTTGAGATTACATAATGGTAATGGTGGAAAATGAACTCAGCTCTGTCTGGCTTAATGAGCACTAATAGTGTTCCTAAGAGTAAAATGTGAAGATTTTTACTTTTAACACCACCTACGTCTCTTCTTTTCCACTGACATTTAACTATTCCCAGAATATAATATGATATTTCTTTATCAGAAACCTAACTTTCATTCTGTTCTGTAATAACAGAAAGTCATGCCAAATTGCATAGAGACCCATCACTTAAGGCTGGCTCATCAGAAACAAGCCAGGGGCCTGGACACTGTTCAACAATGAACACAATTTTGAATGTCCTAGGCAACTGAAAATTATTTTTCCATGATGAAATACAAATCAGCTGTCTTCTCTTTTATCAAACGGATCAAGCCAAATCTACATGACAATTTCACCTAGAACTCAATAACTGTTTCCAAATCAGCCAAGTTCCTTTCAAACTAAAGCCAAATCTAAAGCTCTTCCTACTTTCATCTAATATGTATTGAATGACAGGGTAGATACATCAAACTTGAGATTGACATGGAAGAAAAGTCTGCTTATGGAAATATTCTTCTTTCTGGTGTGTCAGGAACCTCAGTGAAGGTCTTGCTGAATTTGGAGATGACTGATATGATTCGGAGTCCCTGGGTATTGACAGTTGATGCACTCAGCTGCTGAACATAACGTTGGATGTTTGAATCTATGCAGGGATGCCTGGCAATCTATGTCTGAATAACCCAGCCATTAACAGCTCTGTGGAGCACAGGTCTACTCTGACAAACACGGAGTTGCCATGGCTCAGAGTTGACTTAACGGCAACTGGTGCGGTACAATTTGGTCTTGGCAATGCTTGAGCCCCCGGGGAACCAGGGCTCTTAGACAGTGACAAGGTGAAGGTTATCTCAAGGGCCTTCCTTCAGATTGTTATCATTACCAACAGCGTCCTATAAAGGGAATCTGCAGTGGGCAGTGTCTCTTCCTGTCAGCAACATCTCACTTCCTGATGAAGCATCTATTCTCCCTGAATTCGCATGGAAAAACAAAGCTCTTATTTCATCCAGACTGTCTATCTTTTGGCAAACTGTTCCTCTGGACTTAAATGCTTTTGAAATAGTTTCCCAACTCAAATTTCCAAATGAACCTACTTCCCTGCAAGTGCTCTCCTGGCAGCCATTCTCTCTTACTTTAGAAGGCACATTTATACCCTATGTTCCAGCCAGAAGGTCACCCACAACAGGCAGCAAACAAAACTCAAGAGTTAAAGGTGGGGAAGACTAACTAGGACGTTGCTGGCTGCTGCCCCTCTGCTGAGGCTGCTCTGTCCACAGCACCCACATCTGCGTGAACAGCCAGTAGAGAGCTGTCTAACAGGAGCCCCAGGGTTCGTTCACTCCTGCCACAGAGCACCCATCATGCTTTTATTAATGCAGAATCTCTGTAAAACCAGAAATGATGTATGCTCCTTGTTTTCAATATTCTTCTTTCTGAGACTTCTAAACACAAAATGCTGCAGCTAAGCTCTTAAAAGAGTTTGCCTAGGAGAAAAATCCAGAGTTTTGTGTTTGGAGAACTGGTATCATTTCTTATAAAGTATGACATCATTTTCATCATTACTTAGAAGAGAATCCTGTGGTACTTAAGCCCTTCATTATTTTCCTTCTCCAGTTATAAACTGAAAACTATCCCCGATCTCTAGGAAAAGGACCCCTCATTTCCCAATGGTTAAGCACTTGGTTGTAAACCAAAAGGATTGCAGTTTAAACCCATCTAACAATCTGCCCCCTAGAAAACTCTATGGGGTAGTTCTGTTCTGTCAGATTGGGTCAACATGAGTTGGAATTGACTGAACAGCACCTCCTAATAACCTTTAGGAAGCTTAATCCTGTTCTGACCTCCAAATCCTAGATCCTTTCTTCATGACCAACAGTTGAACTGTAGCCCACCCACCCATACTCCATGATCTTTAATTCAAATGTACTGTCTATCTCATTAAAAGGTACAGACATTTTGTTGACTCATTATCTCAAATGTTTGCTTGTGTAAGGAGCAGGCTAGGCTACAAGTCACCTCAAGTGTACTGATTTTTGGCATAGTTTATACCCAAAATTACAGTTCCCTTTTTCTTCCATAGTTTGCTAAATTTAGAATCTAACATCTATTAGTAGAATGGGTTATCTAGATCTCGGAACACTATACAGTTATTAAGAAAAGATGAGTTTACTCAAAAGTAAATGTGCCAGTGTAGTAAGATGCCAAAGAAACATTAACATAAGAAAGAGAAAGAGAGAGAGGAAGGAAGAGAGGAAGAAAGGGAGAGAAAGACAGGAAGGAAGGGAGAGAAAGAAAGAAAGAAAGAGAGAGAGAGAGAGAAAGAAAGCAGATGGTATGTTTTCACCAAATTTCTCTTTAAAACACACATTTGTAATTATAAATACATCATGTACTCATGGAAGAACTGAAAAAAAGTGCAAGTCCTAGGAAATCCCTGGAGATAAGGGAAAATTTTACTGTTTCACTTTTCATTTGCTTTTTATTTTTATCAATTTTTACAATGAACACCCATTATTTTTTCAAAATGAAAAACCATAAATTGGCAGAGAATAATCAGATATCATAGTGAAGTTGACTATAAACTAAAGGAATTTTTGCTTTCTTTCCTAAGTCAGTAATTGCCTGTCTTCCTCATTTAAATAGCCACTTAATGATAAATGCTGGGCTGTGTGTATCCTTGGTGTACTGTGCATTTGTATAAATCACAAAGATTCTTTCCCCTTTAACTTCAAGGTTGCAGTATTGATTCTTCCCTGGCACATCACCTTTCTTCTGTCTGCTTTGGGCTATTTTTTCCCTAGTCTGTACTGTAAAGCTGGACCTTGCCAGTGAGTGTTTCATCAACACCCACTGCTCATCAGGCAGCTTTTCCAGGCAGTTAAAAGGCAGGGGCCTTTTCTTCTTTTGGCCTTCTTAACTGTCAGAAAGATGACTCAATGGTTAATGAGCCAGATCAGCTGAAGCCAGGCCTTAGAGAATCAGAAAAGCTAGGGAGAGGCTGCAACTTGAAAACCAATCCCAAGAGAGTCATAATAGGAATTTCAGGTAGGTATTCAACAAACACAACAGTTTATCTAGAGATGCCAGTGACAGCTGACAGTTTATGTAGTTAATAAGCAAGATGGAGCAATGGAACCGGGAAGTCAGCCCTCATGGAACATGGGTAGCTGATGCTATGTTGCAGCCACGGAATGCAGAGACAAAACAAGAGAACTCTGGGCCAGAAGAGGTATCATCTTGCCTGGATATTGAGGCAAAGATGGGCATGAGGGCATAGTAGCTAGGCAGAGTTCAGTTATCAGAATAAGAACATAAACTCAGAAAGGAACCACCAACATGGAGCTGCCTGATTGGGTAGATTCACAGCATTTAATCCCTCTGACCATAGAAGGATGGATACCTTGGCCTGTAGTGAGGCTGAGTTTGTAAGTCAAGTGAACCGAATTGTGGGTGAGCGGAAACTTGGAAGAGAGATTATAAATGTATCATATCCACCCGAGAGGGCAATGAGAGTCGCTTCAGTGTCACGTAGCACAAGCCACATGTGGAACCAGGACTACCCTGATGCTGATTTCAACTGAAAACTTTAGAAAGATAAAATCTGTTCATTTTTTTCTGTCTTCTCCACATCTACTGGGCATTGAAAACTGGGGTCCAATGCACGTCCTGAAAGTCAAGCTGTGCAGTAACACAAAAATATACAACCGACTGGTGAATCGAACAAACAAAACCACCAGGAAGGCATTCTTCAGTCTTTGACAGAGCCAAGAAGTCCATCTACAGCATTTAACCCCGGTTGCAATTTTCTCTTTACGTCTAGATTGGAGGAACATACCCATTTTCTTGAAATCATATTTAATTTGTTTCTTGGAAATTCTACCACATTACAAGACACTGGTTTCCCCACTGCCAGAACCTCCCTTTGGCCTGCTCTTCTCTCGTCTCAAATTTGGAGTTGCTGTCTGTTTCCTGCAAGTGTGCCTTACTTTTTAGTGAGATTGCCTGGGAAAAGTTATCCTGTTCCAGAGCTGACCTGTTACAGCAGGCTGATTGTTGGAAAAGGTGAAAAACTGGAGAGTGGGCAGGAGGTAGTTAGACTATTACATTTTTTCCTTTAGCTGCCAGTAAAATGTGTTGAACTATAGTTAGTCCAGCTGGGCCCTGTTTGAACAGTTAAGGTCTGGGACCACATTAAATGGAGTTCAGACTGTTGGTACTATTTATTTCAGCTATGCAAATTGCAGGTGGAGAAACACAAAAAACAGCTCAGGGAAAATTTAGCAAGCCACTTATTGAGGTATTTGTAAACTGAACACCCAGTGAATCAAAATGCCTCCCAATCTAGACCATACTGGAATTTGAAATAAAACTCAATTCATTTAGCAAGAGCAAGAAGATCTGAAAGGTGATCTGCTTTCCTATTCTAAATCTGGCTCAACACATTTAGGTTTCTCATTCTTAATGCATCATTGGTCCAAATACTATTCTGATGTTACTTGCTAGGACTTTCTTCTGATATGTTTCCAAGGCACACACATTCAAGCAGAAGTCCTAGCATTTTTCTCCCAGTCCTATTTTCACTATTATGGTTGACAAAAGGACGATCATCACCTCCTTAATTATTCTTTACTCCTTTTAGCTGCTTTCTGGTGAAGTCATTTCCTTACAGTGATTAGCTTATTCAAACATTCATTAAGTAAAAAGGTATCAACTGTACTGCACACGCGTGCAAACATGGTGCTTGGTGGAACAAAAACCAAGATGAAAACGGTGAGAATAGCTTATACTAGGTGGTTTACTCTTGACTAGTAACCTAAATCCCAGCTCTTCAGCTCCTCCAGCAGCACCACTCGGCTACCTAAAATGTACAGCCAAGAAAACTCTATGGGGCAGTTCTGCTTTGTAACGCCTGTGGTTACCATGACTCAGTGATGGCAATGGGGTTTAAGCACAGTAAATATGTATTGAATTGATTATATGTGGACTGACAAGTAAGTTTGCAAACTCATCCTAGAAAAAGTATTAAATACCTCACTGCAGAATATCACTTCAGTCACCTTTGATGGACTCTCCTTGGGAAGCTATGCACCAACATCAGCACCTATGCCACCCTTCAAAACAATTTTGGAACTCTTTTTTTCTGGAATGGCCATCAGAGCTGTCATTGTATTACCCTTGATGTCATGTATGTCATCAAAATGTCTTTCATTCAATGTTTGCTTTATCTCTGGGTAAAGAAAAAAGTCACTGGGGTCAGATCAGGTGAGTAGGGAGGGTGTTCCAACTTGTTTACTGGCTAAAATCTCTCTCACAGACAACCATACAATTCAGTTCATGAACCTGTCACCATGCCACTGTGCACCATGGCCATTCCAGAAAGAGTCCCCAAATTGCTTTGAAAGGTGGACTAGGTGCTGGTGTCAGTGCATAGCTTCCCAAGGGGAGTACTTTGAAGGTGACCACAATAATATTCAGCAGTGAGGTATGTAGCACATAGACCAATTAAGTTCGTGGACTTAATTATCAGACCTCATACTGTGTAGTGAAGTAAATGTCATACTAAATGTATGTGGTATTTTCATTGATGTGACAAATAAGAGTGATCAACTCGATTAGGGTAGATACAGGAAATTTTTAGAGTAAGATTCTTGAAGATCTTGAAGGATGTATGAGATTTTGGAAGGAGAGACAGGAGAGTGTTAAGACAGGAGAAGAGTATTCCCAACAGAAGACACAGCTCAGCATTACAAGGTGCAGAGATGTACCGTGCATGGCCACAGGCTGTGGCTGAAGTTATTTATGTCTCTAGACAACAGATGGGCACGATCCAGGCTCCAAATCCAAAGCATCCCAGGAGAAGCACAACCTTCCATCTCCCCCAGTCATGGTGGTTTATGAACATTTATGGAAGTGTTATTACAGCCTTCAAATATTTTAAGGTTGTTAATAAAAATCAAAGCATTTCTTTACATTTTAAAAATAATACACACGAGGAGCATCTTAGTTCAATCAGATACATGAGATCCAATGGGCAGCTCCTGTTCAAAAGCATGATGAGAAGACAGGAAAGGAGAGAAACTGGTTGAAGGGACACAGGGAACCTGGAATGGAAAAGGGTAAGTGGGGTTGTGTCTAATGTCACAAAACTGTGTGTGTATAAATTTTTGTATGAGAAGTCAACTTGATTTGTGAACTATTACCTAAAGCACACACATACAAAAAACTTTAGAAGAATAAATACAAAGTTTCTTGCATATTAGTTCACTGGATTCATTGCTGTGTGATCAATAGAATTATCTACATTTTTACAAATGATGAAATTGAAGAGTTAAAAGGCCTGCCAGGACAACAAGCAGTTTAGTCGCTTTCTCCTCATTCCTCTCAGTGCTGTCAAAGAGGCTGTTGGCTGCATCCCTTCCACATTGCCTTGGCACTCTTTTCACTATCAAGAAAAGGTCCAGCCTCCTCTGAAGTTCCTGATGCAAATGTTTAAGGCACTCCGCTGCTAACTGAAAGGCTAGTGTTTCTAGTCCACGCAGAGACAGCTCTGAAGCATGGCCTCGTAGTGATAGACTTTGGAGAAACTGGCCATTCAGCACCGTATGGAGCACAGTTTTACTCTGACACACATGCAGTTGCTACAAGTCAGAGATGACGTGAGAGCAACCGGCCTGGTTTGGGGGCTCTGTGTCACCAGCACCAAATTCTATGTCAGGTACAGAAGAAGATGCTTAGGAAATAACTGAGGAGAGACTACTATCTTTTAATCCCAAATCCCATGTTTTTGCTAATGGTTCCTAGAGGTGGACCCCAAAAACCCGCTGCCATCAAGTTGGGCCCGACTCATGGTGACTCTATAAGTCAGTGCAGAAATGCCCCATAGAGTTTCTAAGGACGACCTGCCCTAAATCCAAACCAACCACTGGTCTACTCACATGTCTTTGGCTGTTAACTTTGTCCACCAGCAGTTTTTCATTGTAGGTTTATTCATTTCCTCATGCCAAGAACAGCAAGGAACTAGCATGTGTTTATTATAAAACTGTATCTAACTTTCATCATTTGGTGACTAAAAAACAATAAACCAAGCCAAAAACAGTTACAGGGAGAGATTTCAGGGGTGTTGCCCGTGTGCCATCTGACAACATTGCTCAGAGAGGGTCATTGGCAATCTAGATACCAGGAAGCAAGCTGGATTACCCAACAAACAAGGTAAACTGGGCTTAGTTGTGTTTATTCACTAATCTATAGTGCACAATTTCACATGAATTTCACCACATCAGAAAAACCCATGTGAGATTTTGTGTTGTAGATTAGGGAGTAAACCCAAGTAAACTTGTGCGTACCTTGCTTACTGTAAAACCATGTATACCTTGCTTAGTAGTTATTTGCCCCTGCCAAGAAGAGGGAATTCTCACAGGCTGCTGTGTTCACACCTACAGGAATTGTGGAATTAAGCTCTGATGGTCCTGAAATTCCACATAGATTCCACATTGAAGGAACCCTAGAGGAGAGGTGATTCAGCACCGAGCTGCTAACCAATAAGTCCATGGTTTGAATCTACCAGCTGCTTCATGGCAGAAAAATGTGGAAACTGGCTTAATCTAAAGATTATAGCCTTGGAAACCCTATGTGGAATCTTTGCTGTGTCCTATAGAGTCCCTAGGAGTCAGAATCAACTCAGCTGCAGAAAGTATTTCATATTGCACAGAGTTGTCTTTTCTAGGTGCCACCAAGTCAGTTCTGACAATTAGCAACCTGTACACAAGAGCACAGAACACTGCCCAGTTGTGCCCCATCCTCACCCTCACTGCCAGGCTTACACCCATTCTTGTAACCACTGTGTCAACTTGTCTCATTGAGGGTCTTCCTTTTTTTCCTTGATCCTCTACTACCGAGTATGATGTCCTTCTCCAGGGACAAATTCTTCCTCATATCATGTTCATCTTTGCTTCTAGGAAGAATTCTGGTTGTATTTCTTCCATAACAGATTTGTTAGGTCTTCTGGCAGCCCACCGTGTGTGCATTCAGTATTCCCCACCAACATCACAACTCAAATAAGTCATTTCTTCTTCAGCCTCTATTTTTTGTTGTCCAGCTTTCGCATGCATGTGAAGCAATTAAAAAACCCATGGCTAAGGTCAAAGGTACCTTAATCCTCAAAATGACATCTTTGCTTCTTAACACTGTAAAGAGGTCATTTGCAGTAGACCTGCTGCTATGGTAGTACTCGGATTCCACCATAGTGTGTATCTGTGTTCTGTTCTCTTTCAATGCTTTTGGTAATATGCATCAGTATACACTATAGACACATTTCTGAAAATTTGCATGCAAGCTGGGTCTAAAACATTTTAAATGCTCTATGGTAGACTGCTTGTTTTTAAACAATGATCCAGAAAATGCAAAAAAAAAACTATTGGATTAACTTTTTCTTACTTATGAGTTACTGCTTATGAAAGTAAGCCTGTAGTTTGTAAGAAATAATAAATTTTTAAAAACAGTAAATCCAGCTGTCTTTATCTTTGAATGTTTTGGAAAAATAGTAAAGTTCTAGAGGGTAAAACGAAAAACATCTTAAGGGTAAAAGTCTTTTTTCCCCCCCCTGGTGTGAGAATGTTAGAAACTTTTGTTTTATAGATGCTACAAATGGTTAATGTTCATTTGCTAACCAAAAGGTTCGAAGTTCAAGTTTAACCAGAGATGCCATAGAAGGAAGACTTGATGATCCACTCTTCTCCCTCAAAAAATCAGCCATTGGAAACCCCACAGAGCACAGTTTTCTTCTGACAGACGTGGGATCATCATGCGTCAGAAATGACTCAGTGACATCTGGATAGTGGTGATGCTGATTGCTCACTAACCAGATTATGGAAAAAGTTTAAAAAAGATTCTCCATACTTCTTTAGCAGGCTGAAAATTTAGCAAGCAGATGACCAAAAGAACTTTGTAAAGAACTTTCTTTACTTTCTTTAACAAATTTCATCTTGCTGATGGCAGGAAAAAAACTCATACTTGCCATTTAAAGGCCATTCTCTGTGTTTTACACAGTTCCTTTCTATTTAACTCTGGCTTAGTTTGTAAAAAGCCAGACAATTCAGATTTCAAACCCTTCATAAAAGCTCACAAGGCTGGAGCCAATGTTAGTTTTGCATAAAGGATAAAAGCAACACAAAGAACATTTTGGGTCCTGCCATATGAAGATGGTCCTTCTTGGCATGGGAGTTCACGCACACAGACAGTCGTCTGTGACCCAAGTCAGATGGAAATAACTGCCAAGCTCTTCTACTCTTTGGCACAGGGCTCTAGAGTCAGGCTTCCTGGGTTCAGATTCTTTTTATTTAAAATCCTACTAATGGTGCAACCTTCAGCAAGTTACTTTAATCTTCAGCTAGCTCCACTGTAAAATGGGCTTGAGAAACACAGCTAAGAACAATAAACTAAGTTCCATTGAGTTGACCCAACTCAGGGAAACTCTATGTGCATCAGAGTGGAACTTTGCACCTTAACATTTTCAGTGACTGTTTTTTGGGGGGCGGGGGGTAGATCTTCAGGCCTCTCTTCTCTTCCAAGACACCTTCTGGTTAGTAGCTGTGAGCTTAACTGTGCCACTCAGGGGCTGTTTTAGTCGGCTAGTGCTGCTGTAACAAAAATAACACAGAGTGGATGGCTTTAACAAAGGAACGTTCACTCTTACACAGTCCAGTAGCCCAAATTCTGCTCCAGAGGAAGGCTTTCCCCTTGTGGGCTCTGGAGGAAAGTCCAGTATTGCATCAGTCTTTGTCCAGGGAGCATCTTGGAGCAGGAAGCTCAGGTCTACAGGACGTGCCCTGCTCCTGGTGCTGTTTTCTTGATGGTGTGAGGTTTCCAATCCTCTGCTTCCATCCCTTTCCTTTCATCTCTTGTAGGATGAAAGGATTAAGGGTGGTGCAAGCCACGCTCCAGGGAAACTCCCTGACAGTGGAGAAGGGAGATGATCTTATGAAAGGATTCACAGTCCCACCCTAATCCTTTAACATACAGCATAGGAAAATCACAAAATACTGGGAATCATGGCCCAGCCATGTGGCTACACATGTTTTGGGGGGGACACAATTCAATCCATGACAGGGACTTACTACATGCAACTACCTGTAGGAATTAGTGGTGATGATTAAACTGTATAACTCACTTAGGGGAGGTTTGAACCCACTTAGTGGCTCCACAGGAGAAAGACCCAGTGACCTGCTTCCAATAAGATTAAAACCAAGAAAACCCAGTCGGACAGTTCTACTCTAACACACGGATCACTGTGAGTGAGAATCAACTTGACAGCATGCCACAACACCAAGAGGGGACTTTGATGCTGGTACGTCTCAAACTCTCCTTTATGAGTAAGTTTGGGATGAATTTTAAATTTCCAAACAGTTGCTCTTGTAAAATACAATAAGATGAATTATTAGAAAATAAAACAGTAATAAAACAAAAATATACAAAATAGAAGCCTGAATTACTGTAAAAGTTTCTTACCACTCCTAATTTTTATATTTATTTCATCGTGCACCAGTAACAAGCAGTTTCTGTGCTCTGGCTGACCGATAACACTTAACACTGCTTTAAACTCATTGCCATCACACCCGTTCAAATTCATGGGGACCCCATGTATGCCAGAGCAGAACTGTACTCTATGGGATTTTCAGTGGCTGTAATTTTATGGATATAGATCAACAGCCCTTTTCCTATGGTGCTGCTGGGTGGCTTCAAACAGCCAACCTTTCTGTTAGTAGCCAAGTATAAACCATTTTCACTACCCAGTGACCATAAGCACCCAATAATGGTAATCTATTGCTAGTTATTGAATTCTAGTAGAAAGACAGAGCAGACAGATGGACAAGCAACCTCAAGGTCATCAAATGATGAATAAGAAGTATACACTGAAGACGTAATAGACGTGAATTCTTCCAAACACAGCCATACTTATTACCTTTATCCATTTAGGTTAAAGAATGAGATACTTTAGGAATTGTTTCACTTTATAAATAAGAAAATTGAGATTTACAAGTATTCTCAAACCTGGCTATACATTAGATAGAGCTTAAGAATACTACCCCCAGGTGTCGTTAGAACTAATGCTTAGTCTGTGAGGCTGAGGCCTCACATACACATTTCTTAAAAGCTTCCCATAGGCTCCTAAAAGAAAGCACATTGTTAAGATTTTCTTGCAACACCTACTACCAGACAAGGAAGGACTCTTGTCTCTTAATCTATCATCCACTAAGCTGCATCATAGTTACCTTGGAAACCTAACTTCAGGGGTAACATATTTGTCTTTGGAGAATTTAAATGAGTAAATTATGTGAATATTGAACTTAAGACAGAAAGATGCCTATGTTAAACACACAACTTAATTTCCCTAAAACCCTACGTGGATGTTTCGTGAACCTCCAGGAGAATTCGTCGACAAGTCGGATTAGAAGGTTGATAGAGTGGACTCTGTATAACCTTTGGATTCAGCTTGGAGTTCAAGGAACAATTTTTTTGTGTCTGAAATATCCTATTTCATCCCTATTTCCAGAATTGTAATCAGAACTCTGACTTTTATGATGTATTATTTTTCTTATTTGGTTTCCCTTGGAAGAGAATGGAAATTTTGAGTCTTGGCCACACTTCCGTCACATTCTAATGTGGCCCACATTCTAGTGGGCCAGAGTGCTTCATGTACTTTATTTAATATCGGTGGAATTAAAATGCATTCTGTGGAAAATGTGCTATGGAGATTTATAGACTTCAAAAATATAGTAAAATTAAGCTAAATGGTGAAGTTGTCTTGAAGGTAGAGGTAAAACATTTCATGCACTTGCCATGTTTAGTTTGGGAAAAGTGTTTCAATTTTCTAAGACTTCCTTTATTTTATTTGTATTCGCGATACTTATTCCTAGACCTCGCCTGAATAGATTTCATTCTGGAGCAGCTGCAAAGGTCTTGAGGAGATGCAATAACAAGTGGGAAGTTTTTTGTTTTTTGTTTTTTTAATCACATCACGAGCTATCTGATTTTCTTAATTCACTAGTGCAGAAGACTGTAGCATGAGGGAGAAAAAAATCTCAGAGAATTATGCTACCCACTTCTGGTTTAGCCAGGATAACTCAAATTCCTCATTCACTCCCATCTTGAGTCTCTCTGTCCTCAGAATTCTTCACTGTTCTCCCGAGGCTAGGTTAGATCTAATGTTATATTGTGTGTTTTGAAAGAAACCCATTCTTAAGACATATCCTTAGGCTGTCTGTTAGCCCAGAACTAAAAGCATTCCTGAAACCAACTCTTCTGACAAATATTAGGCTGATGCCTTTGAACTGTGGTGCTGGAGAAGAATGTTGAATGTACCATGGACCGGCAAAAGAACAGACAAATCTGTTCTAGAAGATGTATAACCAGAGTGCTCCTTGAAATCACTAATGGTAAGACTGTAGGCACTCCTTGGAAACTCTATAGAGCAACTCTACTCTGTCTATAAGGTCACTATGAGTCAGAACAGACTTGATGGCAGTGGGTTTGGTTTTATAAGAAAAAATTATGCTGAAGAAGAGTGTACTTCTTGGCTTAATTAAACATATGAGACCAAACTGGGCAGCTCCTGTCCAGAGGTCAAAAGAGAAGGCAGAAAGCGAAAGAGCCTGGTTGAATGGACACAGGAAGTACAGGGTGGAGAGGAGTGAGCTGTCACATTGTAAGAAGAGCAACTAGGGTCACATAAAAACGTGTGGATAAGTTTATGTAGAGCAAACTGACCTAAATTGCACACTTTTCCTTAGCCGTAAATAAATGAATAATAAAAAGAAACCCATTCTCCCATATAGCTCTTAACACAACTATATTTGCCTAAACTATTCCTCCTATTGCTAGCCTACAAACTGCACATCTACCTTGTAGTATCCCCAGCTGCAGACACCTGTCACAGTGTCTGTCATATGCCATTATTAGGTACCCTTGAGTCAATTCCAAGTCATAGTGACCCTGTGTCCACCAGAACAAAACACTGCCAGGTCCAGGGCCATGGTCACCACCACCGCTGTGCTGGAGCCCACGCCAACAGCCATGGCATCAGGCCACCTCACTGAGGGTCCTCCTGTTGTTTGTTGCCCCTCTCCTTTACCGAGCACGATGTCTTTTTCCAGGGCCTGGCACATGGGACTGTTCAACAAATATTTGTTGAATGAATAGTTCAGCCTCTTGTCCTCTGTCCTCTCTCACTCCTGCCACAAACACAGTTTTTGTTATTATAAATTTTAGGCAAAAGTGTAGTAAGGAATATACTCATGCTAAAACCTTTATGAAATCTTCTTTTTAAACATACACGCGGACATGTACTTCTCCATAGATGTGCACCCACATGCCCTCCCACTCCTGTTGAGCTTAATATCTACCTATGTCTCTGCTCCTACGTTGTTACCTGTTGTGACCATTGTTGCAGGGTTGTGTATGTATTAGTAGTTGCCACTGCTGCCTTTTATTCTGACTTGTCTTTCAGTGTCTTCCTTCTCTTGGTGATGTTGTGCCGATTCCCTCCATGTTGTGTAGTATCCCTCCTTTCACTAAAGTTAGTGTGTGTCTACTGCCTACTTAGTGTTATTTCTTTCAGTTCCAATCCCTGGTAACCATCAAAGAAGATTTCTGCCTGTGTGAAAGCTTTTCTTGACTTTCTATAATTGTAAACTTACACAGTATTTGTTATTTTGCAGAACATGATGACCTCCAGGTTCATCCACATTGTGAGGTGTTTCCAGGATCTGTTATTTATTTATACTGCATAATAGTCCATTGTGTGTATGTGTCACAGTTTATTTATGCATCCATCTGTTGACAGGCACTTAGGCTGTTTCAATCTTTTTGCTGTTGAAAACACTGCTGCAATGAACATGGTGTACATACATCTACATGCACATGTCACAGCCCTTGTTTCTCTAAGACACATACCTAGGACTTGGATTGCTGCATTATGAGGTGTTTCTATTTCTAGCTTTTTGAGGAAGCATCATATTGTTTTCCATACTGGTTGTACCATTTTACATTCCCACCATCAATGTATGAGAGTTCCAATCTCCCCACAGCCTCTCTAGCATTCACAGTTTTCTGTTTGTTTGTTTATAAGTCACGCCACTATTACTAGTGTGAGATAGTATCCACATGTAGTTTTGATTTGTATCTCTCTAATGACTTACGAAGTCTTTAAAGATTGCCTTATAAATCCACAGACTATTCAAACTTTATGTCATCGCTATAAAATCAGAAACCACTTTTTATGATGGTTATAGATGGGCTGAAACTCTAAACTTATAATGAGGCCTAAGCTCAAAGCTTGAGCCTGCCACCTGCTAGCAATTCACCTAATGACACAAAGCCTCAGTTTTCACATACATAAAATGGCAAAGAGTCATAACAATAATGGATAGCATACCACAAACCATGATTGTGAGGATGTTAGAAGGTGATACATCATTTAAAGCCTAGTTTCTGGCACAATATAGCCTCTTAGTTAATAGCTGTTAAATAAGAAGTTGAACAAAGAAAAAAATGTCGATTTGGGTTGGAAGGTTTTCCATGTCAAACGGACTATTTAAAGGTAGAGAAGGCCCAGAGAGTCATTCATTGTGACTCTGCTCCCTAGTTGCCTGGACCACAGCTCCTGGAACAGTGCTTTATTTCCATCTATGGTTTCTACAGTCAAATCAGAGGTACCGGGTAATTTGAATTCATTTTCCCTCTATAACAGTATCATAAAATTCAAAATTTCTGTTACTCTGGTCACTTTTTAAAAATCAGAATGTTTTTAAGATTCATCCATGTTGTAACACGTATCAGGACTTCATTTCTCTTTATGACTTAGTAATCATTGCATTGTATGTATACACCACATTTCATTTATCCATTCATCTGTTGATGGACATACATGAAATATCATATAGAGACCAGTGTTTATTAGTGGCTAGAAGCAGAATCATTGCTTAGAGGACATTAAGTTTCTGTTAAGTTCAATGGGAAATTTTAGAAATGGTTAATGGTGATGGCTGAATAATATGATAAATATAATTAATTTCACAGTACTCTATACGTGGAGTGTTGAAATCACAGATGATTTATTATGTATACACTTACCATAATAAATTATTTTAGAAACTAAACTTAAAATAATATATTAGTGTCAATACTGCTTATGAAATTAATTCTGGAAAGTTTACCTGAACCCACACTTCAGATCTCACAACTTTCTTTTACTTTGATCTCCTTGATTTATTTGAAAGAGGACTTTGCAAATACTTTTTTCTATGTGAGTCTTACCTTTATCCAAAATCAATATTGTATTGAGTTGTTAGTAATTTATGAGGCTTATGGCCTTGAGTCATTGTTTCACCATTCTGTGCATTACTTTCCTTAACTTTTACATGAGAATAATAACCGTACTTACATAGGGTTGTTCTGAGAATTAAATACTTTAACGCATGTGAATTGCTTGGAAAGTGCAAGGCACCTAATAAAATCTTACTAAATAGTTACAATTTTAAAGTAGTGATTGTTTGGCATGCACAGACACATTTAGGGGCATAAATAGTAATTACTGCTTAGAGTGACATTCTTTGAAAATATTACTATGTTAGCTCATTATGGTCAGGTTGCATACTAAATATGTTTCCACCACCACTACCACCTCAAACTTCCATCTAATTGAGGGCCATTGCAGACTGAGTTTTTAAAAATCTGGTCAACACACAGAAAGACTCTGGAGTGTGCTATAGAATAGATTTTCTCCACTTGTCATCCACTGAATGATTACATCAAAATACTGCTGATGCTTTTAAAGATGTAGGTGCCTGGGCCCACTCAGTTCTGTTAAATGAACATCTCTGTGTATGAAGTCATAGTTCAAAGTCATTAGGGTTATTAGGTGACATGTCTGTTTGCTAAAATTTGAAAATAGTTACTGTAGATCTAATTCATTACTTCTGTATCATCATAACTTGTTCTCAAAAATGCTGTATTACCTTATCGTGGCTGTTAAAATAAAATGCTACTCAAACAAGTATATGCATGTTGTAACGTGTATCAGGACTTCATTTCTCTTTATGAATTAGTAATCATTAGTATGTACTAGATTTTATTTATCCATTCATCTGTTGATGGACATATACAAGATGTCATACAGAAGTCTTATCAGATAGAATATATGTATTCTATCATATAAAAATATATATCAGATAGAATATCATGTACATGTCCATAGCAGCACTATTCATGATAGCCAAAAGACAGAAGTAGCCAAAATTCCTGTCTACTGATAAATAGATAAATTTGGTATATACGTACAGTGGGATATTATTCAGCCATAAAAATGGATAAAGTATCAATATAAGCTACAACATGGATGAACCTCCAAAATATCATGCTAAGTGAAAAAAAAATAGACATGAAAGATACGTATTACATGATGCCTTGTGGTGTAGTGGTTAAGAGCTTGGCTGCTAACCGAAATTTCACTCCTTAGAAACTCTATGAGGGAGTTCCACCCTGTCCCATAGCATCATAGAATTGACTTGACAACAGAGGGTTTCTTGGTTTATTTATATAAAAAAGGGGGAAAAAATCATCAATTAATCTGCAAATGTGTTTAATAAGCTTAATAGATACACAGCAGTATGTTAGCAAAGGCAACTTTAAGGCAAGAAAAAAAAATTATCTGACATGGGACCAAGATTAAAAATGCCATGTAAGCCATTTTTGCAATATACTAGAACTCTGATTTACCAAAATCTATGTTTCTCCTAGTAGATACACTCATTGTCTCTACAGGTGGTGATGTTCTTGAGTGGGGGTTGTGGGTCTGTGTTCCCAACACTGTTCAGGGCTTTCTATGACCTCTTATAGTAAGATGGTATAACAAACATCTGTCGGTGAGTTGGGAGGCTTCATTCTACTGAAAATCCCTTTCCTATATATTCATAAAACTTAACGCTTCTCTGGAGATACTTCTGGAAGTCATGTGCACCCTGCTTCCCCATCTAGAACTGATCCCTCCTTAAAGTTCAGCCAAGTCCTGAGTCAGTCTGTTAGAAGCCAAGAATAGTGTGTGAAAGTCATTGCAAAAGAAAGTTATAACTAAGGAATTTTTTTAAAAAATAAAATTAAAAATCAAAGGTCAGCAGGTGAAATTGCTGTGTTGCTGTTGGGTGCCACTGAGACAATTCTGACTCATAGTATCCCCAAGTGACAAAGTAGAGCTGCACTATAAGGTCTGCTTGGCTATAACTTTTATGGAAACAGACCACCAGGTCTTTGTCCCAAGTTGCTGTTGGGTGTCTTTGAATTGCAAACCTGCCAATTAGCAGGTGAGTGTTTAGCTTTTGTCTCACCAATAATTTTCCATGCTATATTGTCCTCTGAGACCACAAAATTTTAAATCAAAGAAATGCATACATTTTTTTATAACGCAAGTATTGAGCACCAAACCAAACCCAGAGCCATCAAGTCAATTCCGACTCATAGAAACCCCATAGGACAGAGTACAACTGCTCCATAGAATTTCTAGGGAGTGCCTGGTGGATGTGAACTGTCAGTCTTTTGGTTAACAGATGGAGCACTTAACCACAATGCCACCAGGGTTTCCATGAGCACTGGGACACAGCTAATCACTAATAGTCTCTTTTTACTCGGCTCAAACAAGAGATTTCCTTCTTGTGTCAAAATCTATTTCTTCTTGAGTTGATTGTGATTTCCTTAGGTAGTCAGAGGGACAAGCTATTGGATAAAACACAGAAAACACACACTGAGCATTATTCAACTCCAGAAGTTTCTTTCCATTTGAGTAAAAACAAAAAAAAGGAAGAAAAGAACATTTGCATTTTTCACCCTTAAATGAAGAACCAGTTCCTAGTGAGAGGAACACAAAACTGAAAAAGTGCCAATAGAATAGCTGGGTTTCATCAGCCCTGGGACTGCATTTTCAGTACAAACAGCATTTGTGGTTTCAAGCAGGGAGTCTCTGTGGTGGAGTTAAGTGAGCAGCAACTCCAGCCAAACTTCATGTAGCTATTTCAACAAGCAGGAAATTTGTAAACGTTTTCACAGTCACCAAAGACTGTCAGGTAAGGGGACGGCCAGGCTTCTTTCTTGCCATGGAGTGTCCTGTCTCCATTTCTTGGTCACCTGGTCAAAGTTTCTTCGATTCAGAATGCTGTCATCTTTTCATCCTGGATCCAACCTTAATTTGACATTTTATCAAAAAGACAATAACTCTCTGTTTTTTTTTAACACACACACATATGCACACACATAACTCACCAGCCCCACCGCTAAGTGAGGAGCTGTGGTAGGGCACTAGTTAATCACTGGACTGCCGACCAAATGATCAGTAATTCGAACATACTAACTGTTCCGCTGGAGAGAGATGTGGCAGTCTGCTTCCAGAAAGACAGCTTTGGAAACCCCATGGGGTGTTGTACTCTGTTTTCTATGGGATCACTGAGAGTTGGAATCAACTCAATGGCAAAGGATGGTGGTGGTAGATTCATAATTTGACCTACTGTTTTACATTTAGAAACCCTCCCAGCAAGATTGTCCATGATCCCCCCCAAAATAAAACAACAAATGCTGAAGAGGCTGTGGAGAAATTGGAATTCTCCCACATTGCTGGTGAGATTGCAAAATGGTACAACCTCTTTGGAAAGCAATCTGGAGCTTCCTTAAAAAGCTGGAAATAGATATACCATTTGATCCAGTAATCCCACTGCTCAGAATATATCCTACAGAATCAAGGGCAGTCACACAAACAGATACATGCACACGAATGTTTATTGCAGCACAGTCCACAACAGTTAAAAGATGGAATCAACCCAGATGTCCATCAACAGATGAATGGAGAAACAAACTATGGTGCATATACTCAATGGAACACTATGCAATGATAAAAAACAATGATGATTTTAGTAAGTATTGCATAACCTTCCTTAAATTGAAAGACATTATGTTGAGCGAAATCAGAGAGCTGCACAAGGACAAATATTGCATGAGACCCCTACTATAAGGACTTAAAACAGATTCATGTACAGAAAAAAACTCTTTGGCAACTGCAAAGGAGAGGAGGAATTGACGGAGAGGGTTGGTTATAGATTAGATAGTTGATAGAAATTTAGGTGAAAGCAGTGACAGCACACATAGAAAGAAGATCAAGTTAACTGTACTTCCACATAAACTGAAACTTTTCTAATCTTGACCCATGATTGCCAGGACAGAGTAGCAGAGGTGGGGGCCTGGGGACCATGCTCTCAAGGGACATCCAGGCCAATTGGCATAACTAGACTACTGCTAAGAGAGTCTTCTGCACCTCATATTGGTTAGTGGCATTTGGGGTCTTAAAAGCTAGCAAGCTGCCACCTGAGGTACACCAAATAATCCCAACTCAGCCAGAACAGATGGTCACCAAGGACAACAAAGACGTGAGGCAAAAACAGCCCAAAAGACAGAAAGACTCACGTGAATGGGTGACTGTATCAACATGTTACCAGATGAGCCAGATGATGCCCAACCACCTCCAAAGACATCCATGATGAGGCACACAATGTTGAGTCCCAATGGTAACAGGAGAGAAAGGGGGATATACCTCAAGAGCTCCACTAAAAGACTACAACAGATAGTCCAAAGGCCTGGGGATCTGCCTAAGAGCATGGCCTTTGCACCTGCTGCTGCCCTTGACCGGAAAACATTACTGTGGTTAACTCCTCAGACAGGAATGGGTTGGATCTGGGGAAACAAAAATGTGACCATATGATGTATGGTTCTGTGTATCTATATGATGCTGTCCTACTGGCCTCATATTAGGTGGGAGAGGAGAGGGTGGGGAGGAGGGGACAGGAGGTTGTGAAGAGGATATGACACATACAGAACAGAAAGGAGGAGTGTGCTGCCACCAGGCAAGGAGAGCAGAAGGAGCTGCAGATAGGTGGGCATGCAAATTTAATTTGGAGTTTTAAAAAAAAAGAAAAGGAAAAGAAACCCCGATGGCACAGTGATTAAAAACTACAGCTGCTAACCACAAAGTCAGCAGTTTGACTCCACAAGCCAGTCCTTGGCAACACTACGAGGTGGTTCTATTCTGTTCTATAGGGTCACCGTGAGCCAATGTTGACTCAATGGCAGCAGGTAGTGGCTTTGGGGGTTTCACATTTATACTACAAGTTCACTGAAAAATCTCATAAAAGGACAAAAAGAAAGAAGGAAAGAGAGAAGAGGAGAGAGAATGGAAGGGGATAAAAGAAAAAAAAAGATCTTTAATAGGACAGGGAGAGTAAATACTAGTGTAACACAGGGGCACTTTGTACCTCTAGGGTATTCTTTGTGTTAAAGGCAGACTCATTCAGCAAGGGAGGCAAAACCAAAACTGTGTCTCAAGTCTTAGTTTTAGGCTCCTGTTTCCAGCCTTCTGCCACTCAGCCATATAGAAGAAGAAAAGTGTATATTTCTTGCTCTATTATGACCGAAACCAGCATTACTTGGCATTTATGTTCCAAAAAGTTTAATGTCAAAACTTCAATTTCATAAAACAACGGGTTTGATCAAGGCCAAAATGCTCTGAGACCAACTTTTTTCTCATGGTATTTTCATTGCTGGTGCTAGCCAAAACCCAAACTACATACCCAGCTGGAAATAAACATAAATCAAAAAGCCTCAGAAATTACCTGGGCTTAGTGTGTAGAGTGAATGAATAATGACTTAGGTTAGCTTGTATTTTATCTGAATTAGATTCTTGATTTTTATACAAATACAATTGTTAACATACTGGTAAAATAGAATACCCCCAAATAAGAAATATCCAGAATTTAGCCTACTCCACTAAATGTTAGACAAATTCCAGTGACTGATGACATATTCCAGTTATTTCCTCAGTTACTCCCGGGTAAGAGACTCAACTAGGAAGTGAACTGTCTTTACAAAATCTAACAAAAGGAAATGTTGAATCTCTAACTCCCCAAATTATTTGGGCTTAGGAGAAAAGCAACATTGCCTCTAGTCAGTGGCTCTTAACGTCCCCAGTAACAGAGTCTGAAATTTTGAGCTACTGCTGTTTTATTTGTTTGTAGACTTAGTGATTTTTTCTTGTTTTTCTAATATGGACAGGATGCAGTACATAAAAGCATTTATTAAACGACATATTTTTCCCTGAAAACAAGCCCTGTTTCTGCCCCCACAGGATGTTGGTGCTCTCCACAGGCCTTGTGTTGATTGCCCTCCGTGGGAAGTGGTGGTCAATTCTAATAAACTAATTTACTTTCAACAAGTGTTTAATTAGGGCTTTTGCCCATATGTTGTGCTCTTTTGAAGATTCTGTACAACATACGAACATTGTAAACACAATGAATTAATCTGGTTCTCTGACACAGGAGGCCTTTGACCATGTGCAAAACCGTCCAAATCGGCTGATGAATACTAAACTCAATAAATACATACTGAACAACTTCAAAAAGGGCTTTGGACCAGGCACCACAGAAATAAAATTCTATGCCTTCAGAAACTAGAAGGAAAGATGAGTACACAAAAACCAAAGTGTAATGCTAAAAAGGGACAAAATCATAGCCATAGATTGACTGTAATATTTTTTTTAACTATTAACTGTGTACCAGTTACTTCCCACACTTTGTCTTGTTTAATGCTCACAGGAATCTACAAAGTGAATCATAGTCATTTTGCAGGTGGGGTAAAACAAACAGAGAGACATGAAGTATCCAAAGTTACACAGATGTCATTCAATTGTGTGGATCATAACAAATTATGAATGATATTGTGTAAAAAGGGAATTCTAGGACACTTCATTGTGCTGAGGAACTGGTGCATAGACAAAGATGAAGTGTTCAAACAGTGCATGGCTGAAAGAAAATCGGCACAGGAGTGCATTAGGGTTGAACTATTTCATCATATCTATTCAATATGTATGTTGAGCTAATAATTCAAGAAACTGTACTATGTGACGAAGAATTTGGCATCAGGATTGGAGGAAAACTTCTTAACAACCTGAAATGTACAGGTAGTCCAACCTTGCTTGCTGAAAATGAAGAGGACTTGAAGCACTTACTGATGAAGAGCAAAGACCATAGCCTTCATTATGAATTATGCCTCAACATAAAGAAAATGAAGATCCTCACAAGTTAGACCAATGAGCAACATCATGATAAATGGAGAAAATATTGAAGTTGTCAAAGATTTCATTTTACTTGGATCCACAAATAACGTGCTTGGAAGAAGAAGTCAAGAAATTAAATAATGCATTGCACTGAGCAAATTTGCTGCAAAAGATCTCTTGACAGTATGAAAAAACAAAGATGTCACCTTGAAGAATAAAGTGTGTCTGACTCAAACCATTGTATTTTCAGTCACCTCATACTCATGCAAAGTCGACAATAAGTAAACAAGACTTAACAAGAATGGATGTCTTCGAATTATGGAGTTTGTGAAGAATATTGAATATACCGTAGACTTCCAGAGGCAAGAACAAATCAGTCTTGGAAAAAGTACGGCAGAGTGGTCCTTGATAGTGAGGATGGCAAGACATCTTCTCATGTGCTTTTAACATGTTATCAAGAGGGATGCTGATCCCCAGAGAAGGGTATCATGTTTAGGAAAGCAGAAGGTCAGTGAAAAAGAGGACGATGGACTGACACAGTGGTTGCAACAATGGGCTCAAACCTAAGAACGATTGTGAGGATGGTGCAGGAACAGTGTTTCATTCTATTGTACCTCAGGTCACTGTGAGTTGAATTACATATAACAACATAATGATTCTGTAATTTCCTCCACCAAAATCCTATAATTATGGAAATTGTGGAGAAAAAGGACAATCAGAGTACCTCAAACTAAGAAGCAATGTAGAGACCGTGTGAAAAGAGACACATGAAACTCTCCCCCCCTCAAGTCTCTTTGTATTAAAATTCTATTTATTACTTCCTTATGCAGGCAGTCCACTGAGAGACTATGCTAACCACTGAACTTGGCAAGGCCAGTAACTACACCACTAGTAAGGTATCATGACTTATAACATGCTCAGATTTAGGTTTCTTTAAGTGGGAAAGCATTGAATCAAAGAATATCTTTGTTGGAAATAGTCATTAGATAAACTGCCTCTTTCTGGTGTAGTTTCTTCACTACAGAAAAGAAAAAGTGTAGATTGCAGAGATGGACAAGCGTGTCCAAGGTCAATTAGTTAGAGTCAGAATACAGTCAGTATATACTATGAGAACCTAGGAGTCTTGGTGGCAAAAGCCCTGAACTACAGACAATAGAGGCAGGTGTTATGGGTGTCCCAAAGGACTGGATCAGAACTAGCTGAGGCTGTATGTCCTTCTTTCCCCCATCTATTTGCATTTAATGATTCCTGTTAAGAGCAAAGACAACAAGGAGATGAAAGGTCTTCCACGTGTCCTCCAGATAGTCCTACATGTCTAGATCGTGTACATGAACATTTAACTGTGAGCAGGACTGAGAGTATAGTTAGCTTAAAGGGTCAGGGGGTAGATGAACTAGAAGAAACTAATCAGTGCTGATGTTCCACAGCTGCAGATACTTAGCCAGACAGTCCAACTGTACCTTTTGTCGTTAGGGAAAGGAGATCTCGGAGGGCTAGTTTTTGTATTATCAGACAGAGAGAGTTCTGTTAAATACTTCTAATAAATTTAGTTGCATTTCACTGGATGAAGAAATAAATGATTCAGTAAGAAAAAAAAAAAGCATACATAACAATATTTTTGGAAACCAACAGGGATTTCACAGCAATTCCCAAACTATGCAGCCCACCCATCATGCTATTTAGGCAAACATTTAATGAGAAGTCGGAAATTAAGACCCTGAGGTCGTGATAGGATTAGGTCCCTTCCACATAAGAGTCAAGAAGCCTTCCTAAGGAGCATGGATTTGTTCTATAGGGGCCAGTAATGAACTGAGTGCCTGTTTGGCACTCAGTCAATAAACCATGGTTTATTGACGCTCGAAATTTTGTCCGTTGAGCTGGCATCATGGGATATGATATTTGTCTCTTGGGCTATGAGTGGCTTTACTTACAAGAAGAGTAGAGTGTACCAGTGTACAAGATGTGCGTGTTTGGGGAACAATTTTCTTTTGAATGTGTCTCGCAGGTCCCGTGGGGCCCTAGTTTTTCTACTATTTGAGCCAGGGGCTTTGATTTTGGACCAAGCTTGAGGAAGAAGAGCATAGCAGATGAGAACTCTCCCTGTTTGTTGTATTTGAGGACACCGATCATATGGAAGAAGCCCTGGTAGTTCAGTGGTTAAAATGATCAGTTGCTAACTGAAAAAGAAAAGGTCATCAGTCCAAACCCACCAGCCACTCCAAGGGAGATACACGTAGTAGGCTGCTTCCACAAAGATAACAGCCTTGGATCTTGGGGCAGTTCTGCTTAGTCATATGGGGTGGCTGTGAGTCAGAATTGACTTGACAGAGCTCTTTTTTGTTTCGTTTTGATCACATGAATAAGTTAAGTTGCAGAGGAAAACGTGCATTGTTTTAAATAAAAAGCTGGCTATGGTTCTAACGGAAAATGTAAGATGACTCAGTCGTTCATTGATTTATTCATTCACTCACCCTGCATTCACTCATTAATTCATTCACTCATCCTGTGTTCATTCATTCATTCACTCAACCTGCGTTCATTCATTTATTCATTCACTCAACTTGCGTTCATTCATTTATTCATTCACTCAACCTGCGTTCATTCATTTATTCATTCACTCAACCTGCGTTCATTCATTTATTCACTCACTCAACCTGCGTTCATTCATTTATTCATTCACTCAACCTGCATTCATTCAGAATACACTCTTTCCTAAGCACTACCCCAGGCAGCAGGGAAGTGTCTGTGAATGCTGTAGGTGATGTCTTACAGACTACATTCTGTGGGGAAAAAAGACATACTCAACACAAACAAACAGATTATATGTCATTGTCAGGAAAACAAAGCAGAGAAAAGAGATAACAGTGGTGGAGAAAAGAGGTTGCTACTTTAGGTTAGGGAAGACCTGACAGGTGACTTTTAAGCAGAAAAATGCCTTTCAGAATATTAATGTTTTCTTATAGAATTAAGCATAATTTTGTAATTTCTAAACATTTTGAATAGCAAAATAATATTCTGGAGAGCAACTGGTAATTCATAGTCCATTTCTATGACTCACCTCCTGAATCTTAAAAGAATTTTTGGGGTTTGTCGGAGGTAGGGGTGAGCCATGGAAAATTAGGGAAAATATATATAAATTAAAGGCCTGGGAGATTTGTAAAACCCAGACACCAATTAGGAAACCAGTTTCAAATTAGAATCATCTCCATTAATGGTCACTTTGAAGGAAATTATCTTGGCCCTCATAACAGAACACGTAGCTCCCTTTCATTTTGCAGCTGAACCTAAAAGTATTCTGGTTTTGATTTACCTTTTCTTGTCTGTACTGAGTTTTACGTGTTGAAATCCACACGTTAATAGGAATGAATGCTGAGGTTGTCTCTATATAATCACTTGGTTATTACCCATTTGCTCACACCTTCATGTAGCATGCATGAAGCAGCCCACTATGATCTGAGCAACAGCTCAAGTATGAGGCTATGGATTGAATCAGACATGGCCCTTGACCTTGAATACTTTATTGCCTACTAGGGGTAGATAACCACGGAAATAAAAGAAATAAAAAGAAGTTGTAAGATATATTCTAGTTAATTTGCAAGATAAAGCAAAGACAGAAAGGCATCTCTAGCCTCTTTTTACACACAGCAGCTTCTTCCACTCCTCGGAATGTTCTGTATCTAGCTCTTTGGAGCCAGCTAGAATCGGTCAAATTTCTGTTATAGCTTTAACGTCTTTCAAGTTCTTAAGTTTCTGGCAGTGTGTTCGCTATAAAACAGGGACGATAAGGGTTACAGGATATAACACACAGGAAGTGCCTAACATAGATGTACAACTAATATTAATGCCTTTCCCCCTTAGTATTCTCACCCTTGAAATTAAGTCTGATTTCATACTACAAGCCTTTAAATTGTTATGAATATTTCAGATACAAAAGTATGTGGAATAAAACAATAAACCCAGCTTCTACAATGAAACATTACCGATGCATTTAACATCTCCTGTGTACCTAACTCTCTCACCTCATTCCCTTCCAAAGAAGTACACTCTATCTTGAATTTGGTGTCAACCAATCTTACGGATTAATCTGTATTTTTACTATATGTGTATACATTTGTACTGCATACACATGCAGTGTTGCTTTGTGTAATCTTAAACTTCATACAAATGATATCAAACCCTAGGTATTCTGGAAACCAGATTTTTCTGCAAATGTGTTTGTGGGATTTATCTTTCTCAATGCATATAGAGCCAATCTAGTCAATCCTCCGCTGCATCCTCCTCCATAACAATTTATTTATTTATGCTCCTGTTGGTAGATCTTTAAGTCATTTCTAGTTTTTTGCTAGTTCAACAATGCCTCAATTAACATTCCTTTTGGAAGTAGTGTTGTTGGATCATTGAATACAGACAACTTCCACTTTAAGGGTGTTGCCAAGTACCGCCTCTGCCCACTGCCCACAGCACTATACACACTCCTCATTTGTAGATGTGATTAGGTTCCATATACCAGACTGCAAGACAGAAGTCAGCGTAATGCAAAAATGGAGGATGATCACATTAGAACACAAAATAGAGAAAGACTACATCATTATGTAACAGCCAGATGATATTCTTACATAATTGCCACACCACTGAGAATAATTTGTACCCAAGGTGACACATAAAAATACCCATCAGAGCCAGAGTTACTCTCATCTCACACCTTGGCTTTTGTTTCTACAAGATGTGTATCATTAATGTACAAAATACTGAGGTAGTATATATTTTACTATTGTTACAAATGCAAACTGTCAGACAATGACCTAGTCAATAAGTAAAGAGTATGTGTATATGAATTCTGTTTTTCGACATGCTCATCAGTTCCTGGCATGGTTGTATATAAAAATGTTTTCAACTGAAGAGATGTGAAAAAATACTCTATTGTCCTTTCATTTACCTTTCCTTTATCATAGTGGAATTGAGAACATTTGAACATTTTTCCATGTTTAGTGATCTTTTGGTTTGTTTTGCTCTTCTATGCACAGGATTTTTTCCATTGCCTCCAAGTGTCCTCACATCACAATAACTCACTTTATATTTCTTGAATACATATTAAATGAATTAAAGTTTTGATAGAATAAACTTGAGTATTTTGAGATCTTAAAATAGATAAACCCCTTACCACTCTTGTCTTCAACCACCCAGTTTTCCTCTTTGTGATTAAACTTTGTTCAAATTTGAGAACAGGAAGCAGTACATTACATTGAAGGACAATGCAGGTAGAATCAAATTTAGGATTCTGTGGCAACTTTTGCAGGATTGGATATAACAGAGCCAATGTGTGAAAGTGCACGAGAAAAGTGAGAATAAATGTTCACATACCTTAAGATGAGTCAGTCTGGGACAGCAGACTCAAGGGTCATGGACTCATGCTATTGAATCTGTCCTCAAATTAGAGTAACGAACACTTAAATTGTATAGAGATGAGAGAATCAGCATCTACTGTCCAAATATTTTTAAGGGCACCTAGTCCATCATTGCACTATGGTGAACATTGCTCAAGGTTCTCTGGTACATTAGTGAGTAATATACCTTGTCTGTGTGTATTAATTGTTTAACAAGAGCCCTATCAGCACAGTGGTTAAGAGCTACAGCAGCTAACTAAAAGGATGGCAGGTCAAATCCACCAACTGTTTCCTGGAAACCCTATCGGGCAGTTCTACTCTGTCCTATAGTGTTGCCATGAGTCAGAAATGACTCCGATGACAATAGGTTTTGGTGTTTGGCTATTGGAAACACTGCACATTCACTCACTGGACTCTCGACCCACTCCTAATAAGGCTGTTAAACTATTTCACAGAAGAGGAACCTGGGTTCGTATTGTGGAATACCTCATCTGTAATCACAGTCGATACATTACAGATCGTAGGTACTACTTGCCTTGTGATGAAGCCTGTAGATGCAGCCAAAATTGGTGGGTAGGAGAGTTTAGTTGTGTATTCTCAAGTTCAAGTTCTATAATCACCAGTTTGGAAGTGCTAATCACTAGATTATTAGGAATCTCCAGGTTATTTCATAGCATGTGATAAACTTGTCAAGTCAATTCCAACTCATAGCGACCCTAAAGGACAGTAGAATGTAGAACTGCCCCATAGGGTAGCATCTGGCAGATTTCCATTGCTGACCCCCTGATTAGCAGCCATAGCTCTTAACCACTACAACACCAGGTTTTTGACCACATACTTTATTCTTTGATAATGAAGTTATTATGTGGGCAGAGTGTACATATTTCTGGAGGTAATGAAAGACCATGACCGAGAAGGATCTAGCTGGAAACTCAAACACTGAGATTTCTAAATATACAGCACCATTTAGGAAATCTTGGTGGTATAGGGCTGAAAAAATATGGCTGCTAACCAAGAAAAGGTTGGCAGTGTGTATCCACCAGGTGCTCCTTGGAAACCCTATAGGGTAGTTCTTCTCTGGCCTATGGGATCACTATGAGTCGTAATCCACTTGAAAGGAATGGGTTTGGATATCCACCCTCTCAGTGCTGTCATCATCCTCAACCAATCTCCTCTGCAAATGGACAGGGAGAATCATTCACTTCCAAGGAGCAACCCTCCTACTTGATCGTAAAAATGACAGAGTCTCAGACATAGGCAATTTCTGAGAATTTTTTATTTCTGCAGGGGCAAAAAAAAGAAAGAAAGAAAAAGATCTAGGTCTACAATCCCAGCCTTTCATCCCAGCCTTTCATATGCTAGCCAAACTTAATGTCTCCAAGATTTTCTTCCAGAATTCCCTAGCACATTCCCAATACTCCCAAGTTTTCCACTATCAGAGGCTATGAGAAGTGATCCGATTTGAACTACTGTGGTCTAACTGCTGGTTCTAGAAGGTAAATCATTATTTAGAGAAGTTTCTCAAACGAAAATCTCTTTTTAGAAGTAATGAAACTTTTGTGTTAAAAGATGATGCTCTGATGCTAAAACACTCTGTGCTTTCAGTAGAATGTGGCCAAGACTTTTTTTTTTAATTCCAGTAGACGGTTTAATTCAACCTTAAAACTCCCATGGCCACTAATCCACAGAAGCTGTTTACCCCTTTCGAAGTTTCCTTTCCTACTGAACTGACAGGTTTTAGCCAAGTTGGCTTCAGAAGACCTTCAGAGATTGTTGCCTGCCCAGGTTGAGTACTCTTTGCTCGGTGGTTGAGCCTTTGGCTTAAATTTCATTGGGACAACCAAGTTGCTCAAGTCTAAGGTGAAGCAGACAGATTTTTCCAGCACAAGGAGAGATTTGCTAGATGATTATATGTGTTAATTATTTGTTTGCTTTGTTTTACTGACAGAAGCCCATGTGATGTATTTTGAAAAGTTAAATTGTATTTAATGTATTGTGAGGATTTACTTTTATCCAATCAGAAAATAACTTTGTTTAAAAAGTGGCAATGTCTATCCGATGGCTATTCTCCCCATGTCATTATGTTCCCGTGCAGTTATTAGCTAACTTGAGATAATGATGAAATAATCGTAGTAAATGGTCTAATAAAAAAAGAAAACTAGTGTCATGCCAAATTGATTGAGCAGCAATAAAAAAGTAGCACATGAAAATGGTTAAGTGTATTACCCAAATTTCCCATTACTGTATTCAGCCATCTCGCCTTACGATGCACTAGTATTTCTTTTAAAAAGGGTCATGGATCATTAATTTCCTGGCCTTGAGATCTCATTATTAAATATGTTACTTAGCAACTTTTAGACATTGAAGTTAATCCAAATAAGAAAGCCAAAATGTCTGTTGGTCTGTTCACTCTTATTGTAAAAAACGATTGATGTCTTGTGCTGGAATATTTTTCATTTGCTTTCTTAGAATTATATTGTCTTGACTGAGTTAGGAAAAACAGAGTACAATGTGTGCTTCCTTGGCTCCCATGAACAAGGAACAAAATCACATACTTGGTGTTCATCCCGTAAGTCGGCCTCACTATTCTCCATACGTAAAAAGGACTCTCCTCCAAATGTTATTCAATATCTGGTTAGTGGATGCAGTGGGTTCAAAGTGATTCCAACTGATTTTTTTCTCTTCTGTTTCTTCATGTTTGGTTCACTGTCTGCAATCTTTTGCTAAAAGCAATCAAATTTCTTGATTACTACACAGTAGTTGGTAGAGCCACTAGAACTGTCCAGAATGGGAAAACCACATTCATTTATTTTCATTATGCTTTAATACTTCTACTTAGGAACATACCATCCTGTACTGAAGCACAATTACACTTACACTTCAGGCTTGCTTCATGGGCATTTGACGTGTGTGGCTGCCTGGGGTCCACATTCAGTAGACCTCTCTCTTGGTTAATGCTCTTCCATGACTGTCTTACAATTCTTCACATTGCACAAGGGGGCTTTCCTTTTTATTTCAAACTGAAACCCACAGATTATATAGCTGACACAGCATACCTATCCTCTCTATTGGAGACAAGTTATTTGAGAAAAGGGATTGCCTTTCCAGGTCCTATTCATATGTGGCCAGTGGTCTGATAAAGCTTCATAGAGGGTGGGAAGCTTTACTCACTCACATTGAGAAAACAAAAACAGTTGCTGTTGATTCTGACTCAAGATGATCTCACATGTGTCAGAGTATAACTATGCTGTACACAATTTCCAATCACTGATTTTTTAAGTAGATCACCAGACCTTTCTTCCAAGGCTCCTCTAGGGGGACTCAAACCTCAAAACTTTGGTTAGTGGTTGAACGTACTGACTCTTTGCACCACTCATGGATTCCTTATTCAATACACTGTCCAACAATTCATTGTTACCTTGTTTCTGTTAACAAGTTTCAGTGTATTTTAAGTATGAGAGTATGTCCCTGGAATGTTCTGTGTACCAAGGTATGAAAACATAAGGATCAAGACAATAACAGTTGTTCCCCAGAAACAACTTAGAGTTGAGTGTGGCAATAAAACTAACACTTGAGGAGAGAAAATACCGTGTTATAAAAACATTTAAGTCTTACATAGCTACTATTCTTACTGGAGTAGTGGACTCACCTAGTGAACAGTGGTCATGAGCTACTAAGATCCTCCTTCTCTGTATTCTACTTAACAAATTATGCTGATCCTTGTAAATATTTTCCTTTCAATTAGATTTCAAAATATGTTTATTCAGGGTAGTCCAGGCACTAATGGTGAAAATAGAAATTAATAGACATTTCTGATTATTTAGGCTGATAATGAAAATATCTAGTAATTTGGGAACTAATAAAAAAAATCATAAAAGTATGAACCTATCGACCAAACACTTCCATCCTAGGACTTTCTCCTGAGAAAGCAATTTCATTTGTAGTAGCAAAACACTGGAGACAATTTAAGTAGTTAATGAATACATGATTTATTTAAAGACACTGTAAAAAATAGTTTTCTACATTTAGCAATGCAGAAAAATGGCTGATATGATAAAAACTAAAACATAACCTGTTTCTATCAAGTCAATTCCAACTCACAATGAGCCCGAGGTAAAAATTTTTTAAATAACTATAATTTATATAATTCTAATCCAAACTTTATTTTTATACATATTGTCTTTAGAAGCCACTCAATCAGTTCCCAACTCACAGTGGCCCCGTGTGCAATGTAATGACATGCCACTCTGTCCTGTGCCATCCTCGCAACTGTCGCTGTGGTTGAGCCTGTTGTTGCAGCCACTGTGTCAGTCCATCGATTTTGAAGCTTTTCTCCTTTTTGCTGACAGTCTATGATAAGTAATGTCCTTTTCCAGGAACTGGGCCCTTATAATAACACGCCCCGAGAACATGAGAGAAAAGTCTCTCTACTTCTTGTATGTATGAGTTTTCTGTGAGGTCTACAAGCTTAATTGTTCTAAGTGCTACACAACTTATTGCTGAATATCACTATGGTCACCTTTGAACTCCTCCCCTTGGGAAGCTATGCACCAATGCCAATGCCTAGTGTGCCCTGCAAAGCAATTTTGGAAGTCTGTCTGGAATGGCCATTGCACAGAGGCAAGGTGGCAAGTTTGCCGACTTAATTGTATAGTTGTCTGTGAGGAAATAACTGTATTGGAACACCCTCCCTGGGTAAAGAAAAAAGTCACTGGAGGCCAGATCAGATGAGTAGAGGGGATATTCCAATACAGTTATTTGCTTATGGGCTAAAAACTCCCTCACCGACAACTATACAATTAAGTTTGTGAACTTGCCACCATGCCACCATGTATTATGGCCATTCCAGAAAGAGTTTCAAAATTGCTTTGAAAGGTGCTGGTTTGGTGCATAACCTCGTAAGGTGACCACAGTAATACTCAGCAATGAGTTATGTAGCACTCACAACAATTAAGATTGTGGACTTAATTCTTGGACCTCATAGAGAAGTGGGTGCTTCCAGCTTTGCACTCATTTGCTGAAATATCTCAGTTGGTCCTGAAGACTTTATTTTCACCAGTGCCCTTAGTGCAGTTTGAACTTCTTCCTTCAATAAGTTATCATTTCTTGATCATATGCTACCTCTTTAAATGGATACACCTAAATCAATTCTTTTTGGTGCAGTAACTCTGTGTATTCTTTCCACCTTCTTTTGATGCTTCCTGCGTTGTTTGATATTATGTCCATAGAATCCTTTGATAATGCAGTTGGATGCTTGAATTTCTTTTCTTCAGTTCTTTCAGCCTGAGAAATTCCAAGCATGCTCTTCCTTTTTGGTTTTCTAACTCCAGGCCCTTGCATATTTCATTGTAATACTTTACTCTGTCTTCTCAAGTTGCCCTTTGAAATTTTCTGTTCAGCTGTTTTACTTCATCATTTCTTCCATTCACTTTAGTTATCCCACATTCTAGAGCAAATTTCTGAATCTTTTCTGATATCAACTTTGCCCTGTCTTTTTTTTCCTTTCTTTTTAATACCCTTTTGCTTTCTTCATGTGTGATATTCCTGATGTTATCCCACAACTTGTCTGGTCATTGGTCATTATGTTGAGTGAAAAATTGCAGATTGTCAAAAATGAAATGGAACACATAGAGATCGATATCCTAGACATTAGTGAGCAGAAATGGGCTGGTTTTGGCCATTTTGAATCAGACATTTATATAGTCAGCTATGCTGGCAAAGACAATTTGAAGAGGAATAGCATCACATGCATTGTCAAAAAGAATATTTCAAGATCTGTCCTGAAGAGCAGCCCCTACTTCTCTGTCAGTGGAGACTTGCTTGTTGCTGTGGTTCTAGAAGCTACACAACTGGTATTTATGTACCAGCATGGTCACCCATGGTAGACAGGTTTCAGCTGAATTTCCAGACTAAGACAGACTAGAAGGAGGATCTGGCAGCCTACTTCTGAAAAGAATTAGTCATGGAAAACCTTATGAAGAGCAGCCAAACATTGTCAGATACGGTGCCAGAAAGTGAGCCCCTGGTTGGAAGTCACTCAGAAGGTGACTCGGAAAGAGCTGACTCCTCAAAGTACAGTTGACCTTGATGATGTGGATGGAGTAAGGCCTTTGGGATATTTGTTTGCTGATGTGACATGACTCAAAACTAGAAGAAACAGCTGCAAACATCCATTAATAATCAGGACATGGAATGTACAAAGTATGGAAGTAGGAAAATTGGAAATCATTAAAAATGAAATGGAATGCATAAACATCAGCATCCTAGGCATTAGTAAGCTGAAAGGGACAGGTTTGGGCCACTTTGAATATGACAATCATATGATCTACTATGCTGGGAATGAAAACTTGAAGAGGAATGGTGTTGCATTCATCAACCAAAAGAACATTTCAAAAACTGTCCTAAAGTACGGTGCTGTCAGTGATAGGATAATAGCCATATGACTACAAGGAAGGTCAGTTAATATACTATTATTCAAACTTACTCAGCAACTACTAAGTCTAAAGATGAAGACAGTGAAGATTTTTACCAGCTTCTACAGTCTGAAATTGATCAAACATGCAATCAGGATGCATTGATCATTACTAGTGACTGGAATGCAAAAGTTGGAGACAAAGAAGAAGGATCAGTAGTTGGACAAGATGGTCTTGATGACAGAAATAATGCTGGAGATCTCATGATAGAATTTTGCAAGACTAATGACTTTTTCAGTGCAAGTACCTTTTTTAAACCAACACACATGGACCTTACCAGACAGAATACACAGGAACCAAATTGACTACATCTGTGTAAAAAGATAATGAAAAGCTCCATGTCAGCAGTCAGAACAAAACCAGGGGCTGACTATATGACACAGATCATCAATTGCTCACATGCAAATTCAAACTGAAACTGAAGAAAATGAAAACAAGTTCACAAGAGCCAAAGTATGATCTTCAGTATATCCCTCCTGAGTTTAAAGACTGCCTCAAGAGCAGATTTGAAGTGTTGACCACCAATGACTGAAGACTGAATGAATTGTGGAATGACAGCAAAGACATCATCCATGAAGAGAACAAAAGGTCATTAAAAAGACAGGAAAGAAAGAAGGACCAAATTAGATGTCAGAAGAGATTCTGAAACTTGCTCTCAAATATCAAGCAGCTAAAGCAAAAGGAAGGAATGGCAAAGCAAAAGACCTAAACATAAGATTTCAAAGAGCAGCTCGAGGAGACAAAAGAAAGTATTATAATGATATGTCCAAAGAGCTGGAAATGGAAAACCAGCAGGGAAGAACACATTCTGCATTTCTCAAGCTGAAAGAACTGAAGAAAAAATTCAAGCCTCGAGTTATAATAGTGAAGGATTCTACAGGGAAAATATTGAATGACTCAGGAGCATCAAAAGAAGATGGAAGAAATACACAGAGTCATTATACCAGAAAGAACTGGTTGATATTCAGCCATTTGAAGAGGTAGTATATGATCAAGAACCATTGGTAGGGAAGGAATAAGTCGAAGCTTCAGGGAAGGCACTGGCAAAAAGCAAGGCTTCAGGAATTGGTGGAATATCAATTGAAATTTAACAAACAGATGCAGCACTGGAAGTGCTCATTTTTGTATGCCAAGAAAATTGGAGGACAGCTACCTGGCCAACTGACTGGAAGAAATCCATATTTATGCCTATTCCAAAGAAAGCTGATCCACCTGAACTTAGAAATTACCAAACAGTATCATTAATATCACATGCAAGTAAAAATTGTGCTCAAGATCATTCAAAATTGCCTGCAGCAGGATACCGACGAGGAACTGCCAGAAATTCAAGCTGCAATCAGAAGAGGATGTGGAACCAGGGATATCATTGCTGATGTCACATGGATCTTGGCTGAAAGCAGAGAATACCAGAAAGATGTTCACTTGTGTTTCATTGACTATGCAAAGACATTCCACTGTGTGGATCACAATAAATTACGGCTAGCACTGTGGAGAATGGGAATTTCACAACACCTATTGTGCTCTTAAGGAACCTGTATATGAATCAAGAGGCAGCTGTGGAAACAGAATAAGGGGACACTGCATGGTTTAAAGTCAAGAAAGGTATGTGTCAGGGTTGTATCCTTTCACCACACCTTTTCAATCTGTATGCTGAACAAATAATCTGAGAAGCTGGATTCTGTGAAGAATAACGAGGCATCAGGATTGGAGGATGACTCATTAACAACCTGTGTTACTCAGAGGGCACCACCTTACTTGCTGGAAGTGAGGAAGACTTGAAACACTGATGAAGATCAAGGACCACAGCCTTCAGTATGGGTTGCACCTCAACATCAAGAAAACAAAAATACTAACAACTGGACCAGTAAGCAACATCATCATAAACTGAGACAGGATTGAGGTTGTTAAGGATTTCATTTTACTTGGTTTTCACAATCAATGCCCATGGAAGCAGCAGTCAAGAACTAAAAAGATGCATTGCATTGGGAAAATCTTCTGCAAAGTATTCACAAGTAAGAATGTCATCCCAAAGACTAAAACATGCCTGACCCAAGCCGTGGTACTTTGAATCGCATCATATGCATGTGAAAGCTGGACAATGAACAAAGAAGACAGAAGAAGCATTGATGTCTTTAAACTGGGTGTTGGAGAAGAATGTTGAATGTACCAGGGACTGTGAAATGAACAAACAGATCTGTTCTGGAAGAAGTACAACCAGAGTGCTCCTTGGAAGCAAAGATGACAAGATTGCATCTTACATACTTTGGACATATTGTCAGAAATGATCAGTCCCTGGAGAAGGACATCATGCTTGGTAGAGTGGAGGGTCAGCAAGAAAGAGGAAGACTTTCAGTGAGATGGAGTGACACATGGCCACAACAATGGGCTTAAGCACAAAAATGATTATGGACATAGTGCAGGACCAGGCAGTATTTTGTTCTGTTCAGAGTCACTGTGAGTCAGAACTGACCCAACAGCACCTAACAACAACATTCAATGCTGTCAGTTATAGAATACTATCCAAACATCTGCAGGGAAAACCAGTAAATACAACTATTACTCAAACTTATGAACTGACCTCTAATGATAGAGATGAAGAAATTGAAGGCTTTTTCCAAGTTTTGTAGTCTGAAATTGATCAAACATGCCTCCAAAACGCATTAGTAGTTACTAATGATTGGAATGTAAAAGCCGGGAACAAAGAGAAAAGATTAGTCGTTGGAAAATACGGCTTTGGTGATAGAAATGATGCCAGAGATTGTACGATAGAATGTTGTAAGATCAATGATGTATTCATTGCAAATAGACCCTTCTTAAGCAATATCAACAACAACTGTACACATGGACCTCATCAAATGGAATACACAGGAATCAAATCAACTACATCTGTAGAAAGAAACAATGGAGAAGCTCAATATCATCAGTCAGAACAAGACCAGAGGCCAACTGCGGCACAGACCATCAATTGCTCATTCCTAAGTTCAAGGTGAACCTGTAGAAAATTAAAACAAGTTCACAAGTGCCAAAGCACAACCTTCAGCATAACCCACCTGAATCTAGAGAACATGTCAACGACAGAGCTGACACACAGAACACTAATGACTGAAGAGCAGATGAACTGTGAAATGACATTAAAAACATCAACACGCAGAAAGCAAGAGCTTATTAGAAAGGCAATAAGACCAAAATTAACGTTGAAAGAGACTCTGAAACTTGGTCTTGGAGGTAGAGTTTACATATGTACACGCACCATAAAGCAAAAAGAGACATCGCGAAATGTTTAAAAGTGATGCTCTTTTGGAAGGCAAAATTATAGATAATTCTTAAATTTATTTTTACCTCTCTTATGGGGCACTACAAATTGCAATCAACTTGACAGCAGTGAGTTCAGTTTGTTTTATATATTTAGGTATGTTTTTAAATGATAAAGCATTTTAAAGTATCAGTTTTTCCTAATACTTAAAATATCACTTCTATAGTTAAGCTTGTTACGTATGAGGTCTGACATGACCATGAACTAAACTGTTCTAAGTATTACAGACTTCATTGCTGAATATCACTAAGGTCACCTTCGAAGTACTCCCCTTGGGAAGCCATGCACTGACCAATGCCAGTGCCTAGCCGACCCTTCAAAGCAATCTCGAAACTGTTTCTGGAATGGCCATTGCACAGAGTGGCCAGGTGGCAAGTTCACAAACTTCATTGTATAGTTGTCTATGAGGGGGTTTTTTGCCAGAAAACAAATAACTGTACTGAAAAACCCTTCCTACTCACTTGATCTGGCCCCCAATGACTTTTCTCTTTACACAAAGATAAAGGCGATATTTAAAGGAAGGCATTTTGACTTCATTCAGGACATCAAGTGTAATACGATGACAGGTCTAATGGCCATTCCAGAAGCGGAGTTCCAAAACTGCTGTGGCATCAGTGCATACCTTCCCAAGGGGAGTACTTCAAAGGTGACCATAGCGATATACTGCAATGAGGCATGTAGCACTTTTTCTAGAAGCACTTATGCGAACTTAACTGGCAATCTTCGTGTGTATCTACTAAAGTTTGTATCTAGACTACTAAAAGTTTTCAGCTGTATTTAAATTTTCTAAGAAGCAATGTCAACCAATGGATTCTTAAAAGAGGTGAACACGGGTAGTATTTCCTTACATCAGCCTTTCAGAAAGCATAACTACAGGGGTAGCATTGATGGCAGATGCTACCCATCCATATCTTAGTTTTCTAATGCTGCCAGAACAAAACACACAAAGAGAAGAGACAGAGTAGCTTAGAAGAAAGAAATTTGTTTTCTCTTAGTGTAGAAGACTAGAGCTCTCAATCCAAGGTGTGGCTCTAGGAGGAAGTCTGTCTACTTTGGCTTCTAGTTTTATCTCCCCTCAGTTTTAGTGCAGAACTGTGCTTAGAGGGTTGTCAGGGGCTCCTCTGGGTGAGCACACGCCTGCAGTCTTTCAGTTAGCCCCTCCTGCTAACGACTTACACCACCAGGCCCTCCTCAGCTTCTAGTCCCAAACCAACCAAACCCATTACTGGTGAGTCAATTCGGACTCACAGCAACCCCACAGAATGGAGAGGAACCCCTCCATAGGGTTGCCAAAGCTTTTAACCACGGCACCACCAGAACTCTTGGCAATCCTTAGGTTTTCTTGGCTTGCAGATGAATCTGCCTTGTGTGTCTGTCTTCACTTACATGGGATCTTCCTCGTGTGAATCTATCTTTTATTGTTGTTAGTTCTGTTTGAGTCAATTCCAGCTCACAGAGGCCCCAGGTAAGCAGAGTAGAACTGCTCCATAGCTTTCAAGGCTGGGACCTTTCAGAAGCAGGTGGCCAAGCCTGTTTTCTGAGCAGTTTCTCAATGGGTTCAAACCACCAACCTATTGGCTAGTAGTTGAGCTCCTAATCCATCCGCCCTCTTTCTGTAGTTAGTTCCCACTGAGATTCTACTGAGAAAGCATTTGGTTTAGGAGCCACACTACCCACTCAGCTGTGAGTTTATTAACCTAACAGAAGAAACTTGCTCTTTCTAAGTAGGCTCCTACTTATAGATACAGAAGTTAGCACTTCAGGATGACTCTCTGGGGAACATAAGTAAATAGATCACCACTTTACAACCACATTGCATCACCTTGGGGTGCAGTGAAGCACCTCTTCTCTGGAGGCAGGGGATTGAGAGTGACAAATCCTAACGTAGGTGTGTAAGACCCTAACAACCCAATTGAAAAGAACGAGTCTTATTGGTAAGGGTGGCAGAACCGCTGCATGCTTTAGGTGGCTATTTTGTATTTGGGCATTTTGTGTTCCAAGTGCTTAAGCGTCTCTTTGCAGCTCTATTTTCATTTCTAGGTTTCCTGCTGCTCTAAGGGATGGGCTCTGTGTTTTTCTTGTCTCCTCCCTCCCAAGGCTTAGTGTGGGACGTGGTGTGCAGAATGATACCACAAGGGTTTTGAAAACAAATGAGGATTATGAAAACTTAGGCCTTCTTTATCTTAAGGTGGGTCATAGTTCTTGACTTTCAACGTTAAGTGTTTGGTAAACTATTTTGATAAAACTATTTAAACAAATCAGAACCAAGCTTGGATGCTGTCTTTGAATAAGATGATGGGAACATGTCTGTATGTTTCAGTTATGACAACATTTCACCAAGGAAACACTCATTAAACTTTTCTCAGTGACCATTGCCCACCAATATCAGATTCAGTTATTACTGAAAAAATATTCATTAATGCTCTGATATAAAAGGAACCATGGAACTTGGACAAGTCCTCTCAATCATCCACCATTTCTTCTTGTGTAAGTGGGAATTCCAGTATTAGTTTAACCTAACTCACAAGTAGTGTAGGGGCCAAATTTAAAGGCAAGTAGATGATAGTGATAATAAAAACTATAAATTCCTGCAGAAATATTAGAAAATACATAAAAGTTACTATGCTGAGTGAGATGGAAAACCAATGATTTTAAACCCCAGAGCCCTGTCTTCAGAGAATTTATCATCTAATTACAAGTATAAATTGTTCAGTCTAGTAATAGCCACAACAAACTGTTGTTGTCTTTTGAATTACAGACCCAAAGTACCACCCTGATGAATCCAGCAAAGCTTCTCATTCTGTTGTAAACTTTATGAGCCCGCTCTTCAGTTGTTCAGATTTGCAGACTATTTGGCACTTAATTTTGGTAATTCTGTACCTTTGCTTCAGTGACAAAACGAGAGGATTCTGATTGTTTGTTCTGGGTTTGCTCTGCTTTGAATAACACAATTTCCAATAAAAATCATTGACTTTTTTTCCCCTAAATTGTAGTTCTCATGTTGGAACAAAATGGAAACTTAGAGGGAAGGCAGAGAGAGAGAGAGAGAGAGAGAGAGAGAGAATGATCATGAATCTGATCCCTCCATAAAGGTTCATTTAGGGATTTACCTTCCCCTTTTCTCCTAGACTTGAAAAATGTTTCTGCACATTTGTTAAAGATCTTAGTATCTTCATATAAAAGGGAAAAAGTTATGATAAACTCTCACCAAGACATCATTAACATCAGTACGAACCCAAAGAAGGAATGAGCTTATATTTAAGAAGTATCTTCATACTGTAGCATAAACTTGTAACTGCTAAAAAATCCTGCCACTTTGGATAAACTCAGGCATGTCCAAGATGTAAGTTGAGGCTGCCCTGAATTTGCACAAATTGAGTTTTACCTGGAAGAACACAGAAGGAATTGCTCAGGTAATAATAGCCCTGAGATTTACGCAGAGCAGATGTGGGATGGGAGAGGGTTGTGAACCACTCTGCTTTGTCTTTCATCTGGGCCCTGATTTCCTAGACAACTCCATTGTCTAGGGAGCCCAGACCAAATTCTGGACTTGCTATAAACTTTACCCAACCTTCAACTACACTCTTTTTCTTTTTTTAATGTAGTTTTATATTAAATCATTCAAGGCCCTCACAGAATCATAGGGTGAGTTTGTGGTAGCTTTCCCCTAAATTATTCTGGGATGTGTTTGGATTGGCTCTTGAGTACCATTTTTATTTGTCTCTGAATGTAAGTCAGAGAAGTAATCATTTCTGAATAGATTCAAGACCAAATATCTCCAATAAAGTCTTTGTACATAGAAAGCCAGTAGAATGTTCTATATTTTAGTTCATTTCCATAGTCCAGGACTTATTTAAACAGCACAAAAGTGTTTTAAAACAATAATTTAAGCACAGAACTCAGTCTGCATTGGGGAGTGAAAACAAATTTCATATAATCTGAGAAAAGCTATTTAATAATTGGGACCAATTTTTAGATGGTGGTCTTTTGAATTTTCTAAATTTCCTAATGAGGGTGTAGCACACTTAATGACAAAGAACTGTAAGCCAGGACCTAATTACAGCAGAGCGCAACTGACACTGAGGGACTAAAGAAAGGGTAACCAAAATACCATCCATTTCATCTTGCGCTATTCCACAAAACACATCAGAGTTCAAAACTATAAGATGAAACAGTCGGCAGGACTATTTTCAAAAGTGCAACAGGCTGTGTTTTTGAAACGCACTAATTTAAATTTAAAGACACAAATCTAATGTTTCCCCTTTGTAGGTTTTCGGCAGCCTGCACAGAGTCACCATCTGTTTTAAGCCTCCTTCATTACCAATCCAACCCCCTGCTCTGTATTGTCAGATCAAGAGGACGGACATAAATTTGGCCACCTGGACACTGGTGTCATTAACGTGCACCCCAGCCACATACTCCTACAAGTGGTTTTGCTTGGAGCTGTAACTTCTTGATGCTTCCTTTTTTCCATTTGATCAATGTTGAGTGTTGCTCAGTAAACTGTTAATAATGTAATTTCAGAGCAGATGAGGAAACATGAAGAACTTTCAGGAGTATTTTTCTAAACATGCAGGAGAAAATAATCTATATTTTCAGGGATGAATACAGACCAAAATACTCAAGATGGCAGGGGTAGAGTTAAAGACAGTGTATGAGAGGGAGAGATGGAAGAGTTAGAAAGAGATCCATAGAGACACACAGAGGCCGAGAAGAGTTCAGAGTTTTTCAACATAATTTTCAGTATGACTTCTGATTAAAAAATTTTCTCCTTCTTGTAAAGGAAACTTATAATCATTCATCCCAAATCACTTAGTTCATAACAAAATACAAGTGTCACATTTGAACCAGAAATGTACTTCTCTAGTGGAAACTGATCACACGACATGCTTCGAACTACACATAACTGGGAACTAATCTAAGACATTATGAAGCCAATTAACACAGATAAGTTTCCTACCCTTTAAAAACAGCAGTCACAGAAGCATGATTATCTGAGAAATACAATAGGAAGTAAATTACAGTATAATGACATGTCTTTTAAAAACATCTAATAGAAATGTGAAATATCCTACATATACTGTGGAAATTTTTATCCTTGACTTTCACAGAAAACTTTCCTCCTGGGACTCTGGACTGATTCCAGTTTTAGTAATCATAACAGTTCAGAAGCAAATATTAGACCTTCAACCTAATTCTTTCAATTGGTGATAAATTTGCTACTACATATGCAATTCTGAGGAATAAAAAGATGGTGTACAGATTATGGTCTCTCACTTCAAGGGGTTTACAACCTAGTTGATTAAGCAAAAAAGTTAATAACTGTTGATAAACAAACATTTAGGACATTTTATTTAAATTTTATAAAGAATCAAATGACATTCAGAGAAGAAGAAGTTCGATATGGAAGTGGGCCACGTGGAGTAAGTGGACAAGGGGAAGCTTAAAGGATGGGAATGAGTTGAGGGTGTGTGTGTGTTGAGGGTGGGTGGCCAAGGGTTTGGTTTTCGTTTGTTTTGGTGTATGTAGAAAACTCAAGAGAAGCATTGGTGATGGGGAGAAAGATGAGGAATATATTTTTTTAAATGCAGTATAAATACTTAAAACTTTAGTCACCTTATTCTATACAGTAAACACTGAAAAATTTCCTTTAACACTGATCTACTGTCCCCATAAATACCATAATAGTGAATGTGTGTGCAATGCCTAACTCTGTTCCAACATGTATGGTCCTACATCAGAGAACTCCGTTACCAAAGTACCTGAATAATTACAAGTTTAAAAATCCTTGTTGTTGAAAATTACAAACCCAGGGACCTCTAATTCACAGAATGCTTGTTTAGTTGTTCTTTTAATAGATTTTATTAAATTTGAAAAAAAAAATTCTTTGTAGGGTCATTGAGATAATTATTTTATCATAAATGCAGATGAAATTGGTAGATGACATGGTAACCTGAAATTAAGTATCATTATCACATTTATGTGAATAATAGTTTCCAAAGTTTTCAAGCATTTAGGTAACTTGCTTTAAGCTCTTGCTTCACAGAAACCATTTTAAAGGAGATTATACACTATTGGTAAGTTTCATTCTTGGAGTGTAGAGCGAGGGAATGCAATTGAGGAGATAAAGGCCTGTATCATTTTTTTAAGAACTTCTAGTTGCTCTTCACTTTTTCCTGACATTTTTTTCTAAACAAACTGCCATTGAGTTGATTCCAACTCATAGCCATCCTGTAGATCAGAGAAGAATTACCCCATAGAGTTTCCAAGGAGCCCCTGGTAGATCTGAACCACTGACCTTTTGGTTAGCAGCCATAGCACTTAGCCACTATGCCACCAGGGTTTCCAAACAAAAGGGAAAGGAACTCCAAAACCCTTGAGGCTAGAGCTCTTGGTTACTTTTAGCTACTGTATAGGGCCTACCAATTAAGTTCATGAACTCATCCTAGATGTAGTGCTACATACCTCATTGCTGAATATCAATACAGTCACCTTCAAAGTACTCCCTTTAGGAAGCTATGCACTGATGCTAGTGCAATTTTGGAACTCTGCTTCTGGAATGGGCATTAGAGTTGTCATCCTACTACCTGTAACGTCCTGAATGTCATCAAATATCTTCCTTTCAATATTACCTTCATCTTTAGGTAAAGAAAAAAGCCATTAGGGCCAGATTAGGTGAGTGGGGAGGGTGTTCTAATTATTTGTATACTGGCCCAAAACTCTCTCACAGACAACTATACAATTAAGTTTGTGAACTTGCTACCAAGTGCAATGACCATTCCAGAAAGAGTTCCAAAATTGCTTTGAAGGGTGGACTAGACACTGGGGTTGGCGCATAGCTTCCCAAGGGGAGTACTTTGAAGGTGACCATAGTGATATTCAGCAGTGCAGTATGTAGCACATAGAACAATGAAGTTCATGGACTTAATTGTCAGGCCTTGAATGCTTCCAGTTGTTCTCTAGAAAACTCAGCCACTTCGCTGGTGCCTTCTCTTCTGGTTGATCCCTATGGGTCGAGTGTCCCTAAGTCTCCTCTGTGCGCCACCCCCCCCCATTCTGTCCCTGGGAAGCCCATAAATTTCCATGGGGCTCAGTACCAGCTATACACTGATACATCCCGAAATTCTGTCTCTGGCTCCATCCTTTGCCTCATCTCTAGACTTCTGTCCAGGTGCCTATTGGTGTGTCGACTTAGATATCTAACATGCACCTCAAACTCTGCAGGTACAAAGTTGATTGATTTATTTTCCAGTGTTTCCCATCTCCCTTGTACACCGTGTCGCTTAGGCAGAGACACCCAGATGGTATCTGTTTCCTTTTCTTTCCTTCCCCACTCCCACGCCTCATCACATCGACTTGGGACCGGAAGAACCGGATGGTGCCTGGCCACCACCAGTGATAGCCACGATGGAGCTCACTACGTTGAGTCTCACTGGCAACACAAGAATAAGAAGAGGTGCATCCTGAGATCTCCACTAAAAGACCTCAATTGATGGTCCAGAGTTTTCAGGGTTCCCCTGAGAACATGGCTCCTGGCCCTGATGCTGCCCCTGCCCATAAATCATAACAAAGTTCCACTCTTTGGACAGGAGTGGATTGGACTTGGCGATGCAGAGTGACCATATATTGGATACACTTTATGGTTCTATACATCTACAGGATATCATCCTGCTGACCTCTGGCTGGAGGAAGGAGAGTGGGTGGAGAGGAGGGGAAAGAAGGCTGCTGGGAGGATGAGACATGTATGGAGCAGAGAGGAATAATGTGCTGTCACCGGACAGGGAGAGCAGTGGAAGCTGCATATAGGCGGGCATGTAAATTTATACGGGAATGTACATTTTCACTCAGTTATATTAAATAAAACAGTTAATGTGATCAACCACATAAAATAACACAACAGATAAGAATCAACTGATCTTTGTCAACTGATGCAGAAAAGGCATTTGACACAGTCCAACACCCTATTTGTGCTGAAAACTCTCAACAAAATAAGAACAGAGGGAAAATTGCCCAACACAATAAGGGGTATCTATTCAAAACCAACCACCTACATCATCCTGAATGGAGACAGACTGAAAGAATTCCTCTCAAAACAGGAACCAGATAAGGATGCTCACTCTTACCACTTTTAATCAACATTGTACTACAGGTTGTAGCCAGAATAGACAAGACAAAGAAATAAAGGGGATCTGCACTGCCAGAGGAGGAGTAAAAAATCTCCATATTTGTAGATGATGTGATTGCACATGCAGAGAATCCTAAAGAATTCATAAGTAAACTACTGGAACTAATAGAAGAGTTCAGGTAAGTATCAGAATATAAGATAAACATAAGTAGATCAGTAGGATTCCTTTATACCAACAGTGATCATCAAAGAAGAGATCACCAAATCAATACCATTTACTGTAGCCTCCAAGATAAAATATCTAGAAATAAATCTAACTAGAAAAATAAGAGATGTATAGAGAGTTCTACAAGACCTTACTGCAAGAAACCAAAGGAGACTTACATAAATGGAGGAATCTACCCTGTTCTTCAATAGGAAGACTTAACACTGTGAAGATGGCTATTTTACCCAAAGTGATCTACATATACAATGCAATCCCAGTACAAATTCCAGTGATTTTTTTTAATGAGATGGAAAAACAGATCACCAACTTTGTTTGGAAAAGGAAGAAACCCTGGATAAGCAAAGCACTACTGAAGAACAGAACACAGTAGGAGGTGTCATACTACTCAACTTTAGGAACTGTTACACTGCCACAGTAGTCAAAACAGCTCTGGTGCTGGTACAAAAAGGGACACACAGACCAACGGAACAGATTGGAGACCCCAGAGATGCCATTATCCTCTTATGAACAGTTGCTATTTTGACAAGGGCTCTAAGATTGTATAACCCCACTGCTGTCGAGTCTGGTCCTACTGTGGTAGAAACAGTCTCTTTAACAAATGGTACTGGCAAAACCAGAAATCCATCTGCAAAAAACTAAAAGAAGAAACATAACTCACTCCACACAAAAACTCAAAATAGATCAAAAACCTAATTTTTTTTTTATGACTGGACTTGATATATTTTATCTAATATAATCCTTAGAACACAATCTCATAGTGTAGATAACATTGCTATTCCCATTTCACAGATGAGGAAACAGGTTTGACACAATTCTTTTCCCCAGGCAACTCTCAGTTTGGATTTGAACCTAGACAATCTAACCCTAAAATCCCCACCATTACTATAGTGTAATTTAGAGACTGAATAGTAAGTGCTGTAGCTGGAGTTACTGACATAGGTTTTTAAAATTGTTTGTCTGCTTACCTTTTCTTAAGGCCCACTTTTGGAAACAAAGTAGACAAAATATTTTTTATTAATAGATTCCCAAAAGCCTTATTTCACATTCACCTCCTTATTTCACATCTACCTACTTTAAAAGTACACTCTAAGGCATTGTCTTATTTGATAAATTTGTTACTAAAGAAAATTTCCACAAAAAATAATTTTGAAGTGTTTTTAATGCACAAAAAGAACATCCCAGAAACAGAACAGATATTGACCTACTAGTGATGAAGCACTATATAAGAAGATCCCTTCCCCCTCATGAACAGGAATTTAGTGCAAACAGATGTGAAAGGAGGTGAACACTTAAGGATCAAGTGCAAACCCTAAAGTTGTATATGACATTCGTATATGGCTTGTTATAGCAATAAGATTTCATAATGATGTATATGACATTTGTACTTATTTAGTAAGATGCTTTTGACTCAAACAGAAATGCCGAAGAGGTAGTTTTTCCAATGCAAGGTGAGAAAAAGGCTTTACCTTGCTTTGTTTTTTTTTTTCCTTCAAAATCTGCCACCATTTCCTTTACTTTCAAATTTTCTCTTGGATCAGATAAGAAGATAATGATTCTTTCCCAAGTAAGAAGCCAATTCACATTGCTCTTAAGAACCAGCTTCCTCAAGTGAAAAAAATTTTTCAAACTACTCTGAGTCACCTGTGAAGTCTCCATACTGCATCTCTCTTGGTCCTGAATCCAGACTCTGACTCAATCAAGACCTGTTATGATCTGACAAGGAGTTGTAGGAATTCAACTTGCTTGTTCCTTAAATTCTATGCATGGTCTTACGTGGTAACTTCTACCGTGATACAAGAATACTGAAAGATATCCTATCCTTGCAGGTCACAAATTATTTAAATTAAATTTTTAAAAGTATCATAGAAGAAAGTTGGAAATAAAGATGGGAAGCTGAAAAAAAAAAAAAAATTCTCCGGGGCACCAGTGAAATTACACGAGGAGTTCTGCAAGTTCCTGCACATAAGCCTTTGCAACATTTCAGCTGTATTTCATAAAGTCATCACATCTTTGATTCAAAGGGAGTTTGGGCTTGTGGCTGATGGATGTCCCATGCTGCCTTATCTGCTGGGGAGGAGAGCAGGGAGCAGTGGTGGAGAGTAGGGAAGGTCTTCAGATATTCAAACCCTTTGACACTGGTCATTTGACTATATACAAACTAGCTTAACCTATCCTTACAATAAGAAAGAAACCCACCCTATCCCCCCCAAAAAACAACAAAAAGGTTCAAGGGGCAACAAAACATCTGTCCATTAATAAAAGTAGAACAGTTCCTTACTGAACAATGGTTAGCCACCACTAGAAAACAAAGTGATACAATATTAACCAGATATGACTTGCTACACAGAAGAAAGCATAAATATACAGTAACTAAGAGGTTTACATGTAGCCTCAGCAGAGTATTTACATACGAGAGTGGCTGCGAAACCCAGCAGAGGCTGCCGCAGCCTATTATCAGCTAAACGTAGTTTCATGGCGCAGCGGTTTGAAGACAACAGTTGCTGAGAACAACATGCGGTATAATGCTAAGAAGAGATCCACATATATTTTATCCTTGAAAATGCACAATGTGAGAAATGAAGATCACAAGTGAACTAGCGCTTGGGCTGCTGAGCATCTTCTTTCACATAAATACGAGTGGGTCCGTTCGCCAAGGGTGCTCTGCAGTCTCACACCTCCTGCTTTTCCCAGGCTGCCAGGGGCAGGTTCCCTCGCAGACACAGGACCAAGTCACATGCTGTGCACTGAGGCATGATGCCACTGACTCGGGTCAAGCAGCTCCTGCCTTCACAGTCTCCAGATCCAAATCAACATATAAATAACACAGAGACCACGCTAGTGGCTCTTCCTTTCGTAAGGTCACTGGCAACAGAGACCGGGTGGAGCAGCACAAAGGCTGGACACACCAGCGTGCAGGAGTAGAAAGTAGCTGTGTGCACTTCTGCAAAAACAACCCCCACCTCCCACCAATCTACCAAGTGGTTCTCTTATTTTATTGGTTAGCTCTGTCTGTAGCTAGGAAAACACTGTGCTGCTCCTGGGCTCGCTCTATCAGCTTCTTCTTCTTCTTCTTGTTCCTCTTCTCCTTTGCTTTTGGTGTTCTCTTCCCTGCATGGGGTGGAAAATGGAGAAAGAAATGAAGAGATGTCAGGGCAGGCTCTTTTTTTGTAAAAGAAAACACAAAACATGGGGGTTTTACACAAAGCCCATCTGGAAAACATCACCTATGGAAAAAGCAGACTCAAAGAGAAAATTGTTCACATTAATTTTGACAGAATAATAATAATTTACTAAATTGGATATGCTGTCTAAAATAGAGACTGATCTTCCTGTTACAGGGAACTGGCATGTTTCAAAACCTCCCAGTGGCCTGATCAGTCTTGCAAATATCATCCTGCCAGAAAAATTCCATTTCTCCTCTCCTACTTTTACAGTGCTACCCTTTGCGAGACATCTTTACATCCTTCTAGAGCTCCATGTGTCAGTGGGTCAAAAGAAAATAAACATCTATCTACAGACAATAGACCAGAAGTTTCAAACTCCTCTGTCCCTGTCCCATGGGAGGAAAAAATGTCTTGCTTTTAACGTTATTCTCTCTGTGTTCTCCAAAGGTTGATATATGAAATGACATACGGGAACTACTACTTTATTGCCTATGAAAATTCATGAGGACACAATTCATTATGTGGCTTAAGGCTTCTTATCCAAATTCCCTGCACAAATTGTTCTTATTAATTGCAAGCAAGAAAGATGTCCACTTGTTCTAATGAACTGGTTTTTTACCAAACAATCACAAGTTATCTCATTTCCCCTCTTTGTTACAGCCACAAGGAAGCCCAGAACCACAAGCTAGGTAGTTGAGTTTTCCCTCCCCCAGAGTTTTGGGATGCAGTTTATCCTTTATCACTGCTAATATTTACCTCCAGCTTCATAGAAAATCCTGGTGGTGTGGTGATTAAGTGCTAAGTGTGCGAACCAAAAGTTCTGCAGTTCAAGTCTACCAAGGATGGGAACTCTATGGGGCAGTTCTACTCTGTCCTACTGGGTCACTAGGAGTCGGAGTCAGATGGTTGGTAACGAGTTTTTTCTTTTCTGCCTTTTAGACCTTATACTGATAGTTTATAGTCTTATAATGTCTCCATGTTCCTTGAAAACACTCCTTTTCACATAGAATCTTGAAAGGATGCATAGGTAAGACTTCAAGAAAAAAGAATAAGGAAGCTAAGTCTTCATTTTAGGCCTATTAGATTCTTTAGGATCTAAAGAATCAGGTATTCCAGTATTTTAGAACTGAGGACTGTAAAGGTACTTGGATTTTAAAGAAGGCAGGTCACCACCTTCAGTGTGGGAAGAGCCCTCCCCAGAAGACTGGAAAGCATTTTGTCATCTGTTCTTCCTCTTCTGCTTGTGCTGCCTCTGACCTTACGGGGTAGTTTTAGAAAACTTACGTTACCTCTGCCTGTGAGGTGCAGCTACTAGACATCCCAGCCATCAGTACCACAAACAGAACATGAAGTTCCAAGCCACGTCCACCAGCTTTGTTATACCTGCCAACTCAGTATTCTACCTTCTTTCATTCTTGGGGCACAGCTAGCCAGCTTTTCAATCCAGGCAATGGAGAAAGTGGTTGACAGAAGAAATACAAAACAGACCAGAAGCTAGTTACAGACAGATGTCTTAGGGCAACTGGACTGAGGGAGATTAGGAGATTTCTGGGTGAGAGAGGTGTTTCTCATTCCTGCTCTGACTGTTCAGAAAAGGTTCATTTTGTCTGAGAATGGAAAATAGGCTCCTGCCACCTGTCCCTAGCACAGTGGTTGGCACATAGTCCATACTGACTAAGTATCTGCTGCATAAAAATCTTTATCTCAAGTAAAAGATAAAAAAGAGTAACTTATTTTTAATAAGACATGACACCAAAATAATGTGAACACGATCATGCCCCCATATTGAGTTAGAAAGGTCCTTGAAGTTAACTTCTGGTTCTCATTAAATTTGGGCATTAATGTTATGATGGCATTTTGCCATCTTTAAACCCAGTTAATCCTACCCAATGAAATCTCAGTCCAAGCCGTCATTAATCAAAGCAGCTGTAAAGTTACAAGTCTTTAGAAACATTATATCTAGTGATGAGACACGCTTAATAAGGGCAGAGAGATGAAGTACTTAACACAAAAGAGCATATTGAAAAAGAAGTTTCAATTATAAAGTTTTATGAACATTTCTTTCTTCGTTCTAACTAAATTAGTTCAAAAAACAATCAGTGCTCACTATCTTTTAAAAATTGATTGGGTTTACATTTATTTAAACTGGGAGTTTAAAAGCAAATTAAAATTAAGTGAATGGAAAAATAATGCTAACATTACTAAATTTTAAAATGTCTTCTGCTCAAATAAAAATAGATGGAACATACATGGAGTTTAAAGAAAGCTTTCCACACACACAATTTCAATTCTTCATGTAAATTACAGGACCGAAAGTTAAATGTACATTACTTTTTACTCACAGAACCTCTGTGCTAAATGACTGAAATCTCCCGTTTTCCAAGGTCAATCTGGAGTCATTTATCTAACATGTGATTCTGATGTAACTGTCAATATTATACGGTCTTTGGATTTGCTGGTTGACATAATATTGTGTAATAGGCAAGTTACTCAATATTTTCATAGAATAGTTTGTAACATGGCCAAATACTCTGAAAATTTATTTATATAAAATAATTTTTCAAATTATTTGATTATTTCTTTGGCAGTGAGTTATATGGTGTCAGTTCCAAAGAGAGATATTTTAGTGACTCCAATTAAATTTCTGCAAGCAGCCTCGGTGGCACAGTGGTTAAAGTGCTCAACTGTGAAATGAAAGGCTGTTCGTTTGAACCCACCAGCCGCTCTGTGGGAGAAAGATGTGGCAGTCTGCTTCCGTAAGAATTTACAGCCTTGGAAGCCACATGGGACATTTCTGTTCTGTCTTAAAGGACTTGAGTCAGAAAGGACTTGATGGCAGTGGGTTTGAATGTTGATGTTTGTTTGATTACAATTCTAAAGAGTTTCCCCCGAAGTCTCTTTGCACAATATCATCTTTCTGTTAACTGGTTGGCTGCTTTGCTTTTCGCCACAATTCTCACATAGGGTAGGATGCGAATACCAGACTGTTACGAGGAGTAACCAAGCTTCAACCACAACTAGGTCTAAATCAATGGTAACTCTTTGGTGATCCATAGTAGATTGTGCTGACTGTAAGCCCAGCTTAAAGAATTAAAAGAATGTAAGATACAGAAACTCTTAGACATTTTTTTTTCAAAAGACCTTCAAATTCAAGGAAAAATATTAGTAAGAGTAAAGCCAGTAAAAATACACACACACACACACACACATCCCCTCGTTCTTACCTATACATTTGAAAAATATTGGGCATAAAGGTATGCAAATTTGTTTTCACTCAATTTCCTTCTATTTATGGATATGAGATTGTTGTCATTTCCCATTAGACTGATCCAAACTCATGGGATCCCACATATGCAGAGTAGAACTGCTCCACAAGATTTTGAGGCTGCGACCTTTCAGAAGCAGACTGCCAGGCCTGTCTTCTGAGGCACCTCTGGGAGGGTTCAAACTGCCAGCTTTTAGGCCAGCAATAGAGTGCTTAGCGAGGGACCACTGACTATAAGCTTGGATGCAGACAATGACTTCCAGACTTTCCGACTGTTTCACATTCTCAAACATATTTACCTGTACAAAAAGAATTTAAAGAAAGGTGTGATGCATTCACCTGAAGAGCAGCAGGTTCACCTCCCAGATTAAACTTTCTTCCTTTTTAGCTCACAAGAGAAGACTTGGAAAATACACAGCCCACAGGCAGCAGAAAAAGGTGCTGAGTTTTATGCTGAGACTCTCAGCCTGTAGGCATGTTTAACCCCAGTGACAAATTGTATGTATGCATTTATCCTGAATGCTTTATGAATACGATGGCATGAACAATACTACTGAAGGAATCAAAGATCAGGTAGAGACTGGTCTTTGGGACAGATCTTGGCCTGGCTGTTAAATGGATGCAAGAAGAGGACTTGACCCAGATACAGTACACACAGTTTCAAGGAAGGCAATGTGATTTGATGGAGAAAGTCCTCATCTGGGAGGAAGGAGACCTGGTAGCTAGGCAACATCTTGTAACTGAGATGTCTTGTAACTGTGACTGGCAGTTTCTCCATTTCTAAAATTAAGATGTTACAGTCATTTTTCATTATAAAGTTATGAAACACTAGGAAAAAGTTGTGCTCCCAGGAGAAAAGAAAGATGAGTAATACGTCATAGACAGGACAAGACTATCATCCAGATGAAAGAAGAAAGATACTAATAAAATAACTCTAATCAACATAATTACATTGACTTGCACACATATGGCAATTGTCCAACAGGATAATCTGCCAACTCTTCTACAGAGAAAAGGGAACAGCCCCTTATGGAAACACTCCTAAGGCCCAGCTGGGGGTGACTGCTATTAGAAATGCAGATTATTTTGAACCAAGATATCAGATTGATTCACAGATTACATGAAGCTATGCAAATACTGACTCCACTGCCAGTCCAATGTTGATTCCAGCTTTTCACACACTCCCAAACTCAAGAACGATCTTCAACTGTCGATCTCACAGGAGCTCGTTTAGGTCAGTCTTTTGTTGGAACAATGGTTCTTGTACTCACAACAGTAGGCGGCAGGCTATCTAGGATTTCCATCATGATTACTGTTTGTTTGGAGAAAGACTTTCAAATGCTAAATACAATGGGAAACATATTCAAGAAAAAGCCAGTAGCTGTGATTATTTAAAAGATGAAAGCTTCTAAGACTTTTATCAAGGTTCGGGAACTGGGGCCATCCTCCTTTTGTCAGTTTGTCATACTGTGATGGCCTGTGTCTTGCTATGGTGCCAGAAGCTATGCCACTGGTATTTCAAATACCAGCAGGGTCACCCACAGTGGGCAGGTTTCAGTGGCACTTCCAGATATGGACAGACTAGGCCTGGAGATCTACTTCGAAAAATAAGCCAATGAAAACCTTATGGATCTCGCAAGAATACTGTCTGATATGTTTGGATCCATCATCAGGGGGACACACTGCTAGCAGGGGACAGGACATGTGGCAAGGGCCAGGGAGGTCTCCACTGTAGTGTGCTGGTGCAGCAACTGCAGCCTGGGACTTGAGCACGCTGCTCAAGTGGTGGTGCAGGACTCAGGCCGCCTTTCATTCTGCAGTCCATAAACTCACCCGGAGTTGCACTTGACCTGATGGCAGCTAACAACACAGCAACAAGAAAGTTGGGAGAGTAACTTGAGAAACTGGCTTAAGGGAGCCTACAACAAATGTCATTAACTGTGATCACCTTTGTCACGACTGCACTATGACAAAGGTAATTACCTGAAACCAAGCAATTTTTACCGAATTTTAAGGATATGTTTGTGATGCTCTGACTTGTTAAACATCGTCGTGGACAGATTCAGTCATTCTTCTAAGCAGTAAAAATTGAAAGACAAAATACCTGTGTAACCAGGGGCATGGTAAATCTCATCAGATAGTGGAGGACATTTTAGAGGCAGAACTAAAAGGCTGCTCCCAACTCTGATGTCCTGATGGCTGAGAGTAGACCACAAGTGGCAAATGGACTATTCCTTTTTCTTATATGGGCACTCTGACTTTGCCTAAGGATAAGTCGCAAAAGAGGTTTATTCAGTTAATGGTGATTGATAAGTCTCTGGAGAAATGCCAGCTGATCCCCCAAATATTTAAAAAACTCGTATAAAAATAGACACAAGACCTAAATGCAATTCATAAGGGAAATAAAATTAGCTAATAAACACCTTTAAGCAAGTCAATCTCCATTCACACTTACAATTGCAAATAAACTAAAATGCCATTGCAAAGATTCTTAAATATGAAAATAATGAGGGCTGGTAAGAAAGACATGTATTCGGATACAGTACAAGAATATGAAATCATCACAGCTTTTATGAAGAGCCATCTGGCAATGTGTACAAAAGTGTTTAAAAATATTCCTAACTCTTGACTCAGATCTAGGAATCCACCCCAGGTAAAGGAAAAAACAAACAAAAAAACAAAACAAAAAAAGCCCCTGTAACCTAATGTCCTACATGATCTTTTATAACCTCTTTGTTTTATTATTATGGACGCAGTGAAGTGTGTCTTCTACCACCAGTTGAAGAATTCTGTATTTTAAGGCCATGGTAACTAATTTTATTCCCAAGAGCACTACTATCATCTGTCCTTACTTATCATATAGAGGTATGATAAAAACCCTGTAAAACAAAAGCATTCCTACTATGTCAGTAAACTGATTCTTTAGCAGCATTATCAATGGTTATTAGACCTAAGATGTAAAAGTTTAAGAACTACTGACCTAAGTACTTCAGACTTCCAGAATAGCTGTTTGCATATGAAGCTTCTTTTATCAAGAAAGAAATCCAAGTAGATATAGCATGATGATTACAATGAATACTATGAATAAAAATGGAATCTACTACACTATGCTTGCATAGCCTAAGATAAAAATCTAAACATAATAGTTCAGAGTAACACAGCAGGATGGTTATTTACTTACTTCAAATGGGGTTCAGAAGAGAGATAAGCTACAAAGAATAAAAGAAATAAATGGAAGAGCCTCATACAGATTTAGGAAAACCCTGGTGACTTAGTCATTAAGTGGTGTGTCTGCTAACCAAGAGGTCAGTCGTTCAAATCCACCAGGCTATCCTTGGAAATTCTATGGGGCAGTTCTAATCTGTTATATAGGGTCGCTATGAGTCAAAATCGGCTTAACAGCACTGCGTTTGGTTTCTGTTTTGTTTTTTATACAGATTTATGCAAGTTTGTAAAAATGAATTCAATACATCAGTTTGACTGGCTGTGAAGCCACTGACTGTTATTGTTCTAAAGTCTGCCACATCCTTAAGGTAAAAGAATGGTCTGTATTGATCTGGAAACCCTAGTGGTGTACTGGTTCAATGCCTCAGCTGTCAGCCAAAGGGTCGAAGGTTCAAATCTACCAGGTGTTCCCTGGGAACTCTAAGGTGGCAGTTCTCCTCTGTCCTATAGAGTCCCTACGAGTCACAATCGACTTGACGGCAACGGGTTTGGTTCCTGGTTTATGTACTGATTTATTTTGTCTTTAAGACATCTTAACTCTTCTTATAAAAGACATTCTGCTAGGTGTGAGGTCTCTTACCTATTCTGTTGATAGAAGTCCAGTTTGCTTTTGAACCCGTTTCACATTCAAAATGATGAACAGTGAAGAAAAGTCAATCCCGATAACCTACATGTTTATGAACTAATTAAATCACCAGTAAGACTTCAACCACCTGGCATTTCAAAATTTCCTCATCATTGGTCTTCATGTATATGAATTTTTTTTTTAATTCCCATTTTGTGTGTGTCTGTACTTCGGGTGAAGACTGACAAAGCAAGCTGGTTTCTCAGGAAACAGTTAATACACGTATTATTGTGTGTAGCATGACTTTTTAAGGGGCGATAAGATAACCTGCAGCCCCTGCCAGCTCACTGGAGGCTATAAATATCACAGCAAATAGTTAGACCGAGAGGTGGATTCCTTTCCTATAATGTTGGGCAGTCTGGCAGACTTCTTAACTTAAGCTCCAAGATACCTGGTTAAAAAGAAAAAATCATTATCAGCTCAATCACAGGACTTCACAGAGTTTAAGATAGGTGAGAATAAACAAGGAGACATCAGTGCAAAAATACCTGAAGTTCCTTTCATAAACTCTTTACATTTGATTTAAATGGACTAAGAGTTTTAGGCCATATATATATATAAAAAAAAAAGGTGGTGGCAGTGGTGGTGGTATCTATTCTGCCTCATAGTGACCTTGTAAGACAGAGCAGAACTGCCCCCACAGGGTTCCCTGGGCTGTGAGTATTCCTGGAGCAGATCTCAGGTCTCTTGTCCTGAGATGCTGCAGGTAGGTCCAAACTGCTGACTTCAGCTAGCACCCAATCACTTTAACCACTGTGCAATCAAGACTCCATTATTAAATAAATTCCCCTCAGTTTTGTTATCGTGAAAAAACAAGTACAAAATTCTACCACAAGGGGGCAGTAATTCACTTTTCATGGTATGAGTATTATTTTAAAAAAAAAATACAGGGGAGTTTTTGGGCTTTAACTTTTTAAATACTCTTTTAGCCCCAACGTGAGTCATTTTTTTTTCCTTCTTTCTAGCCAAAGGTAAGCTCTACAGTAGACAAAGAGTAACAAGAGCGAAAAGCAGCACAAGAAAAATATACCTGCACTACTGCTAAGAGGACATTTGAAAGTCAGGGGGACTGGTGAGAAAAAGACTGAAAACTAAGACGAATCCATCATTTAAACACTGATTTAGAGAAGAAATAATGGCTTGCAAATCCAGCCTGCCATTTCTAACAGGGAAATTACCATAAACTACCTGCAAAGAACAGGTTCTTCTCTTGGGCCTTTTATTTGGAAGGACCAAGTTGTAAAACTACAAATGACCTTCCCTATCTTCGGGCCCAGAGAGCACATGTTGATTTGGTATCAAATGAGAAAGCTGTCAGTTTGGCACTGGTTCCTTACAGAGGATTCTGAGGGAGTCTTCCTCCAGAGCCTCAGTTAATTGGGGCAGGTGGAGAGACACTGAGTATACACGACATTCACTATCCTCTGCTCAAGTTCAAGGCGTTCCTCAGTGACACAAATAGTGTACTTGCTGCTAATCAAGAGGTTGCCAGTTCAAGTCCATCCAGAGGTTCCTCAGAAGAAAAGCTTCAGTAACCCACTTTCAAAGAAAGTCAGCCACCGAAAACTCCCGTGGCAGGTCTACTCTGGTACCATAGGGTTTTCACAAGGTAGGGCTGACTCAGTAAAAGCTAGTTTTTAGTTTTCTGTGTTATACTAAATGGTTTAGACATGAAGCAGCTGATGCAAAGAAAAACTAGCGTGACATACCCAAGTTTCTACAGTTAATTAGTAGCAGAACTAAACCTGAACACGGGCTTCAATTTCTTTCTTACATACTTTCACTGCTCCAAATGTTATCGGAGAAAGACATAGTTACAGAGTTATTTTTCAAAAAAAACCAGAGAAGTCTAAGAAGAGAACTAACACATTACTCTCCCTGAGCCCTTTGAGAAAAGTCACTGGCCTCATGTAACTGTGAAAATCATTTACGAACTCTTAAGCCTTGCATAAATAAATTATCTGTAACTTAGACTTTCTGTAAATTTACACTGCATTGATTCATTGCTTATGTTTTTCTTACTTTGTAGCAAGATACAATCTAAACGTTTCTCAGGTAGCATGAGATGCCAAATTTTCCTATGGACCATACACTGTAAGTGCTTCCTACACATTAATTGAATATTGTGACAAAAATTAACTACTCAGACTGGGCCGCCAGAACCTTGTGCAGATCCTCTCTCTGAATTTCTCAAAATAAATAAAATTCACACAAAGTGATCAGGGTCATTTGGCACTCTTAAATTAAGTCAGAAAAACATCAGGTTTTACCAAGAAAATTGAGACAACTGTTTTCATTTGATTAGGAGATATGGAATAACCAGAAAAGAATTTCAAGTTCTTCCATAGCTGACTTCATAACGTAAGGTACCTCGAGATAATTTCATTAGGACAAGAGGCTTTGATATCTTCTTCTTAAATCAATAACCATTAACAGAAGAAAAAAAAAAACAGTCCAAGACCTGACATTTAGAACTATCATAACATGGCAAGGATTTATTTAATTTGGATTCAACACAGTTTCTCTGGAGCTTGAAGACATGCATGCAAAGAGAAAGAAAGTTACTAATGGTCCCCACCCAGCAGCTCTGTGCAAGTGTAGGTTACCAGTCTAAGCCTACAATTCACCTAGCTCACCTAGGTGGCAGGCTAATGTGAAGGCAGCGTGCACAGGTAACACGCGGGCACACATTCCACAAAGGATCATGAAAGCATCTGTTCCTCTGAGCCCTTGCAATAGTGTGAACTTCCCTCATGGTCAAATTCACCACTCACTGTTATAACTTTCTGTCTGTGTGGATAGCATGGTTACTGAGTTGTGAACCAGTTCAAATGCATCCATTCTTTTACTATCTTCTTTTTATATCATCCAACTTTCACATGTCTATGAAGTGACTGAAAAGACTGTGGATTCAGGTCAGATACATGATAGTCATCAAAGTCACATCTTTGCTTTTTTAAAACATTCAAAAAAGTCTATTTTAAAGGGAGATTAACACTGCTGAGATTAACAAGAGCTGAGAGGTTTCTGAAATACAGTTCAACATTTCAAAGGTCAGAGTAGTACAGAGAGAGGTCTGGGGACCACGTTTTCAGGGACATCTAGGTCCACTGCATAACTTTTTTTTTTTTTTTTTTAAGAAAATGCTCTGCATCCTATTTCGCTGAGTGGTGCCCGGGGACTTAAAAGCTAGTAAGTGCCATCTAAGGAACACCAATTGGTCCCAGACGCCCTGGAGCAGAGGTGAATGAAACACATCAAAGACATGAGGAAAATATGAGTCCTGGAGACAGAAGGTACCATATGACGGGAAGACTACATCTGCAGATCAGAAGGAGGAGATGGTGCCTGGCCACCACCAATGACTGTCCTGACAGGGAACACAGTGTAGAGTCCCTGATGCAGTGGGATAAAAATGGGGGTGCAGCTCTAGAACTCTATTAAAAGGCCAGACTGGGTGGTCTGACACCCTGAAGGGTCTCCTGAGGACATGACCCTGGACTGGCTGCAAGCCCAGAAGTGAAACTTTTCCCAAAGCCAACTCTCCAGTCAAAGACTGGACTCAACTATGAGACGCGGAGCGCTGCCAGTGAACTGGGTGCTTCTTGGCTGTCCCAGCAGCTCCTGACCAGAAGCTGGATGGGAGCGAGGAGAGGAATCAATTGAATGAACACAGGAAGCACGGGGTGGGACGGCACAGCGTGCTGTCGCAGGGTAAGGAGTGTAGCTAGATGTGCACAGAGGTGGGGGAGGGGGCTCATAGGGCAAATTGACTTGGATTGTAAACTTTCACTTGCATCACAATAGTTTTTTTTTCAAAGTCTGTTTTAGCAGCTTTCTCCAACACAGTACCATGGATTGCCAAAAACAATGAACCAACAAGGCTTAGAAGACAACACAATCAGAGTAGTCTTTAGAAAAAAGGATGGCAAGACTTTGACTTGCTTTCTTGGGACATACCATGAGGTAAAAAAGGACATCATATTTGGTAAAGGAGAAGGCCAAAGGAAACCCTCAGTGAGACGGATGGACATGAGACCCACAGCCATGGACTCAAACTACCAATGATCATGAAGAGCGCTCAGAACTGAGTGACATTTTCTTCTGTTGTACACGTCACCATGGGGGTGTCTAATGACAACAGTTTGTGAATGCTTAAAAATAGCTATTTAACTGTGGTGGTGTAGTGGCTAAGTGCTAAACAAAAGGTAGGCAGTTCGAATCCACCAGGTGCTCCTTGGAAACACCATAGAGCAGTTCTACTCTGACCTCTAAGGTTGCTATGAGTCAGAATCGACTTGACGGCACAGTGTTTGGGTTTGGGTTACTATAAGGGCCACTGAGTCCTAGTTAGACTCCCAGGAGCAAATTACGGATATCCACTCAAATTTACCTCATCAAATTTACCTCAGCTAAGAAGACAAATCACAGCAAGATATATGGACCAGATGTAAACAATGAGTCAGGAAACACAGCTGTGTGGCTTTGCAGTGCATCATAAAATGAACTCTCTTGTTCTTCCTGGGTTCCCCCCTCAACTCCTGGGTTTCACAGGGTGTACACAGGCAAGCCTGACCCTGAATACACTCTGTATCCTTTCAGCTAACCGCTCTTAAGTATCAGCCTTGGTCTCTTATGTATCAAATGCATAATCCCCAAAGAGACATTGACTATGCCTTGACCACCCTTAAGAAATAAAGCAGAATCATGGATGCCTGGCCAGCCTGGAAGGCTGGGAAAAGTCACCAGAGACCAAGAAGGTCTCTAGGATGCACAGTTAATAAACAACACATCCCAAGATTCAAAGCTGAATGCTGCCGTTCGGAGGCTAGCAATCTTGGACCAGTTATTTTCTTTAAACCTCATTTGGAAAACGATAACAGCAATGGTATCTACCTCTGAGATGCTGTGAGGCGTAACAAGGAATGTATGTCAAATTCCAAATACTAATACACGGCACGTAAATGCTAAATAAATTATAACACCATATGAGGTGCCTCCTGTGTATTATTTCTAACTTTTAAAAGAACCCCCAAGGTAAGCATTATTTCCATCTTGCTGATGAGGGAATAGGTTTAGAAAAGTTAAGTAAATAGCTAAAAATCACATAGCTCAGCAGTGATTCAAGCCAACATCTGGCAGATTCTAAAACCTGTACTCTTTCTACCATACTCTTCGGATCCCTCGTACCCAGCAAAATGCCTTTGATCTCATAATCATTTAAATGGCTGCTGTACAAACAAATTAATAAGTAAACTCTAGGCTGGAGAAAGACATCAGACTCCTTGCCCAATCCCACACAATATCAGGGCTCCCCTGGGCCACATTAGCTCCCCAATGAGCCTGGCCTACAACCTATATTTCTCACATTAATTATTCTTCGGGGTTGAGGCATTCAAAGCTTGAGATTCCTGGGGTCAGGCAACACATTTAGGAGTTCCAACTCAGCATCAACACTGTGACCGTGGCAACACCCAAGAGAAGAAAACACAGGGAGCTTATTTGTCAGCTGGGAGTCAGAAGAGGCTTATAGCTTTGGTTCTCAAAAGCCAGTTCACAGGCCAGATGCAGAACTCTCCAGAGGACTTTTTCCAACTATACGGTCCCTTGTCACACACAGACACCTAAATGAGACCCTCAGAGGAGAGAAGACAGAATTATTCTTAACTTCCGGGGTGCTTTGGTGCAAATTTAGGATTGCAAGTGGACAGTATAAAGTTCTGATGATAAGGACATAGACAGGAAAAGGAGTGTTGAACAGAATAAAGAAGTTTGTGCAAGATGCGAGTGCCTGAAAACAAACTACCACATCCTCTCAAGTTTACTGTGCACTCACCTCACCAACTGTGAGATGGAGCATACTACCTAGAGTCCCAGTGGCTCACTGAAAGGTTGGCTGTTCAAACCTACCAGTCCCCTCATGGGTAGAAAGACCTGGTAAATTTTTCCTGTAATGATACAGCCTTGGGGCAATGCTACCCTATCCTGGAGTGGTCTACAAGTCTGAATCAACCACACAACACCACCACCACCTCGGGCCTGGATAAGGTTCCCCGAGTTCTGTTTGTGGATGACGCCCCCCACCGGAAAAGAAGCCACTGTGGAAGCTTTGCCAACTGCTGAAGTAGCAGCAATGGATTTGAATTAGAGGAAAAACATTGGCTAAGGAATTCTAACTAACATGTTCCACATACTTCGAAATCATAAGAAACATCATATTTCTAAGGTTTTTTAAAAATATCTAGAACTTAGTTGTGTTATCTTGGATCCTAACATTTTTGTAGTACCAGATATTAAAACTGCAGGATATGGCTAATTGTTTTTTACAAACATTCTAACATCTCATATGAAAATGGTATTTTGCTGTGTTAAAAAAATACAGCCTTGCGACACAAATTAAAATCAAAGAATGCTACTCACATAGCACAAGCGAACATGCACATACATACAATAAGTGTATGCAATACGTTTCCCTAGCCTTTCTGTATACTTACAATATTATGTTCTCATCAGTTTTATTTAAATTAGGTGTTAAAGGGAAAAGCATAAAAGCCCTAAAAAGCTTACCAGTGGTAACATGAGAAAATTTAAGATGTTACAGAAATTATTTAAAATTCATGACCACAGACTGAAATATCTTTGCGGAGACTGTCATTTTTAAATTGCTCCTGTAACTTCAGTGAGAAAAATTACTTGACATTCAACAAGAAAAACTATATGAAGAATATCAGTGAGCTATTACTGGCAGGTGATACAAATGGTTAGCACACTCAGATGCTAACAAAAAGGTTGGAGATTTGAGCTCACCCAGAAGTATCTTCGAAGAAAGACCTGGTCATGCACTTCTCAAAATTCCAGCTCTACTCTGACACACATGGGGTTGCTATGAGTTGGAACTAACTTCAGAGCAATTGGTTATTACTGCTATGAAAACCTAACTTCATGATCTTAGCACAACAAGCTTGAAGACATGTGCTGAAGCTTCAGCTAAAGGGATCAGTTAAACGTCTACACCTGTAGCAGAGAACAGAAAAAAGGACCCTGCGATGCCACCATCCTTCTATGAACAGTGGATATTTGACAAAGGCCCTAACATTGTAAAATGGGATAAAAATAGTCTCTTCAACAAATTGTGTTGGCAAAATTGGATATCCATCTGCAAAAAAAAAAAAAAAAAAAAAAAACAAGACTCATATCTCACAGCTTACACAAAAACCAACTCAAAATGGATCAAAGACCTCAAAATCAAACCTAAAATGACAAAAGATCATGCAATAAAAAATAGGATCAACAATGGATGTTCTAATAAACAGCTTAGACAGACTTCAAAATCTAACAAAGTATGATTAACAGAAGAGAAAGTAGATAAAGGGCAACAATTTAGAATCAAACACTTTTGCTCATCCAAAGACTTTATCAAAAGAGCTAAAAGACCACCTACGGAATGGGGAAAAGTATTCAGCAACTACATGTCAAACTGACATCTGATCGCTATAATCTACAAGATTCTACAAAATATCAACAAGAAAAAGGTAAATAACCCAATGAAGTGATGGGCAGACACTTCACTAGAGAGGACATCCAGGCAACCAAAAGACACATGAGGACATGCTCACAATCATTAACTATCAGGGAAATTCAAATCAAAACTACAGTGAGATACCATCTCACCCCAACATGGATGGCTATGATCCAAAAAACACAAGACAACAAATGCTGGAGAGGCTGTGGAGAGACTGGAACTCTCCTATACTGCAAAATGGTACAACCTCTTTGGAAAGCAATCTGGTGCCTCCTTAAAAAGCTGGAAATAGATATACCATTTGATCCTGTAATCCCACTGCTTGGAATTTTTCCTTCAGAAAAAAAGGCTGTCACACAAACAGACACATGCACAAGAATGTTTACTGCAGCACAGTCCACAAGAGCAAAAAGACAGAATCATCCCAGATGCCCATCAACAGATGAATGGATAAACAATGTTACACGTACTCAGTGGAACACTGTGCTATGATGAAAAGCAATGATGATTTTACAAAACACCTCATAACATGGTTTAAATTGGAAGACATGCTGAGTGAAATCAGTCAGTGGCAAAACGACGAACATTGTATAAGACCCCTGTTATAAGGACTTAGAGTTATGTACAGAAGAAAAATCTCTGACGGCTACAAGGGCAGGGTGGGTAAGAGTTTACCATAGCTGAGGTAGTTGATAGATGTTAGAAATTTTATTCATTTACTGTAATAAATAAATAATTTTGTTAAAAAAAGAGAAACAAGGACACAGGAGCTGAAGTAAGGCGGACAGTACCATACTGTGCATTTATCATGTTAAATACTATCTCCTGTTTGAATTTACAAACCCAGGTGGGATAGAGGTTACGTGCTATGGCTGCTGACCAAAAGGTCAGCAGTTAAAATCTGCCAGGTTCCTCCCAGAAACTCTATGGGGCAGTTCTACTCTTTCCTATAGGATCTCTATGAATTGGAATCAATTTGACAGCACTGGGTATGGTATGGGTATTTGAATGTAGACAGTTAGAGCTAATGAATCCAAAATGAAGTCACCAGAATTGAAAGTTATTTAAAGAAGGGGAGGAAAGGAACTGTGAAGAAAGTCTATAGAGAACTCTTTGTCCAGAAACAAGACAAGAATCCAACGCTCTCTGGATACGTACAAAATCGGCTTTTAGAAAATGAACTACTTTCTGTGTTTTACAAAGTCCCAAATAAAAAAAAAACAGGTAATATTACAGCTACAAAGCTTGATCACAGTCACAATAACTCCTTTATCTATTAGAGAAATTAGACACTGAATTACTGGGAGGAGATAAGAAAGCATGTTCTTTCTTTACCATTTTCAGAAACTAGGTAGTCCTGGCTTTTTCTGACAGTCGCTTATACAAAACTCATTTGGAAGACAAGGAATGAATTAAGAGATTTCTGGAAACTGCCTCCAATTACTTTGGTTCTAGGACAAAACATGTGCATGAAAAAAATTGAAGATTAAAACACATTTTCAATACTTTGTATGAAGTGAAATATATTTTAAATTGTCTTTAATTAGTATATTCTACAAGTCTTCCTATTAGAAAATTTTAAATTCCACCAAAATAATGTCCAAGACTCATCATCTAAATGTTCTACCATGGTTAAACTGACATTAGCATAAATCAAAGTTTTTCTCTGAAAGACAAATACAGCTGTATTTTAATAACCCATCATTAAAACTTCATTTCTGAGTCACTGAAAGACTCAGTAGCAAGGAAATAGGCTACCTTAAAAACCAGAGATGGCACACAATTTCTCTGAGGGGTGTGTGTGTCTGTGTGTATGAGGACTGCCAGTTAAGTTCGCCAACAAATCCTAGACAAAGTGTTCTATACCTCATTGCTGAATATCACTACAGTCACCTTCCAAGGACTCCCCTTAGGAGGCTATACACCAATGCCAGTGCCTAGTTCACCCTTCAAAGCGATTTTGGAACTCTTTTTCTGGCATGGTCACCAGAATTGTGGTCGTATTACATTTGATGAGATCAAAATGTCTTCCTTGCAGTATTCCCTTTATCTCTGGGTAAAGAAAAAAGTCACTGGGGGCCACATTAGGGGAGTAGGGAGGGTGTTCCAATACAGTTATTTGCTCACTGGCTAAAAACTCCCCCAGAGGCATCTATATAATTAAGTTGGCGAACTTGCCACCTTGCCCCTGTGCCCAAGAGCCATTCCAGAAAGAGCTCCAAAATTGCCAACCTCCTGACTAGTAGTGGAGTGCTTAACTTTTTGTGCCACTCATGGATCCTAAAACTCCTTTAAGAGTCTTGTAATCTTTTTTTTTAATTGTAGATATCAAGACCACAACATTTGTCAATTCAACATTTTTTACAATAAAACCAATCACAGCAATCCTGTTGTGCAACCATCACCACTATCTACTGCCCACTTGTCCATCCCAATGAGCAAAATCTGTATCCAACCTAAACAGTGGTCCCTCCCTTCCCTGTCCTTTCCATCCTTGCTAACTATTAATCTCTATACCCTTGCCTATCCCAACTATTTGATATTAGTAATGTCATACAATACTTGTCCCTTTTGTGATTAAGTAATTTCATTCAACATTTAATGCTTTCAAGGTTCATCCATGCTGTGGCACATATCAGGATTTCAGATCTCTTTATGGTACAACAAAATTCCTTTGGATCCATGTACTCCACTTTGTTTATTCATGCATCTGTCCATTTTATGCCATAAAATGGGGGGAAAGTGTGATAATTCCTACTAGAGCAAAATATAGCACAGCCTCTCTCACTTCCTGTATTTATAAACAAAAGATAGAAACAATGAAAAATTCAGATGAGATAGGCTTCTGTGGAGAAAGACAGCAAGAAATGGAGATGCTCATCAGATGTGTAGAACTGATTCTCTCTCTTAAGGATGATACTTCAAAAAGATATAGAATTTAGAGGTGATCATTACAGCTACCACCCAAGTAGACCCTTGGTGGCACAGAGGTTAGAAGTTTCACTGCTGACCAAGAGGTTGGCAGTTGAAATCCACCAGCTGCCCTTGGAACCCTACAGCACAGTTCTACTCTGTCCTATAGGGTTGCTATAAGTCAGAATCAACTTAACAGTATCAGGTTTTGGTTTGGTTATGATCCTTCTCAAGTCTCACTAAATAAATTCTCATTTAGAAGTCATTTGCTAAAATCATCCACACTGTAGGTAAATATTTTACTCATAGGTTAGGATCTGATTTTTGAAGCTTTACTAATAACACCACTCGTTAGAGCTTAAGTTCATATATAGATTGCTTTGTCTCAGGTCCCACCCAAAGGGTTCCCATTATAGAACCACCAACAAATGGAGAAAAGAAATAGTATTCCCACCTCACATCTAATAAAAAACATCAATACCTAAGGGAATTAAAGGTTTAAATGTCAAGACAAAAAAAGTGAAAATTTTTAGAACAAAACCCAGGAAAATATACAAGAAGGGAAATATTTCTTTATAGCTCAAAGAATACAACCCATAAAGGAAATAAGCAGTGCATATAATTATAATAAAACTTAAAATGGATGAAAAACAAGCCATGAAGTAAGATATTTGAAACACATAAAATTAACAAAGAAATCAGGATACAAGTCAGATTCATCTACACCAACAAAGAGAACTTTCAAGAAGAAATCACCAAGTCAACACCATTTACAATAGCCTCAAGGAGATAAAATAGGCAGCAATAAATATAAGCAGAGATGTAAAGGAACTATAGAAAGAAAACTACAAGATACTACTGTAAGAAATCCAAAGAGACTTAAGTGGAAAACATTTTGCTCACGGATAGGAAGACTCAACACTCTGACAATATCAATTCCACCCAAAGTGATCTACAGATGCAATGTGATTCTGATCCAAATTCCAATAGCATTTTTTTTTTGATGAGATGGAGAAATACAACTTCATATGGAAAGGGAAGAGGCTCTGGATAAATAGAGCATTACTGAAGAAGAAAATGTGAGAAGCCTCACCACTGCTTGATTGTAGAACCTATCATACTGCTGTGGTAGTCAAAACAGCCTGGTACTAATATAGCAACAGACATACAGACCAACAGAACAGAACTGAGAATCCAGAAGTAAATTCATCCACCTATGAGCAGCTGATATTTGATAAAGACCCAGAGGCTGTCAGCTGGGAGAAAAGACAGTCTCTAACAAATGGTGACAGCACAACTGGATATGCAGCTGCAAAAAAAAAAAAAAAAAAAAAAGAAAGAAAGAAACAAGATCCATGCCACACACCAAGAACAATAACAAACTCAAAATGGATCAAAAATCTAAATATAAAACCTAGAACAATAAAGATCATGGAAGAAAACAATAAAGACAATACTAGGAGACCTAATACTTGGCATAAACAGAGTACAAAATGCTACTGACAATGAAGAAATACCAGAAAAGAAGCTAGATAACTGGAGCTCCAAAAGAGTCAGAGGACGACCTACAGACTTGGGGGGGCAGGGGATTGGCTATGACAAATCCCACTGACATCTAATCTCTAGTCTACAAGATAATGAAAAATGTCAACAGCAAAAAGACAACCCAATTAAAAAAAATGGGCAAAGGATGTTAACAAGTACGTTACCAAGCAAGACATTCAGGTTAGCATTAGAGAGTGTTAGCTGCTAGAGAAACGCAAGTCAGAAGTACAATGAAATACAAGCTCACCCTAACAAGGGTAGCATTAATCCAAAAAACACAAAATAATAAATGTCAGAGAGGATATGGAGAGACTAGAACACTGATACGCTGCTGGGAGAAATGTAAAAATGGTGCAATCACTTTGGAAATCAATTTGACACATCCTTAAAAAGCTAAAAGTAGAAGCACCATAGGATCCAACAGCCCCCCTCCTTAGACTATATATCCTGAGATAAGAGCCCACACAAATAGACACATGCATACCTATGTTCATTTCAGCACTTTCATAATAGCAAGTAGATGGAAACAACCCAGGTACCCAACAAAGGATGAGTGGATAAATTGTGGTACGTTCATACAATAGAACACAATATACCAATAAAGAAAAATGATAGATCTGTGAAACATCTCATAACATGAATCAATCTGGATTCTGACTATACTGAGTCAAATTTGTCTCAAAAGGACTAATATTAGGTGATGCCACTATTACAGGAACTCAAGAAAAGGCTTAAACAGAGAAGAAAATATTCCTTGATGGTTAGCAGGGTGGGGACAGAGGGACAGGTATTTACTAATTGGAGTAGACAAGAATTATCTTAGGCGAAACAAAGGCCAACACACAATACAGGGGAAGTCAGCACAAATGGATTAAACCAACTCAAGACGTTTCCTGAACACAACCAAACACTTTAAGGCTCAGTGCTGCAGGGGCTCCATGTTTTCTGGGGACATCTGGGTCAACTGGCATAGCAAAGTTTCTAATGAAAACTTTCCATATCCCACTTTGGTGAGTGGCAACTGGGGTCTTAAAGGGTAGCCAGTGGCCATCTAAGATGCATCAACTGGTCCCAACCCACCTGGAGCAAAGGAGAACAATGAACGCCTAAAATGTAAGGAAAATACTAGCCCAAGACACCAAAGGAGGCACATAAACCAGATACTCCATCAGCCTGAGATCAGAAGAACTAGATTGTGCCCGGCTATCATCACTGACTGCCCTGACAGAGAACATAGCAGAGAGCCCGTGATGGGGGGGAAAATCGGGATGCAAAACTCAAATTGTAGTAAAAAGAACAGACTTAATGGCCTGACTGCCACTGTACAGACCCAGGAAGACACAGCTTCCAAACTGTTAGCTCAAAACTGCAGTCATTCCCAGCGCTTCAGACAAAAATTAGACTGGACTATAAGAATAAACGATATCTTTGAAGAGTGTACTTCTTAGCTCCAGTAGATACCTGAGACTAAATGGGAAGCTCCTGTCCAGAGGCAACATGAGAAGGCAGAGGGGTACAGGAGCTATTGGACAGACACAGGAAATCCATGGAAAAAAGGAAGTCACATTACAGGGAAAGCAAATAGGGTTACATAACAATGTGTGTATAAGCTTCTGTATGAGAAGCAAACTTAAGCTGTAAACTTGCATTTAATGCACAATTTTAAAAACTAGCAAAGGGTTTGTATCCTGACTATTTTCTCTAAAATGTCACATCACTCCATTTTTACAAAAATACAAAATTACATAATGCATATATAAATGCTTTTAAAACTATAAACAGTAAGAATTGCTTCTAGAAAGATTTGGAGTGGCAATCAGAAGACTGAAGCGAAATTACAGATTTTTCAAAGGTATTGGTAATGCCTTAAGAACCCGGTGGTGAAGTCATTAAGACTCTATGCTGATGACCAAGAAAAAAAATCAGTGATCTGAACTCATCGGCTGCTCCATGGCAGAAAGATGTGGCAGTCTACCTCCACAGGATTTACAGCTTTGGAAACTGTAAATGCGGAAGTTCTACTCTATCCCTTAGGGTCACTATGAGTCAGAACAGCAGGGGATTTAGTAAGGGTTTATTTCATAATTGTGGTTTTTTTTTTGTAAGTGCTAGCTACAGGTATGATTGTTTTATCATTGTTCTTTAAACTGTACTTATGAATTATATGTTTTCTTTGGTATGTATGACCCTATGTATGACATGTCTTTAAAAAACTTAATAAAAACTCATTCTAAACTTTCAAAAAAAGGCAGAGGTAACCATTGATAACTAAAAAGATACTTCTTTTAAATAAAAATAACACTTTATCATACATGGGAATCATAAATTTTGCATTTTTTCCCAAGAAACAAACACATTGGTGGTACACATACTCTTTGTAATTATATTATTTAGTATCTTTCCTTTTTTTTCACAAGCTTACCTCATTACTTGAATCTAACCCATTCCCCAAAACATGTTGTACAGCAAATTTGGGGGATAGTGGAAACCTGTATTTCATTATTTGAAACAAAAAAGATTTTATTCCAACTTCATGTAAGTATCCCAACCAATTTCCCAGAATATTACTATAATCCTCAAAAGAATCCATATATAATCCATCAAGGATTTCTGGATAAAAAGCAAGTAACTAAATTATCTATTTATATAAAGCTCAATAAACTCTTGCAGGTGTGTTTGTGTTAACCAAGCAATAATACTGCATAGTATTGGAGACAACTCACAGTGAGAAATAATCAAGCCAGCAGTCAAATCCATTCTGAGTCACGGCAACTTCATGTGTCTCATAGGAGAACTGTGCTCCACAGAATTTTCAAAGAAACAGATCACTTTTTTTTTTTTTTCCTGAGGTACCTTTGGGTTGACCTGGACCTCCAAAATTTTGGTTAGCAGCTGAGTCTGCAGCACCCAGGAATTTCGTTAGAAATAAAATGAGCATGAAACACTTTAGTGGCCTGGCTCTTGCATGGGTGCTGGCACTTCCTTCATTATTCGTATGCTCGGTCATCCCTCCATTGACAGATCCACCATCTGCCTACTGTCTGTCGTACTGTGGTGGTTTGAGTGTTGCTGTGATGTTGAAAGCTATGTCACTGGTATTTCAAATACTAGCAGGGCCATCCATGGTAGAAAGGTTTCAGTGGGCCTCCAGACAAAGATTAGGAAGAAAGGCCTGGAGGTCTACTTCCCAAAATCAACCACTGAAAAACCTATAGGTCACAACAGAACATTGTTCTAAACAGTGCTAGAAGATGAGCCCACAAGGTTGGAAGCTACTCAAAATACATAGTGGCTGCAATAATGGACGCAAGTATATCAACAAATGTGAAGATCGCACAGGACAGTGCAGTGTTTTGTTCTATTATACGTGGGTCACCATGAGTCAGAGTAGGCTTGATGGAAATGAACATCAACAATGTTGAGAGGTGGAATCTACAGAAATTAACAAAGACTTTGGGAGATAGAATCTTGTTTCTCCCCTCTTATCCCCTGGGCTGGCCTTTGCAACTTGCTTGACAGAGATGATATTCTGAAATTTTCTTTATAAAAAGTCTTGCAGATTCAGTCTAGGTCCTCCAACATATGAGAAAAGCCAAGCAAACCGCATGGAGACACTGTGTGGTTAGAAAGCTGCCCAGCCAACCCCAAGCTGTTCCATCTACACCAGCCCAGGAGCCAAGTGCATGAGTAAGTCACCTGCAGATAAATGCAATTTCAGCAGCTAACTGGCTGCAAGAGGCTGAGGGGTTCCAACCAAGGGTCTCCCAGTGGCAACCAGTGAACTCTGAGATCCATAAAAGCAATAAAATTGTTGATTTTACCTTACTAAGTTTTAGAATGTTTGCCATGCAGCAAACAGGTAAAAAGAACACAGATATCCTATTGGGAAGACTGCTGATCACATCCTCTTGCTCAGACTCAACACCTTATTTTAATGTTTTTGCTGGTGAGTGCATGCTGGGTTTGATTCAAGCCCTACATTATATTGGGGTTTATTATTTTCATTTTTAGTGGAGTAAATTTCTGGCCAGTTGTTACAGTAGTTGCTCCAATGGCGAAAATTCAGGTAGAACACAGGCAAAGATAACTTGGCTGAGTACAAGATTATGGAGGCACCATCCCTCATTTTTCAAACCTTTGACATTCCCCTACAACATGTATGTGTTGGGGCGGGGGGCTGAGGACATTCTGTGACTAATCTCAGAAGTCTGAGAAGAGTGTGGATTGATACGTGTTCTTTGCACAGAAAGTGCTTTTCCTGATGGACGTATCTACGATTCTCTCTATCTTTCTTATTCAAACGTTTTTGTCAGGTTGCAGCTATTATAAAGATTTCTCTCTCACATCATCAGCTCTTTGGCTTTATAAATTAAACACTTACTTTTCAACTACAGTTTTTGGGTTTTTTTTTCCTGGTAACATCTATCATCTTTTCCATTATTTTTTTCATCCATTTCTCATTATTGTCTAAAGTTCAATTAGAGTTTACCAAGTTTTTCCTTCATTTCATTATGTGATTTTCCAAATCATCAATTTTATACTTGAAACTCCTCAATGAAAGTTGAATCTAGTTACTGTATATTTAAATTCCCTTCTTTTACTTATCTTTCTCTTAATCTGATTCCGACTGTCCCTTCATCTCTATCCATTCACAAGTGCTTTCTAACCAGTTTTATGAATAATGTCTTGCCTGCATCCTACTGAGAACACACCTTTTCTTTCCAAAATTTTTGCTTCCATGTCTACAACACAGTTATATCAGAAGTAAACTCAGATTTCAGAATGATACCTTTTCATTCCATAATAAATATGCCACATGTTTACAGCTTTTCCTTCCTTAAAAAGGGGGAAAGTCTTCTTAGATCCAAGCTACGTATTGAGAAAATTTTCCTTGAGCCGTGGACCCTGATAAAATTCCATTTTCATTCCAACTGATAAAATAGCATTTGATTTGTCCATCCCCCTAACCTAATTCCAAATTTTAAGAAACTTCTCTCTACTTCAATTTTACTGAACTAAAATGGGAGCTTTTCCTACATGCTGTTTGGATCCCTAACACATTAAAGGAAAAAATGTCCAAGTATAATCATCAGCATTCACTTCCACCAGAGTTCTTTCCATTATTTCCCAGATTTATGGCACTTAAGGGAACCACACCTTCCAGACACAGTGTCCCACATCCTTCTTATGTCTTTGTTTTATGGGAGCTGGTGGATATTTGTAGGAAGAGGATGTAGAGAGAAGGATATGGCTTCATGGACAATTTTTTTTTTTTTCTCATCATTAGGCGCGCAAGCCCTGCAGCCAGGCTGCCTGGATTCAAATCCTTGCTCCACTACACAACGAGCTCCCACTCACACAGCTGACAGCATCTCTGTGCCTATATTTCCTCATCTAGAAATCATAAATAAAACATTCATCTACCCTGAGTCATCTACTCATCACTAAATGAGTTAATATACATAATACCGCATGTGAGTATTCACTATTAGACTATTTATTCTGCTGCTGATATAAAGCAGAGACCATGCAATAAAAAGGACAACTGTCTAGACTTCTGATTGACACAGAACTTTCATTGGGATCCAGGGGCCAGTCGGGAAAGGAAAAAGCCTTTCTAGAGCTTCCCATTAGACACAGTCACCAGCAGAACGTAAATGACACTCAACTCCATTTAGTGGCTGGAACTTTCTTCTGGATTCTGACAACAGGCTGGATTGGTGGTTTTCTTTCACAGTGTTATCCATTCCACTCTTATAAATCTTAGGGAAAAGTCAGGAGTGGCGGTGGCAAGAACAAAATCCACCCTGACGCCATTCTGAACCTGAGGCCAGTGATCATTAATTCTCACTAGCCTCAAATCTTGAAAGATAACATACAACCACAGTTTCTATGACTAAGAGAAGCCTGAAAATCTAGTTCTGCTTTGTTTACACCCATGGAAAATGTCAAGTTCTAAAAATCTCTTTAAGAATCAGAAGTATTAAGTGTAGACCCAAAAAATTCGCAGCGCTTGGCTGGACCTCAAGAACTCATCTATTCCATCCCTCTGCCTTAAAATATTGCTATAGTATCAATCCTGGCCAAGAGAGGGGAGAGGATCTTGGACACCCAAGAGAATGCTTAAGCATTCGTAGTAACCTTGAGTAGTGATGCGCTCTTGATTACTTGAATGCTGAACTCCCTTGCGTGCTTACCTAAGTAGTCTCTCACTGACAGAACAATAATTGGCTACCAACTTCCATATAATCTTTATGTTTTTAAGACCTTATTGGATTATCCTTCACTCATTTAAGAAGTACACCATTAACAGATGCACTGTTGAGCTGACCAAGTTTGCATAAATAATTAACTTTATATAAACACAAACTTTCTGTTCATCTTTTGAAGTGTCATGTTTATTTAAAATAGAGACCAAAAACTTAGCCTTACCAGATTATGTAAAGATTTTTCAAACACTGCACTTCTAGCCTAACCTTTTGATTCCATTTAGTAAAGGTACTTAGAGTATATAAAAGTAATGGAACTGGGAGAAATGCCATTGCAAAGCTTTACATATGGAGCGTTTAGAAGCAGTGAGTTCCTACAGTGGATACTTTCCAACAATCATCTTAGTTCAAGAAAGCAATTATAGTGCAGAGGTTAAGAGCACGCTCCTTGGAGACTGAGAGGCTCAGTTTAAATCTCTGCTCTGCTACTTGAACTTCTCCAAAGCCCCATAACTGGTACCTTGTCTAAGCCTCAGTTCCTCATCAGTCAAGTGTGAAAAACTGTTTTTTACTACATAAAGCTGTTAAGGTTAAACAATAAAATACAGTTAAATTTCTTAGCATAGTTATAGTCAGCACTGAGTACATGTTAGTGTTGATGGTGTTACTGGTGGTAATAAAGAAGTTTTTTTTTTTAAAAGCATATCAGGGAGACTGAGACAGCAAGCATCAATCTTCTCAACCTTCCTGAAACCAACTACATAAAACAATCTAACTCAGAGCCAAACCACAAAGAAGGCTTGACCACACGTCTTGACCACTGAGCAAGCCCAAAGTCACGGGGGTGCTGCTCAGCTCAATCACACTATCGACACTTCGTCACCCCACTCCTACTAGAAGGCACTCTTCCCATTTCTGATGGATGATAACTTTTAGTCTGGGTGGGATTCTTTTTACATTCTCTGACTAAAAACATATTTGCACAAGTATTTTTGCATTGTTTCAAGATTATGTGCAACATCACAAAAGTCCCTGTGTCCAACTGAGCGAGGATCACTCAACAGAAGAAAAAAACACCCAAAGGAAAACAAATGTTTAGAGGAGATAAATTTACTTCAGGATAAATGTTTACCAAAAAGCAATTACATCTACCAGTCTCTCAGTTGGGGACCAATGGCAAGTTACAAGCCCCCTGTTTAGCATCTGAAAGCCAGCCAGATCCTGGGGCTTGACCTCCTCACAAACTTGAAATACATGAACTCACAGAACAGCACCCAAAAAAGCAAATAATGTGCACACTACTCTCAGCTAAGAACTCGAGAGAGAGGATAGGGAAAAATATTTCAATAACTATAAGCTTCAAGAGATTACAAAGATAAATGGGATCAGTTTTGGTTTAAGTAGAAAGCACTCAATTAAGTTTTCAAAATCTCTTTAAGACACTCAAGCGCACGCATGCACGCACACACACACAGGTTATAGGAAACGTCAAGTGGATGTAAATTCAATCTTTCCAATAATTGCTTTTCTTTTTATATTTTCTCTATTTACCTAAATAGGTATTCTGCTATGAAGAGACAGGCAAAGATATTCTATCTGTACTATGGACTCTGATTTTTAAAGAAGGTATATACAAGAGGGAAACTCTGGGTGCATAGTGCTGAAGTGTTATGGCTGCTAACCAAAATGCTGGCAGTTAAAATCTATCAAGGGCTTCTTGGAAACTCTATGGGGCAATTTTACTCAGTCCTATTAGATCACTGTAAGTCAGAACCATCTTAATGGCAACAAGTTTGGTTTTACTGGTTATATGCCAGATATCTCCTGGAGAGGAAAACTGTTTTCTGTGGGAAGATACGATGCACATACACCTACATAAATACATAAAAGGGACAGGTAGCTGCTAATTAAAGAAAATGAACACAGAAGTGCTCAAGAGAACAAAGCATCTTTCTACAACTAGAGGAAGCACTCCCTTTGCCCTTTCTCCTACTCAGAGTTTTATTCTAGTGAATTGAAGTATTGCTTCATGATGCTACAAGGTCAGGCTGCATCGTAAGCACCCAAAATCCACACCCACTGCTGTCAATTCTGACTCTTACTGTACAGAATGAGCTTTTTAAAAATACAGATTGCCAGACCCCAATTCAGCTATGGTGTTCATAGAATCTATATATGGATCTGTCTTCCTATTTCTAAGTCCGTCAGGTAATTCTCATGTTTTCTTTGTTTTTGAAACCACTTCTTCAGGCTACCCAGTACCATTCAGATTGTTGTTGCTGTGTGCCCGACTCAATACTGACTCACAGTGACCCTACAGGACAAAGCAGAACTTCCCTATAGGACTTCCAAGGCTATAATCTTTATGGACACCGATTGCCACAGCTTTCTCCATGGAGTGGCTATGAATTTGAACTGCCAACATTTCAATTAGCTGCTGTGCACTTAACCACTGCAGCATCAGGTCTCCTTGCTTAAGATTACTTATGGTTTTTTGATGTACTGATGTCGTCAACATCATTATTTGCTAATATTAATATGCACTCAGGTACAAAGTCAAGCCCAAGTATTGACCCTTTTAGTATTCTTTACAAGGTCTAAGATAGCTATTTTCAACTCTATTCTATAGGTGAGGTAACAAAGCACTGGGGAAGTTATATAACGGCCAACATCACAAAACTATTACATGAAGGAGCCAGAATACAGGCTCCAGATCTTAAACTCTTAAACAATACACTGGAATGCTTGGAATAAAAATGCTTATAGAACTAGAAGTAAAGTAGGAGTGGAAGATAGGAAACTGGATTTAAAATAAGAATGAATGTAAAAATGAATTAAGCTTTATCTGTTCAGACCTAATTTCTGTCACTTTAATTTCAGTATACGTTCCCATAATTCACAATACCGAAGCAACCAGGCTTTGCAATTGCTAAATATTGATGAACACTGCAGGTACACACTTGTATATCTGATTTAACAAACATCTTCATTATACAACACCACTGCTAGGGTTTTCAAGATTTGCAGATACATTTTGAACCACAAAGCTGAATAACAAATGCCAGTGCACTAAAATTATATAGTCTCGGTTTTGTAATGATTCCAAAGTATGTTGTTTAACCTCTAAGTAAGACATCTATCTTATGATGAGTACTCAATAAAATATTCTTAAATATACAGCTATGATCTCACACTTGCAGAAACTGGAATATTGTGAAAAGAACACACACCACCCCGTTTCAACAGTAGAGACAGCACGGAGCTTGGTCCTATTACCAGACATTTGGCTTGACCAATATGTGTCATTTTTCATCTTATGACTGTATGATATGGTTCAAATTCTCACTTAACTAACTGACATGCTTAAATACCAAGTAGGATTTTATAATCCAATTTGTTTCTCATCATTAAGGCAGCTGTTTTAACCAAACGGTGCTAATTCATTTCAGGATGTACATAAAATCCAACATTCCACAAACAGGGTTGGAAAAATAATAGCACTTTGCCAGTGAATAAAACAATTTAGATTGCCCCATAAAAACCTGTGACATGAACTGAAGCTAATTACAAGGCACAAAATTCAAAGTTTAAATTACTTAATAATTCTTACTAATCTCATACTAAATTTGATATCAACCATGGACAAGAGTTACTTTGTATAAAATAAATTAATGTTATTTCCTTTATAGTAAAAAGAAATAATATAAAGTAGGTCTTTATTCTTCACATATCCTCAAAATCATAGCTTTGCAGTACTCCTGGCTCCAAGATAGCCCAAGTCGCGTTCAGCCCTTGGTAATTTGAGACCTGCAGCACATTCTTGACACAGCTTCCTTTATTTTCCCTCTAAATGCTGTCAAAACACATGAATGTTATCAGGCCGCATTATATTTGGACGCTTGGCACTCACAAAATTAACTGACTCATTTGCATTAAGTCACAGAAACAAATTCTGTGCTAAATATAGGAAAGTAAAATAGAATAAAACTTCACAGAAGACAATCCAGGCACACAAAACTAGGAACTAAAAACTAACATGAAACAAATGCAGGAAGCAAGCATTAGAGGATTTTGAGATACTCACTACAGGATACTTCGGTATCACACAACAAGGCAAAGTCTGAGAAAAAGTGGTGAAATAATTGTCTCTAACTGTCCCAAACAAGAAGTGACTATTAGTCATATATTCAATCTTAAGCCCAAATCTGCCATTCACTGAATATTAAGAAAAGGACATTATATGTTCAGGTAAGCTGTTCCTTGTTGGTATGTTTGCTTTTCTACAAGGAAGAGACTGGAAGGGAGTAAGACAGGAAGGCCTCCACTACACATCTGCAGCCCCCATCACTTTGGGTAACTCCATCAGCCAAAGATTAGAAAGTTGGGTGAAAATTTAAAGTGACGTAACCACACTAATAGAACAAGTGCAACATGTGCCTTTAACAGAAACCCTGGTGACCTACCCTAAGTGCTGATTAGCAGGTGTGCTAATCAAAAGGTTGGCAGTTCAAATCTCCCAGGCACTCCTTAGAAACTCTACAGAGTAGCTGGGTCACTGAGTCAGAATCTACCTGCCAGCAGTGAGTTTTCCACCACTACATATAAGCAACTCCTAGAATATCTGGCTACATTAAAAAAAAAAAAAAAAATGCATATTTAGTTGTGTCAAGGTAATACCTAGGAGAAATAAATGATCTGTAGTTTACATGGAAACCCTGGTGGCGTAGTGGTTAAGTGCTATGTCTGCTAACCAAAAGGCTGGCAGTTCAAATCTGCTGGGCACTCCTTAGAAACTCTATGGGACAGTTCTACTCTGACCTGGAGAATCACTACGAGGAGCCGTCGACTGGACAGCACTGGGTTTGGTTTTTTGGTTTTGGTAGCTTACACATTTTATCAGTACCCTTCAAGATTTGTTGGGCAAGAATGCTGACTGTTCCATGGACCGCCCAAAGAACAAACAAATCTGTTCTGGAAGAAGTATAACCAGAGCGCTCGCTGAAAGCAAAGATGGCAAGACTGCATCTTACATACTTTGGCCATGTTGTCAGGAAAGATCAGTCCCTGGAGAAGGGCATCATGCTTGGTAGAGTGTAGCATCAATGAAAAAGAGGAAGACCCTCGATTAGATGGATTGGCACAGTGGTTGCAACAACGGACTTAAGCCTAAAAACGATTTTGGATGTGGCATAAGACAGGGCAGTGTTACATTCTGCTGTGCATAGCGTCAGGACTGAGTCACTGGTACCTAACAACAACAACTTCAAGATTTGAGGTCAAAGAAGAGCCATCAGGAGACCACTCAAGCAGCCAAGACGACCAAAGATAAAGAGTAGGACTGGGTAAAGAGGGGAAACAGGCAACAAGTTGTTAAGCTGGTGGAATCAGTCACCAAATGTGTGAAATAACGGTAGTGGAATTGAGGAGAATCTCCAGACTGTGGCTGAATTGAGGGGTGATATCACCCACTAAAACTGAACATACCACATGGAAGAGCTAATTTAAAAGAAGTCATTTTAGCTTTTTCAAATTTGAGCACAAGTAGGATAGCTAACCAGGAGAAAATATAAGGTTCAAGGGGTAAGTGACCGCACTGAGAAGGAGCTGGTAGAAAAGAAGAGGAAAATATACTCCAACTGTAGAAGATGAATAAGCTCTTCCTGGAAAAGACAGCCTAAAACTCAAGTAGCTGGGTATATTCTTGCAAACGAAAGTGTAGGCTTCTCTATAAGAAAATAGAAGTAGGTAAAAAGTTTGAAGATACAGAGCCAGGCTTCAGGGTGAGGGAATTTACTTGACTGTTGGTGGTAAGCAGAAGACAACATTACATTCTGAGAACAGTCAAGGCTGGAAGTAACTGCCATGCCAGAAAGAAAAAGGGAGAGATAGGAAAGAGCTAGGCAAGAGGACTGTCAGGCTGGGCTAGGGGCTCCGATGAGATTGTGGGGATTCCCTCCACAGCCTTAGTTGGAACTGGGGTGGGAGGGCACAGAAATAGCAGAGGGGGCTAAGGGTAAAGGACTAGCAAGAGAGTGCAGAAATCAGTGCGCTCTTCAGCTCTGTCTTGTGTTGGCAGCTGGATGGGCAGCTCCTTGTGGGAACAGTGCTCTATTGGTCCTGAATGCCAAGGCTCCAGCAACTTCTCCAAAATCTGCCAATGCTATTCAATCCCAGAAAGCCCAGTTAGGATGCAACCTTCTTGCAAGCACTGCCTGACAGAGATGTCATACACACATATATATTTTTCTAATCCTGAGCTAAGTTTAAATTAACTATGCCACTATCAATATGAAAAATCAGATGGCATCATTTTCCAGTATCACAAGCTGGTTCATCCACACATTAGGCTGCTATAAAAGTCAATGGAAGATCCCATAAAATAGTTGACTTTTAAAAAGAAATTGGCCTAAGAGATTGCATGTATATTCTTATGAAATACAGATGTATTTAAATGATCCATTCTCTTTCATTTACCTCTATGCTCATAGAAAAGCATGCCTCAAATTTATTATCCATTAAAAAAATACATATGTATATATTTAAATTGTTTTAAATATCACCACATTAACAACTTGCAAAAGGGGAAAATCCATGGAAAGATTTCTGGTAGGGGTCATTTGCCAAGTTCTACCTCTGAGGAATTTTTTTAAAATTCATTTTTATATAACAATTTTTCAAAAATAAGTTGGCATGCCCTTAATTCCATTTGTCTCAACTGGCGCCACTTATGACTTAGAAAGCTTAGAAGACAAGGACAGAAGCTAAAGCTATCACTATACAATACAACAGGTTATAAATTCAGCAATTGCAGGACAACTGGGGCCTCATTTCTATCCACCAAAAAATTAAAGACCTTGTACTTGGCCCTGCTCATCTTAAGTATCCAGCTGTGAACATTTCAAAACTCTGCTATTGTAGAAGTCTTGGACCCTCATCATAAAAAATAAAATTACCACATAATTTTTCATATTCCTTTTTTCTAAGCTTTTTAAGGAATGCATACTCGCTTTACCCATCTTAGGCAAAGGTTACAAAGACAAGTCAAGGAAGAGAAAAAATGCAACCAGAAAAGAAACAGAAGAGAGACTTCTCATTAATAATCAAATAAACATCACTGAAAACAGTGATAAAGTATCAGTTTTTAGCAGAAATTATGTGTCAAAATATAAAACCTAGTTCTGGCAAGGTGGGGACAAAGCTGACACTCCACCTTTGAAAAGCCATTTGGCACAATGAATCTATGGTGGGGGGAAGTCCATATTCTTTTACATAGTAGTTCTACTGTTCAAACTATCCTAAGAAAATAAACTGAATTATAGAAAAAAAGGCTCATGGTCTTTTATACTGTGATTCTACCGGCTCAACCTATTCTATGAAAATAATCCAAGTTATGGAACCCTGTATTTTATGACATTCATAAAAATGTTTTCTTGTAAAACAACTTTAATGCTAAAACAATGTTAACAGCATAAAAATTTTAAAATTACAAAAAGTATCAAGGAATAACATTTTTTAAACATCATCGTTTCTTTCAAGTATTTACTAGCAACTTCCTTATGTGCAAGGAACTGCTAAAACACTGAAAATTCAGCAGTGACACGGCTGTCCTTGTCATCACAGACCATGATTTCACTCCCAAGAAAACACTTTAGTGACATCCCTTCTAGTTTTCCTTCTGTTCAAATATTATTGCATACTTAGTCGACTGATACACATGACTATGAATACTACCGATTTTTTTTTGTTGTTTGACTTTTGTCCAGGAATCTTGCAGTTTTTTCATTTCACCTTTGTCTAGGAATATTGCTGACAGAAGGAAATAACAGTCTCAAACTGTAGGAAAATCTTAAGTGTTCAACTTTAAAATGTAGTTATGGTTTAAACAAAAAAACATTACATGCTTTTTTTACATGCAAAATACTTCTCAATCTGTGTAGACGGATTTTTCAACACTTAACAGAATACTCAGACTTTAATATGCACAAAAAATATCTAGAGATACAGACAAAAAATTCTAGGAAATACTATAAATCTTTAGGTTAATACTTTTAAAACTAGTTTCAAAAAACAAATAATCCAAAGAGCAGACAAAATTGGAAATAATGTAAATATTCACTTTAGAAGTTTTGGATTTCATTGCTTCCTAACCCAGCCATGGATCTGTGAGGAATCCTTCTTCCTCTGGGAGGAACATTAAGATGTGAAGAAAAAGGTAGCTAGTTTTCTGGATGCAGAAATTAGAGCAACTGCCTAAACAGATGGAGGCAGTCCCCTAACCAGGTCAGAATAAACAGAAGACATACACACTTGAGACTGACCCAAAGGGTGATAAAATGGCGCTGTACTAAACAGCTTCCTTCATAGTCAACAAATACCTGTTTAACAGAAGGAGCAAGGAACTTGGGATGTTACTACCACTTTCTGGAATCTGAAGAGCTCTAGTGTCTTAGTCTGCCATCCAGGGTCAGGTAGAGTTGCCACACCTTAATAATAATAATAATAATAAATAGCCAAAGTGCCTAGTAAATGCCAGTTTTGTGTAGATTCTAAGCACTTTTCTTCAAATCTTACAACAAACCTTCAAGGTAACTTCTACCGTGTGTCCAACTTAAAGAAAGGAGAAACAGTATCAGAGACAAGCGCCAGGTCACAAGTTACTAAGTGGCAGCACTGGCTATGCAATTCCAGACTGCCTGACTCCAAAGCTTTAGCTCTCCTTACTTCTCTGCTTTTCTGACTCCCCTCATGTGAGGGCCCAATAAAACAGAAACAGGTGGTGCAGGTGACCCACAATGAAGACTCCAGCGGTAGTGATGTTCAAGGATGAAACAGTTCAACTAGAGACATCAGATCATCGAAGAACAGAAAGTAATTCACAGGAGAGACCCCCAAATCTTACCCCTGATGAAGCCTAAACACATAATTCTACATTACCACTTTCTGTAAACTTATTCTCACTACATCTTTAAGTAACTGAGGGCTTCACCAAATGGATTTAACCCATATTCAAGGTAGAATGGAAACTCTGGTGGTGTAGTGGGTTAAGTGCTGTGTATGCTAACCAAATGGTTGGCAGTTCAAATCTACCAGGTGCTCTTTGGAAACTCTATGGGGCAGTTCTACTCTGAGCTGTAGGGTCTCTATGAGTTGGACCTGACTTGCCAGCAGATTTTGCTCATGCACACCCAAAGGAAGGAGGTATATCAAGACTGGTATACTTTGTGTGTCTTCTTAAAATCCTGAACATTTCTGTACTAGTCATTGAAATAAGATTATAAAACTGCAATGCTGCATCAGACAGCACTCGCCTAACCACTTGAAAATTTACTTTCCTTTTGAGTTTAAATTTCAAGTTAGAAGAAACAGATGAAATCTTTAATAGAACCAGGGGTTTTATTGCCACAGAAATTAATTTCATTTTTCTACATTTCTTGGCATGTTTGTTAAATCAAATGGTTAGCTTCTGTTTACAGTCAAGTCTTTGTCAACTCCCGGCCTGAACATATTCAGAAGAAATTGAAATTAACCCAGAAATGCTCAAGTAATCTCAGACTGGGGACAATTTAATACTGCTCACCCCCTGTCTAGGCAAATGCTCCAGGAACCCTCCTGAAAATACATTTCATCTTAAACCTTTCATTTATGAATTCCTGGAGAATTACTTAACATATTCAAATTAAAGGCTTGCTTTTCAAAATACACATTCTCTCTGCCCACAATACTATCAGCACAAAAGGTCATTTATTAAAGCTGCAATATCCCACCCACTTAGCAAAAATAAACAGACGTTAACTCCCCAGCCCATCAACCCAACGATTCAAGACTGGGTGGCTCACCTGACCAGTGCAACAGCAAGAAAAGTCTACAGCATCGGGGCGCTAACACAAAGCAGAGGCTCAGTAAAAAAACAGTCCCTCCCAAGAGGCATATTAACCTCTGAGGAGGACAGGTGACAGACGTGGCTATGGACCAAAATAAAATAAAGATTGGGCCAACCTAGCTGGAAAGGAATTCAAACACAACAAAAGCTCATGTTAGCACATGTTGGGGCCAAATGTAGTGGGTAATCTCCGAGGGCAGAGCATTTTGATGAACTGGGGCCGTTGAGTCATGGCATTGAAATGAAAACCTCCTCACCATCTATTCCTGACTGCCCACCACAAATGCTGCTCATATTTTGCCACTGGACAAGCTAACATTGTACTGTAGCAACAGAATTCAGACTTGGCTATTATTGTGTTTTTCATTAAAGGCAGAGGTCAAAAAAAAAAGTCTTCAATCAGCACTAAAATACATTTTGACCCTCTCTCTGAGAGTGAAGCTAGGTCTCAGGACAGCCATACATGTCTACGGAAGATGAGAAGAGAGACTGCAGAGAAAGCAAATGTATTTTGTGATCAACATGAGATTGTAACTCTCCCTTGTTATTAACTGTGGCCAAGCCTAAACAAACAGGTTTTTTTTTTTTTTTCTTCCAGTTATTATTGAGTCATATGGCCACCAGCAGGAACTGTTATCACTTCATTTTCTGCAGAATGTTTCAGAAACTGGAAACCTCCCACACTTTCCCTCATGTGAATACTGTGGATTTTTAAACAACCATGAAGTGTTTGCTTCCCAAATTGAATACATTTGATGGCCTAGTGGTACAGCTGATCCATCACAAACTGTTTAGCAGGGGCGATGGGGAGGGTGGGCTGAAATGCTACTACAGGAAAGAGCACAATGATTGGAAGTTATAATGAGATGGTTTGATAGAACAGCAATTTAAAGTCACTAAATGAGCAATGGAAACCCTGGTGGCATAGGGGTTGAGTGTGACGTCTGCTAACCAAAAGGTCACCTGTTTAAATCTGCCAGGTGCTCCTTGGAAACTCTATAGGGCAGTTCTACTCTGTTCTGTAGGGTTGCTGTGGGTCAGAATCAAAGTGACAGCCAGGAGTCATTTCGGTTTTAAATTAGCAATAGCACTGAAGGTGTCTCCACTCTCCTTTTGTGTCTCTGGCTGTTTTGAGAAGCCAAAACGGAGAACACTTATGAGAACACAGTCTGAACTGCTCAAAGAAATAAAATTTCAAAAATCTGTCACACGATTCTTCTCATTCCTGACCACAGCAAGGTACCTTCTCCATCTATACAGAAATAGGAGACAGAAGATGTCAACTAAGTTAACTCCTAAGCATTTTACCAGTATCAATACAATCAAGAAAAAGAAATCCTCATTATAGGATTGGTGCAAACTGTTATCACACTGGGCTGCAACCCCAAAATTGGAGATTTAAGTGCACCCAGAAGCACCTCAGAAGAAAGGCCTGATGATCTATTTCTGAAAAATGAGCCACTGCAAAGCCAATGCAGCAAGTTCTACTGTGACACACATTGGATGGTGATGAGCTGCAGTCAGCAATTTGTTTTTGGTGTGTACTATTAACTTGACAGCAAAACGAAACATTGATTTCTTCTCAGGCTGTTTTACCAATTAAAAGTTTCTTTTAGATAATTTTTTAAAACAATTCCTCTCCTAAAAACTTGCGACTGCTCACTATCATCTCTGAACCAGAAATCACTCAAAGACCGTCTCTAATACCTACAGATCCCAACTGAAATCCTATGAATCAATACAGAACACAGCTTCCTCAAAGTGCTAGGTTGTAGCCACCCCAGAACATTCTGGATTTTGCTATTTGAACATCTTAAATTTCATATAAACCTTTTTTTTTTTTTTGCCTTTTGCCGTTTGCTACTGAACTGGCTAAAGAAAAAGTTTTGGTCAGAGTTAATTTCCTCTTATATTAGCCTACTTCTTCCTGCACTTATGGCTAGTTCTCAAATTCTCACAGAGGTGGTCACTTCTACATAGCAGAGAAAGTGTTGGGTTTTGCCTAAAAAGAACTCGAAATGCAAAACATCAGGCTTCATAACTCCAGCCAAGTTAAGTATGTGTGTTTTATGGCAGATGCTAGCCAGAAATGCAAATGATTTCTACAAAGTTCTAATCCTGTTATCAATCCCATGAGACACACCCCCTTACCCTTCATCCCTCCCCTGGCTATGGTTCTACATTTTTATTGCATGTTTTAAAAAACAAAAACACTAGTAAAGCTACCCTGGATTCTGGTTTAGAAGTCCCAAGAGGTGACAGCGAGGTGTTGACTTGAGCAGTTTTCTAATTAAAAAGTCAGATGGTCTGTTTCTCTTAGAAAAGCTTCACCTCCCAGTGTATGTGCAATAGATACATTGCTCATAGCTCCCTGGCCCACAGCCATTTAGCATCTGCCTCAAAAAACTCCTTCCTAAAGAAGGATCTAGCAAGAAAGAGACTCAAAGCACTTGGAAATACGAGGAATTCCCCACATACAACAGTTAGAGAAATGGCCTTTAAAAAAGAAGCAATTTGAAAAATACTAACAAAGGAGGAAAGGTCAAATACACTGACATTGTGTTAGGCACTGATAAACTGCCGATCACAGCTCCGTTCTAATCAAATTCTTTAGAAAGGCTTAGTAAACCCCCTGAATGCACTTCTCAAGCAACTGGCATCAACATTTTTCTGCAGTACCAGTGTGTTCTCTGCTGTGAGCATGTGATTCTTGCTGTAATTTCAGTTATAGCAGCTTTTAAACTTCTTCAAATCTTGAATGACTTCATCATCACAACTCACGGTTTTAAAAATATCTATTATAATGAAAAACCACTCATTGCACCAGAAAAATGCATACTCATCGATTTCTTTCAGACTGTGGATCAGAGAACCCTTTTACCAAAGAGACAGCAATTATGCCCAGACTTTGGAATAACTATTTGAGATTCATCTGTGGCTGTGACATAAAATCACCGTCAGAGTGAAAAAACAAACAAAAAATCAGAAAAAGAGCTAGAACAGATCCACTAGAAATCATTCTGTACCCCTTTCATCTCGAATTGCCTTCTGTGGTAGCTTTACTCTAATTCAAATGGAAGGAAAGCTAGGAACTTGAGTGTACAAATGCCTCACTGGGTCCTTGGTCTAGATCATGGTGATGATAATAATTGTAATAATAACCTGATAAGTGATGACAAAGTAATCATTGTAACAAGGGGCAGGTTTCTGTCTTGCAGAAATTGTTTCTGTAAAGGTAATTTACATCCTTAATAAAGTAGCCCTGGTGTTGCAGTGGGTAAGCTCTCAGCTGCTAACTGAAAGGTCAGCAGTTTGAACCTATCAGCTGCTCTACTTAATTACAAGCATCAAAAATCAAGATCTCAACTTGGGATCTTTTGGGCCTCTTTATAGTACTGGTTTTGTTGCCTGAAGTCTTCCAAGAAGGTCAAATTTAAAAACTCAGTTTTTCTTTGCTGATAAAATGAAATGTCTTTTATTTAAAGCTTTAAAACTAGTTTTGTCCCCTTAGAAAAGAATCAAGCTAATAGGAAACCAAAAGCTTTCATTCTGATCGATAGGAAGTATACATTTGTTTGTTCTAGTTTGTGTGTGAGGGTAGTTTTGGGTAACAACTCATTCTGATTTTTTGTTCTTCAAACGAACAGATGGTAAAACATTAAAAAAAAGTTTTAATGTGTGGACCAGCTGGTTTTGAAACAAAGGTATAAAATGAACTTAAATTGTGACTGCTCTTCATCTTTGAGCGATCTTTGTTTCTTACGGGCTTCTATCTCTGGTAGTCAACAAATGCACTAATTTTCTCAATACGGAAAATGCCAGAGTTAAAGCCAAAGAAAGTCGGGTTGAAGATAATTACACTAGATTTCATCAAAGCAACTTGGCACTCATCGAAATTCATTCCCGGTTAGCTGATGAGATTTCATCAGCCTGCTTAAGCAGCAGGGAAATAAACAAAAGTGGAGAGACAATGAAAACAATGGGACAACTGTCAAATAAAACACCAAACACAACGTTGAACACTTCCCTAAGCAGCCCTGAAACCTCTCATTCACTGTCACGCACACACAAATGTACAAGGAGATTAAATGACCGCATATTTTAAATTTTCAGTAATCTTTAACTGTGCATTCACCACAAAACACTGATGGTGGAATCGTTTGGTACTAAGTATTAGCCATCTGGATAAAAGAACAACAATTTGTAGGATGTATGGTTTCAGAAAGTTTTGAAATATGACTGCTTAAGAGGTCATCACCCTTGTGTGAACTCTTTCAAGCAAGTTCTTTATAAATGCAACCTATTATAAAAGCAATGGTTCAAATTAGGCTACTACTGATGAGGCAGTTTTACAACTAGATATGCTCACATGTTATCCACCTGACAGAAAGATTTCACCAAGGGGTTGTTGGGATCTATAGGTCTTATGTTTCTGATAAAGTAGAAGCAAGCTGGTAATAACAATACAGAGTGCTCTGCTTCAAACAAAGCTACAGAAGCTAGTTAAATAACTTAATTCAACGCATATTTGATGACTGTATTAACTCTATCTGTGCATTTAGAGTTGACAATTATACCAAATACAAGAAAATCTGCAACACAACCGACACTGACCTTTGAGGCAGTAATTACATTACTTGAGCCAGCAATACCATTCTCAATGTGTGAAATATGGGAATACTACATTCCTGTGCATAGATGTGAGACAGAGCCATGAGGTCCCTTCTACAGGTTTTGACATAAGATGAACAGAGGAGAGGGACAGAGGGAAGGAAGTATATATAATACACATCACACCTGGATTCACGATCAGTTGCTTTCCACCACTACATTTCATCTGAGGTGCACTTCCTTTAGAACTTTCAAGATAAAGTTAAGGGCATGAGTTACATTGGAAAAAAGACTCTTGAAATCAGCTACAGTCAGTTGTCCATTTTCTGTTTATAATTCCAAGATAATAATCATCAAAGCCTTATTGCTAATTTGTTACTAGTTTTGATTATCTTGGATTAAACATTCTAAGAACTAAATTAAAACTGTTATCCATGACTAAAAGTGACCATAAGACTGTATCACAAAAAGAGTGAGCAAAAATGATGTGAGACCAGGATTTTCTCTGAGAAACAAAACCCACTGAAGAGAATGTTACAGAGGTAGTTCAATACAAAACTGTTGTATTAGATCTTTTCATCAATTGTGTTAGTCTACTATATGTCATGCATGCAAGCTTACATGTTGCTGTGATGCTGATGGTATGTAAGTACTAAGAGGGTCACCCATCGTAGACAGCTGTCAGCTGAGCTTCCAGACTAAGAGCAAGGAGGAGGACCCAGCTATCTACATCTGAAAAAAATTAGCCTGTGAAAGTTCATGAATAGCAGTGGTACATTGTCTGATACAGTTTAGGAAGATGAGACCTCGGGTTGGATGGCACTCAGAAGACAACTGGGAAAGAGCTGCCTTTTCAGTGTACAGTTGACTTCAATGACACAAACAAGGTGAACCTTTCAGGACCCTCATTTGCTGATGTGGCACAACTCAAAATGAGAAGAAACAGCTGCAAATATCCACTAATAGCAGAAACACAGAATGTATAGCATATGAATCTAGGAAAACTGGAAATTTTAAAAATGAAATGGAGCACATAAAAATTGATATCCTAGGCATTAGTGATTTGAAATGTACTAGCACTGGCCATTTTGAATTGGATAATCATGTGGTCTACAGTGCTGGGAATGACCACTTGAAACGGAATGGTACTGCATTCATCATCAAAAAGAACATGTCAAGATCTCTCCTGAAGCACAATGCTGTCAGTGATAAAATACCTTTATGTCTACACTGAAGGCCAGTTAATGTGATTATTATTTGTATACCAACCACTATGGCCAAAGATGTAGAAATTGATGATTTTTACCAACTTCTGCAGTTTGGAATTGATGTAATCAGGATGTACTGATAATTACTGCAACTGGAATGCAAAAATCAGAAACAGGAAAGAATGATCAGTACTTGGAAAATATGTATTGGTGACAGAAATGATAGAATCTTTCAAGACCAATGACTTCTTCACTGTGAATACCTTTTTTTCACCATGAGTGACTATATATGTGGCCCTTTCCAAATGGAATATATAAGAATCAAATTGACTACATCTGTGGAAAGAGAAAATGGAAGAGCTGAACATTATCAGTCAGAACAAGGCCAGGGCCAGGGCCAGCTGTAGAATAGACCATCAATTATTCATATGCAAGTTCGAGGTGAAACTGAAGAAAGTTAGAACAAGTCAATGAGGCTCAAAGTATGACTTGGAGCATATCCCAACTGAGTTTACAGACCATCTCACAAATAGATTTAACACACTGAACATTAATGATAGGACACCAGAAAAGTTTTGGGATGACATTGAGGACATCAAACATGAAGAAAGAAAGAGGTCATTAAAAAGGCAAAAAAGAAAGACCAAAGTGGATGTCAGAAGAGACTCTGCAACTTGCTTTTGAATGTCTAGTAGCTAAAGCATAAGGAAGAAATGATGAAGTAAAAGACCTCAACAAAAGACTTCAAAAGGTGGCTCAAGAAGACTAAGTGTTATAATGACATGTGCAAGGACTTGAAGTTAGAAAACAAGGGGGGTGAAACCAAGATGGCACACTAGACAGACATCTCCTCCATTCCCTCTGAAAACTAAGGCCTGGATTGATAACTGAATGGAACATTCTGGACACCCGGTGAGACCTAGGATACATCATAGGGTTGTCAGATGGGACCACATGTCACTAAACAGGAAACTACCTCTCTTTAACAAGACAGAGTGTGCCGAGCCCTGCTCTGGCTTACTCGACACTTGGCAGGCTGCAGGTACTGATGCTTTTTTCTTTTTTTTTTTCCTTATCTGGGAGGTAGGGGATGGCATGAGCCAGCAAATACACTGAACTGCAGTGCTAAAGTAAACAGCATATAGCACAGAAGAGAGAAACAGAAAGGGGTAGCCACATTTTGAGAGCCTGGCTCTTGACTGAGGGTACAACAGCCCCATCACCCTCTCTGTTCTGAGCTCCGCCATAGATTTTGCTGTTTCACAGAAGGAATGACAGCTCAGCCAGGATGCCATCTTGGTAGGCTGGGAGGTGGAGTCACACAACTGGAGGCCTCAGTAGGGGATAATTCCCAAGCTGAGAGGCAGTGCCACTCTAGAAAGTACTATTCCAGCTGAAACGCTGTGTTTAGCACAGTGTTACCTTACAGGTAGGGCCTGGCTGAGGAAGGCAGCCAAGCCATATCTCCTCCCTACTTTGAACTATGTCATAGCATCTGGGGACAGCCAAAGTGGTGCTTCCATTGTGAGGCAGAAGGCAGGGCCTGCCACTCTGATTGATTTCAGTAGCTGTTGGACAGCTCCTAAATTTTTAAAATAAGACTGCCTGGAGAAACAATTATTTAGTGGCCCAACAGCATCTCTTCCAGCATTTACTGACTGACACTGTAGGATCATTTGGTGGCACCCCTGTGACTCCATAAGTATGATGCCATCTTTGCTAGATAGGAGGTAGAGCCTGCCACCCAGAGAGTCTACAGAGACCAGTCACTAGAGTAAACAGAGGTGGCTGGTGACCAACTCCCTTCTTAAAACTACAACTCAGATCCTGTTGAATTAACACCAAAGAAACTAAAAAGCCTCAAGATGGTCCAAAGACAACAATCCATCTCTAACCATTTAAAGGAACAGCCACCATGGCTCCAGAAAACTCTTCAAATAAAAAATCAAGAAACTTCTCAGATGAAGGCGGCTTTCTGAAACTATCAGAGGTAGAGTACAAAAGAATTACATATAAACCATCCTAGAGATTAAACAAAATGCAGCAGAGCAAAATGAAAAATTAAGCTATTTGAATTGATGGAACATCAATGATCTTAAATCCAGCAAATCAATATCAAAATTACAGAATTAGACCATTCAATCCAAAGCCAAAAGAGCAGAACTGAGGAGATAAAACTCACATTTAGTGACTCTGAAGATAGAGCAACTAACATCAGCATTTACCAGAAGAAATTAAAGAAATTAAATAAGAAAAATGAAAAAGCATTAAGAAACATGTAAGAGTCTATTAAGAGAAATAATCTACAACTGGAGTTCCTAAACAAGGAGACATAGCTGAAAACATGGAGAGTATTGTTGAGTTACTGACAGAAAACTTTCCTGAAATTATGAAAGAAGAGAACATAGATATCCAAGACATGTATTGAATACCACAAAAACCAGACCTCAAAAGAAAGACACCAATACATACTATAATCAAGCTTAACAAAATAAAACAAAAACACATTCTTCTCAAGGCAGTGAGGCTCAAAGCAAAGGTAACATTCAGAAGGAAACCCTGTAGGCTTTTGGCTGGCTTCTTGGCAGAAACGATGTTGGCAAAGAGATAATGGGATGGCACATTCAAAGCCTTGAAAGAGAAAAACTTCCAACAAAGAATTATATATCCTACCAAACTATCTCTCAAATACAAAGAAGAAATTAAGATATTCACAGATAAACAGAAACTCAGAGACTTTATAAAAACCAAACCCAAACTACAAGAAATACTGAAAGAAGCTCTTTGCTTAGAAAAACAAAATCATTAAGTCTATACTTAAGTAATCAATTGGGACACAACATCCTGAAGCCTACTCAGTTAGGGAAGTCACAACACTCAATCAAAGTTACAATATTAAAAGAAGAGAACCAGTGATATCATGAAAACTATGACACCATCAAACTAAAAAAAGGGATATACTACAGTAGTCATAGCCCTTTCATGTGGAAAGGAAAATAAGATATGCAGAAGTTAAAGCCAGCCAAGCCAAGTGCTGTCGAGTCTTAAAGAAGTTAAAACTGGGTTTAAACTTAGAATATCAAGGGGGATCCTGGGCTAGCCTCAAAGCACAATAACAATGCAACATATCAAAGCAAGAAATGTAATACAAGAGTCTCAACAAAAACAAAACTAACACTGAAAAAGAGGAAAAGTCAACCCATAAAGATGACCCTGAACAGAATATTAACAACAACACAGAAAACACCAACACAAAAATACATACATAGAAATGACAGCACTAAACACATACCTATCAATAATTACAATGAATGTAAACAGATTGAACACTCCAATAAAGAGACAATGAGTGATACCCTGGATCAAAAGACACGATGCATCTGTATGTTACTTACAAGAAATTCACCTTAAAGATATGCCAAGCCAAGTGCCGTCGATTATAAACTAAAAATCAAAGGATGGAATAATATATACCAAACTAACAATATAGAAAGAGCAGGTGTGGCAATACTAATCAGAGATAAAATAGATTTTAAAGCAAAATCCACACCAATGTGGTCAAATATGGTCACGATTTATTTCTGAAAAGTTCAGTACACAGGACTTAACAACATTCAGTATTTATGCGCCAAATACCAGAGCATCTAAATACATCAAACACTGACTATATTGAAGAATGAGATACATCACTCTGCAATAATAGTGGGAGACTTCAACACTCCACTTTCAGTAATTGACAGATCACCCAAAAAAAAAAACCTCAGCAAAGACACAGAAGATCTTATTGCCACAATTAACCAATTAGACCTCATCAACATATACAGAACTTTTTACCCATCAACAATAAGTATACCTTTTTCTCCAATGCACATGGAACATTTTCGAGAATTGACCATGCATTAGGACATAAAGCAAATGTCAACAAAATCTAGACCACTGATTTATTGCAAAGCATCTTCTTAGACCATAAAGCCATAGAAGTAGAAATCCATAGCAGAGAAAAACAGAAATTGGAACTCACAGAAACTAAACAACCCCTTTCTCAAAAAGCCATGGGTTATAGAAGAAATCAATGACAAAATAAAGAAATTTATCGAGGAGAGGCTGTGGAGAAAGTGGAACCCTCCTACACTGTTGGTGGGGTTGCAAAATGGTCTAGCCTCTTTGGAAGGCAATCTGGCACTTTCTTAAAAAAAATGGATATTGATATACCATTTGACCCAGTAATTCCACTACTTGGAATATATCCTACAGATTCAAGGCCTTTCACACCAACGGAAACATGCACCAGAATGTTTACTGCAGCACAGTCCACGATAGCAAAAAGATGGAATCAACCCAGACGCCCAACAATAGAAGAATGGATAGGTAAACTATGGTACATATACTCAATGGAGCACTACGCAATGACAAAGAATAACGATGATTCCAGGAAACATCTCCTAATCTGGTTTCAACTGGAAGACATTATTTGAGTGAAAGTAGTCAGCGACAAAGGGACAAATACTATATGAGACCTCTACGATAAGACCTCAAAAACAGACTTGTGTAAAGAAGAAAAGACTCTTTGACAGCTGCAAGGGAGGGGAGGGAGGGAGGGTGGGGGGGGGAGGGTTTAGTTTAGATAGTTACTAGAAATCTAGTTGGGAGAAAGCGGTGATAGCACACATTAGAAACAAGAACAACATTAAGTGGACTTCAGCATAACTTTAGTACTCCTTCCATCTTGACTCAATACTGCAAGGATAGAGTAGCTGGGGCAGGGGGCGGGGGACCATGTTCTTAGGTGAATTCCAGGCCAATTGGCACAACTAGCATTTTGCTAAGAGAGCTCTCTGCACCCCACATTGGTGAGTGGCGTCTGGGGTCTTAAAAGCTGCCAAGCTGCCATCCGAGGACACAGCAAATAGTCCCAACTCAGCAGGAACGGATGCTCACCGAGGACCAACATGACATGTGGTAAAGACAACTGAGAAGACAGAGAGACCCACAAGAGTGGGTGCCTACATCGACTTGGGACCAGAAGAACTGGATGGTGCCCGACTACCACCAGTGATAGCCACGATGGAGCTCACAGAGAGGAGTCTTACTGGCAACACAAGAATAAAAAGGGGTGCATCATGAGATCTCCACTAAAAGACCTCAATTAATGGTCCAGTGGTTTTGGGGATCCTCTGAGAGCATGGCCCCCGGCCCTGATGCTGCCCTTGCCCATAAATTATAACAAAAGTCCACTCTTTGGACAGGAATGGATTGGTCTTGGCAATGCAGAGTGACCATATATTGGAAGCACTTTGTGGTTCTATACATCTACAGGATGCCATCTTGCTAACCTCTGGCTGGAGGAAGGGGAGTGGACAGAGAGGAGGGGAAAGGAGGTTGTTGGGAGAATGAGACATGTATGGAGCAGAGAGGAATAGTGTGCAGTCACCGGACAGGGAGAGCAGTGGAAGCTGCATATAGGTGGGCATGTAAATTTATACGTGAATGTACATTTTCACTCAGTTATGTTAAATAAAAATAAAAAAAAATTATCGAATCAAATGAGAATGAAAAAATATCCCACCAGAACATATATGATACAGCCAAAGCAGTGTTCAGAGGTCAGGTTATCGCTATAAATATACACATCTGGAAGGAAAAAAGGACACAAACCAAAGAATTAGCCCTGTAGCTTGAACAGCAGAAAAAGAGCAACAGAGGAATCCTTCAGTCATCAGAAGAAAACAGATAATAAAGATTAGAGCAGAACTAAATGAATTAGAGAATAGAACAACTGAAAAAACTGACAAAAATCAAAAACTGTGTTTTTGAAAAGATCAACAAAATTGATAAAACATTGGCTAAACTTACAAAAGAAAAACAGGAAACAAATAACCCAAATAAGAAATGAAACAGGAGATGTCGCAACAGATTCGACTGAAATCAAAAGTATCATAACAGAATACTATGAAAGACTGTACTCTAACAGATTTGAAAACCTAGAGTAAATGGACAAATTTCTAGATTCGTATCACCTACCAAAATCATCACAAGGAGAAGTAGAACTTAATAAACCTATCACAAAGGAAGAGATTGAAAAAGTCATAAAAAAAATACGAACCAAAAAAAGTCCTTCCCCACATGGCTTCATGGGAGAATTCTGCCAAGCTTTTAGAGAAGAGTTAATTCTAATACTACTGAGACTATTTCACAGCATTGAAAAGGATGGAATACTCTCAAATTCAATCTATGAAGCCAGCATAACCCTGATACCAAGGCCAGGGTAAGATCCAACAAAAAAAAGGAAAATCACAGACCAGTATCACTGAAGAACCTAGGTGTAGAAATCTTCAACAAAGTCCTTGCCAATAGAATTCAACAACATATCAAAAAACTAATTCATCATGACCAAGTTGGATTCATACTAGGGATGCAAGCCTGGTTCAGTATTAGAAAAACAATGTGATCAACCACATAAATAACACAAAAGATAAGAATCACCTGATTTTGGCAACTGATGCAGAAACAGCACTTGATAAAGTCCAACACCCATTCATGCTAAAACTCTGCAAAATAGGAGTAGAAGAGAAACTCCTCAACACAATAAGGGACATCTATGCACAGCCAACCACCTACATCATCGTGAATAGAGAGAGACTGAAAGAACTCCCCTTGAGAAAGGGAACTAGACAAGGACATCCACTCTCACGACTTCTATTCAACATTGTCCTAGAAGTCCCAGTCAGAGCAGTTAGACAAGACAAAAAAATAAAGGGCATCCACATTGGCAAAGAAGTAAAAATCTCCCTATTTGCAGATGATATGATTGTACACACAGAGAATGCACCATCCTGTCAGAACAGTTGATATTCAACAAAGGCCCTAAGACTGTAAACTGGGGTTAAAACATTCTCTTTAGCAAATGGGGCTGGTAAAATTGGATATCCATCTGCAAAAAACTGAAATGAGACCCATATTTTACATCTTACACAAAAACTAACTCAAATTGGATAAAAGACCTAAATATCAAACCTAAAACAATAAAGATCATGCAAGAAAAAATAGAGTCAACAATGGAAGTTTTAATACACAGCTTAGACAGACTTCAAAATCTGACAAAGCACGATCAACAGAAGAGAAAATAGACAAATGGGAACTACTAAGAGAAAGGTAAATAACCCCATTAAGCGCTAGGCAAAGGAGATGGACCCACACTTCAGCAAAGAGGATATTCAGGCAGAGAAAAGATACAGGAGGAAATGCTCATGATCATTAGCTATTAGAGAAATCCAAATGAAAACTACAATAAGATATCTTCTCACCCCAACAAGGTTGGCCGTGATCCATAAAACACAAAACAACAAATGCTGGAGAGGCTGTGGAGAAATTGGAACTCTCTTTCACTGCTGGTAGGATTGCAAAATGGTACAACCTCTTTGGAAAGCAATCTGGCACTTCCTTAAAAAGCTAGACATTGATACGCCATTTGATCCAGTAACCCCACTGCTCAGAACATATCCTATAGAATCAAGGGTAGTCACATGAAACATGCACATGAATGTTTACGGCAGCGCAGTCCACTATAGCTAAAAGATGGAATCAACCCAGATACCCAACAACAGACAAATGGATAAACCAACTGTGGTATATATACTCACTGAAACACTACGCAATGATAAAGAACAAGGATGCTTTTAGGAAGCATCTCATAACCTGGTTTCAGTTGGAAGACAGGATGCTGAGTGAAATCAGTCAGCGGTACAAGGAAAAATATTATGTGAGGCCTCTACTGTAAGGGTTTAAAAATAGACTCGTGCAGGAGAAAAGACTCTTTGAAGGTTGCAAGGGAGGGAAAGGAAGGAGAGGGTTGGTCATAGATTACATAGTTGATAGAAATTTGGTTGGGCGTAAGCAATGACTACACACAGTAGAAAGTAGATCAACTTAACTGGACTTCAACATCAACTGAAAAACTGTTCTAACCTTAACCCAGTATTGCAAGGATAGAGTAGCAGGCACAGGGGTCTGATGACCAGGCTCTCAAGGGACACTGAGGCCAATTGGCATAACTAGGCAATTGCTAAGGGAGTCTTCTGCACCCCATATTGGTGAGTGGTATCTAGAGTCTTAAAAGCTAGCAAGCTGCCATCTGAGGTACACCAAATGGTTCCAACTCATCCAGAACAGACAATCACCAAAAACAACAAAGAGACAAGGGAAAAGGAGCCCAGGAGACAGAAGGACCCATGTGAATGGGTGACTGCATCAACACGTGACCAGAAAAACCAGATGGTGCCCAGCCAACACCAAAGACAGCTGTGACAGGACAAACAATGTCAAGTCCCAGTGGCAACATGAGAAAAAGAGGTGCACCTCAAGAAGTCTCCACTAAAAGACTGCAACTGATGGTTGACTGGCCTGGGGGTTCCTCTGGGGGCATGGCCCCTAGACCTGCTGCTGCCCCTGACCAGGAAGCATGACCAAGGTCAACTCTTCAGGCAGGAGTGGACTGGACTCTGGGACACAATGTGACCACATGGTATGTGTACCTTATGGTTCTATGCATCTATAGGATGCTGTCCCACTGGCCTCTTACTATAGGGGAGAGGAGAAGGGAGGGGGGAACAGGAGATTAAGAGGAAACTACATCCATAAAATGAAAAGGAGTGTGCTGTCACTGGAAAGGAGAGCAGAAGGACCTGCAGCTAGATGGGCATGCAAATTTATTTAGACTGTATACTTCCACTTAACCACAATAATAAAAAAAGATGAGAAGGAAAAGGAAAGAACACACTCAGTATTTCTCATGCTGAAAGACCTAAAACAAATTCAAGTCTCTAGCTGCACTACTGAAGGATTCCATGGGGAAAATACTGAGCAATGCAGGAGACTTCAACAGAAGATTGAAGAAATGTACAAGGTCCTCTACCAAAAGCAACTGGTCAGTGTTCAACGATTTCAGGAGATAGTATATGATCAGAAACCATGTTGCTGAAGCAAGAGATCCAAGATCCAATCTGCACTGAAGGCACTGGAGAAAAACAAAGTTCCAGGAATTTAGCGAATACAACTGAGATGTTTCAATACACAGATCCAAGTAGCAGAAGTGCTCACTTATCTATGCAAAAAAACTTGGAAGACAACTACCTTGCCAACCAACCGGAAGAGATGTGTATTTATGTCTGTTCCAACTGCATGTGGAAGTCAACAAACAGTATCATTAATATCACACACAGGTGTAATTTTCACAAAGATCATTCACAAGTGGCTGCAGCAGTATATTGACAGAGAACTTTCAGAAATTTCAGTTGGATTCAGAAGAGGATACAGAACCAGGGATTTCATTCCTGATGTCAGATGGCTGAAAACAAAGAATACCAAGAAGATATTTAGCTGTGTTTTATAGACTATGTGAAGGCATTATGTGATACCATGGTGGACGGTGGAAATTCCAGAACACTTAATTGTGCTCATGAAAAATTTGTTCATGAATCAAGAAGCAACTGTGAAAACAGAACAAGGGGACACTGCATGGGTTAAAATCAGGAACGGTATGTATCAGGGTGGTAGCTTTTTACCATACCTTTTCAATCTGTATGCTGAGCAAATAATCCCAAAAGCTGGACTATACGAAGAAGAAAAAGGCATCAGGATTGGAGGAAGATTTATTAACAATCTGTAACACAGATGACATAGTCTTGCTTGCTGAAAATGAAGAGGACCTGAAATACTTACTGATGAAAATCAAAGACTACCATCTTCCTTATGTATGACAATTCAGCAAAAAGAAAGCAAAAATCCTCACAACTGAATTAAAAAGCAACATCATAATAAATGGAGAAAAAACGGAGGTTGTCAAGGATTTCCTTTTACTGAAATGCACACTCAACATCCATGGAAGCAGCAGTTGCGAAATCAAATGACCCATTGCATTGGGCAAATCTGCTGCAAAAGAACTCTTCAAAGTGTTGAAAAGGAAGGATGTCACTTCGAAAGTGTCGCTTTGAAGACTAAGGTGTACCTGACCCAAGTCATGGTGTTTTCAGTCACCTGATACGCCTATGAAAGCTGGATGATGAATCCAGAAGACTGATGAAGATCGACGCCTACACATTGTGGCACTGGTGGAGAATACTGAATATGCCGTAGACTGCCAACAGAATGAAGACTTCTGTCTTGAAGAAGTACAATCAGAATGTTCCTTCAAAGCAAGGATGGTGAGATTTCATCTCACGTACTTTAGACATGTTATCAGGAGGTATCAGTCCCTGGAGAAGGACATCACGCTTGGTAAAGAAGAAGATAAGCAAAACACAGCAAGACTCTCAAAAAGATGGACTGAGCAGTAACAGCAACAATTGGCTTAAGCAAAACAACAATTGTGAGAATGACACGGGGCTAGGCAAGGTTTCATTCTGTTATACATTGGGTTGCTCTGAGCTGGAACTGACTGGACGGCGCCTATCAACAAACATGACCTTGTACCATATTTAACTGCATTTAATTTGTATATCCAAACAAGAGACTATAAACTACTTGCGGGAAGGAGGTAAAAGAGAATACCTAGTTCATGCATGAAGAAATTAAGCTTTGGAAAATTAAGTGACTTTATTAATATCACCCAACTAATAAGTGTCCAGGACTTACAGATACAAATTTAAAACTCTTTCAGCTACTGTCTCACAGTTTTTCCCCACAATATAGGACATCTACCATCACTGAGGAAACCCTAGTGCCATCGTGGTTAAGTGCTAATGGCTGCTAACCCAAAGGTCCACAGTTCAAATCCACCAGGCACTCTTCAGAAACTCTCTGGGACAGTTCTACTCATCCTATAGGATCATTAGGCAGTGCTTTTTGTTTTTTAACCATCACTGAACATGTAAAACAGAAATTAGATGACTATTTGTCAAAGATGTCTGAGTTGTTTAGGAGAATTGAAGGCAAAGCAGGAGAAAAATCATGAGCAAAATGTGTGAAAGGATTAGAATTAGGGGTAACAGAGTCCTAACACACAAATCACCATCCCGCGCCACAAGCACCACATACTGACAACTACAGTCTTCTACTGCACCCTGCACTTAACTCAGACTCTTTCTCAACACAGTATTCTTGGCAGCTGCTAACAACCGCTATTCCAGATGAAACTACCTTATATTGTGCAAATGAAACAGGCCTTGTAGGAATACTTTATTCTTTGACCAGAATAATCCTTAATTTGTGTACTTTAAATTCAAGCTCACTGGTAGGAAAACTCATTAGAAAGTTAACGTGATAAGTTAGAAAATAGGATATACTGCATTCAATGATTTTGGTAAACGGGATATGGAAGTAGCAGTTAGAAACAAAAATAGTCCGCTCAGGGCAAAAGTAAAATGTGTCAAGATTTTTGAAAAGAAAAAGAAACTGTACAAACACAAACTGAGGAATGGCCTGGCTTAGAAAGAAGACAGAAAAAGATGTGGAGGTCACAGTGGTCTGAAAAGCAAGGCAAAATCCCAGGCTCTCTAAAAAAGCAAGCATAAAAGAAAAATGCATAAACATTAGAACACATAAGGAGTCTCTGTTAATTCTCCCATTAAACCCAGACTCTGCTCAATGTTCCACCCCAAGACTTGGATGTACAGTTTATCCTCTTACTAACACTTTACTAACACAACCTTAAGTCTCTTCCATTTTCAATCAGATTTCTACTAAAATAGCCACACTTGGAAGTCCACTATGGCCCTCCACCATGTACAAGACAAAATTAAAAATCTTGTATTTCTAAGAATAAAAAGGGATGCATCATGAGATCTCCACTAAAAGACCTCAATTGATGGTCCAGTGGTTTTGGGGTTCCTCTGAGAGCATGGCCCCCGGCCCTGATGCTGCCCTTTCCCATAAATTATAACAAAGGCCCACTCTTTAGACAGGAATAGATTGGACTTGGCAATGCAGAGTGACCATATGTTGGAAGCACTTTATGGTCCTATACATCTATAGGATATCATCTTGCTGACCTCTGGCTGGAGGAAGGGGAGTGGACGGAGAGGAGGGGAAAGGAGGCTGTTGGGAGGATGAGACATGTATGGAGCAGAGAGGAATAGTGTACAGTCACCGGACAGGGAGAGTAGTGGAAGCTGCATAAGGTACACCTTGGCTTCCACGTGTTTCCTCACAATGTTTGCTGTAAGATGATTTCCTCGGTTTTCAATGTGGCTTCCATTCCCCTTTCCTAATACTACATAATTCCCACTCTTCAAGAAGTGTTTCTGGGCCATAAATGCCAAAAATGATACTGTTTCCTATAATATCATAACCCACAAGAATAAATTACTTGGTATTTATTACACTGTCTTCTTTTGTTATTTTGTAATGGGCAATTTCTTCTTCTAATGACTACAAGCTTTCTATTTGTATGATTCCCCATTCCCCCTTTGCCCATTCATTTAGAACATTCTCTCCCAGCCCAGAAGGCTAGAAGTGCAAATTCAGAGCATCAGCTCCAAGGGAAGGATTTCTCTGTAGCCTCTAGAGAAGGCCCTTCTCAGCAGTGTTCCTATGGACTAGGAGCTTCTAAATGCAGGAATCCCGGGCCCAAAAGATGTGCTCTGCTCCTGGCCTTGCTTTCTGGTGGTCTAAGGTTTCCCCTCTCTGCTAGCGCCTTGTCCTTGTATCTCTTGTAAAGAGAAGTGAGTGCAGTCCACGCTGCAGGGAAGCTCCCCTTATCTTAGATAAGGGACGCAAACTGAGCAAGGGTATTACATCCCACCCTAATCCTTCTCTTAACAGAACCTATTCATGCCTCATTAACCACAGGCAGAGATTAGGATTTACAACATACAGAAAAATCACATCGATGACACAATGGTGGCCAATCACACACTACTAGGAGAATGGTGGCCTAGCCAAGTTGATATACATACATTTGGGGGATACAATTCAATCTATAACAGGTGTTACTGAGGACATCATCCACCACCCAGCCTGCTGTACTGGAACAGTGTCTGCATCTGGGAAATCTGACTGAAGGCTACAGAGGCTTCGTCTTACAGAACTAGCTTGCTTTTTCCTGTGAGAATTATCATTAGTTTCCTCAATTCTAAGATGTAAATGCCATTCAGTTCCATATATACACAGTTCAATGTGTCTACAACTGGGAAAAAGTCTTCATGGATGGATGGATACAGACATACAGAGAAGAAGGTGAGTCAGTTCCTAGGTGGTACAAATGGTTAACTCCTCAACTATTAGCCAAAAGATTGGAATTTTGAATCCACCAAAAATCATCTCAGCACTGAGGGCCTAGTGCTGTTCTTCTGTAAGGTCATAGCCTGAAAACCCTACAGAGCAATTTTACTCTGCACACAGGGCTCTATGAGTCAGAACTGACTCAGTAGCAACTCACACCAACGATGCACAAACACACACTAAATGAAAGGGAGCTTCTTCCTTCCAGAAGCTACTTGACACTGTGTGTCATAATAATTTCTTCCAAATGAAGATACAACCGTATCTACTTTTAAAAGCGAATAGGAATCAAAGCCAACGTTTGGCTCAATTAATTCAAATATACAGACTCCTACGGACTACTTATCAGTCTGGAGCTCTTATTCTAACTGAAGTTTCTCCTGTTTTGATCTTTCAAATTTTTTGTTTGGTTCTTCCTAATATCACAGATCTTTTTATAGTAATAATAATTAAAAAAAAAAAAAAACTGTTGCCATCAAGTTGATTCCAACCTGTAGATCACAGTGGAACTTCTCCATATGATTTCCAAGGTACAACTGGTAGATTTAAACTGTTATATTGTGGTTAGTTGCCACAGCTGCCGACCACTGCATCCACTAAATCCTCTGAGCAACAGGCGGGTTATGTATCCCGGCTATACAAAGATTTTACTCCTAGTTTCCTAAGTCCTCAAATAAAAAAAAGTAACACCGACACAAAGAAATACTAAGTCCAAGTATTACATAAATACGAGGTCAAGTGTAAAGCAAAAACTCCATTTGTAGTTTAAATTAGCGATGGTCAATTTTTACCAAATAAACCTTTCATCCGCTTACCCCGCTGTTTCGCACAAAGTACTTTAATCATTTTAACCACGTCAGTAAGATGACAGGCGTGAATCACGCTGGGATTTGAGTACAGTGCTGTCGTTTCCTCCACTAAAACGTTTGCTTACTGCATCCTAGGACCTGAGCACATCCATGCGCACAGCCCTACTAGCTCCAGGAGCCGGAGAAGAACTTGCAGGAAATCTAAATGAGCAAACCGCCTGTTTTGTTTTTATCAATGCACCACTTAAAGATCCCAGAGAGGTGTCTGATGAAGAAAATAAGTTCCAAGAAATCACCAGGGGATTTATGCTTAAGACTTTATCAAAAGGAAGGAGGGGGAAAAGTGCCCCCCAAAAAATCTGCCCTGGACACCACGTGTGTCCCATTACAGTTGTTTTTATTTTGGAGAGTTGTAAAACTTGTTTTATATGTTTTACATGAAGAGCAGTGTAGCTTACTGCTGCGTGAAATTCATAAAAGAGTTCTATTGGAATTTTCCTGCCCTTGCTTTGTTACACAGAGAATTCCTGGTCATCAGGAGCACAGGCAGTTGAGAAATCTTTTTTTACAAGGATCCATAAAAAAGACTAGTACACGCTGATCAGATTCTAACTAAATGGGGCCAGGAGAGATTCCAAAGGGGTGACTTCTTTCACTCGCTCACTCCTTACCTGTAACTGGCATCTGCTTAGATTACTATGTCTAAGTCCATGGCTATGCTCGAGGATGCACTGAGTTTTGTCCTCCTTGAGAAGGACAGGGGCTTTTCCCAAGCTCCCAGGCACCACTGAAGCCTACTTTTGTGCTCTTCCATTTCTTCAAAGAAGGAAAATGCAATGATTTCCTACTAATAGACAGTGAAGGAAAAGTGGTAAGACTGCACCATGTCAAAGGTGGCGTTTGGGAGACCCCAAAAAGCAAGGCAGTCCCATCAAGTTCCAGCTCTCCCAGGTTTCACTGTGCAAAAGCTAATAAATCAGAAAAGAAAAATCATTCCTTTATTTAAAAAAAAAAAAGAAAGAAAGAAATTCTACCACTACCACCAATTTGTGCCAATGGTTTCCCATGTCCATTCTCCAGGAAATGAGTGAGTGAATAGACAAATAAGTATTTGAAGTGAGTGGAGGGGCTGGGTGTTTCCAAGACACTACCTAAATGCACTTAGTTGAGACTTCTAAAGTAGGAATTTTGGATACTTCAGCTGCTGATAGAAATGACTGGGACAGGTGAAGAAAACAAAGCAAAAAAACACCAAACTTACTGCTGTCAAGTCAATTCTGACTCATAGCAACCCTTTGTTAAAGTTGAAAGGTGCAAGGTCAACTCTGAATGCTAATTAGACACTTGCATTCAAAATATGGCTACTGATGGATGATCCTCACTTTATCACTATAAAATACACATCTCAATTAGCTTCAATTTATTCAAAAGAACCTGGGAAACTGTCTGGTTTGTTTTACTTACAGGAACTAACAAATTACTGATTTTCCAAGAAATATAAGCACTGAATATGATAAGAGACTAGAAATAAGAATTCTCCTTTCTTAGATACTGAAGTTTTCATATGAAGAAGACACCATCTACATTCCTGACAACTGTAGAAGTTTCAAAAGAAAAGAGGTTGTCTCTTATCCTATCACCTCCAAACTATTCTTGAGAGGCTGGCATGCATACAGCAGACCACATAAACTGTGATTCAAATACAAACAAAATGTAGAGAAATAAAGAACATATGTCGAAAGCATATTTCCTTGACCCTATCCTACTGAAAAGGTGCTTATTTCCGGCTCTTGGTTTAATCTGTCACAATCCACAACCATCTTTAGTCGTATTATTTAAATACCTAGCCCACATGTTGCTGTCAGTTTATATCCAGAAAACACAGATTAGAGAGTTCTTACTGCTACTGCCTTTTAAAATATAAATAGTTGCAGAAATTCAAATTCTAAGTTGGTAAATGGTATTTTCTTTTGATTCCTACCAAGTTAAAAGCCACTTTCACGGCAGGTACTTAATGGTCAGGTAATATAAAAGGAGCAAGTCCTTTTCAAGCTGAAGTAGTATGCTTCCTGCCGATTTTATATTTAAACTGTGTGCCAGAAGTAGCTTTAACGAATTACACAGCATTATTACTAACAACTGAGGAATGGTGAGTTGAGGTAGTCACTAGCAAAAGGGGCACAAAGCCATCCAAGCATACATCTAAGCATCACCTAAATTACTTTTTAACAGTCTGACTGCTGAAATGTGTCAGAAAGAGAAGAACCATACTGAGCACAGAGCCGTCAGACGTGGTGATGGGGCTCAGAACTCCCACTGTTTCTGTGTGCTCCAAAGAGCAGATGTCAGAGACAAATGCTGTGCGTGGCCAACAGAAGAGAGATACATCCAGAGGTCTGACTTTGAATGGCAATGGATGGAAAGAACAATCCCGAAGTTACACATTTTTCTCCCGTCAAACTGAGGACTAAAGTCACTAGAATGATAGAATAAATGGGGTCTTGATCAAGGGCAGCAGAGAAAAAGCAAAGCCAGTGGCTCAATACCGCGGCATTTCTGAAATGACTTTTGGAGAGAAAGCTTTATGAGGGCTTGTCGGGTAACCCAATGCTTAAAAAAACTGAATGGCATGCTGAGCAAGGCTCAGCAATTATCAGCTGAATACTTGAACAACATCAGTTGTCTTGGGGCTTGTCATGGATTGACTTGCATCCCCCCTAAAATGTGTCTGTTGATTTGACTTGGTTATGAATCCCAATATGGTGCCCTTCCTTCCATGTGTTACGAATCCTGCCTCTGTGATAACTACAGTTGGAGAATGGTCAACAGTTGTGTTAGTGAGGCAGGACTAAAGCTACAGACTTGTGGAATATACAGGAGAGCAGTGAGCAGAGGAAGTTGGGAACCTCACACCACCGAGAGAGATGTGCCGAGAGCAGAGCACGTCGTTTGGGCCCGAGGTTCCTGTGTCAAGATGCTCTCACTGGATTTGGACTCAGCCTACTGGACTGTGATAAATTCTATTACTGAAGGGACTTAGAATTTATAAATGGATTTGTGGCTTACCAGACTGTTTCAGTAAAGCTCCTCTTCATAAACCTTCCACTTGTGACATTTTCTATTGGAGCAGTACCAGGTGACTAAGACGGCTTTAGAAAACAATGAGGAGTCCATATGGATAAGCCAGAATAATTGAGGATGACGTGACAATGGCAGCCAGTCTGTCAAAGAGTGGCCAACGACGTCTACCTCCAGAGGACAGCATTTGCTCCTGTAAATTACGCAAGCATCCTCCCACCTCATATCTCAGCAACCACAGTTTTGTTCTCCCATCTGTCATTTAAATATCTGATAATAGCATGTTTACAGTTTTTGATTAAGAAATGTACAGCATGGTCCAGACTTGAAATTGCTTGTCATCTAAAGCCTTTAAAGTGACAGAATATATGCTGTGTCATTGCTAGGTGCCACCGAGTAAACGTTAGTTCTCTTTCTCTAAAGCAAAAACAATTTCAATTTGACTTTTAAAATCTACTTACTCTACAGGTTATATGAAAAATTGAATTTATTAAAGTAAAAATGTAGATACAGGGATTAGCATGAGAGCCAGTCTTTCCAAACAAATAAAACTTGGTAAACTCTGCGTATGAATTAACTCAAAGTCCAGGGCTAGTTCATCTGTTACAAACAGAATGATTAGTAGACCACACATAAGCATTTGCTTGGGCATCCTTTTACTCACGGACAGCACAGGTTTTATTTCATTACTGACAAGAATGAAATGCTAGGTGCCATTGAGCTAATTCTAATTCAGAGCAACCCTACATACAGCCAGAACAAAACACTGTCAAATCCTGTGCCATCCTCACCATCACTGTAATGCTTAAGTTGCAGGTTATACAGCAATAGACTAAATCAGTCCCAACAGGATTAACTCTATTCATTAGCATAGTCAGGGTGGGGACTGAAGACTACAGACAGTTCTATCTGCAGTGACGATAGCCTTCATTTTTAAGTAGCGCTTTCTAGTTTTTTCCTGGTTTCCTATACTCACTGTTCAATTCATTTTCTCTGATGCATTGGCCATCTTCCTTTTTCTTTTCTACAATCTTTTATTCTACTTTTTCCCTCTTCTTTATTCTCCACATTCCTATCTTGGTAGCTAAACCAAAGGTCATGTGCAGACTTATGAAGAGGTGTGCTTAGTCTTTGAGGGTTGGCTACACAAGTTGAATCCTCTCTGAAGCAGAAGGGTGAGTGATGTCAGATGTGGAAGGCTTGGCATAGCTACTGGAAAAGTGTTCAGTTCCATGCAGTCGAGCTTCCAAGCCTCTTCCTCACTCTATACATGACAATTACAGAATTTGTCTGTGTTTTAGCAACTAATACTAAAAGCATCTGATTTTTAAAGCTGGCTAGATATCAGAAACTGGCTATCCCAACTCCCTCTATTTACAAATGAAGAAGTAGAGGCCAAGAAAGGTTAAGTGACTCACCAAAGGCCACAGAATTAATGAGTGACAAGGCACAGAGACCAAGGTCGCCCGGTTACCATACCAACCAGGACTCTAAAGAATGAGTGTTGGAAGAGTCTAAGAAACACTATAGGTTGTCAGAAATGAAAGAAAAGATAGCAAATCAAAAAGAAATGAAAAGATTGGGAATGAACATGGAGTAACCTCAAATGTAAATCATTCCATTAGTGAAGACATTCCCAGATAGTCTTTCATTGTCCCAAAGCAAATAAACATATGACAGTTAAGAGAAAAAAAAGACTAGAGCATTACACTGGTTTTTAAATATGCTATATAGCCATTTATTTTCCCATATTTAATAGTTTTCAATGTAATGTCTTAGACACTTAGTGACTATTCCATTCACTGATCTCTAATTTATGCCTTTAAGTAATCAAAAGCAGCTGATTATAATGTGCCAGTGTTTTAGTGTGAAGAAGGTTAAGGCAACATTTGTGTGCAATCAGGTACAGATTGGCCCCAACAGTAGAAAAATCTATACACATGTTGAAAAGATCTGAAAAATGCCTGTATTCCCAACCTGATTACGACTTAGATTTTTGCACGGTTTGTCAAAGCAGATCACTGAAATCAAATCAAGATGTAAAATGGGATAAAGTGGTTTCCTTCTCAATACTTCCATCCTTCCATTAATCACCATGACCTATGGAAGAAAGGCACTTCTACCTTTCACCTAAGGCAAAGTGGGCTATGGCCATTGAAGTTACGCCAGTTTTTATCAACCGGTGCTCAAAGTTCCAAAATTCATTTTCCACTTTTCATTTCCTACATTTGTAAATAAAAGATATCTCATAGCAGAGTAATTTACCATTTTCAGCACCAAGTAAACGTTAGTTCTCTTTCTCTAAAGCAAAAACAAATTTCAATTTGACTTTTAAAATCTACTTATCCTATAAGCTATATGAAAAATTGAATTTATTAAAGTAAAAATGTAGACACAGGGATTAGAGTGAGAGCCGGTCTTTCCAAACGAATAAAACTTGGTAAACTTTGCATATGAATTAACTCAAAGTCCAATACTAGTTCATCTGTTATAAACAGAATGATTAGCAGACCATACATAAGCATTTGCTTGGGCATCATTTAAGTTACTGACAGCACAGGTTATATTTCATTACTGACAGTAAATTGTTGTTGGTAGCATAAAAAACTATGGATGCAATAAACATTACAGTTTCACAATTTAGCTGTTATCTACAAAATTTTCAAGGCTAGCATTAGGTCAAAATAAAGAGTTTTTGGAGGGGTGGGGAAAGTACTGATTCTTGTTAACATAAGCATGTTTGTTACAGGAGCATTTTCAGGTTAATTTTTGCTATAGACGTAAACCACAATTGGGGGACCACATTGCTGGGAATGGAACTGGGGAGGGGGTAGTTATATAAACTACCTACAACAAAGAAAGTCTTTATTTCCCGTACCTGAATGCATCGGCTTTGTTTTTAGGCACAAGGTTGCAGGTTAAACGCTTTCAGCGATCCAAGAAATGGCTTATTAGTTTTGTAAGAAAATATTTTCTTATATTTTGACTGAAAAATACCCAGTTTAAATGAACAAAACCATCCTTGTTAAGGAAAAACACACACACACCCCAGAAAACTTTGTTTCTAAAACCCAGCAAGGTAAAGCACAACTAATTCAAGAGGAAAAGACCCTTTTCTAATAGCCTCTGAATCTGGATCTAATAGTTCTCAAAGGCTGTTGGGAATCTTCAGGTCTTAAAAGTTTCATCCTTCTCCTACTCTCTACATAGCTACATAATGCAGATATGAAAAGCAATTTTAAAAATCCATGTATTCACTTTCTGGGCTGCAGTCCTAAAGCTGCACAAACTAGACAGCAACAGAAAGAATGAAGGAAACAAAGGCTCCGATTAGTTTATGGTACACTTTTCTAAACACAGCTATGTGTTTTCATGTTTTATGCACTAGAGAAATCCAGCTTCATCCCTGGTACTGAACGATCTTCCAGGGAGTCAACAAAGGATGACAAGCAATTGATACTTTCAAAACCACAGTGACAATGTTGAGAACTACAATTCAATATACTGATTGTACTTCATCCATACCTTATTTAAGTACGCGTTTTCTAATTCCTAAATGGGCCCCATTTTGTTATTACAGAATAATCACTGCAAATCAGCACAATTACAACAAAGACATGAATAAACATACACATACCAGTAGCTGTTTTCTACAAATTATTATCAAAACAAAGAGAAATGGTGAATTGTGGTAACATTAAGAGAACGTTTATTCCTCCCAGTGTTTGGGTCAGTTTATTTTAAGCTGTCATCTCCAACTAGTAGTGATGCAGACAATTGTAAAGACTCCATAAACCTTTTTAATCTAAACCCTTCTCAGCTGAAAGTTGGCTGCTTCCCTCACAGTAACATCAGCAAAGGCCGGGTTTCAGATGAACTCGCTTTTAGGGTACGTTAACCACGCACACACACACACGCACGCACAAGCTTGAGCACTTTCTAAAGTCTCATTCTAAACACCTCGCTGTAATCTACTCTTCTAATTTATCTTTAAGATACCAGAAAATATTCCACTATAGTTAGATCAGGCTCAGCTATCACAACTGACTGTCCACGTACCCCAAAAAGCTGGAGAAAACCACAGAATAAAACTCTATCTCAGAAAGACCAGACTTACTGGCCTGGCAGAGACAGGAGAAACCCTAAGAGCATGGCCCCCGGACACCCCTTCGGCTCAGTCATGAAGTCACTCTTGAGATTTACCCCTCAGCCAAAGATTGAACAGCCCCATAAAACAAAATGAGACTAAAGGGACACACCAGGCCAGGGGCAAAGACTAGGAAACATGAAAGCTGGTAATGGGGAACCCAAGGTTGAGAAGAAGATGTTGACCTGTCGTGGGATTGTTAACCAATGTCATAAAACAATACACTGTGTACAAACTGTTTAATGAGAAACTAGTTTGTTCTGTAAACCTTCATCTAAAGTACAATCACTTGTTATACAAATTATACATTTATGCAATTTGTTGGATGTTAACTATACTCCAATAAAAAAATTTTAAGGGGAAAAAAATCATAAAAATAAATGACACATTCACTTTATGTTTTTTATAACTTAAGCATTTGTCTCTAAATAGGTACAATGCAGAATCTGACCCCTTCACCAATGGTTAGTTACCAAGTTTGCTTCACGGATAATCTCTTTGGGGGAAAAGGGAGGGGAAGGGGGAGAACCAAACTACACACAGCACTCGACAGTGATTATGCCAACTCACCTCCTGGACAGTGCCTCATGCCCATCTTACACCTCCTGGATTCTGCAATGGTGGGACAAGGGATTGTGTCTTTTGCTGGCTTTTTAACAATTTGCCGTGTTCTGGTCTCCAGACCCCATTTAAATCCACATGTGCGATTGTTTCTGCTACAAGTGCCCCATTCGCTCCAGTGACCAACTTCACATCCTTCTAATAAAAAAAAAAAAAAAAAAAGCAATTTGGTATCCATTTGCTCCACTGCCATGAAATTCACTTAGCAATATTTTTCCTCTCTCTTCCTTGAGATACCAAAAATTAAATTGTACAACCCACAGAGACCTACACTTGTCTTCTGGGAACTGTAAATTATTTGAAACAAGAAACAAATGTCTTCTAAGTAATTAAACAGCTGTTACTTTCAAACTGTCTGCATTTGTTTAGGGAAAGTTACTGCTCTCTTCTAATGGTACTGAATTTAGAATCTTCAAAAGATTCAAAAGCTGAAACCTACAGGAGAAGACAGTATTTTCACATCATGATGGAAAACAAAATTTTACAGGTTAATTTTAAGCCTCCCCACCCCCAATCACAAAAATGTTTGCTTCAATTTGGAAAGGTCCTGGGGAAGAGGATGGGGAGGTTGTTCTACATTTTCTGGTTCTCTGTATTTTTTCAATAGACATCTGGAAACCCCTGTATTTAGTATTTCTTATTCTCTACATTGGTGCTGTGTATTACTTCGGTATGAAAAATAAACAAACATGATTAGATAAGAGATCCTAAAAGCTTTTAGCATCTCTTACGGTAAATCCATGTGGTTGAAAACTAGGCTTAATTTTCCATCATGCCCTGGGAAGGGGCAGTACAAAAATATATAGGCACGCAAATTTAAACCTTCTCATCAAATTCTTCCTTCAACAAGCCCTTTACACTAGTGGATAAAGAATCAGGCCCCCACTCCACACACAATATTCCAGCATTCAAAATTTCACCTGGCATCATGGCTATTCTTAGGTTTGCAAAGCTATTTATGATTTCTCTTCGAAGTAATACATATAACTTTATTTTTAATTTGTCTCATGAGTCTCTAGTGAACATCTATAGCAGCTACGCATCTCGCCTCTCAAAGCAAATTCAACCTTCTCAGCATGGTATTCCAGTGACTTTCTCACTGCACATAGGATGTAGCCTGCATGACTGTGTTAATTCACCAAAAACAGGAACTTAACAAACATCTCCTCAAAAGCCCCTCATGTAAATGTACTCTCCTCTCCAAACTTTGTGATACGTAATTACAGACTTTTTCAGAAATACTTCTACAGAAAAATAATTAGTTTTCTTTTTAAGTCTACTTTTTAACACATAGCTCTGTTGTTCGTCATATCAGCTCTATAACACGTCAGGTAAAATTCAGGGGTAAAAGGATGTGAAGCTTCCATTATACTGGTGAGCAGATTCAGGCATTCATCAAAATGTAGCCAGAGACAGACACTGATCTTTTAATCCACAGTATAGAAATACTAAAGCATCTGAGAACACTCCAAAATAGAAAATTTATAATGTGTATATTCCCAGTTACTATTTATAAATAAAAAAACCTAAATTTGTTGCTGTGGAGTTGATTCCTACTCATAGCAACCCTATAGGACAGAGAAGAACTGCTTCATAGGGTTGGTGGTTTTGAAGGAAATAGCTGGTGGATTTGAAGTGTGGACCTTCCAGCTGGCAGCTGAATTCTTAACTACTGAAAGTATACATTCTAGGTATCTAAACTTAGTGAAAAACCAAAATTGTTTTCATGTGCAATGACTCACCAACAAAATTAAATTCGGCACAAAAAATTTTTTGTTCAATTTTTTGGGGGAGGGGGAAACTATATGGTGATATGGTTAAGAAGCAGTTCCATAATTAACAGGCATGACAAAAGCATTCACATAGCTAACACAGTATACTGCTTACAAACTTCATCTTTCTCCTAAATCAAAATTTTTTTCTCCAACAATTACTACCAGTTTATTAATAAGAAATAAATACATTATACAGGCTAAAAATATTATCAACACATAAGGAGTTTAACTGGGTAAACACACAAGTAGTACGTTTTGTAGCAAGATGGAATAAATAGCAGTGTCCACCACCATGGAATCCCCATTGGCATAAAGCGTCATGACCCCTAAAGAATTCAGAAAGTCTACAGGAAAAAAATTTAAACTTCCAGTTTTAATTAACAATAAGAAAATGGATTTGATTTTTAGCCTGAATATATCCAGCAAATATTTTTGAAGAAATAAGTGTTAAAATAAAGTTGCAGTTTGAGAATTACATTAAAAGCCACTCACCCACACATTCCATGGTTTCATCTAATGGTGCAAAACCATCTGGACATTCATCAAAGCAACGGCCTCTGTGCAAATAAAAGCCTGCTTTGCACTTGGTACAAAAGTCTTTGCTAAAGCAAGAATCACAGTTTTCTATTCTGCATCCTAAAAAAAAATTAGAGAAAGAAAAAATTTCTATCAGAGAAATTCATTTGTTTTGCAAGTAAAATGTTCACAAATTCACTGTTTAACCCCACTGAAATTTTAGTGGTCAGAGAAACACCTTTTCTACCATTTGTTCCCTAATACCACCTCTTTCTCAATCAGTTCTGCCTCTTCCAGCAGTTCACCACATCAATGGTCAGAGAGAAATGGCCATCTCATGGCCACAGGCAACATGAGATCTTCCAGAAATCCTTGGAACTATCCAGATGATAAAAATAAAGGATTACAAACAAACAAACAAAAAAGGATACACTTCCAGTATTAACTGCCCTGCTAGTGAACTAAAACCTGGTATGCCCTTCAAAAGACCTAAAGTGAAAAATACAACAAGAATAATTGGTATCTTCTGATTCAAAATAACAAAGAAGTTAAGAATTTTTATTCTGAAAATGCTTTAAAAAGCATGGTCTATAACCTAGGATCCTGGTCAATGCTGGTATTTTCTTTCACAGAGTGATTCAACTTGGAGCAAGAGGCAGGTTAGGTAACTTTGTTAAAATCCTACAATGTGCCACAGTCTTTACCTACCTTTTCACTTAATCTTCACAATGATCTTAGGAAGTTAGCACTGCTATGCTCATTTTGCAAATCAGGAAACCGAGACTCAAACATAATGTTACTTAGCTAGGAGTTGGTTGTGAAAGCCCAAAGCTGTCTACCTCCTAAATATTTTTTCTGCAAAAAGCAGTCTGTGAAATTGAAACGCTCAGAGGTTTGTTTGAGTTCCAACTTAAACTCTTACCTATTCTGTGACCAGAGGCAGTTACATGCCACTCTGTGTCTCTTTTTCTTCATGGTTAAAGCAGAGAAGTCATCAGTTAAGATAACATACGTAAACTGACTGATGGTGGTGGTCCAGTGGCTAAGTGCTTGGCTGCTAATTCAAAGGATGAGGCCCACACCCACTCAGTGGTTTCACAAGACCTGGCAACCAGCTCCCGTTAAGATTATGGCCTAAAAAACTCTATGGGGCAGTTTTACTCTGTCCAATGGGGTCGCTAAGAGTTGAAAACAGAAAGAGCAAGACAGTCTACATATAAGAGCAACGCTGGATTAGACGCATGTGTTTTCCCACTAAACCACACACATTACAGGCTGGTGTTAAGAAGAAACCATAATTTATGCATTTGTATTCTAGGATAGTATTTACAGGTTCCCTGTTAGGATAGTGACATCTGGACAGGAGATTACTGGCATGTACTGGTGAAAATAAATCTACTCTAAACTATGCTTTCAAGGAGAGGAGCAATGAGAGGGCTGGAGGATTGTTTAACTGAAAGGTTAGGTTTTTAAGACAATACATTCCATTATTTCTCATAACAGATTTAACTGATGGCAATAAACAGTATGTGTACCTCAATGATAGCTCCGTCATGTGGCATTTCTACAGTTCACAGGCCTCTGATGTCAACACTGTATCAGCACTTCCACGATTCAGAAAAACTTTGAAATACATCAAACCCAGCGCCAGTGAGTCGATTCCAACTCACAGCAACCCATCAAGTTTCCAAGGAGCACCTGGTAGATATGAATTTCTGATCTTCTAGTTAGCAACCATAGCACTTAACCACTATTCCATCAGGGTTTCCTTAAAATACATAAATTACACAAAGAGATAACAGATTAAAAACTGTCACCTACAGTTTTAAAATCACTGAGTATTAAAATTGAGAAAATAAAGTCAGAAAACAGAATTTAAATACAAAAAAGACTTCAGTAAAGAAGGTTACATTATAAATAAGTTTCTAATAAAATAAAATAGAGGCTATCCATCTGTAAAAAAATGGAAACAAGACCTCATATCTCGCATTTTACACAAAAATGAACTCAAAATGGATGAAAAGACCTAAATATCAAACCTAAAACAATAAAGATCATGCAAGACAAAATAGTCAACAATGGAAGTTGTAATTACACATCTTAGACAGACTTAAAAATCTGACAAAGAAAGCATGATCAACAGAAAATAGATAAATGGGAACTACTAAGAATCAAACACTTTTGTTCATCTAAAGACTTTAATGAATGAATTAAAAGACCACCTATGGAATATGAAAAAATATTTGGCAACTACATGTCAGACCAACATCTAATTGCCATAATCTACAAGGTACTACAAAATATCAACAAGGAAAAGGTAAACAACACAATTAAGTGACAAACAACGGAGACAGACAGACACTTCACCAAAAGGACATGCAGGCACCCAAAAGACACATGAGGAATGCTCACAATCATTAGCTATCAGAGAAATCCAAATCAAAACTACAATGAGATACCATCTCAACCCAACAAAGTTGGTCATGATTCAAAAAAAACACAAAACAACAAATGCTGGAAAGGCTGTGGAGAGATGGGAACTCTCCTACACTGCTGGTAGAATTGCAAAATGGTACAACCTCTATGGAAAGCACTTTGGAGCTTCTTTAAAATGCTAGAAATAGATGTACCATTTGATCCAGTACTCCCACTGCTCTGAATATATCTCACACAATCAAGGGCAGTCACGTGAACAGACACATGCACATGAATGTTTACTGCAGCACAGCCCACAGCAGCTAAAGGATGGAATCAACCCAGAAGCCCATCAACGGATGAATGGATAAACAAACTATGGTACATATACTCAGCTGAACACTATGCAATGATAAAGAACAATGATGATTTTAGGAAGCATCTCATAACCTGGTTTCAGTTGGAAGACATCATGCTGAGTGAAATCAGTCAGCAGCAAAAGGACAAATACTGTATGAGACCCCTGCTACAAGGACTTAAAATTAGACTTATGTACAGAAGACCCTTTGACAGTTGCAAGGTGGTGAAGGAGTGAGAGGGCTGGTCACAGATTAGATAGTTGATGGAAGTTTGGTTAAGGGAAACCAGTTACAGCACACACTAGAAAGAAGATCAACTTAACTGGACTTCAACATAAACATAATCTTAACCCAGTATTACAAGGATAGAATAGCAGGGGCGGGGGTCTGGGGACCATGCTCTCAAGGGACATCAAAGCCAATTGGTGTAACTAGGCTATTTCTAAGAGAGCCTTCTGGTGAGTGGCATCTGGAGTCTTAAAAGCTAGCTAGCTGCCAAACGGTCCTAGCACATCCAGAATAGACCATCACTAAGAACAACAAAGACCCGAGGGAAAAAGAGTGCAGAAGACAGAAGGATCCATGTGAATGCGTGACTGTATCCACATGTGACTAGAAGAACCAGATGGTGACCGGCCACCACCAAAGACAGCCGTGATGGGCCACACAATGTCGAATCCCAGTGGCAACATGAGAAAAAGAGGGGTGCACCATTAAAAGACCACAACTGATGGTCCAGTGGCCTGGGGGCTCCCCTGGGAACATGGTCCCGAGACCTGCTGCTGCCCTTGACCAGAAAACATTACTGAGGTCAACTCTTCGGACAAGAATGGACTGAACTTGGGGACACAGTGTGACCACATGGTGTGTGTGCTTTATGGTTCTATGGATCTATAGGATGCTGTCCTAGTGACCTCTTTCTAGAGAGGAGAGGAGAGAAGGGGACAGGAGATTGTCAAGAGGATATGACATATATAGAATGAAAAAGAAAAGTGTGTTGTCACCAGGCGAGGACAGCAGAGGGAGATGCAAATAGGCAGGCATGCAAATTTAATTTTGATTGTATACTTTCACTTAATCACAATAAAATAAAACAAAATGGAAACTTTTCAATTTGAGATCTAGACAGATTTTCATATATTAGATGGCTGCCACGAAGCAGCTAATTAAACTGTTAAGAAATTAACCAAACTTACATTGAGAACAGCAACTACATGTGGGTGAAAGTCCACAGTCAAGTTATACTAGTGCTATTCTGAGTGGGGTGGGGGTGGCAGGCAAAAAAGAACAATTTATCACCCCATAAAAAGTTCATTTGTATTCACAGAAGCTGTAACCTATATTTTAATATAATGATGGTTTGTAGCCGGTCAGTAGCTCTTAATCATGGTCAAAATACATGACCATTATGTCCACAAATTGTTGGTTTCCTTGATTTTTTTTTTTTTTTTACAAAAGCAAGCTATTCATTCTGTTAGCAGTTACTTTCCAAGAAAAAAAATGATACACATTCCAAAGGATAAAACAGACCTGAAGAATAAAAAGAACAAAGTATTTATAGTTACAAGAAAAAAAAAGTACTATACACTTTACAAATCCGCTGTTATCTGTAACATCTGATTTCTCTTTAAAACTTGGCCTGCATCAATAAGCATTTTGGACAAAATTCTATAGCAATAAGCATTTGGAATTAATTTCACAAGGTCCCGTTGTGACTTTATTGTTACTCATAGCTCCCTTTCCTCATTTCACCCTACCCTCCTGACACCAGTTCACAGAATGTGGACTTTATTTGAAAAAAAAGAAAAAAAGAATGTAGAATTTCCGAAATACTTCTCTTCATTCTCTACACGTTCCCAGGACTTTCTTGAGGCATAGTCATAGTAGAAGAAAGCTTATTTGTTCTTAAGTAGAACTGTAGAAATATGATATATTCAATCTGTAGAATACCATATCCACTAAAAAACACAAGGTGAGTTATCAACAAAGCCCAAGATAAGCTCTAAGACTTTCCGTTAAATTAAAATGACAGGTTGCAGGATGTATTTGGTATGCTGCAATAAAACTATAGGAGCACAGGCACACGTGTTTGTGTGTGTGTGTGTGAAGTGGCATAAAAAGTAAATTTGGGGAAGTGCTAGAGGAATTTTGAAATATATTAAAATTATACACTTCTGTCGGATCCGACTCGACGGCACTTGGCTTTGGCTATTATATAAATCACAATATATTTATGTATTAAACATAAACTAAAAAGTAATCTCAAAACCTAGTTTATACACCGTCATGGACTGAAATGTGTGCCACCAAAAGTGTGTGTAGCAATTTGGCCAAAACCATGATTATTACCTGGTATTGTGTGATGTTCCTCCATGTTTTAAATCCTGCCTCTATGATGTTAATGAAGGAGGATGGACAGTAGTTGGTGTTAGGAAGGAGTCAATGTGTGGGGTTGTACTGTGTCTTGAGGCAATGTCTTAAGATATAAAGGGAAGAGACACTAACAGACACAGTTGTGGACCTCATGTAACCAAGACAACAGTGCCCTGAGCAGGATGAGTTCTTCGAGAAGGACTTGGGGTCCCTATGCTTTAGAAACTCCCAGTTCAGAAGAAGACAGACAACAAGAACCTGCCTCCAGAGCCCAAAGAGAAAGCCTTCCCCTGGAGCTGGTGCCCTCAATTTGGACTTGTAGCCTACTGAACTGACAGAATAAAATTTGTTTTTAAAGATATCCACTTGTAGTGTCTGTTACAGCAGTACTAGATGACTCTCACATACACACAAATCCTTTATATCAACATCCTGATGTGAATCATTCTGATTTTAACAGGCAAGAATGAACAAAGGACATATTGTCCCTTTCCAAACTTTTTCAGATTTGGGTGCATGAAATTATTATGCCCCTTAACTCATAATGCTCAATCTGCTGTAGACTCCAAAATGCACACTGATTTCACCTTCTCTCTTTCCTGTGTCTTCGGTTTTCACAAGTTCAATGTCATGTTTCCTTCATTCAAATCATAATTTTATATATGTATATATGTGTGTGTTATATATATATGTATATATATATACATAATCTTTTTTTAAGTGCTGTCTATACAACAAAGCAGAGTTGCTGGGTAATGCAGATGGTTAACACGCTCATTTCTTAACCAAAAGGCCGGAGGTTTGAGTCCACCCAGAGGCAACTCAGAAGAAAGGTCCCGGTAATAGTCTTAAAAATGAGTCACTCAAAATCCTAGGGACAGAGAACTTGGGATTCAGTGAGTTCATGATAATGATGGAGGAACGACTTACAAAAGGAGGCTGAGAATGGTTGCACAAATCAAAGGGTGTAATTAATGTCGCTAAATTGTACATGTAGAAACTGTTGGGTTGGTACATCTTCTGCTACATATTCTCAGCAACAGCAAAATAATTTAAAAAATAAAAGAAAACACTGGAACACAGATCTACTCTCACACACTTGGGGTCACTGTGAGTTGGATTCAATCTCCATGGCAACTCGCTGACTTTTTTTTTTTTAACATAATAGAACATTGGGAAAAAATATTTTTTTTTCTTTTTTTTTTATTTAACATAACTGAGTGAAAATGTACATTCACATGAAAATTTACATGGGGAAAAAATATTTTTGATTGGCACTAAGCATTGACATCTGAAACTCTGACCACCTCCTGGTCTCACTCTTTGCCACAACATAAAATCAACATGGGCAATCCCTTTACTCAGTTGAAACCTACCCAACTCACTGTGGACCTAAGGTTTTTTTGCCAAGAAGCCAGCTGCACAAACCACCGCTCCTAGAAATCAACTTACGTCCTTTTGCACCTTCAAACCTTTCCTCACCAGCTCCAGGTCCACCCCCCAGCCCCTGCCCTGTTGAGCCACCTCTCCAGGAGCTAAATCTTCTGCTCTAGAAGCTCCATGACTTGTGGGGCTTCACATTCCTCAGCTTTCTTCCCTAGCCTTTTGCCACTTTCCCAAGAAATTCTTCAACTTTTTATTCTTAAATAACTGAGATACACACTTGCTCTATTTAACTCACGTTTTATGTAAAAGTGAAGCATCCGCATTATAAATATAAAAACTAAAAAGGTTTGAAGGCAAATATAGAAATCCTTTTCCTCACCTGAATGGCACATCAGGCCTACTCCCCAGAGACAGCTGTTGTGTTAACGGTTTCTTACACACACTTCAGGAAAATCTCTATGTAAACTTTATAGATCAATGGATCTTAAAATACCAATAAGAGCATACAATAGATTGTTAAACCTTAGAAAATTGTGTGCTGCATTAAAAAAAAAAGTAGTATATCGAAGTTTATTAAATATAGGTCTTTTCAATTAAAATCTACACTTTGAGTCCGTGTACAGACATACAAGATCCTGGTTTAGCTAATTTACATGCTTCCATATTATAATGCTTCCTCAAAAACATAATCTATCGAAGGGGGAATGCCAATATTGGTTTAAGAAAATGACTTTCCCAGGGTAACTTTGTCCAAAACACAGTTGGATGAAGCTGTCATCCAGCAAGACGGATCCACCCCAGGCCAAGAATCCAGAAGCCACACTGGGTACCCTTCTGGCTTCCCACACCACCCAATCCTACCATAACATTTTCAAAACACACCATAATTCAGTCCAACAGTTCATTCTAAACACTCCCCAAGTACCTAGAATGTGCCAGGCACTGTGGCAAACCTTGACAACAGAAAATTAAAGCACCTAGTCCCTTCCCTAAAGATGCTAAAGCCAAGAGCAGGGACTATGTGGCACTTACAGAGCACCAGAATGTAACAAAAACCAAACTCATTGTCATCAAGTTGATTCCAACTCACAGCAACCCTATAGCATCCTGTAGGACAGAGCAGATCTGTCCCACAGGAATTCCAAGGTGTAGCTGGTAAATTCCAACTGCCACCAGTCCTTTTCATTAGCAGCTGCAGTCCCTAACCACTGTGCTACTGGAGCTCTACAATGTAACAGTACAGACAGGCATTAGAGGCATGTGCTGAGTACTACAGTGGCCAAGAGACACAACTCTATTTTGTCAAAAAGTTTTCCTTGTTTAGTTCCACCCACAAATTCCGTGTTTGTAACACAGTGTCGCACATACGCTTCACAGTGCTGGACATACAGTGGTGTTTTTGTGCTCATCAAGTGAACTAACATAGATACCATTTAAAATTCAATGCATTTAATATTTAAAGGGCTAGCAAGAGATTGCTTGCACCAAAACCTAATCCTGTTGCCACTGAGTCAATTCTGACTTGTAACAACCCTACAGGATAGAGGAGAACTGCCCCCATGGGATTCCAATGAACTCCAGTTAGATTTGAACAGCTGACCTTCAGTTAGCAGCCGTAGGTCTTAACTACTGAGCCACAGGGTTGCACAGTCACGACAAATATCCCTAAGACCAAAATTTTTTTAAAAAACATTTTTTGCTCTGAAGAATTGCAAATATTTGATAAGAACAAGCAAGAGTTAAACAGCTGAAAACAATTATAACACACAAGTTGAATATTAAGCTGTGGTGGGTAATATGAGTAATGGTACGTGGAGCCTTAGCACTGAGTTCTGACAAGGAAGCTACCTTCATAAACAAACAATGGAGAACAGTAATGCGGCTGGTGTGGGATGAGGTGAGAGACAGTGGCTCACACACAGTGGAGGTTAGGCGGTGGGGACAGTTACTGGGTTTAGAGGCTGTGGGTGAGGAATTCCACTTCTTATTTTAGTTGGTTTCATATGAACAAGATGCCCGTTGCCATTCAGTCAGATCCTACTCATGGAACCCAGGGTATTAGTGTAGAACTCTGTGTCCTGGAGCTTTCACTGGCTGATTTTTCAGTAGATCTCCAGGCCTTTTTCTGAGACCATCTCTGGGCAGACTTGAAACACCAACCGTTCAGTTACCAGCTCAGTCAGTTAACCATGCACATGCCCAACGACTCCAAAGGGAAGATAGCATTGTGAATTGTTTGCATCTACGTATATATACCAAAAAGCCAAACCCACTGCTCTTGAGGCAATTCCAACTTACAGTGAGCCTACAGGACAGAGCAGAACTGTCTGGGAGGGAGCAGCTATGGATTCAAACCGCCAACCTTTTGGTTGGTTAGCAGTCAATCGCTTAACCACTTCCCCACCAGGACTTTTATGTATATATATAAAAACCAATCCCACTGCCGCCAAGTCTATTCTGATGCATGGTGACCCTATAGGACAGAGTATAACCCTCCATGGAGTTTCCAAAGAGTGTGTAGTGGATATGAACTGCTAACCTGCTGATTAACAGCTGTAGCCCCTAACCTCTCTGCCACCATGGTTTTCAAGTATGCACAGAAGAACTGTAATTAATAAAAACGCAGTTCAGTTTAAGATCATCAGCTCTGTCTGATGACCAACAAAGGCAGTTCCAAGAGATGTCTGAGCATACAAGCTACATGTACAAAATGGTCCTTCATTTACATAGGAAAAGCACCCAGGGCCAGGTATCAGGACGGACAGACAGACACACTGATGGAATGCAAGCATCCTACACTCTATGGCCTCAGCGTACTGAGGGGAAAGGTACACAGGCAGGTCATCCATTAACAATGTGACTAAACTGAAGGGTATACATACAGAGAGGTCTAGGGAATAATGAGATTCTCAGGAAGATGAAGTGTCCTGAAAGCAGTAAGTAGAGAGAAGGGAAACCACTGGGAGGCTCATTTTTCTAAGAGGTGACAGTAAGGGAAAGGAGTCGGGACCAGTCAGGACAACCGACAAAACACAGCAGAGGAAAAGACACAAAACTGACAGAAGCCAAAGATGGCACCAATGAACCCCCTCCTTCCTTTCCACAACCCTTTCAAGGAATTTCTCCTATTGGACTTGTTCTGTCTTCCCAGCTAGATGATAAGAGCTATCTCTTAACTGAGTATCTCTGCATGATCAATCATATAAACAAAAAACTAAAACTTCAAAAGCCTGAAAAAAATCAATCTGTGCCAAATCCAACTGTGAAATTTTAATTCTGTGTCTTACAATCAATTACTGAGCAAGAGGATACACCAGTGAGGTAGAGAGGCCCTCAGACACATTGTCAGAGGTCAATTGATAGTCTTTTTAGATGCTCATCAGAGCTATGGGCTATAGGTTGTCTTGGCACTCCAGAAGAATCAACCTGTTTGTTGTTCTTCAACTACTCTTTATTGTCACACCACTAGCATTGTAGTGTAGAAGGCGGGAGTCACCAACATCCGCTAATCAGTCGCCTTTCATGTGACTCCGACTCATGGAGTCCCATGTGTCTCAGAATAGAAATGTGCTCCATAGGGTTTTCAACAGCTATTTTTTTCTTTTTTCTGTAGGCATACTGCCAGGCCATTCTTGTGAGGCACCTCTTGATGGACTCAAACCTCCAAGCTTTACATTAGTGACTAAGCATATTAACCATGTACACCACCTGGGGACTTCCCAACACCGACTAAGGGGCATTTAATCCTCACATGGCAGTTGCAAGTAATCAAAATGCATTAAGCTAACCTCTAGAAATCTCTAGAGGTTTCTCTGCTTACCGTAGGCTAAAATTTGAACAGGGATTAGCAGGCCAGATTGTTCCAAAAGACATTCAAATTTATACTTCTAGCAATTTCTTATACAGAAAGGACTACACAGTGCAACTTAATATGAGGTTTCTTAAAATTGTTCAAATATTTTTAGGTTTTGCTAACAACTTCAAATGCTGCCATTTAACATTTCTTCTAAAAACTTGCAATGGTTGATAAATACCCCTAAATAAAGTTTTATTTTACCCAAATCATGCATTTCTAATATGTATTGTGACAAAAGACTCATTAGAGTACTACCGGTAAAACTCTGCCCCTTAAAAGCTAAAAGATTTTTTTGTAACATAACAGTTACTTTCAGGTCATTAGAGACTTCATTATATTTCAACATAAAGAAAACAAAGAACAGAACCAGAAGTTTCAGGACTCAATGTTCCATACTCACAACAGAACTGTGTGAGTGATGATTTTTACAAAACCAGTGTTACTAAGTTAACAGAAGAGGCAGTGAAACAGGCCTAAATTGAGATCATCTTCACCAGTGGGGAGAGTTTGCAGAGAATGAAATTTAACCACATGAAGTGCACAATAGCACACACAGAGCCCAAGAGCTGAAGAGTGGAAACAAGAATCATAATGAGAATACTGAGGCCACTCAAATGGTAGCATGGTGAACGGATCCAAAGTTAGAATCTTGGCTCACTCCCTGGTTATGTGACTGGGCAAGTCATAGTTACTTTCAGGTCATTAAGCTGTCTTTCTCTTGGTGTCTCTTTTGCCAAGTTGCTGAGAGGATCCTTTGGCTTAATGACTGCATCTGCTGTGTATGTAGTGGTCTAAAAATGGGAGCTGTTATGGTGATATAAACTTACCAAACATTCCATAAGAAAGGAGTCAAAAATGGCAGCCCATGATGGTGGATGGAGGACGTAGGTTTAGGCAGTACGTACACTGTAGCCGAGAGACAGTAGGTGAATGCATTATCAGAAGACCACGCTCTGTGCTAGACACAGTGGCTTATCCTAAGTCATATAGTTAAAGAAGTTGAGTATAATTATTTTTTGAGCATCTGTATGGAAATTATCTGCTGTTACCACCAAGAATCAGGAGTTAGGAGAACTGAGATCTGAAGGTAATTTTAACCTGGAGAGGATGTCATCCTCCCTAGTGCTACTCTGCCCTCCATGACAATGAAGAGGGTGGGGGCAGAGTCAAGATGGCAGACTAGTCCCACATCTCCTTAAATCCCCCTAGAAACCAAGACCTGAATTGATAATTAAACAGAGGTTCTGCACACCTAGTGAGCACTAGGACACGGCACAGGGCTGTCAATTTGGACTTCATACCACTGAATGGAAAAGTTCTTCTGTTTCACTTACTTCTGCTCTCGGTGAGTGCTGTCTTTCAAGGACCAAAGGTAACTCGCCATTGTAACTTTTTTTTCCCTCTGTCTTGCTGGCAGGTAGAGCCGGGAACTGACTAGCAGTTAAAATCAGACACACTGCTGGTGGGATAGGGAGGCAAATTTGCCATATTTTGAGAGCCCAGCTTTGGACTCTGTGCATCTTGGCACCTTTGGCCTCTCTTTCCAGCTCTGCCATTGAGTAGCCTGCATGGAGACAGGTGGAGAGCTTGTGCAGGACGTTCCCTTGTTCCACTAGGAGGCAGCCACACCCATATGGAGGCCTCAGCTGGACCTAATTCCTAGGCTCGGAGGCAGTGCCTCCCTGGAGGAGAGTGCTTTTCTGGCAGAAAAGAACTATTCTAACACAGTGTCAGCTACAGCTGGGGCCCAACAGCAGAGCCTGCAGGACAGTAGCCTTTCTGTATTTTGAACTAGTTTATAACATCTGGGGGTGGATATAGAGGTGCTTACTTTGCCAGTTGGGAAGAGACCGCTACACCTGAAAACCTGACCGACTTTGGAATTTGTCAGATACCTTTGACTTTTCATTGTAAGACAGCCTAGAGAAACAACTGCTGTTGCTCTGACAGCACCTCTCTCAGTTGCTACTGACTCACATTATGCTCAAAAAGCAACAAACTCTAGATAAAAGCGTAACAAAGAAATCACTCACAGCTTCAGAAGGCCCCCAAAAGAAAGCACCAAAGAACTTCCCACACAAAGAAACCTTTCTGAAACTATCAGAAGGTGAATACAAAAGGATAATACAGATAGCCCTCCTAGACCTTACACAAAATGCAGCAGAGCAAAATGAAAAATTAAGCAAGCTCTTCTGTCTGATGGAATACCAGTACTCAGAACTCCAACAGATCAAGAACAAAATCAAAGACACAGAAACTTCAATTCAAAGCCAAGAAAACAGAATGGAATAAAGGGAAAACAGACTTTCTGACTTAGAAGACAGAGCTACTGACTCCAGCATCTATGAGGAGAAAGCAGAAAAAAGAAACAAGAAAAGTAAAGAAGCATTAAGAGGCATATGGGACACTATCAAGAGGAACAATCTAAGATTAATTGCAGTTCCTGAACAGGACAAGACACCTCAGAACACAGAGAGTATTGTTGCTGAGCTGCTAATAGGAAACTTCCGAGAAATTAGGAAAGAAGAGAATATAGATATCCAAGATGCATATCAAAAGCCACTCAACATAGATCTCGAAAGAAAGACTCCAAGACATACTATAATCAAGCTTAAAAAAATAAAACAGAAGCAGAAACTCTTAAAGGCAGCAAGACTCAAAGCAAAACTAACATTGAGAGGGAAACCCTGTAGGCTTTCATCGGATTTTGTAGCCAAAACAATGCTGGCACGGAGACAGTGGCAGGACACAGTCAAAGCCTTGAAGGAGAAGAACTTCCAACCAAGAATTATATATCCTGTTAAACTATCTTTCAAATATGAAAATGAAATTAAGACATTCCCAGATAAACAGAAACTTAGAGACTTTGTAAAAACCAAACCAAAGCTACAAGGAATACTGAAAGAATCTTTCAGCTTACAAGAACAAAACCACTGACTTTATATTTTAGAAGCAAATACACAACACATCACTCAGTAACTCAGTTAGGGAAGGCCCTCAAATCAAACCAGTATAGTGAAAGAAATGATCCAGTGATCATATCATGAAAACTATGATATCATCATATTAAAAAGAGAAATGTACTAGTCATTATAGTTCTTCCATATGGAGAGAAAGTTAATAAAACTGGAAGTAGTTAAAATTGGGCTTATACATAGTTTGTTAAGGGGAATCATAGAGTCAGCTGTAAAGCACGATAAAGATGCAACATATCAGATCAAGAAACATAATACAGGAGTCTCAAGAACCACAAAGCCAAGCCTGAAACAGGTGAAAAATCAACTCACAAAGAAGAATTTCCCAGAACAGATTAGTAAGAACGACAGAGAAAACATCAACACAAAAATAAACATATCACAGTGACAGAACTAAACACATATCTATCAATAATTACATTGAATGTGAATGGACTGAACACTCCAGTAAAGAAACATATCGAGTGACATAATGGATCAAAAGACAGAACCCATCCATATGTTGCCTATCTGAAACTCACCTTGGACTTAAAGATATGAACAAACTGAAGACTAAAGATGGAAGAATATATATCAAGCTAACGATACACAAAGAAGAGCAGGAGTGGCAATTCTAATCTCAGACAAAATAGATTTTAATGTAAATTAAATGGACAAGGATGGACACTATTTATTGCTGAAAGGTTCCATACACAGCAGGACTTAACAATATTAAATATTTATGCACCTAATATTAAAGTACCTAAATACATCAAAGAAACACTGACTACACTCAAAAAGGAGATAGATAATTCCACAGTAATAGTAAGAAACACCAACACTCCACTCTCCATATTTGACAGATCATCTAGAAAAAAGCTCAATAAAGACACAGAAGACCTTATTGCCACAATTAACCAACTATACCTCATCAACATACACACAACTTTCTATCTATCAGTGGACAATGACACCTTCTTCTCCAGTGCACATGGAACATTCTCCAGAATAGACCATGTGTTAGGACAGAAAGCAATTCTCAACAAAATCCATACCACTGAATTAATGCAAAGCGTCTTCTCAGATCATAAAGCCATAAAAGTCAAAATCAATAGCAGAAAAGATATAGTTAGAAAGTGGAACTCATGGAAACTGAAGAACATCATGCTCCAAAAGACATGGGTTATAGAAGAAATCAAGGACGAAATAAAGAAATTTATGAATTCCAAAGAGAATGAAAACACTTCCTACCAGAACCTACGGGACACAGCCAAAGCAGTGCTCAGATGTCAGTTTCTCTCCATAAATGCACATTATCGGGAAGGAAGAAAGAATCCAAACCAAAGACCTAACCCTACAGCTTGAACAAGTAGAGAGAGAATAACAGAGGAACCCCTCAGCCACCAGAAGAAAGCAGATCATAAAGATTAGAGCAGAACTAAGTGATTTAGAGAAAAGAAGAACTGAAAAAATACAGAAGACCAAAAGCTGGTTTTTCGAAAAGACCAACAAAACTGACAAATCATTGGCTAAACTTACTAAAGAAAAACAGGAAACAAATAACCCAAATAAGAAATGAGAGCGGAGTTGTTGTAACAGATCCAACAGAAATCAAAAACATTGTAACATAATACTATGAAAGTCTGTACTCTAACAAATTTGAAAACCTAGAGGAAATGGACAAATTCCCTGATTCACATAACCTACCAAAATTATCACAAGGTGAAGCAGAACAACTTAATAAATCCATCACAAAGGAAGAGATTGAAAACGTCATCTAAAAACTGCCAACCAAGAAAAGCCCAAGCCCAGATGGCTTCACTGCAGAATTCTACCAAGCTTTTAGGGAAGAGTTATCTCTAATCCTACTGAGACTATTTCACAGTACAGAAAGGGATGGAATACTCTCAAATTCATTCTATGAAGCCAGCATAACGCAAGTAACAAAGCCAGGGGAAGACCCAACCAAAAAGGAGAACTGCAGACTTATCACCCATGCATTTAGATACAAAAATCTTCAACAAAATTCTTGCCAATAGAATACAACAACATATCAAACAATAATCCATCATGACCAAGTTGCATACATACCAGGAATGCAAGGTTGGGTCAACATCAGAAAAACAACAAATGAGAATGAAGAGGGAGACTTGACTTACTTACTATCAGAGGAATGATCAAATTATCAAAGCAGAGATGAGAAGACAGGTAAAAGGTACCACAAAAACTGCATCACTCCCCATGTCTAAATAAGCTTATCCTTTAACTTTAGTGTCCCTTTCTAAACACAATGAAGGTGTTCAATTGATCAACTGCACAAAACATAGCTTGTGAGACAGCCAGTGAGGGCAGTGACTGTGTGGACACTAAAATCCTGGCCTTGGTAGTGATTTTAAGCCCTAAACTGCAATTAGCTAAGATGAATGGTATCCAACTGGAAATTGACATATTTTTTCAATTTGTCATAGGGTTCTATCTTACATGCCATAAACCCAAAAATGCTCATTGTCATCATGTCAATTCTGAATCAGAGTAATTCTATATGAGAGAGTAGAACTGCCCCGTAAGGTTTCCCTAAGCAGCACCTGATGGAGTCGAACTGGTGACCTTTCGGTTAGCAGTCATACCACTTTAACTACTATGCCACCAGAGTTCCCTACCTCACCACCAGGGTTTCCTTATATACTATGCCAAATAATTGCCCTTATTTCTGCTTTGGAGGAAATACACTGAGGTAACCTATTTTTCCTCCTGACTTTTCTTTTACTTAAAACATTGCAATAGTTCATTTGAAGATACCCAAAACTCAAAGTTGTAAAAGATGTCACAGTAACTTTTGAAAGTTACATGTTATATCTTGTCCACACACATAAAACAGTCTGAAGAAACACTGAGGTTTGTATAAAATCATGTGGTCAAACAAACAGAAACTATAAAAACACTGACTTCATTCCCCATCTATTCAAGTGATGCATACTGGATAGCCTGTTCAAGTAAAGGAAAGCAAAAAACAAAGCTGGGTGCTTGAAGAGACTTTCTTCTTCCATTCAAAGGGAACAAGACGAGAATAACTATTTCAAAATAAAATAGGAAAGAGATTTGAAAGCAATGAAAACAGTTTTAAAAGTTACAAACCCATTTAATATTTTCAATCAAATTTTAAATTTCTGCCATTAGCATTCCTCTCACCTCAGCTGCTCCTAGTGCTTTTCCTTTTCTGGTAACCTGTTATCCTTTCAGAAACCCTGGTGGCATAGTGATTCAGTGCTACGGTCGCTAACCAAAAGTTCAGCAGTTTTAATCTGCCAGGAACTCCTTGGAAACTCTATAGAGCAGTTCTCCTCTGTTCTATAGGGTCATTATGAGTCAGAATTAACTTGATAGCAGTGGATTTTTTGGTGTCAGCCTTTAATATTACAGTGCAATCAGAGCAGTTCAATGAACTTCAGACCTGAATCTTGGGTCTGATTTTTCAAAACGTCAGAAAATGCAGGTCTGCCCACTTAACTAAATGGAAAACCACACATAAGACAATACAGGTTTCACTTTCCTCTTAACCCTCATCCAAGAATAATGTCAAGCAACTCTTAATCCCTTCACACTCTAAATAGGCTAGAAGAGACATCAGTAAACATTTCCTGTAAAGGGCCAGACAGTAACTATTTGGGGGTTTTTGAGCTATATGGTCTCTGTCTAAACTACTCAACTATGCTGTTACTGTCACCATAGATAACAAACAAGTGACTAACCATGGCTGTCCTCCCATAAAATATATTGTATGAAAAATGAAATTTGAATTTAATATCATTCTTACATGTCATGATATATTGTTCTTTTGATTTATGTCTTCAACCAATTAGAAATCTAAATGCTTTTCTTAGCTCTAAGGACTTACAAAATGTGCCACGTGGCTATGTCTTGCCTGAAAGCCCTAGTTTTCTGGCCCCTGGGCTAGAGAATGACTGAAATTTCTGGTGAACTTGAGGGGACATAGGAAAAGAGAAAAGTGTTTTATTTTTGAAAACACCAAAGGTAGTTAAGTTAGGGAAGGCACAGTGATGTCTTATGAACACCACCTGGCTGTGTGTATAAGGCAAATAAACAGATATAAGGCTGCTAGTATTTAATATCTCATTCTGGGAACACTTTTATCACAGTATTTCTATATTACAATGATTAACCAAAAAATAAGGTTCCTGATTAGCTCTCAATAGGTTACATTTTAATAATCTTTTAATTTGTCGATAGCCGTGCCATTGTCTCATGGGGCTCGGTGGAAAGGCTGTAGACGGAAGAACTACAAAACAACGGATTTTGGTTAAAATGATCACAACTTTTATGCCAGTGCCTGTGGTCTGACATAAGGAGACACTGATGGTTTAGAGAAAGAATTCTCCCCTTCCATGCAGTGGACCCAGGTTTGATTCCTCATCAATGCGCCTCACCTGTGGCTGTCAGCTGTCACTGGAGGTTTGTGTGTTGTTATGATGCTGACCAGGTTTGGTGGGGCTTCCAGACTAAGACAGACTAGAAGACTGACCCCGAGAGCCACTTCTGGAAAATCTACTACTGAAAATCCCACGGATCACAACAATCTGGTTTTGTTGTGTGGGGTGTTGTGTCATTCATCAAGAGCCAACTTGATGCCAGCAACAACAGCACGGTTGTTGATATGCTCATCTAGCTTTCTATGTGAAGGTAATTTTGTCATGCCTATTAAACTAGTTTGACAGTAAAAGAAGATACGGTCTCAGATGTGTTATTTAGAGGTAGCAGACACTGAGGCTGGTCAATAAACTTCTCACATCTATAATTTCAGGAATAAGAGGAAGGGACAGGATAACTGTCTCCATGACCAACTGCTTCCTTTGCCATGAGACCAAAAGAAGGGAATGGTGCCCATATACCATTATTGAACATTTTAATCAAAGATTTTGATCTTCAGTCCTAATCAACAGAGGTGGAAAATGCAGTACAAAATTTCAAGGTGTCAGGTACTACAGACCTTCTGGAGTCACAGAGGCTGGATGAGCCCCCAAAACTATCACCCTGAGAAAATCTTTAAACCTTACACCAAAAATATTCCCTGAAGACTTCTTTAAACCAACCAACAGTTCAGCTTAACTAGAATAACTACCTGCCTTGAGCATTTCTCCTCTTTTAAAAAGTATCTGTATGCGATCAAACTGGCAACAGTAATTCAAAGACTAGACAGTGACCTTAGTGGGCAGTAAGTTTAGCTAATGAGGGAGGAACAATTCAGAAAAGCAGTTTGACAAAGGCTGCACAACTTGTAAAATGTCACTGACTTCTACATGTAGAAACAGCTTAACTGGTGTATGTTTTTCTGTGTGTAGTCTCAGCAATAAAATTAAAGTACATATACATACACACATGTGTAGTCACAAGATACTAATTTTTAAAAAAGAAACTGCCAACTGTGCCTATTACTAGTTTACCGATGTTTTTATAAATAGACATACAAAAGATATCCAAACTAGAAGGCTATTATTCCAGAGTATATTATGTAATTTGTCTGAGGTCACAAAACCAGTTACTATCACATCAGAGCCCAGCTTCCTTTCCAATTCAGTTCTTTAAAGAGAGGTGTGATTTGCTACAAAGTGATTTCCTTGTTTGCCAAGCCAAGTGCCAAGTCTTGATATCTTTATTGGGATTTGAAAAACTTAAGCTGACCATTCATTTACGACAAAATGGTCAAACATTTTTTTCTAACATTCTGATTCGTAGTTGTATGCAACAGTTTCGTCTATATCACACAGCTTACTTTTTAAGGAACAGTATAATGAAAAAAACATTCCACTGGAGTCAGTATTCTCAGACAGTGAGCCTACTTAGTCACTGACTAGTTGTGTGACTTTAGGGAACTACTTCCTTTATAAGCTTCACAATCTACACTTACTAGGGGGCATCAGGGGAGGAGGAGAAAGAAAAGGAGAGAAGAGAGAAAGAGATGAGTCAATTAGGCCTCATCTAGATCCATATGTATCAATTTTAATGAGTTTATAGCAACTTCATCCTTGACAGGGGCCATACAGGTTTGCAAACATATATACCAGTTAATCAGTGGAAATATTTATCAGGAATTTAAAAAAAAAAAATCCTCTCCTTTAACAACTATTTGAAATATGCTGTTGTCACTTGCTTTCCTGGGCACAAGGCAATAAATTACTGCTTCTCTTTATCTGGAAACCTTGGTGGTGTAGTGGTCGAGTATTACAGCTAGCAACCACAAAGTCAGCAGTTCTACTCTGTCTACAATACAGGGTGACTAGAAGTCAGAATTGACTCAAGGGAAGTGGAATTAGTTTCTCTTTATCTGAACTCAAACCTACAGAATGAAGATAATGGGCACATTCTAAACTACTTCTTATTGCAATATTTTTAAATAGAAACAAGTTGTCTGATTGCTCTCATCACTGTGCATCTCGCTCACTAAAACAATAACAAAGGCATGGAAAGGAGCTTTCCCAGAATAAACAGTGGCCTGTCTCCTGGGGAAGGCTGTGCCTCTGCAGCACCGCCGCCCTAGATCAAACTAATCTGGCATCTTGCTGTCAAGATTACTTTCTTTACTTCAACACAATTTGAGTACTCCTCCCATCTTAACCTAATATTGAAAGTACTGAGTAGCTGGGGCGGGGGGGCCAGGGACCATGCTTTCAGGTGAAATTGAGGCCAATTGTCACAGCTAGCATTTTGCTAATGAGGACTCTCTGCATCCCTCATCAGTGAGTGGCATCTGGGGTCTTAAAAGCTGCCAAACTGATATCTGAGGGCACAGCAAATGGTACCAACTCACCAGGAATGGATGATCACTGAGGACAAGAACACCACAGGGAAAAGAGAACACAGAAGGCAGAGAGACCCACGTGAGTGGGTCTCTACCTCAACTCGTGACCAGCAGAAACGGATGGTGCCCGGCCACCACCAGTGACAGTCACAATGGAGCTCACAAAGTTGAGTCTCACGGGCAACAAGAGAATAAATAGGGGTGCACCCTGAGATCGTCAATAAAAGACTGCAATTGATGGTCTGGGGGGGGGATCGAGGTTCCCCTGGGAGCATGGCCCCTAGCCCTGATGCTGCCCCTATCCATAAATCATAACGAAGGTCAATTTTTTGGACAGCAATGGATTGGACTTGGTGACACAGTGACCGTATCTTGTGGGAATTCTATGCATCAATAGGATATCATCCTGTTGACCTCTTGCTGGAGGAACAGGAGTGGGTGGAGAGGAAGGGACAGGAGACTGTTGGGAGGATAGGACATGTATGGAGCAGAGAGGAATAGTGTGCTGTCACTGGGCAGGGAGAGCAGTGGGAGCTGCACATAGGTGAGCATGCAAATTTATATGGGAATGTACATTTTCATTCAATCATAATAAAAAAAATTTCTTTATGTAGTTTTAAATGATGAAAGCAGTTAATAGGAAGGTTCATTAAATGTAAAAATACTTCCAAATTACTGTTTATTTTACAGATTTATAAAGTGATCCCTCTTTAGAATAAAACTGAAAATCATTCAGGGATGCAGAGGCCAGTGACCAAGAACGTGCACTGTCATCAGATACATGTTCCAGGATCGACTCCACTATGTACCATTTGATGACTTGGAACACCTATTTGAAGTTTCTATAATCTCAGTTTATTAATCTCTTCATAGTCTCATATCTGCTGAGTAGAGCTGTTAAAAAGATTTAGCAAAGAGAGCTAAATGCATGTCCATTATTAATGGTAAACAACACAGTGACTGTCACAAAAAAGCAGCTAACACTGCTGAGCTCTTCCTAACTGCTCTCAGAGACCCCAAATCACATGGGACATTTCAGTCACTTGATTAGTACATATCGAGCACTGTATGCCAAACCCAACTGACTGAACCTCTGTCCAACTGCGACTCTGCTGAAACTAAACTTTTGTACATGATTCCTAAAATTATAATCAATTGACAAATGTGTTGTTCTGGCCTATGGTCACTGGTATGTCTAAACATCTTGCTGAAACGAGTTTTCTTCAGAAGCACAAAAATCAAGATACTTAACCTGTAAGGTTATGCCATTCTGATAAGAGAGAGGAGTGCCATCGTCATTTCTAGCCTTACCAAGTTACAGTCTGAGTATTAACTGGCTGCTGGAACGCTGGCAGCAATGTTTTTTGTTTTACAGCCCTGTTGGCACACCGGTTAAGAGCTACCATTGCCAATCAAAAGGTCAGCAGTTTGGCTTTACCTGTCACTCTTGGAAACCCAATGGGGCAGTTCTACTCTGTCCTATAGGGTCCCTAACAATCAGAATTGACCCAATGGCAATGGGTTTAGCAACTCTTAGGAGCCCTGGTGCTGCAATGGTTAAGACCTCAGCTGCTAACCAAAAGGTCAGCAGTTCAAACACCCACCAGCAACTCGATTTGTTGTTGTTGTTGTTAGGTGCTGCTGAGTCAATGCCATCTCACAGCGACACCACACACAATAAAACAAAACACTGCCCTATCCTGTGCCATACCAAGAATGTTTTCAGTTTAAACTCATAGCTGCAGCCCTGCTGAGGGTTGTTTTAGCCACCTAGTGCTGCTCTAACAGAAGTAGCACGAGTGGACGGCTTTAACAAAAAAGTTTATTCTTATACAGTCCAGCACACTATGTATCCAAATTCTGGGTGTCCGCTCCAGGGCAAAGCTTCCCTTCTCTGTCAGCTCTGGGGGCAAGTCCTTGTGTTGCGTCAGTCTTTGGACAGGGAGCACCTTGGCACAGGAACTCCAGGTCTAAAAGATGCATTCTATTCCGGGTGCTTGTTCATCTGGCTGTCTTTGCACTAGATCTGGGTCTCTCATTGTCAGCACTGATGATGTTTTGGGCCAGATAACTGTTCGTTGAAAGGGTTCTTCACAGTATCCTTAGCCTCTACCTACTTGATGCCAGTAGCTATGGAAACCAAAAATGTCTCCACACATCACATAAGGGACAATTTCCCTTGGTTGAGAACCATTGCACTAGGCTTTAAGTAACCAGAGGGCAAAAGCTAATTATTACTTGTTATTGTGTTTCCATATATCTAGTACCAAAGTCAGTACACAGTAAAAACAACAACAACAACAAAAAACCCACCGCCGTCATATCAGGTCTGCCTCATAGAGGCCCTACAGGTCAGAGTAGAACCACCCCATAGTTTCCTAAGTACACCTGGCAAATCTGAAGTGCTGATCTTTTCATTAGCACATGTAGAACTTAACCCGCTACACCACCTGGGTTTCTACCCAGTACACCCAACCCACTCACTGCTGTCAAGTCAGGTCTGAGTCATAGCGACCATATAGGTCAGAGTAGAACTGCCCCCTAGAGTTTCTACACAGTAAGTGCTGAATAAATTTGAATCAGTAAAAGTAAAAACCACAATTATTCTTTCTAGCGTCACAGAACAGTTTTTCCTATTACTGAAATTGATGTAAATTATAAACGTATATTATTCTTCTGACTTCTTTCATTCAATATTATGTTTTGAAGGCCATTTATATTGCTGTAGTTCATTCACTCTCAATGTTATATATTTCCTTTTATTAATATACTATAATTTTTTAGATTTTTTTTGTTTGGACACTGGCAGCATAGTGGTTAATAGTTACAGCTGCTAACCAAAAGATCTGCAGTTTGAAGCTACCAGGTGCTCCTTGGAAACCCTATGGGACAGTTCTACTCAATCCTGTAGGGTTGCTATTAGTCAGAAGCAACTCAATGGCAATTTTTTTATTTATTGTTTAGACATTTTGGTTACAGTGCTGTCATGGATTTGTGCACGTGTCTGATTGGAAGTCAAGACAGTAGTTATGTTGAGGGAGGATGGGGTAGTGATTGGGAAGAGACGCAGTACAGGTGCCTGAGGTGTGACCACCATTTCTTCTTGGCCCAGATGGTAGTTTTACAGATTGTGTTCACTCGGGGATAATTCACTGAATTCTCTGTGATTCATCAACTTAGAATTGTATGTGATACTGCATTCAAAGACTTCCATTTTTAATTTTCAAAAATAAGACCATTGTTCAAATAGGGAATAAAAGGCCAGAGATGATAGTAAATACTCTAAAATTCCAATATTCATGTGAAAAATGAATGTTCAAACTTCACTGGTATCCAAGAAAGCATATTAAAACAATATTTTTATAATTTTTGTCTTAATGATATCCAGTGTAGGTGAGATGCAAGAAAAAATGTCTGTCATTGGTGAAGAGATGAACTGCTACAACTTTCCCAGAAGGCCATTTGGCAATACATAATCAAAAATCTTTAAAATGTGCATTCTGTTTAAAAGTGTATCTTAAGGTAATAAATCAGACAAAATGTAGAAAACTGTGTGTTTGTGAGAATGTATATACAGGGATGTGCTTCATAGAACTGCTATCAACTAAAAGCAGAATTTCAACAGGTAATTACACAAATATATTGTGAAACAAAGCCTTAGGAGAAAATACACAGTTGTAGTTAATGACATGAAAAATGTTCATAATTCATTAAGCCAAAATACGTTATACTAGGGAACATATTAATAAGAGGGGAAAAGACATAAATGTGCATAGAAACAAAATGTTCAAGATAGAAGCCAAAATTTAACTTCTGTTATTTGGAAGTCATTTCTGTTGTTTTGTTGTGCTGGTTTTGCTTTCTTCTTTTAGGTCTATGTACTTTCTAGACATACAAAGAACATGTCTAACAGATATAAGTAAATAAATAAACCTTTAACATGTAAATGAGTTTCTCAATGAATCAGAAAGAGAAAATATACGATAAATACCACCTAATATAGTACCAGGGGTAATATCAGGTTTGTTTATATACTCTCGGCATGCCTCAAATGTTTAGATTTTTATACATGTATTAGAATTCCCAAATCTTCATACTGTATTTACCAAGAAGCCCGCTTCAACTAACATTTCATAGATCAAGTCTCCCTTTGGAGGACAGATTGTTCTACAGTTGCAGTCTCACTTTAGTGATCAGAAAACAGTTGAGCTCTTTTCACTTACAGGATCTTTTAAGCTACTGATGCTTGAAGTATAGCTTTCTCCCCTACTGTTGCGTGATAATATCCACAAAAAGTGGATATGATTTTAAATTCTAAGTCTACAAAAGCTTTCCCAACTTCAATGTCCCAGTGTCTCACCCTCTGAATGGAACATGTATAAACGTGTAATACATGCACAATATGTATAAACGCTATGAAAAGGGAGAAATAAATAGTATGCAATAACTATGTGAACACAAATTCATGTACTGAGAATCAAGAAATAATTTTCCACTTTGACTTTTCTTCACAGTAGTCTCACTAATAAGTACTTCCCATGTGGACCAGGTAAGTAATGATTTCTTCTAGGTTAGTAAACTACAACACTGATTATATTTGCTTACAGTAAGTATAACTCATTATATATATAAAGAATATACACCCAAACACATGCAGATTCTGTATAGACTGCCAATTTACAATCATTGCTCTCTTCATTTCTCAGAAAAGATCAAATTCAGCCAAAATGTCCTTCTTAACCCCTTCCTGGGACTACCATTTTAAGAAATATTTCGCTGGTAGACCAAGATACAGCCAAGGTGTCCATCAAATCCAGTTGGCCCATGACACTTCCAGTTGGGAGTCCTGGCAGCACAGTAGGCAACAGCCTGGCTGCTAACCAAAAGGTCAGCAGTTCAAATCTACCAGCCACTCCTTGGAGGCCCGACAGGGCAGTTCTACCCTACCCTACTGGGTCACTATGATTTGGTTTGATGTTATCCCAGAATACACCTGAGTAATAATCTCTGAATAATTACTAATAGAAGCCCTCTTTACTCCTCAGTGATCCAGGTTAAGCAATACATTATACTGTCAGCATATACACAGTACGGAATTTGAACTTGGAATGAATGCATTGAGCTATCTATGTTCTTGAATCATTTTCTTTGCACACTGATACAGAATGAAAAGTGCCCAGGATAGTCCTGGACTCAAATCCTACCACAGGTTGTCTGAATCAATCTGAAGAGAAGTCCATTTCAAGGTGGACTCTATTCTTCTATGAGATTTCATAAACTCAAAGGGGCAAAATAATAACAAATTCACAAATTTTTACTAACACAGGTGCCTCAAGGACAAGATACATATCTGCAAAAAACAGCCTTTTGACATTTGCTGGAAGTTGTACCCTCTAGTTATTAATCCAAAAAATTCCAAGAAATGACGGTAGACTCAAATTTCCTCTAAACCTACATTTCTATCTCTGCCAGAATCCTCAGGGTCAAATACAACACACTGTCTTCTCCTTGCACAATTAGTTATCAAAATCTCATTGATTCTATCGTAAAAGCTTCTGGAACTCACTACTCATAATCTTTTGATCAGACACTACTTCTAATTTGTGATTGTCACAAAAGCATTTCTCGACTTTTAATTCTATTCCAATTCACCTTCCTTATTTCTGCTCAAATTGAGATCCTTGGTATGAAAAAATATTTTGGTAATCTAAAAGAAAATATGCACGATAAATATCTGTAAAAAATAAAATAGAAGTCCTCTTCTCCCGTGCCATCACTTTTTTATTATTTAACAGAGCTTAGAGTATCTGGGGGCCTACTACAAACATAGGGAACGCTGGAGATATACTGGTTAAGTGCTGTGTCTGCTAACCAAAACATTGGCAGTTCAAATTCCCCAGGTGCTCCTTGAAAACTCCATGGGGAGATTCTACTCTGTCCTATACGGTTGCTATGAGTCAGAATTGACTTGGTGGCACTGGGATTTTCAGTTTTATTAAAAATCCATAAGTAGCCCTGGTGGCACACTGATTAAAGTAACCAACTGCTAACTGGAAGGTCAGAAGTTTGAAACGCCGAGTGGCCCAGCACAAGAAAGATGAAGTAATCTGCTTCTGTAAAGATTTACAGACTTGAAAACCCTATGGTGTTACTATGAGTTGTAATCAACTTGATTTGTTTGTTTGTCTTAGGGGGTGGTTATTACAAATATACAACTTCTTTAGCCAAAATTTTCAACTCAGTTTTTTTCTAAAGTTCATAAAAAATAAAATAGGTCTGACAAAAGCCAAGCACTCACTTGCACATCTGTTCATATCTGGGGCTCGGTGTCCATAGTACCCTGATGGGCAGGAATGCAGGCACTCTCCATACTGACGCATCCCTTCTCGTCGAAGAAAGAAGAACAGTTTCTGTTGGCATCGGCTACACCCATTGTCCTTTGAACAAGACAAGCAACCCTTGCAAATTGGATTTGATGCATAACTAGCTGCAAAAGAAACAAATAAAAAACTTGTTTAAATAGTAGTGTAATCAGATGTCTAGTAAGTACAACACAGAGAGAGGAAAGTGTCCTTTGTCCCTCTCTTCTACTCACAGAGAAATACTAAATAAAATATACCCTCCCCCCCATTTTAATATACAAACAAGTTTAGAGACAAAGAGGAAACCAAGAGGCAGAGTTGAGGCTACAAGCTGCAAGTGAATGGTTCATGAGACACCAGACCTGACAGAGGCAGATGTTTTGGCAGAACTTTGATTCCAGACTGAAACACATGCATGTGGTGAGCTGCGACTTTGCTCCCTTCAAGTGCCAAGGAGTCATCTGGACTGTTCTGTCACAACAAAGCTAGTACTAGAACCTCACCCCCAGCCCAACTAGCCAAGAAGAGGATGGGGCTGTGGAAGCCAGGAGCTCAGAAGAGTGAAAACACTTATGAAAAAGAAAAATCTCAACTCTCAAGACATCCAAGTGTGAGGTATAAATTCAAATATTAATATGTGTCAGAATCCCTAAGTAAAGAAATTAGCATAAAACTTTTCCAGAACCCAAAAGTCCACAGAGAAGAAAATATGAGACTACCCTCCAGACACTTTCTACAATCTCAAAACCTGAGACTTTTATGGATAATCACCCTAAAATAAAAATAAGCATATCACAGTAGCAAGACATCAGTCTCCTAAGCATGAGCATTTATAGTGTAAGAACTAGAAATAACAGAAAAATCTGAAAGGTTCTCTACATGCACATGTTTAAAATATTTGAAAAAAATCAAGGATAGAAGATAAACCACACGCAGAGGATTATATGAAAACCACGCCAATTAGAAAATAAAAATTTTAAACTACAAAAACCTTCTTTCTGACACAAATGAATTAACTAGGAGAGAGATCTAAGGAAACCACACAGAAGTGCAGCACAGGAAACTGTAAAATATGAAAGCATGAAAAGGTAAGAACATATAAATAAAAAAAAGAGAATGTTGAAATACAAGATTTGCAGGTGTTACGGGCTGAATTATGTCCCTTCTAAAAACGTGTCAACTTGGCTAGTCCCTGATTCCCAGAATTGTGCAACCGTCTACCATTTTGTCCTCTGATGTGATTTTCCTACGTGTTATAAATTCTACCTCTGCGATGCTAATGAGGTGGGATAGGCAGGAGTTGTGGTAATGAGGCAAGACTCAATCTACAAGGTTAGGTGTTGTCTTAAATCAATCTCTTTTGAGATATAAAAGAGAGCAAGCAACTACAGCCACATGGGGAACTCCTACCACCAAGAAACAAGAGCCAGGAGAATAGCACGTCCTTCGGACCCAGGGTGCCTGTGCTGAGAAGCTCCTTGACTAGGAAAGCCTGATGACCAAGACTTCATCTCAGAATCAACAGAGAGGAACAGCTTTCCCTTGGAGCTGGCACCCTGAATTCAGACTTCTAGACTCCTAGACTGTGATATTTCTACTAGAGCAGCACTTGCGATATTTCTGTCAGAGCAGCACTAGATAACTAAGATAGCAGAAGGGGAGAATAAAAAGAATTGAAATTCCAGAAGGAGAAAATAACAAGAATGGCAATAAGAAATAACGGCTGATTATTTTCCAGAATTAATGAAATACATGAGTTGTGAGAAGAGCAGTAAAAACAAGTTCACGTCTAGACATAGCATGCTTAAAGTCAAGAGAGAGATAAACAGATTACTTACAAAAGAGTAAAAAATTGGCTAGCAGCAGATTTCTCATTAGGAAAAAACAGATACCAGAAGAGAGTAGAATATTATCTTCAGCATGCTAAAGAAAAACTATCAAACTATAAATCTTTGAGAAGTTAAATGATAGTTTAAGAATGAAGACAAAATAAAGACTTTTCAGTTAAAATAAAGGTGAGGAATTTACTAATTAAAAGTATCCTCTGAAAGAATTGTTTAACTGTGTATTTTGAAGAAATAGAAATCAAACCCAGCAGAAATAGGTTAAACACATAACAGTGAGTAAAGCAATTGATAAACATGTTAGTATGTCTAAATACAAGTATTTAGATTAACTTGCAGGATCTATAAACATTTTATACTTTAACAGCAATAACCTATAAGACTGCAAGGGAAAAGTGGAAATTAAAGCATTTAAAAGTTGGCATTATCAGTAAGGATGACTTTGTTATCTAAATTTTTAAGTTAAATACATGTATTAAATTTTAACTCAGAAATCATAATAACATCAAGCATAGCTACAAACTATAAGAAAATACAATAAACTGTAAAATACAAACAGGAGGAAACAATCCAAATGTCCATGAAATGGAAAACAGTTAAGCAAACTGACATACTCATACTAGGAATTTTAATCAACAACAAAAAGATTAATTTATTAATACATAAAAACATGAATAAAACTCAATATACTATGTTGAATGAAAAAAGCTAGACACAAAAGAGCATAAGCTCTGCAAAATCCCATTTATACTAAGATCTAGGATCACCAAAAACCAAATCCATTACCCTTGAGTAGATTCCACTTCACAGCAATCCTACAGGACAGAGTAGTATTCTGCTATAGCATTTCCAAGGAGCAGCTGGTGGAGTTGAAGTGATCAAATGCTTGATCACGGGGCCACTAGGGCTTCAAGGTCAAGGACAGGTGAAGCTAACACTAGAAACCAAAACACTAGTTACTTTAGAGGGGCGGGAACTGATAGGTAAGAGACACAAGGGAATTTCAGGGAAAATGATAAAAATATTCTATATGTTGATTGGGATGCTGGTAACATTAGTCTGGGATATAGTGACATAAATGTATATACATTTTTTTTAATTATGACTGAGTGAAAATGTACATGTCCATATAAACTTACATGCCCACCTATATGCAGCTTCCACTGCTCTCCCTGCCTGGAGACATCACACTACTCCTCTCTGCTCCATACATGTCTCATCCTCCCAACAGTCTCCTTTCCCCTCCTCTCCACCCACTCCCCTTACTTCAGCCAGAGGTCCACAGGATGATATCCTATAGATGCACAGAACCATAAAGTGCATCCAATCTATGGTCTCTCTGCATCACCAAGTCCAATCCATTCGTGTGCGAACAGTGGACCTTCATTATGATTCATGGGCAAGGGCAGCATCAGGGCCGGGGGCCATGCTCCCAGGGGAACCCCGTATATCTTTGCAAAACTCAAACTATGCATTTCAGATCTGCGCAGTTTGACTATATCAAAGTTTTATCTCAATATTCTAAAAAAGAAAAAAAATGAATAGGATGGCTATCTTCAAGGTAACGGAGTTTCTTATCACATCTGTTTGTATGCTCACTTATTTAATATTCTTCCAAGTTAATTTTTTAAAATCTTAATATTGAAATAGCATCTAAAAATTAATGTATGAATCTTAGAGAAGTTCACTAACTCTAGCAGTAAAAGGGTACATAAAAGAAAAAATAACCTCCAGACCTCGTAGTATAAAATTCAGAAATCATACAATCTGAAATTCCAATGTAAATTTCTAAAATATGAAAAATTCTTGTGGGTTTCAGTTATCACTGCACCAAGCAAAGCTATAAATGTAACAAGATACATAAGGTCACAAGTGATTTAATTTTATTAGGTTGACCAAAAAAGCTCATCAATTATTAAATCATTTAGCTTTGGCAAATATACGTGTTTGTCCTACATGTAATTTATAGTGCATACAAAATTAATATCAAGGAAGTTAGTTTTCAGACCAGTGATTACACAATAAGGTACAGTGCACCCCACAGCCTTTATTTCTAGTGCTTCAAATATATACATTGTATATAAATTGTATATATATAAATATATAAAATATATAAATATATAAATTGTATTTCCACAAAAAACTCCCTCTCTTCCCCCAGGGTTCCACAGTCCTGATTTGGTCCTACAACCTCTCCTCCAGAGAGATCCCAAACCAAGGGCTTAACCTACATTACTGAGAAAAGGCTGGAAAAGAATCAGTGTGATAACTTTGGGGTGTGGGTGGATTTTATTTTGTTTTCAATTATCACACAGTAACATTTACTTTTTTCCTCTCAGCATACAGTTTTATGAATTTTAACACATATACAGATCTGACTGATGATATTGAACTTTCTCATTTCTTTTTCCACACATGTAGTGACGTTGATTCCTAGTATTCCATCTGGTGAGGTCCATGTGCATAGATGTCATTTATAATGCTGAAAAAATGTATTTGCAATGAAGAAGTCATTGGTCTTGCAAAATTCTATTATGCCATCTCTGGTGTCATTTCTATCACATCACCAACAACGTATGCTCCAACTACCAATCCTCCTTCATTTCCAGCTTTCACATTCCAGTTGCCAGCAATTATCAATGCATCTCGATTTCATGTTTGATCAATTTCAGATGGCAGAAGTTGGCAAAATCTTCAATTTCTTCATCTTTGGCCTCAGTGGTTGTATGTAAATATGCACAAAAGTTGTATTAACTGGCCTTCCTTGTAGGTATATGGATATTATGCTGTCACTAACAGCTCTGCACTTCAAGACAGATCTTGAAATATTCTTGATGAATGCAGTGCCATTTCTCTTCAACTTGTTCCCTGAACAGTAGGCCATATAATTGTCTGACCAAAAATGACCAATATCAGTCCATTTCACTTCACTAACACCTAATATATCAGTCTATGAGGTCCAACAGTTAAGTCCATGAATTTAATTGTTCTAAGTGCTACACACCTCATTGCTGAAAATCACTACAATCACCTTTCAAGGCCTCCTCTTGGCAAGTTACACATTGATGCTACTAGCACCTAGTCCCTCCTTCAGAGCAATTTTGGAACTTTTCCTAAAATGGCTACTGTGCACTATGGCAAGTCCACGAACTTAATTGTGTCTGTGAAGATTTTTAGCCACTAAGCAAATAACTGTTTTGGGACACCCTCCCTACTCACCTGATTTGGCCACCACTGACTTTCTTCTTTGCCTGAAAATAAATGAAATACTGAAAGAAAGACATTTTGATGACATTCAGGACATCAAGGGTAACATGACAGGTCTCACGGCCATTCCAGAAAGACAGTTCCAAAATTGCTTTGAATGGTGGACTATGCACTGGTGTCAGTGCATAGCTTCCCATGGAGGAGTTCTCCGAAGGTGAACATAGTGATATTTAGCAATAAGGTATGTAGCATTTTTTTCTAGGATAACTTCATGCACTTAACTGTCACACCTTGTATAGGCATTCCATTTCATTTTTGACAACTTTGTCTTCCTAGATTCAAACTTTGTTCATTCCACATTCCAATAGAGGATGTCTGTAGCTGTTTCTTCTCATTTTGAGTTATGCCATATCCCAAAAGCTTGACTCCATCCACATCACTAAGGTTGACTTTATTTTGAAGAGGCAGCTCTTCCCTCAATCTATTTTGAGTGTCTTACAATCTAAGGGGCTCATCTTCCAGCCCTGTATCAGATAATGTTCTGCTGTTAATCACTAGGTTTTCCATGGCCATATTTTTTGTTTTTCAGAAGTAGACGGCCACATCCTTCCTCCTGCTGTTTTAGTCCAGAAACTCCTCTGAAACTTGTCCACCAAGGGTGGCCCTGTGAGTACTTGAAATACTGGTGGCAAAGCTTCCAGTAGCACAGGAACACACAAGCCACCACAGTACTACAAACTAACATGAAGAGTCAGAATAAGGCTATCAATCACCCACATACAAGTTCAAGTTGAAAAAAAATAGAATGAGTCCACAAAAGTCAAAGTAACTTCATGAATATTCCACCTGAATTTAAAAATTATCCCAAGAACAGATTCGACACTTCCACTACTAACGGCCAAAGACCAGACGAGTTGTAAAATGAAATCAAGGAAATCATACAGGAAGAAAACAAGACATCATTAAAAAGACAAGAAAGAAAGAAAAGACCAAAATGGTTGTCTGAAGAGATGCTGAAGGGTGCTCTTAAATGCAGAGTTGCTAATTTGAAAGGACAAAATGATGACGTAAAAGGGCTAACTTTACACAGCAGCTCAAGAAGACAAAAATATTATAATAATGTGCAAACACCTGGATTTAAAAAACCTAAAGGACATAGTGTAAGAGAAGCTAGAAGTTACACAGCAATGTGTGTTTTTGTGTGACAAACTGAATTGAGCTGTCAACTTTCACTTAAAGAACAATAAAATAGTAAAAAGAACACTCAACATTTCGCAAACTGAAATAACAGAAGGAAAACTCAAGCTTCTAGTTGTGACACTGAAGAACTGTATGCAAAAAATATTAAACAATGCAGGAAGCATCACAAGAAGACATAATGAACACACAAAGTCACTACCAGAAAGAACTGGTCAGTGTTCAAACACTTCAGGAGATAGCATACAGATCCTGGCTGAAAGCAGAGAATACTAGAGAGATGTTTACCTGTGTTCTACTGACCATGCACATATACTCAACTGTCTGAATCATACCAAATTATGGAGAACATCATGATTAACAGGAATTCCAAAACACTTAAGTTTGCTCATGCAGAACCTGGACACAGACCAAAAGGCTCAAAAAGAACAAAAAAGTCAGGAGAGGTGTGCATCAGAGCTGTATCTTTTCACCCTAAGATTCAATTTGTATGCTGAGCAAATTATTTGCACAGGTGGACTACATGAAGTTCCTGGCATCAGGACCGGAGGAAGATTCATTAATAACCTGCAAAACACAGATGACACAACCTTACTCACTGTATGGATTACAGCTCCACATACAGAAAACAAGAACCCTCAAAACTGGACCGATACACAGCATTATGATAACTGGAGCCTGACGTCGTCAGACTTCATTTTACATAGATGCACAGTCAACAGCCACAGAAGCAGCAGTCAAAAAATCAAAAAAATCAAACCAACATTGCATTGGGCAAACCTGCTGCAAAAGACTTTAAAGTGTTAGTGGGGGAAAGGTCACCATGAGGGTTAAGGTATGTCTGGCCCAAGCCATGGGATTTTAAATTGCCTCATGTATATATGAAAGCTCGACAATGAATAAGGAAGACCAAAGAAGAATGGATGCCTTTGAATCATGGTGTTGGTGAGAAATACTCAGTATCCCAGGGACTGCCAGAGAAGCGAACAAATCTTCCTTTGAATATGGCCAGAATGCTCCTTAGAAGCAGAATGGCAAGATTTTGCCTTACATATTTTGGACATGTTTTCAGAAGGGACCAATCCCTGGAGAAGGACATCATCCTCAATGGAAGGTCAGTGACAAAGAGGAAGACCCTCTACCAGATGAGCTGAACAGTGGCTGCAACAACAGGCTCCAACACAGCAACCATTGTGCAGAAGGTGCAGAACCAGGCAGCGCTTTGTTCTGTAGCATATACAGTCACTGTAAGTGGGCACCTAATAACAACAACATAGATTTCTGTAACCACTATTATATTCAGGACACAGAACAGTTCTATTACCACTTCCCCGACATACACCAAAGACACTTCCTTTGTGCTATCCCTTTACAGTTAGTTAACTCCTCCCCCTACCCCCAACTTCTGGCAATCACTGATCTGTTCTCCATCACTACAGTTTTGTCTTTTCAAGAATGCCAAATAAGTGCCTGGCCACCACCAAAGACAGCCTTAATAGGGCACACAATGTAGAGTTTCTGGTGTAGCACAAGAAGAAGAGGTATACGGATCAAGAACTCTACTAAAAGACCAGAAATGGTCTGACAACCTGGAAGGTCGCCTGGGAACATGGCCCCTAGACATGCTGCTGCCACAGACCTGAAGCCAGTACTGAGGTCAACACTTCAGACAAAGAATGGACTGGACTTGGGGACACAGAGTAAGCATGTGGTGTGTGTACTTTTACAGTAGGTTGTAGTACTGCTTTCTTTCCAGAGAGGAGAGGAGAGACTGGAGAGAAGGGGACAGGTGTTCATTAAGAGGATACTAGAAGTAAAGAGTGAAAAGGAAGAATGTTGTCATAGGATGAGAAGAACAGACACAGTTGTAGAGAGGTGGGCATGCAAAATTGACTCAGGTTATATACTTTCACCTAATCACCTAATCCCAATGATAATAATAAAAAAAGAATACCATGTAAGCATAACCCTTGAAACTGGCTTCTTTCACCTGGTGTAATGCATTTGCGGATTATCTATACTGTTGTACATTCCTTTTTGTTTCACTGAGTAGATTCTGTTGCACGAATTCATTCATCCAATGCATTAAAGGATATCTGGCTGTTTCCAGTTTGGGGGAACCATAAATATACTGTAAAGATTCATGCACAGATTTTTGTATTAATATAATTTTTTATTTTTCTAGGATAAATAGCCATGAGTAGGATTCCCGAGTCTTACAGTAACTGTCAAACCACTTTCTAGAGTAGCTGTATCATTCTGTATTCTCATAAGGTAGCTCTTTGATTATCCTCCATTAATGTCTACTACTCACCTATTTAAGGACTTTTATCTATCAATGGTGTGAGTGCTTTTATCTAGATATTTAATCTATTCCATGGACAGTCTCTGCCTACAAGCCTATCTATGCTTTCCAAATGATTTTTTAAAACTCACATTTATCCCAATCCTATTAATCCCATTTACTACTACATTTTCTAAAAAAAAAAAAAAAAATCTCATTGGGTGAAGATGTGAAGAATCAATTTTGATTTTAAAAATTACTCCCTCAGATACAATTACTAGTACAATGTTGTCAGATATATCTTTGTATGCATGTATGTATATATATTTATGTGTGTGTGTGTATAAGCAAGGTGTAAGGAGTATGTTCGTTTAGAAAAACCAGGGTACAATCCAAAGTCAGAAAGGGGTAAACATTAGACACTGGGGACAGATAGGGAGCACAAAGTTGGGAGAGAGAAACAGCAACTGGAAATATTTAGAGCTGTAGAGCTGTGTAGGGAACAGGTTATGCAGGACAGGAAACGACTGGGAAGAATCCAATTCATTTTAATTTTCATGGTTGTTTCAAAGAACATATCCTGCCATAAACACAAAGAGCCTATGTCATGATATCCTGGAGAAGCAACTCATAGGAGATGAAGACAGGAGGGAAGGTTACTGGCTATAATAGTATCCAAGTGGTCCCCCACTGCAGAGTCCTCTGGAACACGTCAGAGAGTAGTTCCCTGGATGCTTTCTGCTCTTGTTTTAACTAGAGTTTTCAAAACAGCAATATCAAGATTACTCAAGCCCCAAACATAGCCTTGTAATTGAAATGAGAATTTGAAAGGTTTACGTATGTAGCAAGGTGGTTTAAGGAGACGGCTCTCTGTACCACAGTCATCACAAACTAAAGCTGAGGTTATACTTACTTTCAGTTCAAAAGTTAAACTGAAAGCTCTTTATCACCATAAACCACACTGTATGGTAAAAAACTATGCAGGGGAGAGAATTACAGAACAAAGCGAATCAACATAAATTAAAGGCTTTTTGTTTCATTTTGTTTTTATGGACGAGAAGCCAACTTTCATCTTAGTCACAAAGATTTCAGGGTCAACAAGTTGTGCTGCGCATTATTTTTAAAAAGGTATTATTAAAAGTACTGCTTTATTTACCTGACCTTTAACTAACGTAAACAATGAAAACGAATTAAGGAACACTTACCTGAGTCCGTTATCTTAGCTATCTTTATAACCCTAGACAGAACGACTTCTCTTAAAGCAAAAGTGATGTGAGCCACACCCAACCTAAGAGGTCTCTTTTCCCTTCCTCCAGGCTTCTTCAGTCATTAACAGTGCTCTTCAATGCTGAAGGACAAGGGAATCGTGTTATCTTTTGGAATTTGAAGCTTTACGCTCCAAATCTTGAAGAATCTTTCCAGTTTCACTAACCACCATCTTCCAGTTTCAACTATCCTAAGATTCTTCTCTATGTTGTAAGTCAACAAATCAACAGGAACTTCTCCATCCATTATACAGTGACTACACTAACCTGTGTATCCAAAGCCAGGCAAAACAGGTCTTTAAACAGAACTAGATTGATTTATTTTGTCATGATCTGAGTAAGTTGAATGGCTCTGTCTATTGCTAAGAGATTTAATTCAAGTGTGCAGGTGAATAAACAGATTTTAATTCCCAGCTTTGATGACCATGTTTATTTGCTCTCTCTGTAAGCTTCAACTTTTCCAACCCTGAAGCCTGCTGAGATCCAGAGCCTCATCATTCCAACCAAAACACTTTTCTAAATCTAGATCCACCCAAAATTCTAAAGACACAGTCTATCACATGAAAACATGAAAATCCTCAATAAAAAATACAAATGGTGATTTCAGCACAAACCTACACACATCTCCGTGACAAGGAAAGGAATCCATGGATTCAGGAAATGAGGAAGATCCCAAGGTAGAAAGTTTGACACCTACATCACTTAGAATTCTATCAAGGGAAAAACTCAGCCTAAGGAGAACTTTTTACTTTTAAACCTAATAATTGATTTGTATTCCTCTTAAGTTGCAAAGTAACTTGGGCCTTTTTATGAACCCTGGTCTTTAAAATTTGGCCTTTTGGTAAATCAAATCAAGTCATTCACATTTTATCCCAGGCCATTCTATGTAGGTGTTGAATGCCCATCTGTTTCCAATATACTCCTAACACCTTTGTTAAGGTGCTCCCCTGTTTCTGGATTTAGTCCTTGCCAAAGCAGAAGAAACCTAAATTCCTTCAAGGGGAAGGCATCCATTCTTGACAAAGAGGACGGATCTCTAGCTCTGAAAACCACAGGACTGAAACAATGGGTTGTTGGTGTCTCAGTCTTGCCGTCACAGTCACTGGTTAAGTAAATGTTTTAAGTTCAACATTACTTTTAAGTAAATAATTACTACTAATCTTAACAATCAAACATATAATAAAATTGCTACTGCCTGTCACTCTCCTAACTCCATGCTTCAGACATATTTAAAAACAAATTAAAAAAAAAAAGACTGTCTCTCTAACTCCAGTAACAGGTAACCTGACTATCAGGTCCTACATGAAGCAAGTTCAGCACAGATACCACCCACCAGAACTTGACAACACTGGAATAAAAGTCCTGTAATCATGTATATTACCAAGCTCCAAACTCAATTAAGCAAAGTGATGAATTAATGAGCCATGCAAAACATAACTGAAAAGAGAAATGCCTGTTTTAGGACGCTTTTGCTTAGTTTTACATGAAAATAGATATACTTAGAGAAAATATCTTCATAAAACATGTAATCTGATTTTAATATAAAGCCAACAATTTTTTTCTTTTTGTACTATGATTGAATGAAAATGTACATTCCCATATAAATTTGCATGCCTGCCTATAGGCAGCTCCCACTGCTCTCCCCGCACGGTGACAGTAAACTCTTCCTCTCTGCTCTATACATGCCTTATCCTCCAAACAATTTCCTATCCCTTCCTCTCCACCCACTCCTCTGCCTCCAGTAAGAGGATGCACAGAACCATAAAGTGCACACACGATATGATCACTCTGTGTCACAAGTCCAATCCATTCCTGTCTGAGGGTTGACCTCTATTATGATTTATGGACAGGGGCAGCATCAGAGCCAGGGGCCATGCTCCCAGGGGAACTCCGAGGCTGCTGGACCACCAATTGTGGTCTTTTAGTGGAGATCTCAGGGTGTCTCCTTTTTATTCTTGTGTTGCCAGTGAGACTCAACTTTGTGAGTTCCATCACAGCTATCACTGATGGTGGCCGGACACCATCTGGTTCTTCCAGTCACAAGTTGATGTAGTCACCCACTTGTGTGCGTCTGTCTGTCTTCTGTGTTCTCTTTCCCTGATGTCATTTTGGTCCTTGGTGATCATCCGTTCCTGCTGAGTTGGGACCATTTGCTGTACCCTCAGATGGCAGCTTGACAGCTTTTAAGACCTCAGATACCACTCACCAATGTGGGGTACAGAAGGCTCTCTTAACTAAATGCTAGTTAATAAAGCCAACAAATTATAGTACTCAGTGTTCACCATTACAATCATTATAATCTAGGCAGAAAATAAATGTTAAAAATGAATGATCCCAATAAAGCTTAGAAATAGATAAATTTCTAACTGTCCATTAAAGATGTAAAGAGGCTAATTAATGAGCCCAATCTACAACAATTCTGAGCCTAATTAAGGGCAAAACTTGCACCAAAAATTCCAGATTTTTAGGACTCTATGAGGTCTGACCATTAAGTTAGTGAACTTACCCTAGAAAAAGTGCTCCATACCTCATTGCTGAGTATCACTACAGTCACCTTCAAAGTACTTCTCATGGGAAGCTGTGCACTCACACCAGTGCCTAGTCCACACTTCAAAGCAACTTTGAAACTCTTCTTCTGGAATGGCTATAAGAGCTGTCATTGTAGCACCCTGGATGACCTGAATGTCATCAAAATGACTTCCTTTCAATACTTTCTTTACTTTGGGGTAAAGAAAAAAGTTATTGGAGGTCAGATCAGGTGAGCAGGGAGGGTGTTCCAATACAGTTATTTGTTTACCAGCTACAAATTCCCTCACAGACAACTATACAATTAAGTTCATAAACTTGCCACCATGCCACCTTGCCACCGTGCACAATGGTACATTCCAGAAAGAGTCCCAAAATTGCTTTGAAGGATGGACTAGGTTCTGGCTCGTGCACAGCTTCCCAAGGGGAGCACTTCACAACTGACAGAAGTAATATTCAACAATCAAATATGAGCAGTTAGAACAATTAAGTTTGCAGATTTAACTGTCAGACCTCATAGAAAGAGACTATACTTTCTCAGAATCTCTTGTCATGAGTTCCTCAACAAAAAACACATTTTAGGTCTGAGGCTTACACACTGCAATACCCCAAAGAAGTACTACCTGTGACAAATACAGATTACTTGCCCTAAAATGTTAGTAGTTGATAATCAAGAATACCACTTTATTCACCTACGATTTGTTGATTAGGAATGAACTAGTAAACAGATCCTTATCCTGAGAAACTATTCACTGGGAAACTAAAATTTCTAAATAAGCATAAGCCTCCCACAATATGAAAATCACCTCAAGAAAATGAACATTTTTAATGCTATCAGGATTAAAGGTATTTGATCATAGGATTTTGCTTCTACCAATGTATGTATCCCATCATACAAAAATTCATAATGACTAGATTTTAAATATGGAAGGATCAAGACAGAGCTGCAGATTTATTTTAACACATAAAGTGATAATGTCATCAGAAAAACACAGAGAAAATAAATATGACACAAACACACCCCATTACTCTCCAATACCAGATCATTGAAGCCACATCCCTGAAAACCGGCAGCTGGGTGTACATTTATACCCATGATGAACTACGGTCATAGTATGGATCCCTGGAGAGCAGATTTTTTACACAGCAGAGCCAGCCAAGCCAGGAAGCAGAAAGCATCTATGAGGCCCGTGTACCGCATGCTCTAGGACTGCCTTAACTAAAATGTCACAGGGAAGCTTAGACCACTCAGTGCAGGTTGAGGAAAGACAATGAACCAGGATATGGGCTGCAAAGTAAACGTGATGAAGTCTTAACCAGGTTCTGTTAGATGACACGGCAGACTGGCCTAGAATGTGACAACGTTTGCCTCCTAATTAACAGGTTACAGATATCATCCACATTAAACATAATCTGCTAAAAACTGGAGGAGATTGAAAAGAGGTACTCAAAGCAAACCGTCACTGGAGCTGTTAGAGGAGAAATAACCGCTTCAGCGCATTTCACCCAGACACAAAGCAGTACTCCTTCAGCATATTTTGCGCAAATGTCAGCCGCTGAAGCAGATATGGGCTGCATATCCGGTGGTGGTGGCCACAGAGTTCCTAAAGCACCTTCTGAATGCATTTTGACAGCAATGCAAGACACGTCCAGTGCGTCTACATCAGCATCCATGACGTCCTGCTCCTCAGGGCTTGGCACCACAGAGAGAGACTCAAGAAGAGCCAAAATGACCACTCTGACAGACCGGTTCTGCAGACTAATCAATGGAGAGTTAGTCTCCCAAACTGATGCCACAGTGAGAAGCTCAAGCAGAAGAGAATTTGAATGAAAACAAATGGAATTTAGAAATTCTCTGAAAACTTGTCATTACCAAAGAAGCGAATACCAAAAGTCAAGTAAAAAGATAAGTCACAAGAAGAACTACATGCCAAAACCAAAAAAACAAACCCATTGCCACTGAGTTGGTTCTGATTCATAGCTGACCCTATAGACAGAGTAGAAGTGCCCCAAAATTTCCAAGGAGCATCTGCTGTATTTGAATTGCCAACCTTTTGGTTAGCAGGTGTAGCACTTAACCACTATGCCACCAAAATTTCCAAGGGTTGCACAGACCAGGAATTGAATCGAGGCCTCCCACATGGCAAGGGAGAATTCTTCCAATGAACCACCAATGCCTGGTACAGACCTTCATAATAAAACATTCAGACTTTCATAATATAATCACAGTCCTTGACTTAGCACATGTAATTCCCCAACTGATGGAACCAGTATTTCCCATAATCAATTAACCTTTACTTTGGAAAGCCAATCCCTATAAGAATTACTCCTTTTTTTTCTTTTCTCCTACAAACTTTTATCACAAAACTCTTTCTGTGATCCCTACACTACATGTTAAGGAACTCTGATGCTGCAACTGTTAAGCATTTAACCAAAAGGTGGGCTGTTGGAACCCACCAGATGCTCTGCGGGACAAAAGAGCTGGTGATTGATCCCATAAAGGTTATACCCTCAGAAACCCCATGGGGCAGTTTTACTCTGCCCTGTAGGGTGCCTATGAGTCTGAGTCCACTCAACAGCACACCACAGACAATGAACATTGGATCTTAATTCTGCCAGGCAATGAGAAAATGCACAATTAAAAACACAGTCATCATAAGACTAAACTATTCAAGTAGACAAAATATACCATAAGCTTTTTAGCCTCCACAAATGCTAACACCAGTAGCATTTATCATTTGATGAAGCCACACAAAAAAAATAGGATGGTTTGAGATTGCTTGTTTGTTTGTTCAAAAATATATGATGTTTTTGAAAGAAAGAGTCATATCCTATGTTCTGCAAAATAAACCACCTGCTTGAATCTGTGAAAGAAAAAAAAAACTACGTAAAACTGTTCTAATGCCAAAAGAAACCTAAATTTAAAAAACATTAGAATGCGTGAGGTCCTATAAGCAGTGCTTAGATGTGCTGAAGTGCTGTGTAATACAGACTACTCATGCCAAATGTTGGTTTGAGTTTTCACAACCTACTTAAAAGGCCCTGTGGAAATGTTGACAGACTGTTGGTGCTAATGTAATCCCAACATGAACAGAACTAAATATATACATTTATGAAGATTGTGAAACCATCACTCTCATGTGGTTCCATGTTTATACAAAGAGATAATCCAATTATTTAAACAGAAATCTAAAAACTGCTTACAAAACAGAGCCCAGCTGTTTATTCCATAAAGTATTTAAATATTTTTTACACAAACACTATTTCAAAACAATTTTTGATACTTCGTAAGTATTGTAGTATTAGTGCTGTGGTCTCTGACCTCTCAAACTGCTTGCAGGAAAAATCTGCCCATTGGCCTATCTAAAGTTTTTTTGTTTTTTTTTTTTAATGGAAGGAAGGATGGAGTAAATTCAACTTACATTCTCACCAGGGATGGAATATATTCAATGTGTATTCTCACCAAGTGCAAATTATTTAAACATTCCCTCATAGTCCATCTGCATTCTAGAATAGATACTAGCTGCTAACTCCTGCTTACACCACTGTCTCTATTCAAAACAAGAAACAGAAAGGAAACCAGCTGTCTTGCTTGGTGTCATGGACACAGCCCTCAAGAATAATCAGTGCCACAAACAACTGATGTGTGTTTGATGTGGCAACCTCAGTGGGTCATACCACTGTGTTTTAAAATTAGAAGGAAAATTCAGTTAGCTATCCTGTCCTTGAGAAAGGTTTCTTCAAAGAATAAAGGAAAATTATTTTAATACAACACAGTTGCCTTAATGAAAAGAGTAGAAACAAGCCCTAAGGGATGACAAACATCATTATATGATAATTACTTAGAAGCACGCTGTGATGCAAAAAAAGTGAGAGCTTCTTTATCTTCAATATTGGTAACTGCTGGTAACCATCACGTTTATTAACCAAAGTCAGTAGAATCCACTCCTAAATCTCCATATCTACAGACAATTTAGTTCCCATAATTTTGAAAATCAAAAATCTGCAGTTAACATCTATAAAACTGTTTGACAAGCTTTCTGGATTCACTAACTTCTCAGCAACCATACGTTTGACCTAGTTTTGAAATCTAACAGCTTAACTATTCTTACCCCAATAAAGTCTAATAACAATTAGAAGTAGTATGCCAGAGGAGAGTCGAAATAGTAAAAAAAAGGAAGAAGGAAAATGAACATTGGCAGACACACTACACACCAGACTGACTGCAAGCTACATGTTTTTACACTTTTTGAAAGTAATGCTTATTACTCACAACTTCCATTTATCAAATAGTTTAAAACACCTTTTCAAGGTTATCTAGTTCATTAATGATAAATCTGAATCCAACTCTGACTTCAAAACCATGATTTATTTTCCCATTAAGCAATATATGTATATATGCACACAGTGAAAAATGCACTATACCATTATTAAAACTAAGGAATTTCTTTCAAGTAAAACTGTACTTTATAACTCATTTGCTGCCTCTTTGAATAATCACACTTCCTTTGTCTGATTAGTTACTAAAAGTACCATGCTATACTAATTCTGTCCCAGTGTCCCTAGTACTCTAAGTTCTAGAAACAAACAAAATGAAGACATCCCCAAAACACTTCAGAATAAAGTTGCTGATCCATCAGGAAGAATAACAGGAGGAAAACTGAGTTACAGGTTTCCTCCACCAGAAGTTAGGGAGACGTATTCAAAATAACAAACGGAACATCTTTAACTGTTTGGACATACAGCAAAAGGCCATAACTTTTTAAGTAGCAGTATACGTTTAACAAGTTCAAAGACAAAAATCACCCCAAACCGTGCAATTTCCTACAATGGACAACTCTCTTCACTGTCTTTGAAGACAGATCTCATCCTGGCCAAGGGACCTTTGAAGTAGCAGAGTAAGCATGCCTATGTAATTAGAAAGCTTCACTATGCCACTCAGATGATCAAAACTAGACTTTCAAGATGCACTAGAGGAGGGAGCTACAAGCTGACTGACACAAAGAGGAGAAGCTTCTGCTCAGAAGCTCTGGGAAAAGAGTTTGCTGCTGCTTATTGACCATGATTCTCCATCATTCTCTTTTGAAGCCTTGGAAGCCAAAAGCAGCCTCCATGAACATCACTGGGAAACTGCAAACAGTGTCTGATCACTCGTAAAAAGTGGCAAAACTTAAGACAAACACGCATCAGAATCGTAGCAGTGCCAACACTATCAGGTATTAAACAAATTCTTCCACTGAGATTCATAAGAACTTGTTCCACAGAGGCAAAGCAAAAACTCGTTTCCTCTAAGAGAACAACTGTCAATCATGTGTTTGCTTCCATATGGACAGATATAAGGCTTCAGTAAACACATGCACCATTGTAAACCTCTGAATTGCAAAGGGGTGACCTACAGCACAGAAGAGCAGGTCTTTTGAAAGCATTCAAAATAGAATTTGTTTCAGTCAGTGTTTTAGTCATCTAGTGCTGCTCTAACAGGAATACCACAAGTGGACGGCTTTAACAAAGGAAAGTTTATTCTTACACAGTCCGGTAGGCTACAAGTCCAAATCCAGGCTGTCTGCTCCAGGAGAAGGCTTTTCTGCTTGTCAACTCTACAGAGAGGTCTGGTATTGCATCAGTCTTTGTCCAGAGAGCATCTTGGGGCAGGAAGCTCAGTTCTCAAGGGTGTGCTCTTCTCCTGGTGCTGCTTGGCTGATGGTGTAAGGTTTCTGATTTTCTGCTTGCCTCCTTTTCCTTTCACCTCTTGTAAAATGAAAGGATTAAGGGTGGGGCAAGCCATACTCCAGGGAAACTCCCTTTATAGTGGAGCAGGGAGGTGATCTTCTGAAGGGATTCACAGTCCCAGCCTAATCCTTTAACATACAGCACAGGAAAATCACAGAATGGAGGACAATCGTAAGATACTGGGAATCATGACCCACCCACATGGCTGGGGGGACACAATTCAATCCATGACAGTCAGTAATCCTATATTACGTAACTCTGCAATCCTAGAGACTGGAAGCAGCAAAGGCAGTGCGAGTGAAGCTGGAGGCAGAAAGGAACACTAAGAGAAAAGTCAATGTAGAAATGTAGCCTTACCAGGTAGACTATGGTGCCTACCTCAACATGAGGCTTCAGTAACTTCTTGTTAGCTACTCTCAAGTTGGCCCCAACTCACGGCAATCCCCTGAACAAGGGCATCATTGTGACCCAGAGGGTTTTCACTGCCTGATTTTTGGAAAGAGATCACCAGGTCTTTCTTCCTAGTTCATCTTGCAAGGTAGGATAACTAAGTCTGCACACTTAATTATTATAAGTTCTACATGCCTCATTGCTGCGTATCACTATGGTCACCTTCAAGTTATTCCTCTTGGGAAACTGTGCACTGATGCCAGCACCTAGGTCACCCTTGAAAGCAATTTTGGAATGCTTTCACCAACAGCCACTGTGCATTGTGGCACAGTGAAAGGTTCACAAACTTAACTGCATGCTCTCTGTGGGGAAGTTTTTAACCAGTAAACAAATAATTGTATGGAAACACACTACCTACTCACCTGATGTGGCATGCAATGACTTTTTCTTTTACATGGAGATAAAAGAAATATTGAAAGGAAGATATTTTGATGACATTCAGGACATCAAGTGTAACACAATGATGGCTCTGATGGACATCCTGGAAAAAGAGTTCCCAAATTGTTTTGAAGGGTGGACTAGGTGCTGGCATCAGTGCATAGCTTCCCAAGGGGAGCAATTTGAACATGACCATAGTGATATTCTCATTTGAATTGACTAGATGGCAGTGGGTTTGGCTTATACAGTGATATTCAGCAATGAGGTATGTAACACTTTTTTCTAGGATGAGTTGGCAAACTTAATTGTCAGTCCTCATAGTCTGAAGTCTGCGTGAGAGCAACATGCAAGCCTCCACTGATATACATGTGGCGGCTTTGCACAAGTACACTGGACAGAAGTCAAACCTGGTTCTCCTACCTGGAGGGCAGGAATTGCAGTACAGAACAATGACTCAGCATTTTCAAGAACATCAGAAAGACAGCTTTAGCTTCCTGTACCTGTGTGAAGCTTTCTCCTTAAGTGGTTTACAACAAATGTGATTGCCTCGAGTTATTTCTGGCAACAGTGGTATGGAAGATTAAACAGAAGCCAGAGAGAAAATTTCAGAGAAAAACACCTAAATAACACATCTACCTATTCATAGATGCTTATAGGTGTGTGTATACAAAGACACACATGTACTATTTTCAGAATAATTTGAGTATAAGTTACATACTTTATGCCCTTTAGTCCCTGTTTCAGTGTTCAGTATGCCTTTCCAAAAATAAAGTCACCATCTCATAGCCATTACACAAAATACATACTATTTTCTGATCTATAGTCTATTCAATGGACCCAATAATGTCTTTTGGGTCTTTTATATCTTATTTCTCCTAGACCGGAATTCCATATAGTATTATGCAGGGGTTTAGGATGTCATGTAGCTGCAGTCTCCTCTAATCTGTGACAGCTTTGTCTTCCATGAGCTGATCCTTTTTAAGTGTATAGGCTACATAACTGCAAAATGTCTGTCTGGGTTTGTCTGTTGCTCTCTCATGGCTGGTCATGCATTTTTGAGGTAACATATGAAGTCACACCATGCCTTTTTCTGCACATCCCATTAAGTGGCATGTTATGAATTTGGTTGCATTTGTTTTATCATGTAATTTATTTAATCATTGTCGAGAATACCCACAGCAAAAACATAATGCTAATTCAAGTTTCTACATATATAGTTCAGTAACAATTATATTCGAGTTGTGCAACATTTCTAACTCTCCTTTTCTGAATGTTTTTCCCTCATTAACATAAACTCACTGCCCCCTAAGCTTCCTATGTAGTCCTTCAAATTGCTGTTTTCAATTTGATCCTATATACAGAGATCTTAAGTGCATCATGCTCAAGGCAGACATTCTTTACTGGTTTAATTAGTTTGGTTTTAAGAAGATTCAGAGGGTATTTTTGGTTTCAAGTATACAGATTTTAGGGCAGCAGTTTCAGGGGTTCATCCAGCCTCCTTTGACTCCAGAAAGTCTGGACTCCTTGAGAACTTGAAATTCTGGTCTGCATTATTTACAATGCTAACTTTCATCATTTGGTTAACATGGTTTCTGCCAGGTTTCCCCACTGGAAAGTTGCTATTTTTCCCTCTGGAATTAATAAGTAAGGTGCCCTAGTGATACAACACTTATGCACTTGGTTACTAACTAAAAATCGTCAGTTTGACTCCACCTAGCTGCTCTGCAGGAGAAAGATCTGGTGATCTGTTTCTTAAAAAGATAACATATAAGAAAACTCTATGAGGCAGTTCTACTCTGTCGTGTTGGGTTGCTATGAGCTAGAATCAACTCAAGGGTACCCAATAACAACAAATTAATACATAATTTGTGAGGAGATACATTGCAGCACTGTAAATATCTTATTCTTCACTAACAATTCACACACTAGGTTTGGCTTCCATTGGTGATTCTTGTCTGTCTATGTCAACCATTAATCTGATGACTGTCAGAGGAGGTTTTTGAACTCCACCATTCCTGCACGATTTATTAAGGAGCAGTCCACTGTTAGGATGAGCTGTAGCCTCTCCCAAATTTGTCCATCCATTCATTCATTCATCCATCTCACTAGGGACTCATAGATTTTATCCAATGGACTATAATCTATTATTGTGCTTACTGGATGCCAATTATCCCAGAACTGTTCAGTGACAGCACTTCATGAGGTCTTGTCTATACATTGTCTACACACATTACCAAATTCTTGGGGTTAGAAAGGATGGACATTGAATTTATTAATAAAAATATTAGAAATAAGTAGTAATATAATTTGAGTCTTGAAGAGCAAGTAGGAGTTTTTCAGTTAGAAAGGACATTCTAAGCAGAATAGCATGTGTAGAGATGTATACAATGGGAGGGGTATATGAAGATAAAAAGTTTAGTATGTCTGACAAATACTGGACTATCATATTGACAGTTTACCTTTCAGAATACACAGAAAACAAAGGGAAGTGCTATTCAACATCGAACTTGGATCTACAAGGAAGTGTTTGTTATTAGTATGGAAGTTACAATGTACCAAGAGACTTTAAGAGTGAAATACATAAACTGTGACTCTAGAAGTATAATTCTATACTTTAAGAAAGTGTATTTTTAAAACTTCAGAAGAAAGAACGTTTAGATTCACAGTTTCTAAATTAGAATGGGAGTTAAGAAGAGAGTTCTAAAATAAGATTCTGCTCACATGATACCAAAGAAGAAATGAGTAACAGTTTCAAGAATTCAACATGGTTTCATAGAGAACTCCATAATTAATTTAAATACTTTAAAGTAACATATACAAAAGGACACATTCAGGAGAATGAAATAATTGCAAGCAAAAGAAATGTGAAGGTGAGGTTTACTGAAGATTATTTTTAGAGCAAAATAAATAAAAAGTTAAGGCAACATATTAGGATTATATAATATTAGATGAAAGAGAGCAAAACATTTATTTTCTACTTTCATTTTTATAGTCACAAAAAATAAAGAACCTCAAACTAAAAAGAGAAAAGTCAAGTATAGGTTAAGAAAAAAAAAATAGCCAACTATAAAGCAGACAAGAAGAGCTTATCAAACTGTATTTTAATATATATTTTTTAATTACTTAGAGATTGATTCCTAGGGAAGAAAGAAGGTGGTTTCAAAAAAGAGAAACTGATAAATATCGAATTTTCAAGAAGCAGGAAAAAGTGAACTTCAAACTCTCCAAATTCTAGACAAGATTTTATGACATCAAGTTTGTATTCACGTGTAATTTAAACCAATTATTATAAACACCCAACCATATATTTAAGTCACTAAGAAAAAAAATATTATGCTAGAGTAACATCATTACTTTAAATAATTTCCTAGGCTTTCTCTCCCTATGTATATGTAATATCCACATCTATACACTGATGTCTATATATCCATTTATCTTTCCACACAGATCTACAGACATAAACGTGGAAACAGAGATACAGAAACACCACACATATTTTTTTGGTAAAATATTTGGAAGTAAATCACAGACTTTATCCCAAATTCTTCACCACATACCTTATGTGAATACTTTCTCAGATCACAGAAGTTTAATTATAGATAAAATATTGCTAATACATTAATATTCATATTTCTTCTAATTGTCCCAAAAGCAGAGACTGTTTTTCAACCTACCAGAAGTCAATCAAGGACCATGCACTGCATCTAGTTTTCTTTCTTTGGTCTCCATTAATTAAGAACAACTCTTGGACCAACTTTTGTCTTCCTTGACATTAATGTTTTTATTCTAGACTAGTTATCTTGTAGAATGTCCTATAATCTACATTTGAATGACCACGGTTATATAATTTGATTCAGATATCCTAATACCCCAGAAGATTACATGTGAATTCCAGAGAGGAAACATTATGTTTACAATGGAGAGTCCTGGTGGAAAGCACATTAGCCCTGTGACCCAACTCAGCATCACCAAAAGTGGGACAAACAGAATCATGTGACTCCTGATGTCACACAATGGGAAATATGTACCTGTTTCAAATTCTTGTCAACAGACTCATTCTTGTGATATCCAGACTTTATATTGTAGATTCTTTTTTTTTCTTAATTCTCTTCCTTTTGTTTTCAAAGTACCCTGAGAGCACTGTATTTTAAAAAGAAGTGCAGCAAAAGGGAGGTGAGAAGAGCGAGTAGAGATTATAAGGGTCATTAGGCTCAGACAGGTAGGCATGTAGGTATGTACCTGTATGTGGATACACACATATACCCCAAGGGAGAAAGCTGGGAAATTAGCTATTTTGGAAAAAATAAGTTCATCATCATGGTGTATAACCACCCACATAGGGTTATGCACTATACAGCTCTAGGGAACATTCTTCATGTAGAGCAGCTTGTCCACTGAAAGAATACAAGTCAAAGATTGCAACCTGATAACTGTGAGTCCTATACAGCATGTGGGAACCTTGATGGCATAGTGATTAAGTGCTAAGCCTCCTAACCTACAGGTCAACAGTTTGAATCCACCTGGCACTCCTTGGAAACTCTACGCATAGGGAAGCTCTACTCTGCTCTACAGTCGTTATGAATTGTAATTAACAGCAACGGGTTATTCAGAATGTATGTACTGCATTTGTCCTCTATATTTTCAAACATAGAAATATACATTTCCAGTTTTTCTTGAATGGTTAAGATGTACAGCCCACATTTCTTGCTTGATAGACTTTGATCAGAGTTGGGTAGCAGCTGCCTCCAGAGGCCAGGAACGCACTTTCCATTCCAGAGATCATCACTCTCCACGAGGAGCACTTTCACAAGACATAAAGAGTTCCTGATGTCAAGGACCTTTTGTTAACATCACTCCACTCACTGAGACATTTGAGTCATAAACCAACACAACCTTGCTCACTATGAATTAATGATCAGGGATGACAGTTTTTCCACTGTAACCTAGTAGAGACCAACTGGCACAAAGAGAAACAACTATTACATAACAAAAACAAAGTTCAACTATTCACTGTTTCATATATTTTAATGTACCCTAATTTTATAAATATACCACATAAACTTTGCAAAATGGTAGGCCCATTTGAAAGTCTATTCAAAGACTAATTGGAATGACCTTCCTGAAAGGCTGTGTGCCAAAGTCAGAAACTACAGAAGAATACAAAGATTTGACTAAGAAAAAAACCTCTACCTGGAAACAAATATATTAAGTAAAAAATATAAACTGGAAAAACATTATTCTAACATAACAAAAGGTCAATTTTTTGTATAATGAATACTTGCAAATTCATGTGGTCAGAGTCCTTCTAGAATAGGAAACAGGCAATAAAAACAAACTACTAAGCATGAGGAATTATCAACAAAGAAATGGAGAGATATACCTAAAATACATCTTTCCTCACTAGTAACAAAAAAAGTGCAAACCAAAATAAGGAATAAGCCTCACCGCATATTAAAGTTTAGAAGATTAATGCTTAAAAAAACTAGTAATCATTCAGGAAGTGAGCATTTCACAGACTGTTGGTAGTAATGTAAATTAGTACAAAATGTCTAGAGTACAATTTGTCGTTATCATACTTTCTCTTTTTACCCAGTAATGTCACTTCTAGGAATCTGGCTGAAATAATGAACTGGACAAAAATATTACATTGACATCATGGCATTGGTTTTAACAGTGAAAACAGTGAACAGCCTAAATATCCCATCGATAAAGTATTGAATAACTTAATTAGATCTTAAATATTGACTGCAGAGAGCCATTTATTTCACATAGCAGTGACAGTTAACATGTAAAGAAAGCTTTCTCTTTACAGAAGGGGAGGAGGCAGATCATAAAAACAAGGAATCAGGATCTACTCGATAGAAATGGGTTTTACTTTCACTTACTAAAAATCACACATACATTACGTGTGATGCGATAATATTTTGAAGTATGAACTAATGCACTATTCTTTTTAAATTCATTTTCAGTTCTTTGCTTTTTCTTCATTTCAATACACAAGTGGAATTCACTGGCTCAGAGAGGAATGTTTCTTAAAGTAAAATGCTCAGATTTTGATTCCAAAACCCACCCCCTGCTGTCAAGTCATTTCTGACTCACAGCAACCTCATAGGAGAGAGCAGAAGTGCCCCCCCCCCCAGAGTTTCCAAGGAGTGCCTAGTGGATTCAAACTGCCAACCTTTTGGTTAACAGCGGTAGCTAACCACAACACCACCAGGATTTCCTTTTTTCCCAAAAGGAATTTTAAAACACTTAGAAGAGAAAAAAGGCTTGTCTTTAATTTTTTCATGTTATATGAGGCACTGTTTAGCTTCAAATCGAGAGACATGAAAGACACAGAGCAAAAAAAATGTCACTGATCAGTACAGAAGACTACTCTATCAGAGCCAACTTACCGTCTTCGACCAGATCAAAACCCCAACGAACTGGGTAGAGGAAGGGCAGAACAACGAATTTAGGTTGACTGGGTCTCTAAGGGACCTGTTCCCTAATCTTAAGGGAATGGTGGAATAAACAATATCCACATCCTGTCCTGATAAAGTTAGGAGACTGAGATCACAAGATTCTGCAAAGCCTGAGAACATAGCAGCATCCAGGCATCCACTAGCCCCACAGTCACGCTGGTGGGAGAGTGAAGAGGGTAGTAAGGCATTCTGAAGACACAGGGACTGACAAGGGGTCCTTCAAAAGAATCTTGCCTCCTGAGAAGAGGTCAGAAGAGTCAGAGAAACCAGAGACATGGCACAGAGGATGCTGGGAGTAGAGACAGATGAACGGGCTCTTGTGTGGGTATGACACACGGCAGGAGATGATGCCGGGTAGATGTGGAAGAGTCAAGATCAACAGTGACAGGGCACACAGCAGTAGAAAGTAGCATCTGATGACAGACACTGCCACCTCTTTCCCTTCTCTGACAAACCTGATGTAATCCTTGGTGGGAAGGTAAGGAGGGGAGAAAGGAAGGAAAGGCAAAGCTCATCTGGGGATGAAAACGGAAAAATATTAGCTGACAGAGTACATGAATTTACCAGGATTAATTTTCCATTACCAAGAGGAACAAGACCTCAAGACAGAGAGTGACTTCAAGGCAGAAAAATAAAGTGACTCTCTTGCACCCCTGAGCATCTCCCTGAGAAAATGTCTGTCTACCTTCTGCATCTGCTCAGGAAAAAATATCACGGAAAGACAGACCCCAGATGTTAACAGTGGTTACTTCGAAGCAGTAAATAAGTTGGCCTTTTCTTTATCCTGCTTGGCACTTCATAAATGTTTCACAATAAACTCATTACATCTTTAAATAGAAAAGGTTATTGTGAAAATAAAAGAAATAATAATTATTATGCCTTAAAATGTCCCAAGGAGAATATTCAAAGATTACTTGGGCTTTGTAAAATACTTTTGTACAAAGTACGACAGATGATCATTTCTCTTCATTTCTTAGTTTTTGAGTTATCCCGAGTTTCACATTAAAAAAAAAAAAAAAAAAAACAGCCTTAACTCTTTAACTTCAATTGGTGATTTACCACAGAGACTAGAGAAGGACATACACTGCCTGAGACCACACGGACTCAACACATTTGCTTACCCGCACAGGGGGAAACAAGGGGACAGGAAAAAGTTACTGTCTCTTTAAAAAACACAAACAACCCTAATTTGTTTAAAATATACACAAGAACCCAAATGCCTTAATAACTTTAATTACAATTTCCTCTAAGTAGAACATTATAAGCCTTAAGTCCTTTTACTGAGTTTTATTGCCAGTAATTAGGCAAAGCATACAGAGCCTTTCCAGGGACTGAAAGAGTGTGTGTTTCAGGTTAACAAAGAAAAAAATTCTGTCATTAAGCCCCTCATTTTTCAAAAAAAAAATGAAAAGTTTTAAAAGGAAGAGTTAACAGAGATGGGAAGGACTCAGAATAGACAGAAAAAGAAAGAACATTTCCACTTTAGTTCAATATTCACGTAAATACGGTATTTGGATACTGTTCACATAGTTTTATTCCTTTAGCATTCCAAAACCATAGTTAGAAAAACTGAAATCAAAATAAAAAAAACAACTACAGTGCTAAATTAGCAAGCCACACCTTCCAGTCTACTATGAAGTCTGATCCCTATACCTGCAATATTAACATCACCTGAAAGCTTGTTAAACATGCCAAACCTCAGATTGCACACCAGATCTACAGAATCCAATCCTGTATTTAAGCAGAATTCTCCAGTTATTCTACATACATTTTTAAGGTGTTCAGATCAAAGTTTTAGATGGAACCCCCATCCTCAAAAATAAGGTAAAGCAAATCTCTGGACCTGAAAACATCAAAATGTTTACCTTTATGTTTTCCTATGCCAAGCCAAGTTCCTATATATTTAGATTAATATCAATTCAAAGACAAACATTATACATCTATCAGAAAAATCAAGATTCATAATTGAGGTACAATCTTTTTAAGATCTCAATTTTAAATTGAAAAGAGGTGGTGTGCAAGAGAATTCCCAAGTGTCAAGTATTTATTTCCCAGGGTAATTAGTTGATCCTCTTCAACCTACAGGAGACCAGATGGCACAATTGTTGATCCTGCTCAACCTACAAGAGACTTTGGGGTACACTAGTTAAGTGCTGGCCTGCTAACCTAAAGGTCAGCCATTGGAACCCACCAGCTATTATCTGAAAGACAAGACCTGGCGACTTGCTTCCGTAAAGACTACAAACTAGGAAACCCCAAGGGGCAGTTTGATCTGTCCTATAGTCACTTTGAGGCAGAACAAACTCGACAGCACACAACAATGACATCCAACCTGTAGTACGGTAAACTACAAGCGACAAAGTACCATAAGTGCATGCCACATAACAAGCAGATCTTCCCAAAACAGTCAGAGGAAAAAAAACAAAAACCTTTAAGAGAACACTATGAAAAAAAGAATTAACGAAGATTAGAAAATACAAAAGTTAGGATTTTCATTCATTGAAATTTGTAACTCTCATATTGAAATTTACCCTAAATTTACAACCCACGCCAATCTGGGATCGATCAAAGTCTAATAGGTCTTGGCACATTGGATCAGACTCACAATCATTCCTGTCCAGGATTTTGATAAAGGCACCAAGGGACAGGCTGTGGAAAGAGTGATTGCTCTTTGATGTCAACCTCAAAGGTTAGGAGTGTACCCAAAACATTGCAGCTCCCTGTAATAACCCATTACGGATCTGTCATCCACAAATTTAGTTAAATCATTTTTGAGGTTATTTATATTTTCCACTCTTACTTCCTCTTACAGTAATTGGTTCCATAAGTTATGACTGGTGGGGTAGGGTGATATTTTCTAGCCCTACAGCTCACCAAATCCTACACTAAGGCAGTGTTCACATCATCAATACCATTTGTATCACTCATGAGGTCAAATACTTAACTTTATCATATTGTAGCCCATCCTTCTATATTGATTCTACAATTTTTATTTCCCATACCCCCTTCTCTAATCCTGTCACATATCTTTATAGAGATCATCACTCTACTACAAGGTATTCTAGGAGTGAATATACTATTAATTTGTCCAAAGATAATATTCTCTACACCATTTCAAAATTCATTTTCTGATGCAACAGAATCTTTAGGGATTCTGAAATCCATCATCATCACCAGCAACTTAACTTTCCATGTTTATAATTTGCTTTATTTTTCTTTATATGTGTCTTAACTCTTGTCCTTGATCACCTTATATATTCAATTGTTTCTGTTCTACACACTTAAGCAAGCTCAAGACATTGCCCTACAATTTCCCCACTGGCCTGGCCTTCTACTATCTGGCAGATATTAGTATTAGTCAAAAATGGAACTTGTATGTTCTTTTAAAAATAAGAAATTCAGTATCAATCAATGCCCATGCTGTTCTGTACTCCCCTGGTAGAATAGGTCTTCCATAATTGTGATCACCAGACCCAAGTTAATCTGTTAACTGTAACAGAAGGAACATAAATATACCCTTCAACTCTATGCTGACAAAGTGTTTCTGAACATAAAATTATATTACCTTTTCTTATTTATATTTATCAATTACAGTAAAAGAATAAAATTTCTAACATCTATCAGTTACTTCATCTATGATAAACTCTCAACCATCCAGCTACCCTTGCAGCCAACACAGTCATTTTCTGTAGATAATTCTCTTTTTAAGTCCTTATAACAGGGGTCTCATACAACATTTGTCCTTTTGACATGGACTGATTTCACTCAGCATGATCTCTTCAAAATGAGACCATGTTATGAGATGTTTTCTGAAATCATCACTGCTTTTTATCACACCGTAGTGTTCCATTGAGTATACGTACCACAGCTTGTTTATGCATTCATCTGTTGATGGGCATCAGAGTTGATTCCCTCTTGTAGCTATTGTGGACTGTGCTGCAAAAAATATTCATGTACATGTGTCTGTTTGTGTGACCACCTGTGTTTTTGAAGGATAAATTCCAAGCAGTGGAATTACAGGATCAAATGGTGTATCTATTTCCAGCTTTTTAAGGAAGCACCAGATTGTTTTCCAAAGAGGTTACACCATTTGCAGTCCCAAAAGCAGGGTAGGAGAGTTCCAATTTCTCCACAGCCTCTCCAGAATTTGTTGTTTTGTGTTTTTTGGATCATGGCCAACCTTGTTGGGGTGAGCTGGTATCTCACTGTAGTTTTGATTTGAACTTCTTTAATAGCTAATGATCGTGAGCAATTCCACATGTGTCTTTTGGCTGCCTGGATACCCTCTTTAGAGAAGTTATCTGTCCATCTCTTTTGCCCATCACTTAATTGGATTCTTGTTGATATTTTATAGTACCTTGTAGATTATGGAGATCAGATGTTGGTCTGACACATAGTTGCCAAATACTTTTTCCCATTCTTTAGGTGGTCTTTTAATTCTTTTGATAAAGTCTTTGGATGAGCAAAAGTGTTTGATTCTTAGTAGTTCCCATTTATGTATTTTCTCTTCTGTAGATCATGCTTTGTCAGATTTTGAAGTCTGTCTACATTGTGCATTAAAACTTCCATTGCTGATCCTATTTTATCTTGGATGAGCTTTATCATTTTAGCTTTTATATTCAGGTCTTTTATCCAATTTGAGTTGATTTTTGTATAAGGTGTAAGATACGACTCTTGTTTCAATTTTTTGCAGATGGATATCCAATTTCACCAGCACTATTTGTTAAAGAGACCGTTTTTACCCCAGTTTAAAATCTTAGGGCCCTTGTCTAATATCAATTGTTTATAGCAGGATGGTGGCATCTCTGGGGTCTCAACTCTGTTCCACTGGTCTATGTGTCTCTTTTTGTACCAGTACCAGGCTATTTAGACTACTGTGGCAGTGTAATAGGTTCTAAATCAGGTAGTGAGAGGCCTCCCAGTGTGTTGTTCTTCTTCAGTAGTGCTTTACTTATCCGAGGTTTCTTCCCTTTCCAAACCAAGTTGGTCATTTCTTTCTCCATCTCATTATAAAATCTCGTTGGAATTTGTACTGGGATTGCATTACATAAGTAGATTGCTTTGGATAAAATAGACATTTTCACAATGTTGAGTCTTCCTATCCACGATCAGGGTAGATTACTCCATTTATGTAAGTGTCTCATAGTTTCCTGTAGTAAAGTCATGTGAGAATAAATACCTATGAATAAATCTAATAAATAAGAGATCTTTACCTGGCTTGGCTTTACAAAGAGAGCTATATCACCTTTTTGTAACACACTACATACATAACCAAAAAAAAAAAAAAAAATTGCCATCAAGTCAGTTTTGATTCATAGCAACCCTATAGGATGATGGAGCACAACTGCCCCACAGGAGGTGATCTACTTATCTGTGGTGTTTCCTACATTTTATTTCACATTCTAATGTGTCAAACAAAGAATAAGTGACATTCATGACAGATTATAAGGACTGCCTTGAGAATTTTTACTAATACCTGGCTCTTCATAATACAGTTGGGAACCCATGATGAAAAATAAGGTACCAGCCACCAGTACCAACAATAACTTTTGAAGGAGAGGTATGCAAAGAAAAGAAAGATGCCTTTTTAGAGAATCATATGTTCCTGATTTTCACCACTCATTTTTGGTGCTAGAGAAAAACTAGAATGGAAATTAAGAGACTGAAAGGTACAGAATGTTTCAAAGAAGTCTCATTCTGAGGTTGAAACCTGGAGAATGAAGGAAGGAATAGCTACAGAAAGTTTCCAGAAGGGATCCCAATACCAAAGGCAGGTGGAGATAGGCCCCATTCATGCCAGAAATCCTGGGACCAATCAGTCATACCGACTAACCAAAAACCAAACCTACTACCATCAACTCACAGGAACCCTATAGACAGAGTAGAACTACCCCACAGAGTTTTCAAGGAGCACCCAGTGGATTTGAACTGCTGACGTTGTGGTTAACAGCCACAGCACTTAACCACTATACCACCAGGGTGGCACTTGGCTGGTATCAATGAGGATTAGACACAGCAAATTGGGTACAGGGCTCACATAGACAGAAAAAAAGACCTGAGATGGAATCTACACTCCTTTAATCTCCCTCAGTTTCTATGTAGCATGGGGTGCTCTCCAATGTCCCATGTTTCTCAGTGCAGGAAGCACCGTGAAGTTTGTTCAAGATAGCTGAACTTCTCACCAGAGGGGGTGCCACAAAGAAGGGCAAATTGATGCTTAGCAAGAGCAAAGTCAAGACGAACCTCAGCCAGCCCTCAGGTGCAACAACAATACCAGCCACAGGCCACTCACTCAGTACAAAGAAGCCCCCAGATTCTGACCTCACCAGGAGAAGACAGCTCAAGTTTCTCCAGTCAAAAATACTTCTGAGTATGGATGCAGACAGATAAAGAAAATTATGTTCTGTATGTTTTCTAAATTTGAAATCAACCATACTTATAAGTTAAATAATTCAAAAATAAAAATTGAAATGCAGTAATTAATAAATAAAAGGCCTGAACTAGCAACCATGAAAATGTTTAGAGATTAATGCTTATAGCAATGCATAGCAAAGTGTTTATCTTTACATTAAATTAACTTAGATTTCAGACTGAAGAGATCTACTAAGTAAAATCATATGGCAAGAAATAATTAAGAGGACTGGTTGTAACTAGGGGACTACAAAAAGGTCTGGAAGCATTAAAGCATTACAGGGTGAGTAATGGCTGGGAGGAGATGCAAAGAGCTATTAAGCCAAATATACGTATTTTTGTAAGAGAAAGTATAATGCAATTTACTTGAATTTCCTATTAAAAGTGACAGATTAAACCTTTACACTTAACTCTACCTCTGACAAATGCCACCAAAAACATAACAATGCTATTTATTTTTTAACAATGTATGTCTTTAAATACAAACAGAAGAGGAGAAAAAGCACAATATTTTGGATGTTAGAAAGCTGACGCTTCATGGCAACTAATTTAACAAAAAGAAACCTGGTGGGTCAGTGGTTAAGCCTTCAGCTGCTAATCAAAATTTTTGACAGTTCAAATCTACTAGTGCTCCAAGGGAGAAATATTGCGGCAGTCTGCTTCTGTAAAGATTTACAGCCTTGCAACCACCAAGGGCAATTCTACTGTGACCTACAGGGTTGGTGTTTTATTAGCTAGTGCTGCTCAAACAGAAATGCCACAAAGTGGATATCACAGAGGAGATGGGTTGAACAAAGTAAAGTTTATTCTTACACAGTCCAGTAGGCTACAAGTCTGAATTCAGGATCCACCCCAGGGGAAGGCTTTCCCTCTGTCAGCTCTGGAGGAAAGTCCTTGTGTTACATCAGTCTTTGTTCAGGAAGCATCTTGGTGCAGGAGCCTCAGGTCTGAAGGATGCTCTTTACTCTGGGCGCTGTTTTGTTGATGGTGTGAGGTTCCCAGTTCTCGGCTTGCGTCCCTCTTTTTTTATATCCCATAGGATGAAAGGATAAGGCGGTACAAGCCACACTCCAGGGAAACTCTCTTAGCAGGGGTGTTGCAATCCCACCCTAATCCTCTGGGGTTTTTTTTGGTTTTTTTTTTTTTTTAATCTAATTCTCTTTTAACATAATCATCCTATCTACTAGCCACAGACAAAGATTAGGATGTATAGTACAGGAAAATGACAAAATACTGGAAATGATGACCCAGCCAAATGGCTACACATAATTTGGGGGGGACACAGTTCAATCCATGACAGTTGCTATTTGGAATCAACGCAATGGCAATGGGATTTGGGGTTAACAAACCCAAGGAAGTCAATCTAGTAGTGAAATAAGACATGAGTAAGCCATTCAATAACACAGAATGAGTAAAAGGTTCAGAAAGTGATACCAGACGCTTTTCAAAGTAGAACAGACTTGGGACTAAAACTGAGAAATGATTAAATTTCTGTCTGACATACAATTTAACTCCCAAATCTTCTCTGACATAGAGCTGTGTGTGACTGTCACTCTGTAGTATCTAAAGAAGGTTTAAATAGAGCTTCTCTGGACAGAGGGATGTCAGGTAGAGATGAGAACAGTGGAAATGCACTGCAAATAAGAGGGATTCAGTGGAAGTTTCCCTATTGAAGGGTGAAACACCTTGAATTTGTTGACTTCATGCTGTTTCTCAGCACATGGCAACCAAAGGTACTCAAGTAGAAAAGCCCAAGTGTCTTCCCTGTATAACTGGGCCAGCGCAGTAAAAAGACCTAAAACAAAACCAAAACCATGCTATGGAGTCGATTCTGACTCATGGTGATCCTACAGAGCATTGAGTTTCCAAGGCTATAATCTTCATGGAAGCAGACTGGCATGTCTTTCTCCCATGGAACAGCTGCTGGGTTTGAACACTAGGGACTCTAACCCATGGCTCAAAGAGAATACAACCATAACTCACAACAAATATCAGCAGATAAGCTAAATAACTGAGAGCTCCTAACTAAACATGGTCACCAAAGGACTTCAATGAAAGAGTTAAAAAGAAACCCGTAAAGTAGAAAATATTTTTTGGCTAATGACACATTCAATAAGGGTACAATCTCCAAAATCTATAGAATATTTCAACACCTTGACCAAAAAAAAGGCAAAGAACTCAATTTAAAAAATGGACAACAGACACTTCACCAAAGAAACATTCAAGTGGCTAACAGACACATGAGGAAATGCTCATGATCACTAGCCATTAACGCACTGCTATCAAGTTGAATCTGACTCACAGTGACCCTACAGTCAGAGTAGAGCTGCCTCAGAGAGTTTCCAAGGAACACTTGGCGGACTTGAACTGCCAAGCTTCTGATTGGCAGCTGTAGCACTTAGCCGTTAGGCCACCATGGTTTCCATCATTAGCCATTACAGAAACACAAATAAAAACTACAATGCAACACCATCTCACCCTGACCTGATTGGCACTGATCGAAAAAGAAAACAACAAATGCTGGAGAGGTTGTGGGGAGACTGGAACTCCTATACACTGCTGGTTGGAATGTAAAATGGAACAAACACTATGGAATGCAGTATGGCACTGCTAAAAAAGCTAGAAATAAGAAATACATGAGCCAACACTTCTAGCCCTAGGAAAATATCCTAAAAAAAAATGAGACATATGTGTACCAGTGTTCATTATAGCATTATTCACAACAGCAAGGGTGAGATTGTTTCTAATGGTTACCAACAAATAATCTAGAATCCACTGACTAATCCTATAGCACCTTGAATCATTCAGTCATTGAACAAAACTTACTTTGTTTCTCGTAGGAAAAAAAAGCAAAAGTTGTTTGGTACAATAATTTGTATTTCTGTATGTTTACACAAATAACACCGGTCTTCTATTTGGCTTTCCAACCACACCTGTCCCCATGAAGTATTTTCATAAACACATCATGTTGTATTTTTTTCTTATGACAACATGTTTAAAAAAAGAAAATTAGCCTAGCAGCACTTATGAAAATACCTCACCAGGAGAAGGCTCAATTGGCAAACATAGAAAGCATGTGTCATTTGTGTAAAAATACAGTACTTAGTTGTGGATAAAATTCACTTAAACCTTGTCAACAAAGGAATCATCCAAGTTTCAAGAATCATCCAAGTCTTGCTTTCTGCTAAAATAATCTTGTCGAAAGTCTCTGAGACCTGGTCACTGTGAGTTGGAATCGACTCAACAGCAGTGAGATTTTTGTTGTTTTGTTTTGTTCTGGTTTTGGAGAGCCCCGGTGGCCCAGCAGTTAAGCGCTCAGCTGATAACTAAGTGGTTGACAGCTAGAACCCACCAGCGCTGCTCTCTGGGAGAAAGATAGAGCCATCTGTTTGCATCAAGATTTACAGCCTTGCAAACTCTATGGGGCAGTTCAGCTTTGTCCTTTAGTGTTGCTGGGAGTCAGAACTGACTTGGCAGCAATGGGTTTTGGGTTTATTTTACTCAGGGGACAATCAGGATATTAATCCAAGTTACCATGATGCACTCTTATAAAACGCATTGGGTTTAAAGGAAAGAATGCCTATGTTAATGATACATGACATTTGTAACAAATACCTTCTCACACTGTGGTACATTAACTAACATTTCACAAACCTCCCTTAGGTCGACACAAGAGATCTTAAGTAGCAAACCATATTAACTAAGACCACATCAAGTAAAACCAGGCCACACAGAAGTACTTTCCTATAGGAGACAAAACAACTACATGTATGATTTCTATAGTTTCTCAAGACGTTCCAGTCTTGGCTCTAACTTCCTTCTTTGCATACAGAGTTTCCCATTCTGTAACAATTAAGTCTCTTTAGTTCCTTTTTGCCAGGATGTCTTAAAGTCTTATGTAGGAATGGAAAGGGAAGAAAGGCAAATAGAAAATTTGGATAAAGCATTAAAAGCAAAGCCATGCGACATCAGATGCTCAGATTTTTCTGTAAAGCACCCAGAATCTAAAAGTGTCAGTGTTCTGAATTTCATACCTTTATGATCTGTTAGTCAATCTGGCTTTTATGTTTAATGATTCACATTTTAAGAAAACAGACCACATACTGCCACATGAAATCATACAAAGTCAGAATTAGTTTTAAAAACTGACTTACAGATATATTTAAGAGGAATCAATACAGATTATTCTAAATGTCAATACAAAATGGACATACAAAAGCAAATGAGAGAGACTCTTATTTTATTTATGGTCTGTGGACCTCCTAGCCTCTAATACATTTAAATCTACCCATAGCAATTCAGGGTGGTACAAACAGTTAAATGTTTGCAGCCCAGAGATGCCTCAGAAGAAAGGCCTGGAGGTGTACATCTAAAAGGTCCTAGCCACTGAAACCCACGAGCAGTTCTACTCTGAAACACAGAAGGTCACTATGAGTTGAAATCGAGTCAGTGACAATTGGTTTTGGTTCTGTGGATCCAATTAAAAAATATTACAGTGAACTAGCCAACACTGAGGCTTGTCACTAAGAACAATCATACGAATCATTCTCATTTATATTTTCATTGTCTCTACTGTAAAGCCGACTCTCACTCCATGAAAATGTTTCCCTTTCATCGAGTTTCCTCAGAATTTTAATACGAGCCACATTATCAGTCACATATTACATGCTGCTTTTAAATTTTCCTTTGATGGTTTTTGTCTTTTACTCTTCACTCAGATCAAGCTGGGTGACAAAGATGACAACTCCCTTTTTTTTCCTCTTCTCTTTTTTTGTTTGTTTGTTTTTGGTTGTTAGCCTTCAGTGATTACAATAACTAATATTGGAAGTTCTAAAGCACTTGCCAACTGAGTACATATTGGATATGTTGTTGTGTTATTAGATGCCACTCAGCACAGAGACTCTACCCGCAACAGAACAAAACCTGGCCCAGTCCCCTACCACGCCCATGATCGTTTTTAATGCTTAAGCCCATTGTTGGAGCCACGGTACCAATCCATCTCACTGTGGATCTTTCTCTTTTACACTGACCCTCCACTCTACCAAGCATGATGTCCTTCCCCAGGCATTGATCCCTCCTGACCACATGTCCAACATACGTAAGATGCAATCCCACCATCTTTGCTTCCAAGAAGCACTCTGGTTGTACTTCTTCTGGAATAGATTTGTTTGTTCTTTGGGCAGCCCATGGTACATTCAATATACGCTAGATACAACAGACTCCTTTTTGCAATCCCCTAATAGCAACAGACCGCTAGTAGCAATCCCCGTTAATATGTGGCTTTTAAAAATGTTCCAAAAAAACAGCTTTTGTGTTCTTTGTTTAATATGGCAGAAGTTAAGGCAAGCAAGTAACTATTACGTTCCAGGCATCCCTAATCACTTCCCCTTCTTTCAGAACCCCAGTTACCTTCAGGGAGGTAAAATGTATTTGGCTAAAAAATTTTCTGAGGCGCTCTAGCAATTAGCAGGTATCTGTTGCCTGGCATTCTGTGCAGGGATAAGGGCAACAGGCATATGCTAGTTGAGTCACTTCCATGTTCCAGAAGAAACCAGTAGCCCTACTCAATAGGCTTCTGCTCATACAACAGGGACTAAAAACTGTAGATCCAGCCTAAACTCCCAACCTCCTACACCACACTGTCAATTATCAGATCCTACCAATCTTTTTTCAATGCATCCTTCACCTGTATCATATAGATCACTTATTTGAAAGGCAAATCAAACATCTCATCAGCAAACACACCAATAACTAATTAATTGAGGTGGTTTGTTTCACTGGGATATATAACTACATCAGTTTTTCTCTCAAAATCTGTCCCCTTTTCTGCCACAGTGAACAGCGGTTTCACTTGCGTACAAGTTTCTTAGATGTTCTGAAGGGATCCCATGAATGAAAGCAACCAGAAATCTGTCAAAGTCGTTCTTTAACATCTAAGACTTGGTCGTTTTACTTTTAGACATCAATCCAAATTTAATGCAAAGCCTTCTCCTCAGCACAGATAGGAAATGCCTATGTCCCTAACAGCTTGGTGTATATGCAGTGTGTTGGCAACAGTGTGTGCTAATTCCTTGAGTGTGCAGGACAAGAAAAGAGCTCCTTTACTTCAAAACTGAGATTTTAGCCCACTCCTTAGTTGTCTTAACTGTCTCACTACCTATGCACTCATTAAGGAAGGTAAAAGGTTTCATTACCTTCATCCTTGACCACAGTCCTGTTACAGAGGGACTAAAGCCCATGAAGTTTCCCTAAGCTTTGGCAGTCTCTTGTGGGGAAAAAAAAAAAAAAAAAAACCTTCTTTCAGCTAACACACTGCGGAGAGTATTCAAAGCATTCCTCTGATAACACCAACCTCCCTCATCCACCCCACTGCCCTGTAATGCCCAGTCTCAGTGTTTCTGTGTGGTGCAAACTATTTGTGATCAGCTGCTAATCTAAAAGTTGGCTCTTGGAACCCACCCAGAAGTTTCACAGCAGAAAGATCTGGCGATCTGCTTCTGGTAAGATTACAGCTAAGAAAACCCTACTCTATAACACATGAGTGTAACACTTTACATCAGAATCAACACAACACCAATGGGTTTCAGTTTTCTGGAATCCCCAGTCTTTCCTACTATGTAGCCAAAGACATAGCATCTATCTGGAGTACCTCTTGGACACAGTACCTGAGTTCCTTTCTCTTTCTCAGGTAGCACTGAGAGACAGCAGGAAGCCCACTGACCAAACAGGTTTGGGGAGGCCCTTCCCCTCTCTCTGTCAGTAGCATCTAAAGTCATGATGATTTGCTTGAAGTCTCCCAACCTCGCTTTTTGAGAGAGCACTTACTTCTTCACCCTCGAGCCCCAAAATCTGTAAGAGAGTTTATGTGTGGGAGGGCATATAAGCACAGAATTCTCTGAAACTGATATAAAACATCAGCAAGGATGTTTTAGAGAGGATAAAAGGGGACTTTTTTTTTAACGAATGAGGATGTAATGCTGTATTACAAGAATTAACTAAAACAAGAACAAGAGTCGGAAAGAAGAGAGTGAGAGTGACTAATTTCTTATAGTGAAATCTGACTCAGTCATCAAGTTTCCAAATACAACTTCTTTCAGTGTTCAGGTTACTATTTATTAATTTATTCTTCAGAAACGGTGAGAAAAATTCTCCTTTATGGTTACTGCCAAGGAATAAAATTACGGCATTTGAACCAAATACAGGAAATTCAGAATTCACAAAAATGTTAGAGAGTATTTCAAAGTCCCTGAAGAACACCCTGTGTTACCCCCCCCCCCCGAGCCCATTGGAAAAACGAAGCTTACAAATCACCAGCTTCTGGTTAAAGTCAATCAACCCTGAAACAACAGAGTCTTTGTCAAGGAAATTCCAGTTCAAGTGTACGGGGATCAGATAAAATATAACACATGGCATCTGAACTAAAATGATAGGCTTTGATTTTAGATTAAAATTTAAGAAGCCAGCAGAATGTGAGCACTTAAGAGCAAGGATGTACAAATAAAGTCAAGATTAAGCTTCCTCTCAGGTGGTGACAGCTGAACAGAAATGTAATAACACGGAAGGTAACACAGAGCAGGCCTATAAACACCTTTATTTGTAAATTCACAATATATGTGGCCGTACTTAATAGGACACTGCGATGGTCACAGGGAAAAGCTTCTTAGATAACAAATGTTTAGAAATATATTGTTTCTAAGACTGCTAATAATAAAACAATTACTAATTTGGAAAAAACACATGGCCACACTTGTGGTCTTTCAGGCCTGTGTCCTATATCCAGGGAGGAGGAAGTGGTAGATGGAACAAGTTATGCAGAGCCGTGTCTCAATTACGGCTGTAAAACCAGTTACCCAAATTCTTTTAGAACCTCTTGTTAGAAGCTGCTCAGATTACCTAAGATAATAAAAAGTCAGGAAGCACAGGGCTCTTTCGAGCACAAATTAAACACGAATTACTAAAATTTCATGGTGTGTAGTCCAGTGCCTGGCAGTCCCACTATGGTGTGTTTCTGTGTTGAAAGGTGGGAGAATTTAACAATATTTTATACACTGGAGATACTTCCAAAAGAAAACCTTAAAAAGTTAACACACACACAACTCGGAAATTCTCTCCGTGAAGGACACTTAAAAAAAATTAAGTTGCTTTGATGAAAACAAAGATAACACTAATTCGAAGATACATATGTGCAGGTGATTCTCTGTAGTGCTCTTTGTTCCTGAAAAATATCTGAAACAACCTAAATGCCCATACACAGGAAAGTCACTGGATAATTTATGACACATTCACACAATGGAGAATAATGTAGCCATAAAAAAAAAGAATGGCAAGATCTCTAAACTGATATAGGATGGTTTCTAGGATATGTTGTTTTTTAAAAAAATGTACACAAGAACATATAACGAATGCTACCTTTGGTATTAAAGAAAAATAAGAAAATAAATGCATTGCCTCATTTGTGCAAAAAGATACAAAAGATGAATAAACTGGAAACTTAGTAAGCCTCGTTACCTCCCTGGCGCAGGTAGACACGGTGTAGGCAAAATAGGGAGATGCAGATAAGGCAGAAGGGATGAAGTGGGGTAGCATGTACAACCTCTTTACATCTTTTTATAACTTTCAGGACAGTGTTAATGTTTCAAATATTCAGAATAGAAATAAAAATGACAAAGATAAAGGAGAAATCCCAAATGGAATAGAAGTAGAAAGAAATTAATCTGAATTTTTAAAGAATAACATTATCACCCTGAAATAAACCGATACATAAATATTTGATTTTGATGATTTTGATATATTTATATCAAAACCCCAAATGGAATAGAAGCAGAAAAATCTAAGTTTTGAAAGAATAACTTTACCACACTGAAGTGGATAGAAAAGTACCCTAAATAACTTTAGAATGTTGTTTTTTTGTAAAAAGAGTGAACAAATAATGATTCTTAGATTTATCTTCCACAATGGTATAGGTCAACAGTTCTGCAAGTATTCTGAGTATGTTTTACAAATGAACAAATAAGTATGCATATTATAGATCATGAGGGTTAAGTTTTTCATTGTTGGAGAAGAGATTTAAAAAAACATGGAAAGAAGGAATGCCAGAAAGAACTCTGTTACGACCTCATTATTTCTAACATAAACTGATGGAATATTATATATTGATACACATCTGCACTTTGTCTGCTGCAAAAACCTAAAAGTGATCACACCTTGCTACCAATGATCATATCTAATGTCCAGATTACATCTTTGAAATATGTTTTACTAAAATGTGTTAGGATTCCTTGGTTAAATGGCAGCACTGGGGTTATGAAAATATCTCTGTTCGTACAAAACACAAACCAATGTTTTTGGAGTGAAGGAATGTCACATCTCAAACTTAAATCACAAAATTTCCAGAAAATTAAAACAAGTGTGAAATGTGGGAAGATATTAACATTTGAGGAATGTGGATAAAGTACGTAAAGAATTCTTTATAAAAATTCTTAAACTTCTCTATCAGTTTAAATTTATTTCAAAATAAAAAACAATATAACCATCCAAGCTTCAGCAGAAGAACCAATAATGAACAAATTGATTTCAAAATAATTAACATAATAATTACTTATAAGAATCATAGCAACTACTACAAACTGGTCTCATGAAAGTGCTTCTGGGGTTTTCAGATAACCAGATCTCTACATCACTTCCACATTTCCCAGAACTTCTCAGTAAATTATGAGACCAACTTCTGGTATTTCTTAGATAACAAGGTTCACCACTCAAAAGGACACATCCAAACATTCTGCACTTTCCACTGAGGTTTCTCAAAAAGGGAAAATTATCTAACTGATTAACTTATTAACAAATAATTAATGAAAGATATTATCTAGATGTATAAGAAGATATACATCTCGTTCCAGTGCCGCCAACCAGTATATAAGCTTTCCTAAGTAGGCTCTGCCAATGAATTATCAGTTTGGTCAATCTGATAGGATTAACAGACACCAGCAGAACAATACAGTCACAGTAATGAAGCAATTCTTGAATAATAATTTCAAGGAACTTACTGCAAATATGTCCTTCATTACAAAGGCTTTTCTATTTGGCAAAGTGCAAGAATAGAGAACTTACATTAAAAGTTAAAAACCAAACAACTGATTAGTTCAATCATAACAATCCATCCCAAATCACCATTATCCATTAGAATGTAGAGATGAGAATAGATAACTGTATTGGAACTGAATTCAAAAAAACTCATTTCAGAGCCCAACAGGAATAATAAAAAGAGATCACAATGATTTCATTCAGGGTTCCATCCTTCTCAAAAACAAAACCCTTCTTGATGTTTTAAATCATTCCTTGATATGTTCTTACATGGCTTTGCATTCAACAATACACAAGCCCCTATCTGCACATTTACATACTCTAAGATTCAGTTATAACCTTCACATCTCTCAAAAATCTTTAGTGGTTCCCTCTGTCTATTAAACAGTCTTTGGTCTCTCACTCTTCTAACTTCCAACTGGTTCACTTACAGAAGTGCATATATGTGTATGAATGTATGTTTGTGTTATTATATATGTGTGCATACATGTGTGTTATATGTGTGCATTCCATACATAAAGTAATACATGTAACACATACACATATATTCACACATATGTGTTACACTATGCCTATTATACATACATAAAGATGTGTTGTAGTGGTTAACAGCTAAACTGCCAACCAACAGGTCAGCAGTTCAAATCCACCAGCCACTGCATGGAAATTCTATGGGGCAGTTCTACTCTGTCCTACAGTGTCACTATGAGTTGAAATCAACTTGATGGCACTAAACCACATATTTATAGCCATTCTTTATATTCCACAATCCAACACAATAAAGGTCTAAGTTGCTAGCCTGGCACACATGGTCCTCTGTAGGGCTGTCAATCATCCAGTTTGCCCAGAACTGACGGGCTTTGCCGGGACACAAGATTTACGGAGCTAAAACCCAGAGCATTTCAGGCAAATCAGAAGTGCTGATCATCACAGCACTGTGATCCTCCCTGGTCCCCCAAATGGACCTCTGCTCCTGTTACTCACATCCTCTGATTTATTCTGTTCCCATCTCCACGTATCCAAATAAAAGGCATTCAAGGATTTTTCTAATTCTACCTTCTCTGTCAACCTTTTGCTCTTCTCCAACCCTGGAAGTAATTTCTAATCACATTCAATTCTAAAGCCACTTAACTGTTCTCCCTATGACACCACCTGCTCTGTGTTGGGCACCAAAAAAAGAATATTAATTCCTCATTCCTGATATTTCTACTCGCATAACAGCATTTGCACTCTCCATTCCTTCACTAACTTTTCCCTTTTAAAGGGAAGGGGGTTCTCAGAATGAGTATTTATGACTAGGAACCAGGCATGGCAGAGGGTGAGACAGTCAACAGATAGTGTCTTTCTTACCTGCCCAGGTCACGCATGATGACAAGTTATCAGAGTTTTTTGTATGACAAATTAAGTATCATCTTTTTTAAAAAAAAATTATTTTTTATTATGACTGAAAATGTACATGCCCCCTCCTCTCTTTGGAATCTGCTTGCCATTCCTGAAGGGTTACAGAGGGAGGCCTCCATGTAGAATGCTGGGATCATCCCACACTGTGTATACCTGGAGGGGTCTAAGTCCAAGGTATGAAAGTGGACAGCTCATTTTTACTCTGCACTCAAGCTGTGCAGCCTAATATCAGCTTTACCACTATGGAGCAGAGAGGAATAGTGTGCTGTCACCGGACAGGGAGAGCAGTGGAAGCTGCATATAGGTGGGCTTCTAAATTTATATGGGAATGTACATTTTCACTCAGTCATAATAAAAAATACATATATTTTTAAAAAAGATGATATTTAATTTGTCATACAAAAAACTCTGATAACTTGTCATCATGCATGACCTGTGTAGGTAAGAAAGACACTATTTGTTGACTATCTCACCCTCTGAAGTACAGGATCCTATAGCTAGGTCTGTGTCACTTCCACAGCACTCTGTAGAGAAAGGACTTGCAACTGAATGAGCATATGAAAAGCGGCTATGGTACAACTGATTTTTTTTTTTTTAATAATGACATGATGGAATCAGTTCAAATCCTGATGCTCACCCCTTTTAGCAAAATAATCTTAGGTAAGTTTCTTAATATCTGAGTTCTACCCGACTCATCTAAAAAAGGAGATGTTTGGCAGAAGGGGTCAGCAAGTTATACCCACCAGTCAGATAAATAACACCTTACTGGAATAGTCGCAATCACATTTTTGCACATAGTCCACAGCTACTTCTGTACAGTAGCCAAGGTGAGTCATGATAGAGACCATATGACCCATAAAGCTTAAAATATTTACTCTGTGGCCCTTTACAGGAAAAAAAAAAGTTTTCTGACCCACTAACTGCAGAGAACTGTTATGAGAATCAGATACAATTTGCTATTTTACTGGTGGTACATAATATACAATAAGTGGCTGTTGTAAGTTTAGCTGCTAACTATAAGATCAGCAGTTCAAATCTACCAGCTGCTTCTTAGAAACCCCATGAGGCAGTTCCACTCTGTCCTACAGGGTTGCTATGAGTCAGGATCAACTGGATGACAAGCGGTTTGGGTCTTTGGTTAGGTATCAATTTAAATACCATGGTACTTTTCAGAGTAACATTTTTAAAAGAAAAATCCTGACGGGTATACAAATTGAGAAGATGAAAACATCCTGTACTCACATACTCCACACCTAAAATAGAGAGAAAAAAACAGCCCACAAGGATCATTATTTTCAACTCGCCACAATTTGGAGACTCAGGAAGCATTATCTACCACAGAACACTCACACTGCAAAGCATCTACAGGACAATATTTGTCACAGCGTTTCCAACAAGAACAATGATGACTCAAGGGAAATAAACGTTCTATTAAACATTTTTTTTCCCACTAAGAGGCATTGAAATAGAACTTGAGCAACAAGAATAATTATATTTACATATTTAATATTCTTTAATGGACGGGAATCAGAGGGTACTGAAGGGAGGTATTCTAGGTTGAAATGAGTTGTGGAAACTATTAAAGCTGACTGAGACACTTCAATAATTCTTCCTCCACTTTGACCTCTTTTAACACTGTGTGAAGTGCCAGGGATCAAAGATAAAGAAAATCCCTGTCCTTGTAGAGCTCAGAGGAATACAAACATTCATTTAACAGGGTATCTGACTCTACTAAGCTAGAATTCACTTTTAGTACAAATGACCTCCCCTTTTCTCAGCTCTGTTTCTCATCTGTTCAGTAACTGGGGATGGAGGAAGGAGCTTTGTGAGACGGGCCCTTAGAACAGATAAAAAGACAAAAGACAGTTAGGCATCCACTGTTGGTCAGCTCAGTGGACTGGGCTTAAGGTCCAGAAGTTAGAAGGCTGAGGAATAGGAGCTGCTGGAAGTTGTCTGAGAAGACATTCTGTGGAGGGGCCCAAGCAGCAGGCATTCATATGACCAAGGTACAGCACATAATTTGGAAGGACAGCAGTGTCTCTACCAGCATGCATTCAAGCAAGAATGGAAAACCACGATGGATGTCCTATAGTAATTACATGTGATGCAGAGAAATAACTAGGAAAACTGAATGGAAGTGACACCTACAGCCTTCAGTTATTGTCGACTGAACAAAGAAAGAAATAAATGTACAAATTGTAGCTATTGAGTCAATTGCGACTCATGGAAATCCCATGGACTTGTAACACAGAACTACACTCCGTAAAGTCACCATGGCTATGACCTGTTTGAAGTAGCTCACTAGGAGTAGGTTCTAAGGAGCCTCTAAGTGAGTTTGAACCACTCACTTTTCAGTTAGTAACCAAGTGGTTAAGTGGTCATGCCATCAGGACTACCTACTGACTTAAATATATTCCACCTATTTAGGATATATATGAGAAATAAAACCAACACGATAAGGTGAGTGCTAATGATACAGTACCAGAATCAATGACACTGAACAAGTCCAAGCTGCACTGAAGACATCAGTGAGAAATGAGGCTCCAGGAATTGACATATTACCAACTGAGATGTTTCAACAAATGGATGTAGCACTGGAAATGCAGTACTCACCCATCTATCCCAAGAAATCTGGAAGACAGCTGCCTGACCAGCTGACTGCAAGAGATTCACATTTATGCTACTCCAAAGGAAGATGGTACAACAGGGTGTGGAAATTAACAAACAACTCATGTGACACACAAGTAAAATTCTGTTGATATCATCTGAAAGTGGGTACAACAGCATAGCAACAGGGAACAGTCAGAAATTCAAGCTGGATTCACAAGAGGACTTGGAACCAGGGATATCTTTGCTGACGACAAGATGCAAAGCACAGAATGTGAGGTCTGACAATTAGTCAGTGAATTATTTTAAGTGCTACACACCTCACTGATGAATATCACTACAGTCACCTTGAAAGTACTCCCCTTTGGGAGCTCCGCACTGATGCCACTGACACCTACTCCACCCTTCAAAACAATCTTGGAACTCTTTCTGGAATAGCCGTTGTGTACAGTGGCACGGTGCCAAGTTCATGAACTTAACTGTATAGTTGTCTGTGAGGAAGCTTTTAGTCAGTAAACAAATTACTGTATTGAAACAGCCTCCCTACTCACCTGATCTGGCTCCCAATGACTTTTTTTCTTTACCCAAACATACGGGAAATACTGAAAGGAAGACATTTTGGTGACACTTAGGACATTAAGGGTACTATGATGACAGCTCTGATGGCCATTTCAGAAAGTGTCAAATCTTCTTTGATGAGTGGATTAGGTGCCAGCATCAGTGCATAGCTTCCCAAGGGACGCACTTCAAAGGTGACCACAGGGGTATTCAGCAATGAGGTATATAGCACTTCTTCTAGGATGAGTTTGTGAACTTAATTTGCAGTCCTTGTACAAGAACGATATGTATCTGTGTTTTACTGACTGTGCAAAGGCATTTGACCTTGTGGATCATTAACAAATTATGGATATATTATAGAATGGACTTCCAGAACACTTAACTGTGCTAATGAGGAAGCTCTACATGAACCAAGAGGCAGCTGTTCAAACAAAATGGGACACTGGATGGTTTCAAGTCAGGAAAGGTATGCGCCAAGGTTGTATCCCCTTACAATAATTATTCATATCCTTTCATCACACTTATTCAATTTGCATACTGAGCAACTAATCCAAGAAGCTACACTATATGAAGAAGATCAGGATTAGAGAAAGACTAACAACCTGCATTAGGCAGGTGACATAAACCTTGCTTTCTGAAAGTGAAAACGACTTGAAGCACTTACTGAGATAAAGCCCACAGCCTTCAGAATGGATTAAACCTCAACATAAAAAAAAAAAAGTCCTTACAACTGAATCAATAAGCAACATCACGATAACGGAGAACAGACTGAAGTTGTCAAGGTTTTCATTTTACTGCAATCCACCAGCAGTGGATGTAACAGTGGAATTAACAGTCAAGAAATCAAATGACACTGTATTGGGCAAATCTACTGCAGAAGATCTCTTTAAATTGTTAAATAGCAAAGATGTCGCTTTAAGGACTAAAGTATGCCTGAACCAAGCCAAGGTGTTGTCAATCATCTCCTATTCATGTGAAAGCTAGACCATAAGGAAGACCAAAGAGGAACTGATGCCTTTGAATGATGCTGTTAGAGAAGAATAGTGGCTGTACCAAGGACTGACAGAAGAAGGAACAAACTTGTCTTGGAAGTACAGCCAGAATGTTCCTTAGAATTAAGAACTGGCAAGACTTCATCTCACTCACTTTGGACACGTTATCAAGACGGATCAGTTCCTGGAGAAGGACATCAAGCTCGGTAAAGCGCAGATCAGTGAAAAGGAAGAAGACCCTCAAGAGATGTGCTGACTCAGTGGCTGCAGCAGTGGGCTGAAGTATAACAACAGTTACAAGTTCTGCCAGTTAAGTTCACAAACTCATCCTAGAAAAAGTGCTACATACCTTACTGCTGAACACCACTACTGTCACCTGCAAAGTATTCCCCTTAGGAAGCTATAAACTGACATTAGCACCTAATCCACCCTTCAAAGCAATTTGGGCCCCCATTTCCTGGAATGGCCATCAGAGCTGTTGGCACATTACCCTTGATGTTCTGAATATCATCAAAATGTTTTCAACAGTTCCTGTATTTTGGGATAAAGAAAAAAGTCAGCAGGGGCCAGAACAGGTGAACAGGGTGGATGTTCCAATACAGTTGTTTACTGGCTAAAAGCTCTCTCACAGACAACTATACAATTAAGTTCAAACTTGCCACCACACCACCGTGTACAATGGCCATTCCGGTAAGAGTTCCAAAATGGCTCTGAAGAGTGGACTAGGCACTGGCACCAGTACAAAGCTTCCCAAGGGGTGTACTTCAAAGGTGACTGCAGTGATAGTCATCAGTGAGGTAGGTACCACTTAGAACAGTTAAGCCGGTGGACTTGATTGTCGGACCTTCTTATAGGGACAGCAGAGGACCAGGCAGTGTTTCATTCTATTGCACACAGGGTCACTCTGAGTCATAACCAACTCAGGACAAATATTGTATGAGACCACCTACGATAAGAACTTAAAAATAGACTCATACACAAAAGAAAAGCCTCTTTAATGGCTGAAAGGGTGGGGAGGAAGGAAGGGAGATGGGGGGAGGGTTTAGATCAGATAGTTGATAGAAATTTGGTTGGGTGAAATCTGTGACAGCACACATTAGAAAGAAGATCAATATTAACTGGACCTCAACATAACATGATTACTCCTCCCATCTTAACCCAATATTGCAAGGACAGAGTAGCTTGGGCATGGAACTGGGGACCATGCTCTCAGGGGAAGCAGAGGTCAGTTGGCACAACTAGCATTTTGCTAAGACAGCCTTCTGCATCCCACATTGGTGAGTGGCACCTGGGTTCTTAAAAGCTGCCAAGCTGCCATCTGAGGGTACAGCAAATGTCCCAACTCAGCAGTAACGGATGATCACCAAGGACCAAAACAACTTGGGGGAATGACAACCCAGAAAATAGACAGACCCACGTGAGTGGGTGACTACCTCAACTTGTGACTGGAAGAACCAGATTGTGCCCAGCCACCACCAGTTATAGCCGTGATGGAGCTCAAAGTTGAGTCTCACTGGCAACACATGAACAAAAAGGGGTGCACCCTGAGATCTCCACCAAAATACCACAATTGATGGTCCGGGGGCCCCAGGATTTCCCTGGTAGCATGGCCCCTGGCCCTGATGCTGCCCCTGTTCATGAATCACAATGGAAGTCAACTCTTCGGACAGGACTGGACTGGATTTGGTGACACATTTGGCCATATCATGTGTGCACTTTATGGTTCTCTGCATCTATAGGATGTCATCCTGCTGACCTCTTACTGGAGACGGGGAGTTGGTGGAGAGGAGGGGATAGGAGATTGTTTGGAGGATAAGACATGCATGGAGTGGAGAGGAAGAGTGTGCTGTCACCAGGCAGTGGGAGCTGCCTATAGGTGGGCATGCAAATTTATACGGGAATGTACATTTTCATTCAATCATAAAAAAAAAAAACTCAATGGCACCTGACAACAACAATACAAGTGTGTACAAGCTACTGTACGAATCCAGAGGAAGAATTCCTAATCTAAGTAGTTGAGGAAAATCAGACAAACTCAGAGGAAGACCACTTATTTTTTAAAAAACCCAACAAGGCAACCCTTCCTAGATCATCAGGTAACAAAATTCTGAATTTTTGTTGTTGTTGTTTTTACATTTATGTCAGCTGTTCCACTTACCTCCTTGAAGGTACATTATAGCAATGAGATAAATTTTATCAAGTATACCTAACACTGAAAAATTGACAAGCATTTTCATACTGATGACTGTACTCCCGTTTTAATACTCTTTAAGGATCAAGATGATCCATTATACTACCAGGGAGAGAACTCACATCTCTACAATCTATTGATTTCTTTCAGCCTCAACCAATTCCATTTTTAGATTATTCCTGTAGGATGTGCCTCTAAATTACATTTTCATATTGGAGCAAGCATAACTTGAACTAATCTACTCATAAGTCATGGTACGATAGGCTTAAATCTACCATCAGATTAATCTGTCTTCAAATAAATAGCCACAGTGAAGACACTTCAAAGACCCCAAAGACGTTGCTGCACTAATGGGTCACCGCTACATTGTGCAGAAAATTTAACTCAGGAAACTAGAAGCATAAACAGCTGGAGTCTGTTATGCATTTCTTTGGCGGTGTGTGTGGTGTAACTAAAGTCTTTTTATGCTACCAACTCTAAAAAATAGATTGGAATGTTTATTACTGAATATGAAAACATAACACATCCTATGCACTTTGAAAAATATATAGATTGTCAATTCATTTTAAAAAGAGACTAAGCCTTTCACACTGGCCAAAGCTCCTTCAGGACACGAGAAACCAAGTACAGAGACTTATCAGGATGAGAAGATGAAACTGCATAAAAATCAGGGAACAAAAAAGATCATAATTTCCTACATTGAAAATGCAAGATCAACTATGAATGAAAATATAAAAATACTATTTACTGAAATAAGGAATGCCCAAAATTGAATCTAGTTAGTAAGTTTTCACTTCGGGTTTTTGTTTTCGCTTCTCCTATAAACAGACAAAGAGAAAAAAAGGTGATTTTGAATAGGAGACACATCAAGCAGTCAGGGTTAATTTGGTGATAGTGATTAGCTTCCCATATTTCTAGCACACGAGCAGAGAAGGTACTAAAACAGGACTGGGGCGGCTGCTGCTGCTGCTGCTGCTGTTGATGATGGCAGCTGCCATTTAGTCAGTTCTCTCACAGTGACCCCTCTTTACAACAGAATAAAACACTGCCCAGTTCTGCATCGTCCTTGTAATTGTCATCATGCTTGAGCCCATAGTTGCAGCCACTGTGCCAACTCATCTTGTTAAAGGTCTTCCTCTTTCTCGCTGACCACCCATTTAACCAACCATGACACCCCGCTCCAGGGATTGATCTCTCCTGATGACATGTCTACAGTACGTGAGATCTAGTCTGTCATCCTTACTTCTAAGAAGCACTCTGGCTGTACTTCTTCCAAGACATGTCCAGTGCCTCCCATTTCATACATAATGCAAATTATACCAGCAGTTACAAGGGGGCAGGGAGAGGACTGCTACTCAGACACCAACACACAACTTGTAGAATAGCAACCTTAGCCTAGAAACTGTGATTGAACCACAAGGGTACAAACCAAATACAAGTTTTGATCCCTGATCCTGCCCCTAAAATTCAACAACTTCAGTAAAACACCATACATTCTGGCACTTGGATTATTCTCTCTTTGTACTTGTAAAATAAAAATCCATGAAAGAAAAACAAGATTGGAGAAGGAAAGAAGAAACAAAGTTAGGGAAAAATATCTGCTGACTATATCAAATTTAACCAGTGATGTTGAGTCAATTCAAAGTCATAGTAATACCATGGGTTGTAGAGTAGAACTACACTCCCTAGGCTTTTCAAGGCTGTAACCTTTCAGAAGCAGATTACCATGCCTTTCTTCTGAGGTGTCACTTGGTGGGTTCAAATTGCCAGCCTTTCAGTTAGTAGTGGAGCACTTAGTCATCTGTACCACTCAAGAAATCCTCATACCAAATTTATTGTTGCTAGGTACCATCAGTCAGTTCTAACTCACAGCAACCCCACAAGACAGAGTAGTATTGCACCCATGGGTTTCCAAGTAGCTGCTGATGGATTTGAACTGGCAACCAAAATGTCAGTGGTTCAAATCAGCCAGACGTCTCTTGGAAACTCTATGAGGCCATTCTACTCTATCTGTAGGGTCACTATGAGTCAGACTCTACTTGACAACAGTGGGTTTGGTTTGGACATATGGTCATGGAAACCCTGGTGGCATACTGACTAAGCGCTATGGCACTAACCAAAAGGTCAGCAGTTCAAATCCACCAGACGTTCCTTGAAAACTTTACGGGGCAGTCTAGTCTGTTCTATAGAGTTGCTGTGAGTCAGAATCGACTTGATGGAAATGGGCTTAGCTTTTTTAGTTATATAAGATCATAAAACTTGAGTTCTTACTCACCCATTCGTTTCTATTCCTGCTAAAATGATGAGTCCCTTGAAGGTAGAAACTCTTCCTCTGCTTCCATAAAACATTTAGTGCTTTGGGAATGCTATGGGATACTTAGTTCTACTCTGACCTACAGTTCACTATTATTTGGAACTGATTTGATGGCAGTGAGCTTGGATTTGGTCACCTTAATACAGTTCCTGGCACATGAGTGTTAATGTCCTATGTAAATTAATAAATAGCTTTACCCATCATCCAATCAGTAATACCTATTTCCATCCTATTCCTGCCACATATTTCCAAATATTAACTGAACATTTCTTCTGAGCCATCAATGATTTCAAAGTTAAGATACAATGATAAAAATCAACCTCTCACTGCCAGTCTTTCTCTCTCTTTTCAAAAGCATACTACAGATCTGTACACTGTAGTACACACCTCTTGGTCATCATCATCTTTCATTGCCCAGATACACTAAGTGACCAAATGAGAACAGTTTCTAAACCTTTGTAACACCTTGACATGACCTAGTCCAGATGCCAATTAACTTGCACCTGGACAACTGCAGGAACTTCTAGGTGGCCTCCCTGATTTCTGCTTCCTCTCCTCCAAACCACTAATCTTCTCCAAGTTCTACTTTCAGCCTCCCTCCAAACACAGGCATGCCTTAAAATTGGGTGCTTTTTCTTACCTAACTCAGAGTGTCCTTTCATATGTGTGTCATAAACATCTTCAATTACCCCGTGAAATGAGGTGCCCCATGTGCAGCAATTTATGTTAAGATTAGACTTTTCTGGAGTCTGTGGATTATTTTCTTCAAGTAAAGACATAGCCTCACAAACGTTTGCAATCATAAAGGAAAGAATAGCTTACTTTTCTTATTAAGGAGAAAGGCTTGTCATGGAGGATTTACAATTCACCTGTCAACTGTGCTTCCAAAATTCTACTCGACCTTTAAAAAATAAGATAAGATAAAGAAAAGGAACTGGTTGTACCTGGTGCTGGTGGTGGTGTGTTTAAAACAAGGCAGGGGGAGAAGATGCAACACAGAGTTGTGTGTTCTTTATGCAATTCCATCATAACTGGAAAGCTTCAAACTACAACCCACTGGCATGCCCTTTGCTGAGTCACTGTATTCTTTGTGTGCATTTTTCTAAGAGCAATCAAAATGAAAATTGCAGGGCTAACTTTAGAACATGAAATCATTACATCTGCACTGACATGGAATGCAATGTGAAAAGTAATCTCTCATTAAACCAGAAACTGTGGTTGGCATTGTTTAAAAAGTGCATTGGATCACTCATTCTCAGGGGATAGCTCATAGTGCTCCTTAAGGACAGAAAATTGAAAAAAAGTATTAGTTCCTTCCACAAAAAAACTTAAGAAATCCCATGAGGCTCTGTTTTTTGTTTTGTTTTTTTTTCTCTCCTACCTGTTCTAATTCTTTAACGATGTGTTTAGAATCACCCATAAAAACGTCCTTTTCTAACCAGTATCCCTATTCAAATCAACAAACTATAAAAAAGGTATTTGAGACAGTCTTGAGAACTGATTGTAGTGGATATACGACACCAAGGAACTGTTAAATTTTGAAATGTGATCATGGCATTGATGTTATGAAAGAATCTCCATTTGTTACAGGTAAATAATGGAACATGTTGAGGTAGAAACACACACTGTCTAAGGTTTGCTTTCAAATGTTTTATCGAAGACAAAAGACAGAAGCACGTATCAACTTCAGTAAATAAGGAAACTGCAGATGGGGATGGGAGGTAACTTCTATCTGTGGTCTGACTGAAATTTCTCATAAAAAAAATTCTTAAGTTGATATCTCCCTTTTGGGGCCCTACTGGTACAATGGCTAAGAATTCAGCTGCTAACTAGAAGGCTAGCAGTTCAACCCCACTAGCTGCTCCTCTGACACCCCACAGGTAGTTCTGCTCTGTCGTATGGGGTTGCTATGAGTCAGAGTTGACTCAATGGCAACAGGTTTCGTTTGGATATAGTTTTCATGTCAAACTTAGAATAACAATTGCAGCAGTCTTGCTGGGGCATTATGGGTCACTAGCAACTATCGAAGTGGAGAGAGATTGGCCATGTTCCGGTTATGGTCAAAGCTAGGTGAAAATCATTTCCTAAACCTGCCAGTCTGGGAAGCATTGTAAAAACTGAGTCTAGAAAAGACACATATATGTGCATAAAACACTTGATCTTATAAGAGCCTTATATGATCAATCAGAGCCCTAAGCATAAACTAAATTTCACTGTCACCCAACTGCTTCTCCCTACCCCCACCCCACCAAAATACATAAGCATTTTAAATTAAGTCATTGAAAGTGTCCTTTAGGTAAACACATCTTCCAAGAATTTTTTTCCTACCTATTACGCGCACTGGGGGTATAAAAAGAGAATTGAGAACAAGGAGATCAGATCCTTTTCAATGAAAACAGCATAATGGAAACAAAATACCAAATGGTAACCTAGGTGGACAACAATAGCAATAGAACTTTAGAAATGTAAAAATCTTTTGGGAATTACTCTTTATCTTGAAATCCCAGTCCCTTGTAGATCCTTCTTAGGATGAGGAACATGCCAGATAAACATCTCTTATTGTTGCCAAATCACTTCTGTATCTTCTTCCTGTGTGCTGGTTCCTATCTGTACATGAACTCACATCACAGACTTAATTCATGCCTGACACATCAATAGCACAAGCTTATAGTCAACTTGGGTTTCTCCCAGTTTTTAAGCTTCTAAGATGGCAAGACAAATCCTGAGCTCTTTGCCTAGGGAGTCTGATTTTCTAGATTGGGGTGCAGGCTCCCACATTATTAAATGTTCCCCAAGTTATTCCTGCCATTATCAGATTATGAAATGTAAGACAAAATTCTATCTAGGTGCTAACTAATTTTCATGAAACATGTTACACAGACAGGAACACAGACATCCTGTGTCTCCAGTTAAAAAAACAACTCACAGAAAGATTTTATGTTAAAATCCAAAATATCTTACTTAACTAAGCCAGCCAGCCAAGTGCCATCGAGTCAGATCCAACCCATGGTAAAAAACTTGGTGCAACAAGCCACTTCCTTTGTACAAGTAATCCACCATGGGTGCTTTGCTGTCCTTACACACTGCAAACCAAACTCACTGCCATTGTGTTGATTCTGACTTACAGCAATCCTACAGAGTAGAGCTACCCATAGAGTTTCCAAGCAGCACCTGATTGATTTCAACTATCGACTTTTTTGATTACAGTAGGCGAAAAAATAAAAGGCAATAAACAACAGCAACACCTACCTCATGTGACCAAACTATGCTAAGATCCACAGCAAAAGACACACTCTCCATAAAAAACAGACCCATCTTTCAGGACAGCACGCCTTTAGTTGCCTTGCCGGTCAGAGACCCCAATACCTCGCTGTTTTCCTTGCAGCAACTACTTACTGCCTAGTAGTAGTAACACTCATCACCAGCAATGGAAAAGGTACTGAATGCTACATTGTTTAATATCGTTTACATGTGTCTGTTTAATATTTATTAAAACCTTATAAGAGAATGTCGTTATCTAGATATACAAAGGGTGAAACGAGAGAACAGAGAGGTTATATATCTTGCCCAAGGTCACTCAGGTAGTGAAAAGCCAGGATTTAAATCATCACTCTAGCTTTAGTGCTTAGAAATAAAGTATGTTTTAAGTGTGTTTTCCTTTGAGTCTAAGAGTAAAAAATAATGTTTAAGAGATGGGTTATCATAATATTGCCTTTCAAAAGAGAAAAACATAGAGCCACACTCTAAAGAGACATGAGCTCATTCATCTAACCAGGCTAGACCTGCCTCTTTCCTTCCCCCGCCCTTCAATCTTAACAGGACATCAATGACCAACCGAGCCTACCTGTCCCTTCTCACTATCAGTCAAATAATAAATAGTATAAACAGAGGATTAATTGTTAGAAGGCTCTAAGAAATAGGTCTTTGAAAGCATCTAATCAGAGGAGCTGTATAAGCAGGCATTAAAATAGCTGCACTGAGAGGCAGGGTAAACATCTACACAGACAATGCACTCTTCTATCTAACCACTAACTCCTCAAATACAATGATCACTGAAGGCTCTGAACTGGGCCTCATGGTCTGGGATTTAAGAGGATTTAGAAGGAACATGAAGAGAAAATAAAGACATTTTAGACAGGAAAAGATACATGACTATACGAGCAAAAAGCATGAAGAAAAGGCACCCTTAAGAACTAAAGAGCTGCAGCTCAGCTCCACAGTAAATGCTGATAATCCTAGAAGGCTGAAAAGGTAGGCTGAGTCCAGACAAAATGGGACACAGAATATCAGCCTGAGTATAAAAATGGTTTTTTGTTGTTGTTAGTGGCCCTCAAGTCTGCTCCCAAAGCATGGCAATGGAATGAAAAGCTGCCCTGGCCTGCACCCTCTCCATGACTGGCTGCAGAAGAAATCCTTGAAATTCACAGTTTTCACTGGCTGATTTTCAGAAGTTGTTCACCAGGCTTTTCTTTCTGGTGTTAGTCTGGAAATGCAGCTGACAGCTATTCAGCATCATAGCAACAGCAAAGCCCCCAGTGACAGATAGGTGATGGCTATGCATGTGTCACACTGCCCCAGAATCAAACTCAGCTCTTCCACAGGGAAAACGAGTTATGAAAACTGGCCTGCAGGTAACAAGAAATTCCCAATTCTGAGGAAAATGAACTCAACCAAGGAGAAATAATCTGGATTGACGTATGAGATAAAACTAATGAAGGCAGTAGGGGAGACAGAGAAAAGTCAGTTAAAAGACTTTTGCAGTTATCATAACTAACATACAGATTTGAGCTAGACTATTAAAAAATGCACTTTGGCAAAGGGTTGACATGATTCATTATGAACCCAAAATTAACAAGTATATTGAATTTGAGGTCTGAAGGAGAGAGAACACTTGAGGATGTGGTCAAAATTTCCAACCAGCGTGAAGAAAACTGAAGTATCACCAAAATCAACAGCAAAGTCAGTATGGAACAAGATGACAGTGGAGTTGTGGAAGTTTTTTGTTGTTATTGTTCAATGTACACTGAAGGAAGGCATAGAGGGGGATTAATTCACTTTTAGGAAAAGTTCAGTTGGCCAAGAAAGTGGAGCTGTCCAGCATACAAGTGGAACCACAGGGCCTATTGAGAGAGATTTTAAAGTTATCAAAAATTCAGGAGGATACCCCCAAAATATACCCTGATAATTTGATTCTTCTCCTTGCACTGCTGTAAAAGGCATTACCGAATGAATGAATGATGGAAGAATCCTGGGAGGATTGTAAACTGTTTTTGTCTAAGAAGGTAGACAAGGAAGGGAATGACCAGGGCAAAAACTGCAAATTTTAAGGGTTGCAGAGTCAAAGTATATGTTTATAGTAAAGGATATAAGAACAATTTTATGTATAAAGATGGAAGAGATAAACCAACTGCCGTCAAGTCAATTCCAACTCACAGCAACTCAATAGAAGAAAGTAGAACTGTTCTATCAAGTTTCCAAGGAGCGGCTAGTAGATCCCACACACCAACCTTTTTGGGTAGCAGCTGTAGCTCTTCAACACTACACCACAAAGCACATTTGAAAGTAAAAGAGGAAAGAGGAAGATGCCAGTAGAATAAGAACTGAAGGTACAAATTGAACAGATCATGTGTGAGCAAGATCCAGGAAAAGAGATGACTATCAAAACCACAAGCGGAAACAACAGGCTTTGCTTCGTCTACAAAAGGGACAAAATGGATTTAAAAGACGAGTGAATCAATAAAGATGTTTTTAAGAAAAGATTAGGGTATGGTAGCAAGAAAGTACAAGTCTGGTGAATATGGGAGAGGATGAGTGAGCTCCCACTGGACACCTGTGATCTTCTCAGGAAATTGTGACCAAGTGACCTGAGTGACAAAAGATACTGCATAGAATAAAGACTAAGATTGCAGAAAAACCATTTGAAAGGGGTTCAGTAGGGTGAAATGTAATCGAGTCCAGAATCAATGTTTGAAAGTGTCTCCAAGGAGCAGTAAAATCTCAGCTGAAGCCAAAAAGCACACCAGATATATGAGAGTGGCATCACAAAGGTCAAGGGAAAAAAGGGTCAAGGTAACAACAAGGGTAGCCCAGAAGATGACCACAGGTCTAAGCAGAATCTTTAGTTTACTACTATGTTGACCAGTCTTTAAAAACAATAAAATGGAATTTAATAACCTGTGGTTAAAACAAGGTCAAAGTTCTGTTAAGGAAGGGTTGAGTGATATAAATTCTGCTCAAGAGAATGAGACGCAAACTTGAGACGTGAGTTAGGGAGATCTCAAGACGCAGCCATTTTATCACATAACTGAGAAAAATAATATCAAGGATGAGATTTCACGGATCTCCAATGGTACCTCTTGGGGCTGACTGTACAGGATCCTTAGGTGTCAACTGTGAATAGGTTTACAGAAGACCATGAAGGAAGGTTCTGGAGGTCAGTGTATACCACAGTGAAGTGCAGAAAGCAGCAAAAATGACTTTAGTAGTAGATGACAAAAAAGACTTTTCAGTGATGGAGGTGGACCTAAGACTACAAAGCGGCATGGAGTGACAGGAGGCTGCCTTTCTTTTTCCAAGAAAATCTGGAGAAAGAAGAGGAGAGTTCTCCATGAGACAGAGTTTACAGACGAGAAGAATTACTGCCAGCAACCGGGTTTCATTAAAGCTCACGGCTGGTGCTCATTAACTGCCAAACACATGGACGGCAAGGAGATGGAAGAAGCAATCAAACAGAAGCATACACAACTTTGTCATCAATACAGCTTTTTTTTCTGAACCCAGAACTCCTCGATGATCAAATCAGGTGCACAGGGAAGATGGAGTTGAGTCTGTAAGGATGCTGTGACTGCTACGAAAAGGAGGATAAGCTCTGGTTTCTAGGACAATGGTGCTGAAGAAGCATGAACCTGGCAGACACGCAGGCAGCACAAAGCTGGCAAATCAGGGGAACGGAGACTTTGTTTGGAGTGAGGCCCAGCTTCAGATCCTGATTCCATCACATGACAGCTGTACGCACTCATCACCTCACCTCCAGGCTCCCTTAAACACGCCTCCTTACTAACTACATGTGGCTGTTTCAAAAGCTAAATGGCACTTGTAAAGCATACAGCTGGAACATACACAGCACAGGTAGTATCCAGCTGACAATGTATCCGAGTTACAACAAATGGCACTTGTGATTGTCTTCTTGTACACTTTATCTTTAGCAACACAGCAGCATCTATTTTGCTGATGTTATCATTCTCAGATGTTCACTGACAAACTTCAAGCTTAGGATTTACTGTTGTAAACATCGCATACAGGAAGCAATAAGGAAAACAGCAGAAGAGCAATCCACTTACATCAGAATAAACTTGCGACAGTTGTCGGGACGGGAATTTCACTGTAAGTTGGGGACTACGTACATATAAAAACAACTGCCAAAAGTTATTGTAGCTATTGTTACTAGGGAAACCCTGGTGGCATAGTGGTTAAGTGCTATGACTGCTAAACAAAAGGTTAGCAGTTCAAATCCACCAGGTGCTCCTTGGAAACTCTATGGAGCAGTTCTACTCTGTCTATAGGGCCGTTACGAGTGGAATCAATTGGACAGCAGTGAGCTTTGGGTTTTTTATTATTACTAGAGGATAAGTATTGAATAGTAGTCTCAGATAGAGACTGTTAAAAGTGAAAACAACTGGGGTCAGCCAGTGCGTGAGGGAGGGCAGTGATAAGAGCAACTGTATTAACACTAAGTACTTTGATATATGGGGCTTTTAAACATTAAGGGTAAGTGTACTCAATTTGTAATGGGAAGTTTGTTTTGGTTAAAATGGTTGCTCAGTTTACATGTAATGTTGATGTTTTGTCACTTTAATGTCCTGCCTTTTTTTTTTTTTTTTTCCTTTTTTGTATAAATGTTAGAGAGAGAATGTCAGGGTAATGTAGTAAAAAGCACTGGTCTGCACTTAGAGACCTCGACTGTGGTCCCTCTGCCCTGGCCAGGTAAGGATTATGTTTTATCTGCTTTGCTTCTTGCATGGTGTCAAAGAAGAACTACATCTGGCTCATAATCAAGAACAAAGGAAAACACGCTGTTTCTGAAGTTGTGTCTAAAACAGTATATTGCTCTTTTATCACTTTGCTCCTGGAAAGTGGTCATTTAAATTTGGTTATACTTTTTACTAATGTACTTAAAAAAAAAAGAAATAGTAGTACATTGGAAAAACACCTAAAGATAGTCTTAGCACCTCTCACCCTGAAACATGTCAACATTATCTCAGTCTACATCTAACTTGAAGAAAATTAAAAAGATCCCCACGACCACTTGGCTGAACTTCACAATTCTGATAGCCAGGCACAAAGCAGAGGAATGTGAAAACGCTGCAGCCTGGGTACGGCCGTCTGTCCAAGCAGGAAAAGGAAAGAGGTCGAGGAAGAGGCAAGAAAACACTGCAGGAAAGTGGAATGAAGGGACCACTTGGGAAAAACATTATTTCAATGACAAGGAATTTTTTTTAAAAACATGACACTACTATATATACTACTTCATTTGAACTGTTATCAACAGTAACTTTAAAGGAAAAAAGAAACTTAAATACCCACTAAAAATTATATAGGTATTTTAAAGCCAAAAAAAAACTTCTTCACTAGCTTATAAGTAAAAATCATTTTTAACACAATGTCTGATACTCAACAGGAAACTCACAAGAACTCTGTTCAATCTACTCACACCCCATAAAGAGTTGGTATATCCCATTGGTTATGCTCCAATTCTAAAGTGAGTTTACAGTCATAAAAGGCCACTGACTCTGTTGCCTCCAAAGACAGCTATATGTATTTATGCAGGAAGTGAGCAAGAAGGAAAAAAATATCTGATTTCAGGTGTCAGTAATATCCATACTCCTGATTTCTTAAGTTGGCAAATAGAAACCCTGGTGGTGTGGTGGTTAGATGCCATGGCTGTTAACCAGAAGGTTGGTAGTTCAAATCCTTCAGTTGCTTCTTAGAAACTCTATGAGGCAATTCTGTTCCGTCTATAGTGTTCCTATGAATGGGAATTGACTCAAAGGCACTGGGTTTCATTTTGTTTATTTCTGAAAGATATTTGCTTTCTTTAAAAGTATCATAAAAGAACACCATGAAAAACTGTACTCTAACAGACTTGAAAACCTAGAGGAAATCTGCCTAGAGGCAGATTTCAGAAAGATAAATTTACTTTCAAACACAAAACGTTTCTCTCTTGATTCCTAAGTCCAGGTACTGGACACCTGGGTTCAAAATCCAAATACTATGAAAACATTCATTCCTTTCCTTCTTTAAGTTGTTATCCAACATGATACATTTAAGATTATAAGGATATGTGGTCCATTCACTATCCACAAATACCAAAACTCAAAGAGTATTAAAAGTGTTTTGCAGGGAGAGAGTAAGATGACTAGGGAAGAGAAGCGTCTTTGTTCCACATACTGCTGCAACACAAGATTAGATAAATTATGTTCACCTTTGCTAGACATTCAAAGATAGCCATCTTGTCTAAGTATGTTACACTGATATATACATCTTAAACAATAAAAGACTTCTTCCTGCATCTACATAAATGAGTTGCAGGGGAAAACATGAGAACAATTTGCTAACTGCTTACTCCATTCAGACTGCCACAGAGTCGGCACTCCAGGATATATATATGGTTGGAATTAAACTGTATAATACAAAACACAGCTACATTTTGAATCTCTCCTTCCTACCTTGTAATCTTTATTCAGTGTAAGTGGAGAAGCCTTGTATCTCAGGTTCAAGTAAGTATTCAATAAAACATGAAACACTTCTTCTCTTGGAAACATTAAAAAAAAAAAAAAAGCCAAGACAGGTATATTTAAACACTAAATGACCCCAGTTCCAGACAGTGCAAGCAGTGATAGCTGCTGCCTGAATTCGGCTCGCCCGCACACGTTTCCTGGAGTAGTCAGAGTATGGAAACCATTTGTTAATGAGAAGCCATAATTTAGGCCTAGGGCCTTATGAAAAGAAAACGTTTATACATTTGCAGAACAGTGTAATAAGATTTAACAAATGCAAAGAAAATGTGCTACCATTTATCTTGGATTATAATATCTGGGGTCTGATTACTTTGTGAAATATCTAAATCAAAAACAATTATATATTTTTTCTCACACTGCATACACCAGGAAACATTTAGTACATACTTCTGTTAGCCTAATCTGAAAACTCAAAGGGAAAACAACTGTCATTTCAACGGTAGGCAAAACATTAAGATGTGTCTAATACATGATATAAATGGAATAAATGAAGAGAACTAAGACTAGCAATGAAATGGTCATTGATAATTTCTTTTTATATCATCAGTTTGAGAAAAAAAACAATCCTACATCCCATGTAAACTTTTCTTCCAGGTTAAAACTGGTCACTCTGAGACAGAAGCATCATTTACAAAAATACTATTAACTGCAGAGGTAGGCCAGTTGTCTGCAACAGTGCATGCTTCAAGTCTATGTTTCAAGTCTAGCCCAGTGTATTGACACAATTCTGCCGAATTACACATAAAATGGACAAATTTTAATATTCACTCTATGAGTTCCTTCTCCCTATCCACCTGTTCAAGGCAATCCATGAAGAGCCTTTGTAAATAAGTAAATAAACCATTTGCTTTTATAGACAAAACACTGAGTCTTTACCTAGCCAGCAGATATATCTGGGGGGGGGGGGGGGGAAGAAATCCTAAACATTTGCATTTACTGCATTTTTAATTTTGTTACAAAAAAATACTAGAAGATTTAAAACAATTCTCAAGAGGGAGAAGTGGCGTTCATGATCACAAAATCTAGGGAAACACAGTAACAACATCATTTGGTTTTTGCCTACTTAACACCCATTCCCCTTTATCAGCAAAAATCACCCTGACTTATCTTTGCGGAGCTGTTACACCACTTCAGCCCATGGTTCAGGCATGGCTGCTACTAGCACCTAACCTCCTGGTCCAAGGGTGGATGATGCCAGAACCCAATCAGGGTACTTCCGTTCCCTGTCCACTGTGAGGAAACCCTGGTGGTGTAGCGGTTAAGTGCTACAGCTGCTAACCAAAAGGCTGGGTGTTTGAAGCCCCAGATGCTCCTTGGAAACTCTACGGGGCAATGCCACCCTGTGCTATACAATTGCTATGAGTTAAAATCAACTCACAGCAATGGGTTTGGTTTGGTACACTGTGATCAGTTCGGGGATGGACACATAATCAAGCTGGGTCAAAAAGAATCAGCCCCAAGACCACTGCTGAGAACTTCTGGAAGTTCTGCTAGGCAATTCAGCTCGAAAATCAACAAAGCAATAGAATAATAGATAAGCACCACAGTCATTATGAGTCAGGAGAGACTCAATAGCAACAGGTTTTGTTCTGTCACTTTTTTTATACTTCTGCAAGCCAGTATAAAATGGCATTGCACCTAAGGGTTCAGCTGCTAACCAAAAGGCGGGCAGTTCAAACCCACAGGTGTTCCTTGGAAACCCTAAGTAGCAGTTCTACTCTATCCTATAGTGTCATTACAAGTCAGAATTGACTCAATAACACAATATAATATATCCTAAAAATTCCATTCTTTCAGCATATTAATAGTTGAGACTTCTATATCAAGTTACTCCATAGATCTCATCAAAGGCAAAGTATTTGGCCCTGCACACTGATAATCAGCTAAGTGAAAGTGAGAAGTTCATTGGGGTGAGGGCAACAGTTGGTTCCAAGTATTTGGAAAGAAAAAAAGTCAAGTAGGGTAAAATGATAGAGAAGTAGAAAAAGGTAAACAGAAAAGATAGGGTTTGGAAGCTGCTGTGAGGGCCAGAAGCAGGAAGCAACACCCAGAGGCATGTGTGGTCAGAGGGCTCAGCCACCAAGAAGCCAACTACTTGCCAGAGGTCACCCTGCAGAAGCAGGACGAGCCATTGGTAGTATTTTTATCACCTTTCTGTCTTTTGGAATCAACTCAATGGCACTGGGATTTTTGGTTTTCCTGCCTTTCAAAAACCCTGGTGGTGTACTGGTTAAGTGTTACAGCTACTAACCAAAAGGTTAGCAGTTTGAGTCCACCAGGCACTCCTTGAAAACTCCATGAGGCAGTTCTACTCTGTCCTAAAGGGTCACTGTGACTCAACGGCAGTGAGCTTTCTTTTGGCTTTTCTGCTCTTCAGTATTACTTCATTTAATCTATGGGCATTATCCAGGATATGAAGTATTACACAAAGAATGTGACACACTATTCAACAGACAACACTATTCAAAGCTATCAATCTTACTGTAAGTATTTAAATTGTAATTTTTATCCTGATTATAGCAGAGACCATGCCAACTATAGTTAATTTGAACTCTGGGAAATTTTGACCAAATGTCTTATCAGCAGAAGGGCTGTCTTCTGATAAAGATGAAAAATTGGCAGGCTTTACTACACGTGTTCTTCCAATACTTCTGAGAAATTACTGCAAGACTAGTAGGCAGTGTTTCTTCTCACTGAAAGCACAGGGTAGAGTAAGAAAGCAGACAATTTAAAAGGAAACCTTGGTCTACTGTGTTTGTAGTATTCACTAGATATTGACATGCGTGATCAATGTAATAAACATTTTTCTGGAGACAAAAAAAATCAACTGAGAGGGATCTGCTTCTGTGTTACTTGTTAACTAATTCTGCAGAAACTTAATAACAGCTAAAACTTTTTATTCTTACTGTGCGTTACATACTATGTTGGGTATTTTGTAGGTGTTATCTAATCCTGACAATTACCCTTAGGAGATAGACACTATTAACATCCATTTAACAGATAGCAAAACTGAGGCTGAGACAGGCTAAGCAAATTGCCAAAGGCACACAGTTTAGACCTAGGGTCCATTCAGCACTGATGTGTTAGCCATTAAGCACCCTGCCACTCCTTACTTGCTTCATGTTTACTTTGTGCAAAAGAAATTTCTGAGGAACTTTAAAAAAGCAAATTCCAGGGCCACTGGGAAAGAGAAACAGAACTGACCCAACGACATTGATTTAACTTTATGTTTCACAGTGGTATATAGCAGAAGAGTTGAAGTCAGAAACAGGGTAGGCTCCAAGAGCAATGAAATTATGTAAATTCTATTAAAAAATCAGTAAAATAAATAGAAGTCAATTTTTCCAAGTTCTAACACTTAAATTTTTTTTCATCGATCTATAATCTTGGCTTTCTAAACTGACATTCTCTAGAGTTACAAATAGCTTAGGTTTTACAGTATCTTAAACTCTGACAGTGTCATATTTGCAGAACACAAACGTTCTTTCCAGTCCGTGTTTTTACCCCAAGCTGGCAATTACAAAACTTTTTCAAAAATTCTACCATGTATAGAATTCCATATTCTCAAAAGAAAAAACTCTAAACCACTGTTTTGCTTTTTCAACTACAGTTAGTCAACACATGGAAACCAGTAGCATTCTCCAAACCACTTGTTTTTCCACATAATATATTTGTTTTATATACTGCATTTTCAGATTCTCCACAAATACCCCTTCCAAAAAAAATCCTGCAATAAAAACAAGTTGCTTTTTACTTATATTTGTGTAGGTACTAGAATATGGCTTTCAAAAGATATAGACTAAAGATGCAGGGCAGTTAATTATAAAAATACGTTCAAAAAAAAAAAACTATGCAAGAGTGAAATTCACTTATTTGGATAACTCATCACCTCTTTCACAGGCCAACACAAAATAGTTAATAGTTTACCTGTTAAAAAGGAGCAAGGAAGGTCTGCATCTACAGACTGACGAAACAAACATGGCAAAATATTCATTTTTTACTCCAGGCTGGGCCATGTAGACATTTTCTTTCTACAGTCTTGATTATTTCCAACTGACCAAACTAAAACTGAAACTTTTTTTTTTTTTTTTTAACTAACCTGTGGAGGCGAGGTGGCATTAATAAAGTCCCACTTGGAAGAACAAATCAAAGAGATAGACTAAGCACGGGCAAGTAAAACAATCTCCAGGAAAAAAAAAAATCACTGTCACTACCTAGCAAATGTCGAACAGGACCTAAGACGTGGCTTGGCATGATTTAATTCACCTCCAACTTGCCGTCTTCTGCACTTGTCTTTTTTTTTTTTTAACCCCTCATAAAGGTAATATAGTAGTTTCCATGAAACCAGTTTTCTACACGTCCGAGGACAGAAGAAATTACCTGGAAAAAACATGTGAGACAGAGCTCCTAAGTCGCTTTTTTCCTGGGTCCTTTAAAAACTTGAACCTTCAGATTTCTTCCTGGTAGATTAATTACACTGATGGCTGCAGCAACATACCGCAAAGGAATCAACAAGTGAAGACTCTTCTCACACCATGAAATCAGAACCACATGTAAGGATGTGTGCAAGACCCATAGAGCCCTGCGGGCTTCAAGCCTACTACACCCCTAAACCCTCCAACAACATATTTAGAGGAAAAAGCAGAAATACTTATTGAAATTTTGAGGGAGAGGATAAAAACTGGTAGTCGATTTTTTTAAATCTCATCTAAATAATAAAGTAGGTTGCTCATTCCTATGGAACAATCTAGACAGCATGCCATTGGCAGTCACCAAGTTGAGCACCAAAGACACAGTGCAGGGAGCAAATAAAAATCAAGATCCTACATTTAGCATAGTTAAGGTCTGAGGTTGTATAGTTCTGTCAGCAGAAAAAAACAAAGGCTGCAAAGAAAAAAAAAAAACTTTTCTTCTGTTGAACTGGCTACTTTCTGCAATATTCAGAAGATACTGATACTAAGATGTTCCAAATGTCATTTTTAAAAAAATTCTAAATAATTCCTGTTTCCTAAAGAACTTTGTCAATAAAAATATCAGTGCAGAGAGAAAATGTGTGAACATTTAGTGAGCAGGGCCAAGGGGTCAGACTCTTACCAGGACTGTCAGATAAGACCATTTGAAAGACTGAGAGCAGCCAAGCAAAGTAGTTTTGAATACCACCCTAGTAAATGAAGAAAAAGTGGACAGGAAGTTTTAGAGACAGGAGAAGTGACAATCACCTACGCCAACTCATTACTTTAATATAAGGTCCAGAAAACTCAACACCACAGTTGGACTAAGACCTGGTACCCCTTGTCAGACTTCAGCCCAGCACTCATGCCTAAGTCAGCAATTCCCTACTAAATTCTTCCCCAAAGAACTACAGTCATGTGTACCACTGGGGTTAAGTAAATTTAAGTTTGTTTCTTCAAGTGTTTTCTCTGGGCATTTATTTCCATCCTAATTCTTTGGTAACTTACACCAAACCGAACAATGTACGTGTTAAAATACTGGTGTGTATTTATTTTTTAAAAGCAAAAATGTATTATAAAAAACACAGAAAGGAAAACTTCAGCTTTTTCAGCTGGTGAAGTTATTTCTAATGTGACTCATTTTCACCACGAAATTAACTTATTTATATAATACTGGATCACACAGGAACCAGATCACACAGAATGACCAGGGAGTCAAATATATTGCTTATTTAGAGTTGCAGATTTGCATGTTTCTATGACCTCACGTTTATAAGGTGTGTTTCACACCTCAGCAAGCAATTTAAGGTCACTGTGTGTCAGGATCAATTCAATGGTAACAGTTTTTTTTTTTTTTTTTTTAGTTAAGTATATACATTTTCTAGTCTTCAGCCAAAGCAGCCAGTTTTAAAGAAAAAGTCCCTGCCTTTAAGAGATTCAAATTTAATGCCTGTAAGTGAGAGATTTTAAAGAACAATGTTTTCCTGGCTACATGATGAAACACCAGAGTGCAATTAAAAGAACAAGCTTTATTACAATGAATTTAAGGAAAAAAAAAAAAAAAAAAAAAAAGACCTATGATTTTGACAGCAAGCAACCAGAGTGCAGTGCTGGAAGCACTCAGCAGCTGCTCTGTGGGAGAAGCATGTGGCAGTCTGCTTCTGTAATGAGTCACAGCCTGGGAAACCCTATGGCGCAGTTCAGTTCTACACTGTCCTACAGTCATTACAAGTCAGAAATGAACTGATGGCAATGACTATGATTTTGACCAAAACTTCCAACTGGGACATGTCCCTCAGCACCATGCTCAACAATGTCAAATTAAAGTAACTGTACCTTTTCTCCAGCACCTATAGATTGTAGAAGTTCACTGGAGTTAGAACCTATTTTAAAAAGACACTATTTCAGGGAATCTTTTAAAACCAAGAATGGAGGATTTACTAGAGACTCGGTATGGGAAGTAACTGTGACCAAGAAAAACATCCACAGAGTAAACAAGTGGAAAATTTTATTAGCATCAGCAACTAATGGTGACTGCATGCTTGCTTGGTACCAGGCACTGTTCCAGCAGCTTCACTTAGCATAAAAATAAAAAACCTGTTGCCATCAAGTAGATTCCAACTCACAGCAAACTGGTAGGACAGTAGAACCGTTATAGAGAGTTTCTAAGGAACGGCTTGTAGATTCAAACCTTTGACCTTTTGGTTAGCAGCCAAGCTCTTAACCTATGAGCCAGTATGGTTCTTTAGCACACCACCTAATTAATCTTAAACAAAATTATAAACTAGGTAAATGCTGTTATCTCCATCTTACAAACAGCAAAACCAAGGCATAGGCTACAACATATCCAACAAAATACCTCAACATGGCAAAAACAAAAAGCTAAATAATAATCCAGCTAAAAAATGGGCAGAGGATGGGAACAGACACTTCGCCAAAGAAGACATTCAGGCAGCTGACACATGAAGAAATGTTCACAACTGTTAGCCATTAACCTACTGCCATCGAGTCTATTCCAACTCATAGTAACCCTATATGAGAGAGCAACTGCCTCATAGGTTCTCCAAGGGACAGCTGGTGGATTCAAACTGCCAAACTTTTGGTTAGCAGATGAATTCTGAATCACTGCACCAACAGGGCTCCACTAGACACCAGGTGGAAAAAAACGGTGCCATCAAGTTGATTCCTACTTACAGCAATCCTACAGGACACAGTACAACTGCTCCATGGAATTTCCAAAGAGTGGCTGATGGATTCAAACTGCCGACCTTTTGGTTAGCAGCTGCAGCACTTAACGACAGCGCCATTAGGGTTTCCCCATCAGCCAGCAGAGAAAGTCAGATCAAAAGTACAGTGAGATACCATCTTACCCCAATAATACTGGCACCAATTAAAAACGGAAAGCAAATGTTGGAGAAGTTGTGGGGAAATCAGAACTCTCATGCATTCCCAATAGGAAGGGAAAACGGTACAATGACTTTAGAAAACAATGTGGTGCTTCCATAAAAAGCTAGAAACATAAATACCATATGATCTAGCAATTTCACTCGTAGGAATGTATCTTAGAGAAATGAGAACCATCACACAAATAGGTAAATTCATACCATGTTCACTGCAGCACCATCCACAAGAGTAAAAAGATGGGAATAACCTAAATGCCCATCCACAGGTGAATGGATAAAGAAATTATGGTGCTTACACATATAGTGGAATATTATACAACAATAAAGAACAACAATGAAGCCACACAACATCTCACAACACAGGTGACTGCAGAGGGCATTATGCTGAATAAATAAGTCATTCACAAATGGACAAATATCCTAGGGGACCGCTACTTTAGGAACTCAAGAGAAGGTTTACCTACAGAAGAAATCCTCTGATGGTTAGGAGGACGGAGGGAAGGGGAAATCACTAACTGACAGTATGCAGGGGTCACCTATGGTGAAAAAGGAAAGACAACACACAGTGCAAGGCAAGTCAGCACAACCGGACCAAAGCAAAGGCAGAGATGTTTCCTAGACACATCCAAACACCTTGAAGGACTTGGGTTCCTGGGACTGACAGCTGGGTACCATGGTCTCAGGGGACATCTACGTCAACTGACATACCATAGTCCATAAACAAAATGTTTTATAGGTTACTTTGGTGTGAAGCATCTGGGATCTTAAAAGCTTGCAGACAGTAATCTAAGAAATATCTATTGGTTCCATCCCATCCACAGCAGTGGAGGATGAAGAAAATCAAAGACATAAGAAAAATATTTGCTCAAAGAACTAAAGGACCACATGACCACAGCCTCTATGAGTCTGAGCACAGAAGAACTAGATGGTGCCCTAATCATGCTAACGAGGATCACAGCAGAAAGTCCCAGATAGAGCAGGAGAAAAGCGCAGAGCAAAATCGAACTTTATGGAAAAAAAAAATCAGACTAGACTTGTCTGAGAGAAACTAGAGGTACCCCCAAGACTATGGCCACCAGACATCCTGCTAACTCAGAACTGAAATCCGTTCCTGAAGCTCACTTTCCAGACAAAGATTAGAAAGGCTTAAAAACAAACAACAACACACATGAGGAATATGCTTCTTAGTTTAATCAAATAGATGAGACCAAGAGACAGCTCCAACCCAAAAGCAAGAAAAGAAGAGGTACAAACTGAACAAAGACAGAGAACTAGGGGTAGAAAGGGGAAAAGTGCAGTCACAATGTCACAATCAATGGCATAAATATATATATAAATTTTCAAATAAGAAACTAACTTGAGTTACAAAGCTTCACTTAAAGCATAATAAAATAAAATAAAACAAAACGAAGGCATAGAGATGTGAAATAGTCTAACCAATGTTACATTGCATTTAAGAAATGGAAGAATTTTAACTAGGGACAACCTAGACCAACTTAAAAACAAAAATGCAAATTTTATTATTAGAAGGACTCTTGGGACCATTTTGTCAAGTCCGTTAGGTACGTGGGATGTGGGTGAATTTAAGTTGCTCATCTCTCACACACAGCGGTGGCGGAGCTACTGAAATTACTTGTTAGGAATAATTTAGGTGGTATACTACGTTACCAAGTACTCTTGAATATAAATAGGAATAAAAGATGCAGCTTACATATATTCTAGGTCTTAACTGGAGTCCCTGGGTGGTGCAGTTAAGCACTCGGCTACTAGCCAAAAGGTTAGCAGTTCGAACTCATCCAGAGACACTTCAGAAGACAGGCCTGGCAATCTGCTACCAAAAGGTCACAGCCTTGCAAACACTGGGGAGTATTTCTACTGTGCACACCGGCAGAAGCCATGAATCAGAAAGGACTCAACTACAACTGACAACATGAAGAGCTCTTACCTGAGGTCCTGAAGCTACATGTCTGATCATCTCAAAACCTAGCCTATTATGCTACAATACATTGTACCTGTATCTGCCTTGGAAGGTAGGCTTCCTGACGGAAAGGTGCTCTGACCCCACCACAAAGCTGCCTGGAAACTTTACTATCAGAAATTACCACTGTCCTCTCCCCCATTCTCCTCCCTGCCCAGAAGCTTAAGGTTTCCAAGAAATGAAAACCAGGTTCTTTTCTTAAAAGGCTTGGAAATCTTTAATCTTTACCAAAAAAAAAAAAAAAAAAAAAGCAAAAAACAGTGTTCTTTCCCCTCTAGAACAGCAGATATTTCTTATTTGCATCATTATGACAATTTGTGTTCAATTATTCATATATTGCTATTTAAAGGCTGAACTTACTTGTTTGAAAATGATTTCTTGGACACTCCGGACAAGCTAAGCCATGCCCTGGGCATTAGTGACACAATGGAAACAAGGCTGCCCCCCCTTTGGAGCTTATGTTCTAAAAGTTTTGGTGGGGAGAATCAAGTCCGACCTGGTTAGGGCAAACTAGCTAGCTTCTGGGCAAACAAGTCTCACCTTCTCAGGGGTGAGTACAATTCAAGTTTGTTTCTTGCTCCCACAGGGCCCAGTGAAGATACATCAGGTCAGTGGGAAGACTTCCATACAGTCATTCAAGAAGTTCTCTTCCTCAGAGCTCTGCTGTCTCCAGGATCTGGATCCGCAGCACCAGGTTGGCCGACTGAAGAGCCAGCTGCTCTCCCAAAAGAGGCTTCCAGGTCTGCAAGTGGTAAGTACAGGACCTCTGTTCACTTTCTGCCAGTCAAAACTGGAGCCTGTGGCCACACTTAACTCCAAGGGAGTTCAGAAGACATCATCTAGCTACGCATCCGGGAGTCAAAGGAACTAGGTTTTAGAAAAACAAAAGGAAAAAAACTAGCATATTTAAGAAATAAGTTGATATAAAAAATAGGGCCAAGACTAGGGTGAGGTAAGTGAGTCTCCTGAATCCCAAAAACCCACTGCCATCCAGTTGATTTTGGCTCATAGCAATCCTACAGGACACAGTAAAACTGCCCCCATACAAGGTCTGACAATTAAGTCCATGAACCTAATTGTTTTAAGTGCTACAAACCTCACTGCTGAAGAGCACAGCTGAGCCCGAATACCTACCTGGCAATAATGTCACTTGTATCTCTTTCTAGCTCTGTGACTTTGGGCAACTTATTGACTCGACAGCAATACATTCTTGAAAATGGAGGAAAAACTAGGGCCTACCTCACAAGGTTATTTTGTCTTAAGTACTGTATAGCATTCAGAACTATACTCGGCATATAAATACTCAAGTGTCACAACTATAGTATGTCTACCCTTCTGCCTAGTTCTGAATAATGTAGAAAAAAACTTATGTACACAGATGTTCACAGCAGCACCACAAATAATACCGTAAATTTGCAATAATACTTAAGTGTTTAACTGTTTAATATTGTCGTTCAGTGCCATCAGCTTGGTTCCAAATCATACGGACCCTACGCATAACAGAACAAAACAGCGTCTGGTCCTGTGCCATGCTCCCATTTATTTTCTCCATTTATCCTGGGTGTGAGCCTACTGTTGCAATCATTGTGTCAATCTGTCCCTTTGAGGGTCCTCTTCTCATTGCTGACCCTTACGTTATTAAGCATACTGTTCACCTCCAGGGACTAGTCCCTCCTGATCAGATGTCCAATACATCTAAAGGTGAAGTCTTGCCATTTTCTCTTCTAAGGAGCATTCTGGCTGTACTTTTCCCAAGACAGATTTGTTTGTTCTTCTGGCAGTTCGTGGTGTATTCAATATCCTTCACCAGCATCACGATTCAAAAGGCATCAATTCTTCTTTGGTCTTCCTTATTCCTTGACCAGTTTTCACATGCATATAAGGCTTTTAAAACACATCATGGTTTGGATCAGGCTTATCTCAGTCCTCACAAGTGGCGACTTTGCTATTCAACACTTTAAAAAGCTCTTTTGCAGCACATTTGCCCAATGTAATGTGTCCTTTGATTTCCTGACTGCTACTTCCACAGGTGTTGATTGTAAAATTAAATCCTTGACAAGTTAAATATTTTCTCCATTTATCCTGACATTGTTTATTAGGCCAGTTATGAGGATGTTTGCTGTACGTTGAGCTCTAATTTATATTGAAGGTTGTAGTCTAGGATCTTCATCAGTAAATGCTTCAAGTCATTTTCACTTTCAACAAACAAGGTTGTGTCATTTGTGTATCACAGGTTGTTAGTGAGTCTTCGCCAGTCCTGATGCTACAATCTTTGCATAGTCCAAGTTTTCAGATTATTTTCTGAACATTCAGATTGAATGAGTATGGTGTAAGGATAAAAATGACGCACAACTTTTGGGATTTTAAACCACTGAATGTCCCCTTGTTCTGATTGAACGACTGCCTCTCGGTCTATGTACAGGTTCTGCATAAACACAATTAAGTATTCTGGAATTCTGATTCTTAGCAATGTCATCCATACTTTGTTATGATCCACATCTTCAAATGCCTCTGCATCGTCAGTTACATACAGGTAAACACCTTTCTGCTGTTCTCTGCGCTCAGCCAGTATTCATCTCCCATCAACAGTGATATCCTTCATTTCAGTAATACACACAAACACTCACTGCAGTCTAATCATTTCCAACACATAGCTGCCCAGAAAGGCAGAGTCAAATGGCCCCTAGAGTTTCCAAGGAGCACCTGGCAGATTTGAACTGCCAACCTTTCAGTTAGCAGCCATAGCACTTAACACTATGCCACCAGGGTTTCCTATTGTAATAACAGGGGACCAGACTTTTAAAATGCATAGGTAACAGTGATTTATTATGTAACATCAGCGAAGTAAGTGAGAATATAAGTTTATGATGTGTTATATTTTCAAAACGTATATTTATATAAATAGAGGAAAATGTCTGGAAGGATACTATCAACCGAACTAAACAGTAGTCATTACTGAGTGGCACAGTTGTCTACTAGTCGTTTTGTTTTATTCTTCCTGTTAGTCTCCATTTTTCAGATTGTCAACAATGATCCCACACTGAGTTTATAAGCATAAAAACCCTCAGTGTTGTTTTTTTTTTTCCTTTAAACCAACTACTTACATAAACCAAAGTCTTTACCACTTGCTCCCAAGATAAAAACATTTCTAAACAGCTCAACAATAGGAAAGTTTATCACCAAGTAACTTTCAAAAGCAAACGAAGAGGGGGGAAAAACGGGGTAGGAAGGACGTGAGCTGTTTGCCCTAATTAGTGGCTACAGCTCATTTGTTTTCTTATTTAAAACACACAGGTTGAAGGGGCAGGAAAACAAATTAGTGCTCCAAAACCTTTCATTAGTAACAGAAGCTACTTCATCCGTTAGTTCTACGTCCCAGCTCGCAGTACAATCCATTTCTTCAGCTTGCAGTACTTATGTTTTCTTCATTACTGCAAAGGCACTTGACCAGTCAGAGACGCCCACACCTACAGTGCTGAATTTCCTCCAGCAGCATCTTTATTTCTACAAGTTCCATGATAAAGGCATTTACATTCAAATTTATAACAAGCAATTTCATTTACTTCTCCCCGTAGGCATCTGCATGAGTTCAATTTTCGTTTTCACTCATAAGATTACTAAATCTAGATATGATCAAGATCTCCCAACAGGCCATACAAAGCTATGCCAATGGCATCTTGACTGGTAGCAATGACAGTTTTTTAAATGGACAAAAGAAAGATTTCTGTAATTAGGGAAAGCCAACTGCAGCTAATAAGTAGAAGGAGTGTTCTTTTTTTAAAAAACTTCACTGCCACTTAGCCTCCAAAGACAAGTAATTTTTAGGCCCTTTCTTTATATGTTGGCAAGTTAAAGACTACACCGCAATGAGAAAAAAGAGAGAGTGGCTGAGGGGTTGAGAGAGAAAATTCCAAGCGGTGCGCCGCCATCCAGGTCAAGCTTTGGGGAAATGTTAATCCTTCTCAGGTGACGTTGCTTGTACTCTACCGCATCCAGTTGATCTCCTCAAATATTTTCCTTCCTCTCCTCTCTAAGCCTTCCAGCGAGTGTTAAAGCATCACAAAGTACTGCTTTTCTACCCAATGAGCCTCAGATTACAGCAGGCTGAAGCTACCGTGTATTCACTCAGTAGCTTCTCTGAAAGCTGTAACAGAAGACACGATCAGAAGATGTCTAAGAGAACTCAGGTTTTCAGAAGGTTTGCATTTCGTTCCTGGCAGCAGAAGCCAAAAAAAGACTTTAATGTCCTTCTACTACTACTGTTTCAGTCAACAGAAATTGTTGGGAGACTTTACCTCCTTCACCAGACAGGCAGCAGCTTGACACAAATCAAAGCCACTTATTCACAGGCAGTGAAGTCGATCCACTGGCCATCTTAACAGTTTAAACCAGTGCTCCATGCATTAACTCTTTACTCTTGAAAATGAGCAATTAAAGGGAGGGACCAAGCTTGCAGCGTGCTGTTCCTATAAGAACTGTAATTTCAGAGTAACAATCAGTAACAACACAGCTAAGGTTGAAAAGAACGTTTGTTTTAATAGGATTACCCCAAGTGTGGAAGGAATGATAAAAATTAGAAAAAAATCACTATTTTGCAACCCTGAAGCAAAACAAAGGATTTTCTAGGTGGCAAGAACAGTTAAGAGTACTACTAACTAAAATGTTAGTGGTTCGAAACCACTCAGGAGAACCTTGGAAAAAAGTCCTGGTGAACCGCTTCCAAAAGTTCACAGCTACAAAAACCCATAGAAGGTAGTTCTACTTTGCAACACATGGGGTTACCGAGAGTCAGAAACGAAACTACAGCAGCTTTTTTGTTGTTTCTTTTCTTTTAATGAAATTGACGACTCAAATGAAGATCATCAATGGAAGAAACCATTATATGGAAGCACAACAGGAACCTTCAAGTGGAGGAAACAAGCTGTTGCCACACGATCCCAGTGATTTGGAATTTTAGGAACCCATCACTTAGAATTTCACAAGAGAACACTGCAGGCCTCCTAATATGATGTAATAGGAAACGACGCAGTGCCACCTGTGAAGCATTTTACACAAGTTTAACCTCAATCTAATCAAGCCTTAGAGGAGAACTTCCAGTTTACAGGAAATAGGAGAACAGAGGAACAAGTTAAATGACCCCCACAGGGAACAAATGGAAAATTCCAGAATGTCAGCAACTCTGCAGATATCCAAACTGGTTTCTTCACCAAGTTAAATGGCATTAAAAAAAAAAAATGGCTGGGGAGAAGTACTGGTCTATAGTCTAAGGAACTTAAGAGAGATATCAGCCCAATGCAATGAGTGGACATTTATGAATCCTGATACATACATACAAAACCAAAACACACCTGGTGCCATAGAGTTGGTTCTGATTCATAGTGACCCTCTAAGGCAGAGTATAACTGTCCCATACACACTTTAGTCAACTGGGAGACTGAGGAAACTTGACTGCATACTGATTATAAGTGTTACCAAGGAATTACTAATTAATTACTAATTTTGTTGTTATGCTAGTGTTATTGTTGGGTGTTGTGAATCTGATTCCAACTCATAGTAACCCCATAAGACAAAGTAGAACTGAAAATGTCTATATCTGTGAGAAATATAGGGTGAAGTGATGTAATGTCTGAGAATTTTCTTATGTCAACCAATAAAGTGTAAAAAAAAGCAGCAACCACAGTTTGACAAAATCTCAATAGTTGTTCAAGCTGGGTGATGCTTATACAGGGATTTAATATGTGATTCTCCCTTTGCTTATGTCTGAAAATGTTCACAACAGTTTTAGAGAGACATTCCTACTAGCCTTACATACAATGTAATCAAGAATAGATCAAGTCTCTTGGAAATGCCAATATTAGATGCTGCTCAAAATCAGAAGGGACTAACTTAAGATGCCACTAACCCTGGAAGCAATATATAGTAGACAATTTAAAATTGCAGTCATGCTCCATAAAGGATATTGACAATTCTTAGAGGACAATGAACTTCAAAAGGAAATCAACTATATGTATGACCTATCTCAGCAGAAGGAGATGAATAACAAGAAGCTAGTTTGATGCATGGTTTTATTTGAAAAACTAATAAACACACTCAGGTGATTCTTTGGATTCATACAGTCTCACAGAACCTCAGGGGCAGAAATGACCCTAATCCCACGGGCTTTTCAACCCTATCTAAAGCATCCTCATCCTCAGAGCCACCGTATGCACACATCGAGGGGCTTCGTTCATATAGTGCTGTCCGTGTAATTGACAGTCTGTGCAACTGTGTGCAGCAGTCCTCCTCTACTAGTCACGCCACCTCCTCTGCTACTTTGACATCTATTGCCACTGCTGTGTCTACTGCCCGCTACTATTAATAACAAGATAATTAATAAGAGTAATGCCTTTTTCACAGAATTTTAAAAATAAAGTGAAGAATTAAAGGATTGTGGATAGCACAAAAAGAGGCTGAGTGGTGCAGCGGTTGAGTACTCAGCTGCTAACTGAAAGGTAGGTGGTTGGAACCTACTAGCAGTTCCAAGGGAGAAAGATGTGGCAGCCTGCTTCCGCAATGATTTACAGCCTTGGAGACGCTATGAGACAGCTCAGTTCTGTGCTACAGGGTCTCTCTGAATCAGAGTAAAGTCAACAGCAGTGGGTTTTTGGTTTGTGGTGGCATAAATGGTTCAGTACACAGTTGCTGACTGAAAGGTCAGCTATGTAAGTCACCCAAAATTTCCTTGAAAGGGAGGCCTAGCTATATACTTGTCAAGGACTATATCAAGCCCCACCCCCCAAAAATGTATGTATTGATTTGGCTTGGCTGTTAGTCCCCATATGGCACTTTCTTCCATGTGTTGTGAATCCTGCCTCTGTGATGCTGATGAGGGAAAACAGACAGCAGTTGTGTTGGTGAGGCAGGACTCAAGTTACCAGCTGTGGGATGTAAGGGAGAGAAGTGAGCAGAGTAAGTTGGGAACTTCGTATCACCAAGAAGGCAACACCGAGAACAGAACATTTCCTTCAGACCTGAGATTCCTCTGCTGTGATGCTCTCACTGAATTTGGACCATGATAACTTCTCTTATTGGATGGACTTGTAACTTATAAACGGACTTATGGCTTATTAGACTGTAACAATAAAGTTTCTGTTCATGAAACCATCCACTCATGATATTTTCTGTTGGAGCAGTACCAGGTAACTAAAACAACACTTCCGAAAATCAACCACTGAAAATTCTATGGAACAAGGTTCTACTCTGGCATACATGGGGTCGTGATGAGTTGGAACTGACTCAAAGGCAACAGGTTAACTGACACAGGGTCTGACACAGGTTAATATTATTAATCAATACTTCCAATGTACTTGTAAAAGAATGGCATCCAGAACAGAACATCATAACTCTGGCATAGATTGGGAACCTGCATCTGCTTTAAACTTGAGTCTAGAAAAACATTTCTCTTAATTTTGTCAATTTCTTTGTGCAACTTGGTCACATTGCAACCTCAGGAGGTATCAAGAATCAGTGAAAACACTTCGCATGTGCAATGGTCTTATCTCTACAATCATTCCAATTCCACTGCTACTACTATACCCTTCTATAGTACTTCAGTTGACCTTATCAACTAAACTCTACATTTATTCTGTTAAGATTTCATTATTAAATTCATCCTGTCATCACTATCCATCTTTTTGTAACCAGTCAGCCTACATCTTAAATAACCTGTTCCACTGTGTATTTTGCAAAACTGGTCTATATCCTATCTGTCCTCAACCAGATCTTTAAGAAACATTATTCCAAACAAAGTTGAAGACAGGGACTTTTACTGTACACATCAGTCATCACTCTGTCAAATGTATTTCAAGTAAGATTATATCCTGCTTTTCCCTACCTGTCCAAAAGGATCTGAAAAGCCTGTTACCCTTTCTTGTTGTTAGTCACCTGTGAGTCTATTCTGGTGCACGGTGATGCCATCTGTACAGAGAACCATGGGGTTTTCGAGGTTGTGATCTTTCAGAAGCAGACTGCCCTGCCTGTCTGCTAAGGCACCTCTGGGTGGGTTCCAACCACCGACCTTCTGGCTAGTAGCTATCATAGCACAAAATGTTGTTGTTAATGAACTTTTGTCAGATGCTTCCTTGGCTTTCAATTTAGAAAATCAAAATATTTATATGACATAACATACACTGATTGTCTATGTGTTAAGAACTCAGACTTTTCCAATTGCATAATAAAGTTTTTAAGAAAATGTTCTGCATCCCACTTTGGTGAGTGGCACCTGGGTGTCAAAAGCTAGCAAGCAGCCATCTAAGCATCATCAATTGGTCCCAACCCACTTGGAGCAGAAGAGAACAAACACCACCAAAGACTTAAGTGAAAGATGAGCCCCAGAGACCAAAAGGAGCCACATAATCCAGGGACTATCTCAGCATAAGCCTAGAAGTACTACACGGTGCCTTACCATCACCAATGACTGCCAGAACAGGGAACACAACTGAGCCCCTAACAAAATGGTAGAAAAATGGGGTTCAGAACTGGAACCCTATTAAAAAGGCCAGACTTAATGGTTCAACAGACTGGAGGGTCCCCTGAAGACACAGCTCCTGAACTCTGCTAACCCAGAACTAAAGCCACTCTTAAAGCTACCTCTTTAGATAAAGACTGGAAAGGACTACAATACAGAAAACGATACTGGCAGAGTGTGCTTTTGGCTTACATCGATCCATGATACTAACAGGAAAGCTCCTATCCAAAGACAAGATGAGAGGGCAGACAGTGACAGGAGTGAGTTGAACAGACTCGGGAAATACAGGGTAGAAAGGAAGAGTGTGCTACCCGTGTGGGGAGGGCAGCTAGAGTTATATGGCAATGTAGGTGTAAGTTTTAGTATGACAGATTGACTTGGATTGTAAAGTTTCATTTAAAGCATAAGATTAAAAAAATTTAAAAAGCTCAGACTTTCCATAATGAAATATTCTGCATATTGACAGCAGAGTAACATCAGCACTGAGAAACATACCTTCTCTTTACTTTTAGAAAATCAGATTAAACTCAGTATCTACAATTATTCATTACTCAAATTTAGAGGCATACAATACAGAATCTGAAGAAGCAGTTTTGTTAAGAGTCCTCTATATGGGGAGGCAAGGGTCTTATAATTGTACTTTGAATAGCTGTCAACAAGAATTTATATTTAAGAATATGTTAGATGCCAGATGCATTACAGATGTTCTCACCATGGCTCTTTCTTTTTATTATGATTGAATGAAAATGTTCATTCCCATATAAATTTGCATGCTCACCTATATGCAGCTTCCACTGCTCTCCCTGCAGTGACAACACACTCTTCCTCTCTGCTCCATACATGTCATTATGACTCTTAAAGAGTGTTAACAGTACCTAGTACTGTACACATAGTCACTTGCTGTACAACTGTCTTAAGAGATACCCTCTACTGTTATGAAAGAAGCTTTTACCAAAGTTAGAGGGTTGGGACATCAAGACAGGGCTTCTTCATTAGTGGTTTCCTAAACAAAGTCCTTCATCTTCTTGGCTGTGAGCATTCATCACTTCACCTAACTCCAAAAGGAAGAATAAATTACATCTTTTTTCTACAAGACAGACCTCCATGTTTTAGAGTGGTCCTGTTCCTGCCCTTTCTTCCCTTTCCTAGACTGAGTCTCTCAAATTTCTTCAAATCTTCCCCTTTTGATTTTTTTGGAAAAAAGATGGCTATTCACTGTGTAGAAGCATGCTTGCTAAAAGCCTTTAAAAGTATTATTATACATTTGAATCATTTTCAAATCAAGATCAAGTTGAGACCATGTATAGCAGCTGCAAAGAATCAATTCTATTTATTTATTCAAAATATAACAACTAAATTGCACCACATTGATTATTCTGGACAATCAATTTTCAAGCAATAACTGTCAAGTCCTAGATCAACTTCCAGGTTAAAATTATTTAAAGGGACAAAAATTTCTTTCATAGTTGACAGTATTCAATTGAGAACCCTATCAGCCACTTCACAGTTTAGTGGCTACTAAAAAAAACAAAACAAAACACTGCCACTGAGTTGATTCTGACTCATAGTGACCCTACAGGGGTTGATTTTCAACTATCAAAGGAGGCAGCAGATGATCAAGAACCAATGGTTCTAAAGAAAACATTCAAACTCCACTGAAGTCACTGGGGAAAAACAAGGTTGCAGGTATTGATAGGCTACCAACTGAGATATTTCAACAGACAAATACAGTGCTGGAAACACTCACTCATCTGTGTCAGGAAAGGTGAAATACAACTACTTGGCAAATCAAATTGAAGAGATTCGTGTCTGTGCTCATTCCAAAGAAAGGTAATCCAACAGCATGCAGAAATTACCAAACACTATTATCAATATCACACATAAGCAAAATTTTGCTGCTGATCATTCAAAAGCTGTTGCAGCAGTACATCAACAGGGAACTGTCAGAAATGGATTCAGATGAGGAAACAGAATGAGAAATACCAATGATGACGTCCTACGGATCTTGGCAAAAACCAGAGAATACCAGGATGACATTTACTTGTATTTTATCGACTACGCAAAGGCATTCAACTGTGTGCATCATAACAAATTATGAGTAACACTGAAAAGAATTCAAGGACACCTAATTGTGCTTATGAGGAACCTCTACATAGATCACAAGGCAACTGTTAAATATAACAAGGGCATAGTGCGTGGTATAAAGTCAAGAAAGGTGTGTGTCAGAGTCATACTTTTTCAATCTGTATGCAGGTCAAATAATCCCAGAAGCCAGACCATATGAAAAAGAATGCAGTTTTAGCACTGGAGAAAGACTCATTAACAATCTATTATATGCAGATGATACAACCTTGCTTGCTGAAACCGAGGACTTGAAACACTTCCAGATGAAGTTCAAAGGCCACAGCCTTCAGTACAGATTACATGTCAACATAAAAGAAACAAAAATCCTCACATTGGTTCTATAAGCAATGTCATAATAAAATGGAGAAAACACTGACACTGTCAAGAATTTCATTTACTTGGATCCATAATAAATGTCCATGGAAGCAGCAGTCAAGGATCAAATGACACCTTGCAGTGAGCAAATCGGCTGGCAAGAGAAGTCTCTAAAATGTTGAAGGGCACAGATGTTGTTTGGAGGACTAAGGTGCATCTGACCCAAGCCATGGCAGTTTCAATCGTACACATGCAAAAGCCAGACATTAAATAAGGGAGACTGAAGAAGAAGTGATGTACTTGAGTTACAGTGTTGCCAAAAATACTGAATATGCCACAGACTTCCAGAAGAATGAACAAACCTGTCTTGGAAGAAATATAACCAGAATACTCCTTAGAAATGAGGTTGATCAGACTGTTCAATGCACTTTGGACACTATCAAGAAGGACAAGCGACTAGAGAAGCAATCGTTCTTGGTAAATACAGGGTTGGTGAAACAGAAGATGACCCTCAATGAGGTCAAGTGACACAGTAGCTAAAAACAGTTGGCTCAAATGTAGCAAGTGCTGTGAGGACAGCAGGTGGTGTTTGATTCCATTGTACAGTGTCAGTATGAGTAGAAACTGACTCCATGGTGCTAATGACAATAACAGCAATTTTAACAAAGTCTTCCACCTACAAGAACTACTTAGAGAACATGAGATGTCAAAGAACCAAGAACTGCCTTGACTTAATCTTTATTTCGGTATGATTGCTGGGGACACCTAGAAGCAATCCCTCCCAATTCTCTGTGCTGTTAGGAGTCTCCCATTACGAGCAGAGTCTTTCAAAGACCTTCTAGAGCAGCAGAAGAGTTGAGAACAACCCAGAAGATTAGTTTTTTGCAGGTGGACGCAGTATACATCAGGTTTGTTCATAATGTAATAACCACACTATGATTCAGCTAATATGAACAGTTAAGAGCTACGTTTGCTAACCAAAAGATTGGCCATTTGAATCCACCAGGCATTCTTGGAAACTCCATGGGGCAGTTTTACTCTGTCCTATAGGGTCACTATGAGTCAGAATCAAATAGACAACAATGTGTTTGGTTTGGTTTGAAATCTGAGCTTATGAAAAACTAAAGAGCAATACGTTAAGTGTACAGGTTAAAAATGATACACATTAAAGATGATATAATGCAAACTTCACAAACTTAAAGCTACTTTTGACTATCAGAAAGAGTCATTCAAACACAGCAAATAAGGTGAACAACAAATGAAATCCAGACAATTTTTAAGCCCTCAAAGAAACCTTGGTGGCATGGTAGCTAAGTACTGCCTCTGCTAAGCAAAAGGGTAGCAGTTCAAACATGCCAGGTACTGCCTGGAAACTCTATGAAGCAGTTCTACTCTGTCCTAAGGAGATGCTATGAGTCAGAATCTATTCAGCAGCAGTAGGTTTGGTTTGGCTGAAGTGAGATTTTACTACGAGGAGGAAAAAAAGACTTCTAAAAATTAAACTTGAATTTTCAAAATAAATTCAGACAATTTTCATCACCACGTCTTTCAAAGTGGCTATAAAAACCGAAATTCATCTCCAGGTTTATGCAATCTCTAACTTGAATATCTGTCTCATAGAAAGCCAAACTGTGAGGCTAGTTTTGTCTTTCAGTAAGAAGTTCTTATCAGAAAATTAGACTAAAATCAGCAGAAATTCCTTATTCAGTCCTCTTCCCCTGCTATGAGATCAAGATGATCTCAGCGTCAATCTTTTAACGGAAAGAAGAGAGCAAGATTGCCACGTGAACCACTGAGCAAAGTCAGCACAAATCCCGCAGGATTTAGAGAACAGAGCACAAGAAAAAGCATGTGGAGTGTGCCCTCTATTGGCCAGTGCATTTTAACTTCTCAGGTGGTCGGCTGGCAAGTGATAGCTAGCCAGCAACAGGTGTGAGGCTAAAAGGATCATGGTCCAAACACTTAAACCCGTGTTGACAAAGCAGCAAGAATTCAAGCAGAAGCGCACGTGGCTGGGATTGGAAATGCCAATCTCAGGTTCTGACAATTCTGTGAACTGTGAGACATAAGGCACATACATAGCGGGACCACAGGAATTGGCTCGAGAATTACAACTACTATATACTAAATATTTTGTTCATGAGATAAGAATTTGATTATGGAATAAGTTTTAACAAAACTGCTTACAAGGTGTACTTATTTTATACTGTCAAACTCTTTAGGGGGATATAGAGGAATTTTTAACAACTGTTGTCTTTGACTAAGGGATTGCTGGCCAAGTATTTACTGAAATAAATTTCAGGATAGTGCTTCCAGTGTGGCCTCATACTGTTAAGTAGACACAAGAAAAAATAGCTGAAAACCCATGGGAAAAAAACAAACTTTTGGAAGACAGATGTGTGTGTCGGTCCAAAGCAGCTACTGGGCATCATGCTAACAAAGAGAGTTGGCCTCCTATTCCTTTAATCAATGCTGCTTAACTTGTTGAACGAGATGGACCACTTTCAGACTCTAATGAAAACTCTACATATTCTCCTTACACCCAAAAAAAAGACATAGAAAATATTTTGCTTCTAAATGCAGAAGTTCACAGAAACCTTGGTCCCATCTCTGGAGCCCAACATAGGAAATGTGGTTCAAAAGAGATTCTGAAAGACAACATATTGGTGGTGGTGGAGGGATAGTTGCTGTTATTATGTGTCACTGAGTCATTTTCAAACCCCAGCAACCCGTTTTATCAAAACTACATACTAAACATCATTTCGTGAGAACTTTTAATACCCTCCAGCAGGTGATGAAACTGAAATATTTTAAGTAAATTGTAAAGGTTTCCCTCAAATGACTTAGATTAAGAGGAAAATCTACCTATAGTCAGATTCTTAGTATTTTAGAGTAACTTAAGAAATGAATTTAATAGAAGAATAACCTTGGTTGGTTATTCTGATTTATCAGGATATAGCAGGTTGGAAATGGGCTTCAGTTGGTGGTGGGAAACATCAAATGCCATGTGAAAGAGGCTGGTGTTTATACACACAGAGAGAGACACACACACACGTGTCCATGTACATACACACATCTACACATATGGAGACATGTACACACACATATTTTCTTACTAGAAGACCAGAAATAAAAGAGGTTCTCACAATGCATATATACAATTTATATATACAAGAATAGGGATCAAACCAATTTGGCAATGTAAGCAACCATAACCAGCTTTTCAAGGCCTGAAAGCATTCAGGACCTAGGTCTGCAAATGTTCTATGAGAACTCACTTAGGACTTACCCCTCAACTACTCTGTCCTGGCTCCCCTCAGTTCTCTAATATCAATTACTCAATTAGCATGACTATGAATTGCAGGAATTGCTGAGGCTCCACAGAAGTCAGTGGTCTGAAGAACTTTGGAATGGGTTCACAAGTGATTTCATGTTCTTTTAAATCAATGTTGACAGTGAAGTGTATTGTGACGGGAAAAGTGAGTGCATTCATAAAAGATGGAGTCTCTAAATCTAGCTCTCTTCTACTTAACTCTTAAGTTTTTAAAATCATTTCAGTGAGCAGCTCACCTTCCTTGTAAGTCATCAGTCCAGTCCCACCTCCTTCAGAGGTAGTGCAATGTCAGTGGTAAAATAAAAAATTAGAAAAGGGAATCAGCTGTGAAAACGGTGTGGTGGCAGCATCAGTCCTCTGCATCCAACTTCACAAGGGCACACAGAGAGGATCCTTTTTCAGCATCAACACCCCGAGGCTGATTCCTATGAAGCAGGGGTCAGACATCCCTCCTCTCTCCAAACATTTTTACCATTTCCTTACCAGTCATCCAAAAACCCTTGTGGTGTAGTGATTAAATGCCACAGCTGCTAACCAAAAGGTCAGTCATTCAAGTCCACCGGGCACTCTTTGAAAACTCTATGGAGCAGTTCTACTCTGTCCTATAGGATCACGATGAGTTGGAATCGACTCAACAGCAATGGGCAAATGGGCAAACATCAGCCATTCCTCCCACAACATTCTCAACTGCTCTGCTATGTTTGATAATTCATTGCAGTGGCCAAATAACTCAGACAATACTCACAGTTAAGGAGGTTATGAGGGAAATATATAAGTTACAGTGCAGCTTCAGGAACAACTCAGGACATAATTCTTTGGTGAACACAGCTTCTGGACCATGCCCACAAGCAGGCTTCTCCCTTGCACTCAGCCATTTGGGCCTCTTGGGCCAGCCTCTGCCCTGTTTGAGCAAGTATTGCAAAGCTCTCTAGCTCTACTGATAAGTGCTAAGAAGCGCCCCACTCCACCAGCTGGCCTGCTGCCCAAAGGTGCCTAGTTCTCTCACTCCGTGAGCCAGAAAGCCCACTGCACCATCGCACACCAGTCTCCTGGTTCTACTGCTACAAGTTTCTGCCATACTTGACACTGCTTTTGCCATCTTGTGTTGCCTCTGGTGTCACAGCTCTCTGTCTGCCAGCCCCATGAGTTTCTCAAGAACCCTGATGGTCCAAAGGACACACTCTGCTCCTGACTCTTCTCTTTTGGAAGTAGTGAGGTTCCTCCACTGTGCTGAAATTGGTTCTATTTTGAAGTCTACCAGGATGGCAAAACTCACCAATCCCCTTGTTAGGGTTCCATATACTTTATTTGCATGGTCGCACCCCGACAAGGATTCTGAACACCTTATTTGCATTACTAGCAGGCTGGCCAACCCCTTTAGTGGGTCACAATCACCTTATTTGCATAGCCCACCCAATCATTGCAAAACCCAAGATATGTAAAAGAGGCATCAGAAGTAATTCACTGCACCACAGTGCTTCCCTGAAAGGCACAACCAGAGGGGCAGGAAAAAAACTACATAGTCTATTCACACCTACAGAAGAACTTGTTTTAAAGCACATACACACTCATCTGTGTCTCTCACTGATATGTCCACAAAGCCACACTTATTCTATAGTCATAAATAATTGTCATTAAACATTTTCTTGCATTAATTGATCTACACTATTAACATTAATGCTTTTTAAGAAAGGAAATTCCACTTTCTTTTCTCTTCCCCTAAATGATCCTTCAGAAACCCTGGTGGTGTGGTGAAGTGCTATGGCTGCTAACCAAAAGGTCAGCCATCTAAACCCACCATGAGCTCCTTGAATCCACTAAATGCTGCTGGAATCCACCAAATGCTCCTCAGAACCTCGATGGGGCAGTTATACTCCGTCCCACAGAGTCGCTATGAGTTGGATTCAACATGACAGCTTTTGTTTTTAAATGATTATTCATATGGAGCAAAATGTTTTGGGATAAAAATATCTTAATGACCATTTCTCTAAAGGAAAGTGTTTTTAAAAATATAGGTAACTCCAAACCTACCTGTCATTTGGGATACTTTATTACTTACATAATAAGCAAACATACAGATATACTAAAACAGTTATGAGTATGCTCTGTGAAATTCTGGATAGTACCAGAAAAGACTTTAGAATGAGTGCTCGGCTAGAATATTTTTATTCCTCAGTTTGTTTTCTTCTTTAAACTCTAAAGAAGAATAACAAATAATGCAATTACACCAATTATTGGTGATATTTAATCATTCTTTAAACTTCACATGCAAAGAACTTCAAATTTAAAAAAAATTTTCAACAGCTCATCAAAAGTATTTTCAATGCAAACAACAAATCTTGTATGCAATGACTTCCTGTTCAGTTGCTATGAAAGAAGCACTTTCCTAAGCCTTGTATGGGGAGTACAAAGATACAAGGTCCGACAATTAAGTCTGTGAACGTAATTGTTCTGTTACACAACTCAGTGCTGAATATTACTACAATCACTTTCGAAGTATGCCCCTTGGGAACCTATGCACTGATGCCAGCACCGAGTCCACCGTTCAAAACATTTTGGAACTCTTCCTGGAATGGGCACTGTGCACGGTGGCAAGTTCACAAACTTAACTGCACCATTATCTGTGAGTGAGTTTCCAGCCAGTAAACAAGTAACTGTATTGGAACACCCTCCCTACTCACCTGATCTGTCCCCTAGTGACTTTTTTCTTTACCTGAAGATAAAGAAAATATCGAAAGGAAGACATGCTGATGACAGCCAGGACATCAAGGGTAATATGACAACGGCTCTGATGGCCATTCCAGAAAGAGCTCCAAAATGCTCTGAAGGGTGGACTAGGCACTGACATTGGTGCACTGCCTCCCAGGGTGAGAACTTCGAAGGTGACTATAGCAATATTCAGCAATGGGGTATGCAGCACTTCTAGGATGAGTCCACGAACTTAACTATCAAACCTTTCAAGTAAGTCACAGTCCTGCCCTACCCAAAACCACCACCGTTGATTCTGACTCATAGTGACCTTAGAGGACATAGAATAACTGCTCCAGAGTTTCCAAGGAGCACCTGGTAGATTTGGACTGCTGATCTTTTGGTTAGCAGCCATAACACTGAACCACTATTACGCCAGGATTTCCAGTCCCGCCCTAGAGAAGCTTAAAATATGATGAAAATGAGATACACGTCAAAATAACCAGAATGAGGGGTGGGAGGGTGGACAGTCCTTGAGGAGTAGCACAAAAAGCTAAGAAGACTATGTGAGAATAATTGATTTTGACTTCAAAAAGGCAGGCAGAAAATTCCAGGAAGGCTTCGCAGAAGTCACAGCATATTAGCTGCATAATACTGCAAATGCAACAACCAAAAGCACAGACACTCACGGTGTATTGGGAAAATGAAGTACTCTGGTACAGCCTCAGCATACAGAGCTTTCAGGGCAGCAGCAGGTTAGCAATGGGCTGCGGTCAGGTGGTGAGGAACCCTGAACGCCACGTGCAAGTGGCTGGTAGTTATTTTGCAGGCAAAATGGAGACACGGGGTGTTTGGGGCTGATTAAGCAACAAAGTAATATGATCAGAATAGTCAATGTGGCAGCACTTATAAAAGATGCAGTGAGAAAGAAGTGGATGCTGAGAGAGCAGGGGTAAATGAGGATGTGGGCTAGGCCATAAAGAATGGGATGGATATAAAGTGTTTCTGAGGTAGAGTCACAAAACACTGAATGAACTGATAAAGAGGTGACAGAAAAGCCAAAGGCTACACATCCTCCAGCCTTGAATCACTGAGTGCTTCCACACATGAGCAGAAATTAAGACTAGAAGCAGAACACCTGTAAGAGAAGGCACAGAAAATGAAACACGCTATCGCGTTTGAGTGTGCGTAGAATTTCTACCCTTTTGGCACAAGTTGGACAATGTCAGTGAAATATAATTTAAAAGGGGAGGACAGAGCTCGGGACTAGAGGAAAATAACTTCACATGGCAAAAACCACTGCAAACATGTTGCCAGGTGCTGTCGAGTCAATTCCATCTCACAGAGATCCTGTGCACAACGGAAGGCAACGATGCCCAGCCCCACACCATGCCCGCAACAATTTTTATGTTTCAGCCCATTACTGCAGCCATGGTTATCAATTCACCTCTTTGAGGGCCTTTCTCTTTTTCACTGCCCATCCCCCACTTTACTGAGCATCCTTCTCCAGGGATTGATCCCTCCTGACAACATGTCCACAGGATGTGAGATGCAGTCTCACTATCTTTGCTTCCAACTGCAACCACGGATATGCAGAAAGCTTCTGAGGAAAAGAATGAAGGTGAAAAAAACACTATTCTCTACTATCCTGAATGAATGGACCAAAGAAAAGAAATAGGCAGAAAAGTGGAAAGCAATACTAGAGTGTTACCACACTAGCCAAAGTAAGACACCTCCAGAGGACCACATCAGGGGGACCACCGTGGCGCTGTAAGAGGTAGCAACGGAGTGTGCCCAGTAAGAAAACCCTTTCAGTAAAATGATGGAGGTACAGTCAGACTGTATTAGATTCAGGAGTAGTTAAAACACAAGAAGGAGAAAGTAAACACAAAGAGAAAAGACTGGACAACAACGTTAAGGAGGAAAGAAATGAATTATTTTAAGATTAGGGAAATGCTTGCATGTTTGGAAAAGCAGTAACCAATACAGAACGGTCCCAGAAGAGAGAATAACATGTAGAATAGGTGGAGGCCGGCCTTGGAAAGAGGAGAAATATTCTATCTCCATTCTCACATTCTCCTCTTTAAATACATTGTTGTTGTGTGCTGTTGAGTTAATAGCAACCCCATGTGCCAGTTCAACTATGCCATAGGGTTTCCTAAGCTGTAAAAATCTTTACAGAAGATGATCAAGTCTTTTCTCCCAGAGAGTAGCTGGCGGGTTCACACCTCTGATCTTTTGGATAGCAGTGAAGTGCTTACCCACTGTGCCACCAAGATAGCACACGTGCAAACGAGGTCCGACAATGAAGTTTGTGAATTTAATTGTTCTAAGTGCTACATACCTTATTGCTTAATATCACTTCAGTTACCTTCAAAGTACTCCCCTTGGGAAACTATGCACTAATGCCAGCACTTAGTCCACCCTTCAGTGCAGTTTTGGAACTCTCTCTGCCATGACCACTGTGTACCAAGACACAGTGGCTAGTTTGAGAATTTAATTTATTGCTGTCTGTGAGGGAGTTTTTAGCCAGTGAACAAATAAGTGTATTGCAAGACTCTCCCTACTCACCCGATCTGGCCTCCAATGACTTTTTTCTTTATCCAAACGTAAAGGGAATATTGAAAAGAAGCTATTTTGATGACATTAGGGACATCAAGAGTAACATGACAATGACAGCTCTGACGGCCATTCTAGAAAGAGTTCCAAAATTGCTTTGAAGGGTGGACTAGGTGTTAGTGTTGGTGCATAGCTACCCAAGCAGAGTACTTCAAAGGTGACTGTAGTGACATTCAGCAAAGAGGTACTTAGCACGTTTTCTAGGATGAGTTTGTGAACTTAATTGGCAGTCTTCATACACGTGCGTATACACAAAGACACACATATATATATATACGGGTGGTACAGTGGTTAGGAGTTATGGCTGCTAACCAAAAGATCGGCAGTTTAAAATCAATCAGGCTCCTTGGAAACTCTACACAGCAGTTCTACTCTATCCTACAGGGTCACTGTGAGTAGGAATCAACTAAACAGCAATAAGTCTACATTTCGGTTTGTTTTACATATACATATAAGTACATCATTCCTATATATATGTAATTATATATAATATATATACATAGCTCGGTACTAACTAATATCTAGTTATCATCTTTAATTGCTGGTGATAATGAAAAAGATATCTTAAAAATACAGATAATTTGAAACTTTCTTTTCATCTCAAAGCTTATCACATCCTTTTAGCAGCACAGTAATTAAACATTATCATCAAATGATTCATCTAGCCATCTATTTTCTGTACTTGGAAGGCAGAAGAGTGCTAATTTCCAGAGGGCGGGGGGAAGGTCTTAAAAGGCGGTCAGTTGGAAGGAAAGAAGTAAAAGTAGCCTGGATAATCCATAAACTGGCCAGTCAGCCTCTGAATAAATCAAGAGGTGGTTTTGCATTAAGGAATTAGAAGTGTCACTTCCAACTTGTGATTTCTGCAAATACTGGATTCCACCCAAGCTGGATTTGAAAAGCAGATAACGAAAGCCAGAATTAAATGGAGGTCTGGAGGACGTCATCTATTCTGAATCACTTCCAAATTATCAGTAGCAAAAAAAGATGTTGCGTTGAGTACAGCAACTTTCTGACCTCCTTGCACTAGTAAAACCCTGGCCAAAAAATCTCATGGAATTAAGCTGCAAGAAAAAGCAGCCATAAAAATCAATTAAAAAAAAAAAAACACAAGAAAGAATACATTTATGTTGCAAAGTGAAACATCACCTCAGCCTTTCTGAAATACTTTGGATCCTAAAAAAGTGAGCGTACAAAATGCATTTTGAAGCTTTTCATTCTAAGTAGGTTAATATGTTCCATGTGCCAGTTTGTATTTTGAAAAAACACTATAAGAAATAATTATTAAAAGTGCTTACAAAAACCAGTATCTACAAATCTCCTCATTAAATATTAAAAAAAGTAATAAAAACAAATTAATTTGGCCTGATAAGCTTTAAGAGAAAACATTTTTTTTCCACGCTCAGTAGCTACAAAAACACCACACTATTTGTAATAAACACTTCAGTTTCATAGGATAAGCCAAATCTAATCCCAGGGAAATGAGATGTTACAGAGGAAGCTGGAAGCTTCAGAAGGGAACAGGCTACAGGAGGAAACACTTGTCATACCAAACCCCTACTCTCAGGCCACCAGAAACATAAACTGTATGTTTTAGACCCTTGCTACTTTTAAAGAGTTTTATCAAGAAGGTATCATAAATTCCTGGTTAAAATATTAGACATTTAAACAGAAATGAGCTATAAAATTAATTTATTACATATCAAACTCAAGAAATTCCAGGAAAACCATAATGAAGTTTTGATCAGTTCATCTTCCTTTCAGTGATTCAGCCTGAAATGGGGCTTCTAACTAGTCCAAAAACTAATCAAAGCAGCTCATTTATCATATAAATAAATCATCAACATAAGAGGTTTCAAGGCAGATACAGGCAGTGAGGGTTAAAAACAGCTAACAATGATCATTCGCTTTGATAGAGGCTAAAAGACCCCACGAGTCTTACTAACTACTATTACCTTGTAGACAAAACACTAGCGGCCAACCAGCTATTCAAAAAGTAGCATGCTTCTTCACTGATTAGCAGAAAATTATTGCAGCCAGATCCCATTAGTAATTTATTATCAAATGAATTTTTAACTTAAGATTTTCTTTTCAAATTAAGGAGAAAAAAAAAGAGTGGCAGGTAACTAGTGGTGGTATTTATGACAGTCTTCCATATATGATGTTTTGTTCCAAAGTAGGAAAGGTTGGCATTCTCTTCTCTAAACCCTCTGGCTATATTTTGCAATAAAACATAGAGTTAAATGATATATTTGCTCTCTATTCCAGACTGGATGCAATTGATTTTAACTGACTAAATTATCTGATCTCTGCCAAGAATTTTATTTCATTAAGAAAATGATATTATGGAGCATCTGAGATCATAGAGCAGACTAAACATAATGCCAAAGGAGTTCTGAGAATACTCCACAGTGAAGGTTTGATTATTTGCAGATGTAATATGGGGGGGGGGGGGAAGAAGCAGCAAAAGAAGGTCCCAGGCCTTAGCATACCAATCTTGGTACCACTGCTGCCTACATCCTAGCACAAAGCTGAGAAAATAACTGATCTTCTAAGTTACAACACCTTCTCTTTTTTAAGGTACTAATCACTTTTCTTCCTAAAAAGTAATATTTAGCTGGCACTATCCAAAACAAAGGGGAAAAGGGAAATGTTGGTACCACAATAGGCTCTAACATGTCAACTGTCACTGCCGGCATGATTTGGCAGGTAGTCAAGCATTCACCAAGGAACTAATTTAAATCAACGTCCTTTGGGAGAGCCAATTGTTAAGCATGCACAGCAACTGGTATAGGATCAATCAGCGGACAGGAGATCAATTAAAACCAGCTTAAGTTAGTGCAGAGGGGCAATTCACACAATTTGTGTTAGATCTCTATTCATTTCAAGAGGCTCACAATGCAATCCTTAAGCTTCCTTGCAAAGCAGAAAAGCTACTATCACCCTACACTGTCTAGCCAGTCCTTTAAGTAGTTCCACCTTTAATTAAAAACACAGTACACCCTTTGTTGGCACAGATAGTGTGGTGACTTTTAAGGACCACAGTTATTTTAGGCAGAAACTTGGGATTTGGAAAGGAACATCTGTTGAGAAACAGGGAAGTAGGGGGAGCCAACTTTGATAGTTTTTTGTTTGTTTTTTTGTTTTTAAGCAACCTTACCAATTTACATGAACTTGAGAGTATTTGAATTTTATTAAAATGAAAGGTTGGGTTTGGCAGGAGTTACTATGGCACACTTTAGAACTGGGTTTGTAAATGTCCGCGCTTGGTGATGTGAACGCGCTTGGGGATGTGAATGGTAATTGCTACAAGAGATGTTGCTTAAGCAAGCTTTGAAACAAGCAGGTTTTGCCTCAGACACCTAAGAAGGCATACGCAGAACTGCAGACAGCACAGCTCAGAAATGTGTGCAGTATCTCTTCTGGCCGCAGGAGTGCTGTAATGCCATTCTCTACCAAACAGCATCTCCTCCTGGTTCAAGTCTACCAAAACAGCCCTCCTTCTTGGTTGTCGCCACTCAACCACAGAAGACCAGCAGTGTGGATCAGAGTCAACTGCTGAATTAGTATGTCACTTAACAAACAAAGACTTGGTAAAGGGATTTAAGTTATTTCTATGTTTTGTAAAATTAAGAACTTCAGCCTTGCAACCAACCAGACTGCAGCTTCTGCTTATAACAGGAGGAAAGGCCTCTTGAAACACTTCTGAACACAGTGTAATCAAAACTCAGCTCTGAGAAATAATACCTGGAAAGAAAATACTAGGGTGGAGAAAGCAGACATGTAGGAGAGGAAGGAAGCCAAAAGAAAGAGATGGAAAAAGACTTTTCCAAGACAGGTAACAGTATCACACTGTCACGGTTACCAGGAAGAAAATTTCTCACCAGCATTTTTAAATGGAAGAATTTCTGACAACAGGAATTTTCAAAGCACCAGAAAGAATGGAGAGAAAAAGAAAGGACTAATTCCATCTTATGAACCATGGATCCATATCATCAACTGGAGGGCACAGGCTACAGAAGTCAGACATCACCTGATAGGTCAATCTTTGCCCCAAGCCTGCCAACATCTAACCCTACCTATAGGTGACAAAAGTTTAACGATGTCCTAGAAAGGCATCAAGAAGAGTGCAATAAGCCCTCTCCAAAATCTGAATGCAGGACCAGACATTCCATAAAACAAGTTATAAACAAATCATCTCACAGGGGTCAAGCGCGACGTCTACATTCGGGGAAAAATCAAGATCTATTAACCTTGCAACAAATTCTATCTGGACAAAAACCTAAATTGCTGGCTAAAGACAGCGCTCACCAGATGCCTACAAGGGGCTACTGCTGCGCACCCTCCAGGCGCAAGTAATGCATGGGGTGTGTGGCTGTGTGTGTGAGGTTTATGTTTAAATCCTCCAAATTAACTGTGTCTAGCAGTCCTCCTAAAATGCGACTGGATTAGCTGCACCCCAGCAGGGCTCAGAGAAAGCAATACGTGAGCACTAAATACGCAGAAGAGCTCTCAACTCTTTCTGGAGGCGTCCACTTCCCTCCCTGATGCGCGCACAGGTGATGCAGAAGAAAAGAGCAGTTAAAAAGCCGCAAGTGAATCTCATTGGGAACAGAAACCACTCACGGAAATAGGTGCTTCAGAAGAAGCAAACGGAAGACAGAGTCGGGCCAGTCTCACAACATCACTTTGCAGGGTAGTGCTTCCCAGAAAAGCTAGCACTACCAGTTGCCACTCAACTGGTCATTTTCAACAGATCATCCCATCTGGTCTCAGGTTCTGAGATGAAAAAGCTACCCCTTCCTTGGAAATGCAGGAGTCCTCTCTTCGACTTGATACCCTTCTCCCCAGCTCGTGCTCCCTAGCGCGCGCGCGCTGTCTCTCTCACACACTGTGCGCACACACACACAAACGCACGATACAAGATGCCAGGTCCACGACGATCCGGGCCAGGATTTCGGGCACAACAAATAGGGAGAGAAACGTGCTGCAGGGGAGGCAGTTAAGAGAACAAAACTAAAGAGAGAGAGAAATTTAAAAAAAAGATGCCAGATAAGCAAAGCGAGCTAAAGCAAGAAGAGCGAGCGGAGGCGCTGCCACGAACGTGGGTGTGGACTTCACGACTTCGCCCCGAGCGCCGGCTGGACGCCCGGCTCGTGCTGCTCTTTGCACGTCACGCTCCGGCTTGCCGAGCCGACTGGCGACGGCAGAGCTGGAAAGGGAGAGCAGGGGCGGTGGCGCGCAAGAGCGAAGGTGTCACTGTCCTGCCAGGCTGGGACCCTGGAGCAAACGAACTCCGCGCCCCCCACCCCCGAACCCCGACGCACCTTCGGCAGAGTGGGACCCACCTCGCTTGCTGCGTCTCCATCGGTTGCCTTGGCAGTGGCTGTAATCCATACAGTTCAGGATGATGAGGGCAAAGGAGAAGAGGCGAAACTGCATCTGGGCGGTCGGGTTGGGGAGAGATATATCTCAAAGTTGGGGATCCCAAAGGCTCATTCAAGGAGCCGGCCGCGCGGCTCGAGAGGACGCAGAGCGAGAGGCGCCACTAGCCTGAGGACCGCACTGGTCAGTTCAGCAAGACCAACATCTCTCCGCCGTGAACCTGCGAGATGAGGGGGAGAGAAACTGGGTGGGTGGTGGGTGGCGAGTGCCCAAGGACAGCAGCTGCGTCTTCTCGCGTCCCAACTTAAAGAGGCAGGGGAGGGGGTAGCAGCGAGCCCACTGCCAGAAAAGAACCGCGGAGCAGTTTAAGCCTCCGCACAGCTGCGGGCGACTTGGAGGGGAAGGTGATTACAATCAACGAAAATTAGCAGCCTCTCCCAAGCCCTAAACTCGAACCCGGGAAAATGCATTCGTGGGCGCTCAGAGGGAAAAGGAAAGCACTCCACGGCACCGATAGCGCGGGGTTAAAGGAGCTCGCCTCGGGGCCCTTGACCCCACAGTGGGGTCCCCGAGCGTCTCTGCGGCGGCCTGGCGCGGGTCGCCTACCGTGCGCAAGGAAGTCTCCGGCGGCGCGGCGTGCCTAGGCGCTGCGCTCCATCTCAGGCTCCGGAGGCACGCTGCCGAACTAGCACGTGGACTGAGGAAAAGTTTGCGGAGATGCACGGGTGGCTCCTGGCAGCGCCGCGATTCCGACAGGTACCGAGGGGTGGGCGTGCGCGGAGGGTCCGCAGGGCAGCCGGCGCCCGGTGGGAGGGCGGCGAAACCCGGGCGGACGCGTCTGCAGCTACCGGGATGCTGCGTCCCAGCCGGTGAGTCCGGTCCCCAGCTGGAGGAGCGCCTGCTCTCGCTCTCTACGTCCCTAGCCAATCTCTCTGTTTCCCGGGCTCTCTTTCCACTTCACGGCTAACGTCAAGGTTTCTGTCTTTCCGAGCTGGGGGTAGAATACGCTCCCGGGAGGCAGAGGGGCTGCGGCAAGCGCAATTTCCAAAGGAGATGCGGATGGGCTGAGGCTCGGGATGCTTCTTAAGTAGGTGGTGCTGTGGTCCGAGGCATCTAAGTCTGGGCTGCCGTGGAGCTCCTGGGTCCTAGAGCCAGGAATGCTCGGGTTTCCCTGAGGTCCTAAAGAACGCTGACCGCCTGCAGCTAACCTAACCTAACCCCAGGCGAATCACCTCTGGGCTTTCCAGGAGCAGGTAGCTAAACTGAAGAGTCACTGAGGTGCGGGTGCCCCCTGTCTGTGCTAGGCCCCTGGAGCCTCTCCGTCTTCACCCCCAAGGCGCACTCTTAGGTGCTGCGCTGGAGGGTCGTTTCCCAAACTCAGAGCCACTTTCTTGAGGAGGGGGTGAGGGGGAATGGGGATCTGCTTGACGGATGGCTTTTCTCAGACCGTTCTTCCAGAGCTTCTGGCCAGGACTGCTGCTTCTGACAGGCAGAGTTTAAACTTGAGCCGCCTCCAAAAAGATGCCACACCCCTGCCGCTTTTTTTTAATTTATATCTTGGCGCTTTATTTTATTGGAAGGTCTGTCAGCGAGGCTGAGATAAGAACACATTCTCAGTTTAGGGAGTGAAAAGTGGATTTCCAATAGCTTTTGCTTATCCTCAAAAGTGTTGTTGCTTAATTATGTTTCTCGTCCAGAAAAACGTATAAAAATCCTGTGATCCCTCGCTTGCATTCCTGAAGAATTGAGGCTTTGCTTTCCAAAGAAAAACTCACTTTCCTCGAAGTATTTCTCATTCCTATCCTTCCTCCTCTTTCTCCCTCCTCCTCTCCAGTCTCAGGAATTAAACTTTAGATGTCTAGAGTATGAGAAATACTCCTTTTAACTACATTAAATATACTCGACACTATCCAATTTGAATCTGATGAAATCATCTGCCCTACATCCATTACTGCAGGAAAGAATGTATTTTGCTGCTTAGATAAAGGTAAGAGTTTATACTGCTAATTATGGCTTTAAATGTTTCTATCAATCCCCTCTTGTTAGCTTGTTGTACTATTTGAATTCCCTTTTCTATATCTCCAGTTTCAGAAGACAGTAATAAGTCTGGTGACTTGAGGTGATTATATAGAAATAATCAAAATTAGAATAATCATGTTGATTATCCCATTATTGTTTATCAATACTGTTTTACAAACATTGCTATTACATACCAAAACTTACGGACAATACAGTCCCAGTGTCTTTTTATGCATGCCTGAGGGGACCCAAGTAAATCTAAGTTGAAGGCATCATCCTGTTTCATAGATAAGAAAATTCTGCCCAAGAGACTGGCCCACAATGCGCTAAAGACCCTCTCAGAAACAAGAGATCTGTTTCTGGTTCCTGGATCTTTGATTTTTATCAGAATTTGGAGTAGATTTTACGCTTTTCAGTCTGTGGAGTAGGCCAGCACATTCATATAACTTGATAGCTCAGTGAATACTGTCCCCCACAATCAAAAATACCACTACCCCAAACATACACATACATACAAAATGTACTGCACTTGTAACATAATTAAATCCACTAAATAAAAAAGTGTTCTTTAAATAAGCCTTTTGCTTTCGTGTACAGTTTTGAGATCCATTCAAGATCAAAGATTATCAGCATCCTATAAAATATTGAAAAGCAAAAATAAGCACAAGACCGCGTAAATTCAGCACTGTTTGTAGAAACATTGCTTTGGATAGTTCTCTAGATCTGAGATTCTTCAGCAGTATTTTCAGCAAGTTAGACCAAGATTCCTTTCCCTTTTATCATATTCTGGTTTGCAATCAATTTTTTGTTTCTATCAGAAAGTTTGCTATCAAGTTTAATTGATGTCAGGGCAAACTCATCAGTGAAGACTTCTCCATGTAGAATCACAACAGTTAGCAACTGTCATCCTAATTTAAATCTGCAGACAACTTTCAACTGTTCCTTTTCAAAGATAACTGTCCAAAATTTTATTCATTTTGTTGGCATAGTTTTGTTGTTGTTGTTTGTTTTTTAAACAAGATACTTTCTTCCCATTTAGTGAACCCTTGTGACAGTTCATGGAAAGCAAATTTTAGTGGTACCACTTCTGTGGAAGTTTAATACAGTTATGCCCTGAGAGATTTTATCATAAAAATAAAGAAATACTGAGACTTGTCATGCATGAACGCGTCTAGCTGATTGCAAAATAGTCACGACATGCCACAAAGTTAACATTTACAATGTTATTTCAACAGTTAGAATCCTAATCTTTAGATTTCCTGAATGAGTTATTTTAAGAAGAAGACTTGACCGCAGTTTGGACTGAGAGGAGCCTCCTTCCCGACCCCACCTCACCCCTGCCATAGCTAGGGTTCAGGGTCAGATGAGGTGGGCTATATCTCAGCAGGGTCTCAGTATTTAGGGAGAGGAAGAGTGAGACCTTTTGCCACTGTCCTCTCTCAGTGAGTGAGCAGAAATTCAGGGTTTATATGTGATTTTCTCACCTGGACATCATTCAGTAGGAGACAAGTAATACCCTGCTTAACCAAGACTTAATTTGTTGCTGTGTTTCTTTTTTGTTTTGTTTGTTTGTTTTAAAGTGATAGGAAGGTTTTGTTCAGCAAAAGGTAAAAAGTAGGAAAGCAGGCAGGCATGCTGCCAGAGTAACTTCTGCCCAGATCCAAGGAAATTACAGACTAGACAAAAGGGGGGAAACAGACAGGCAGGCTGCTAGCGCCAGGTCTGTCTGAGTCCAAGGACTGTTACAGACTAGGCAAGAATGGAAAAATGGACAAGCATGTTGCCACAGCCCCATCTGCCCAAGTCCTAGGAATTACGGACTAAACAAGAAGAGAAAACAGACAAGCATACTGCCATAGTCACATCTGCCCAAGTCTCACGTTGTTTCTTAAAGGTGGTCATATGGTGTGATATTGCATCTTTCTTCAAGAGTAGAGGTTTATGACATACTTACATCTGATGGCCACCATACAAGAATTTAGCCAGCATTTCTTGAATCACATCGTGCAGGTGCATGGCTCTCTCAGAGAGGTTGTTTACTGTATACCACACATACTTTGATTTCTAAGTTCAGAAATCTTCCATTTCTGACTTCACATTGTAAGTGATATGTATGGAAATACAGAAAGCATAGGTGACAATCATGTGATCTGAGAATATTGCAGAATCATATGTGACTTAAAAGCATTACAGATACATACAGAACAGCTTTTCTAAAACAAGAATAGGCCCTGGGGAAAAAAAAAAAAGATTCCCGATTTCTTTCTTCTTGTCTTCGCTCCTGGTTTGTCTCTGCTTCTTTAAAGGATGCTACTAAAACTAAAAATTCAATCATAGTTCTTGGGGTGCTTAGTTAGAACACTTCTTTGAGACTAATTTGGTGATGACGCACACTTTTTTCTTGTTGCCATTCACTGAATATTTCTGTTGATTTCAAGAATCCAGGAATGTGCTTGCAACTATAAAATATATTGCCAGCAGATCCTAAAGTATCATTAACTTTAATCCCATATCCCTGCTTCTTTTCATTTCTAACCTATGAATGTGTTATTGAGGCTCAGAGATCACAGTGTCTCCATTCTGGAACGGGATGGACTTTTTCTGTAAACTGAGTTTAGAGATGGTGCTTTCGTTACACTTGCTTTTGCCTAATGTTTGTTTACCAAGAAGTACAGTGATGAGATAGACTCCATAAAACTCCAGAATAGTAGAGGTTAACTAAGGACAAGAGCTGGGGATGATAGTACAGATAGTAGGCATTCTTTCTATTTTTTTTTCCACTTGTGGTGCTTTCACTTGATCCTTACAAAAGGGCATACAAAGTCTATTTGCAGATGACACGATTCTTTGCATAGAAAATCCCAGATGTTCCACCAGCAAGCAACTGAGTCCAACAGAAGAATTCTACAAAGCAACAAGGTACAAGATGAGCACACAAAAAATCAGTTGGGTTCCTACACACTGACAAGGAAAACTCTGAAAGGAAATAAGGAAAAGAAATACCACTTGTAGTAGCCTCCCCCTGCCCCCACCCCAGAATGAAATACATGGAAATAAACCTAACCCGGGATGTAAAAGACCAATACAATGAAACTATAAGACACTACTGCAGGAAACAAAAAGTGACCTTAATAAACAGGAAAACTTTCTATGCCCATGAATCAGAAAACTTAATGTTGTGAAAATATCAGTGCTACACAAAATGATGTAGAAATAATGCATACCAACCCATATTCCAACAACATTCTTTGCCACAATGGAAAGGCATATCACCAACTTTACAAGGAAATGAAAGTGACCCTGAATAGCAAAATCAATGCTGAAGATCAAAAAAATTAGGAGGCCTTATAATCTCTGATCTCAAAACATACTGTACAGACACAGTAATAAGCTAGGCACTAGTTCAAAGACAGACATATAGAGTTCAAAGACAGACATCATGAGTTCTGTGACATGTTGCAACAAATTAAGGAAGCAAAGGTGGAAGGGAGAGTCCTGAGGGGTGAGGGAGTAGTTGGTGTTAGAGGTGATGGGGGGACAGCAGCAGGCAAGCAGGGAAAACTTGGACACTTGGAACATTTTTAACCTCCACGTCATGCGAACCAGCTTTGTGTTGATCTTTATGAATATATACATGTATATACATGTTTGTGTGTGTTACATATATGTTCATAAACAACATAAAGCACATAGCAGGCACAATTAAGGGTACTTCCTAGACAGAATCAAACAACTTGTGGGATTGGATTACTGGATATGAGGGTTTAGTGCCGTAGTATCTGGAGGCAACTTAGGTGAAACAGCTTATAAATTCATTCCACATCCTAGGTTGATGAGTAGTGTCTGGGATCTTAAAATTATGCAAGTGACCATCTAACATACAACTATTAGTCTCAATGCACCTAAAGTAAAAGAGAAAAAAAAGACTCAAAGAAGAAACTAGTCTACAAGGCTAATAGTCTACATGAACTATGACATCACCTACCTTGAGACTAGAAGAACTACACGGTACATGGCTACCACCACTACTGACTGTTCTGACCAGGGACATAGTAGATAATCCCAGATAGAATGGATAAAAATGTAGAATAAAACTCAAATTCCTAAAAAAAGGACCAGACTAGTAGAGAGTACAGGACCCCCCGAGACTGTCACCCTGTGTTACCCACTAACCATGAAATTCAAACTACTCCTGGTGCTCCCCCATCCACCAAAAGTTAGAGTGGCTCATAATACGTGATATCACCTGTAAGTATTGTACTCCTCTAAACAATCACTTAAATGAGACCCAGTGATCAGCATTTACCCCAGACCAAAGTTGAGAAGAGAAGGGGGGACAAGAAGATAGATCAATGGAAACAGAAACAGAAGAGAATACTAAGTTCACAGCTTATGAAAATGTAACCAGGGTCACTGAATAATATATAAATTGTTACAACAGAAACTAACTTGCTATGTAAATTTTCTGTAAAACCAGTAGTTTTTCAACAAATGGCATAGAAAGAAAAGTCTCTCCCATGTCTCTCCTACAGCGATCCAGTTGCCAGAGATAATAATTTTTATTCTTTTATAACTTTCTTGATTTTGACTATACTTTCAAAAATATCTTGTGCTTATCAAGCAAGTGTGTGCATGTGCAGATGTGGGTATGTAGGTATCTAATCTTCCTTCTCACTCTTAGGAAAATACAATACCGTATTCACTAATCTGTGCCTTGTTTTTTGTTAGTTTTATTTTCATGCATCTTGAAGTTCATACTGCATTAGTTTGTAAAGAACCCCCCTGTTCAATTTTACAATCACACATCATCATATTTTCACAGTATTGATGTATTCCAATGTATTTGGCCAGTTCTCCACCGATAGATGTTTAATTCCTTTTCATTATTTTGTTGTTATTGTTGTAAGCAATGCTTTTGTCAACAAACTGGTTCATTTCATTTTTCTCTGCAGCATAAAGTTCTAAAGATAGAAAAGTTGAATCCAATAGTTATAATGTATGTATATAGTAGAGACATAGACACCAAAATACCTTCTAGAAAGGTTCTACCAAATTAATGTATGAGAATGTCTGTTTCTTATATTGGCCAATACTTTTTGATCTTGACACTCCTAGGCAAAAAGTAGTATCTTAGTAAAGCTTAAATTTGTTATTCTTTTCCTTTAATATAGTTACACATCTTTAATATGCTCAAGTCATTTATGTATTTCCTTTACCATGACCTCTCTAAAGAGACATTGCCTCTTTTTCTATTGGTTTCTTGCTTTGTAAAATATATATAAACATAGATGTTATGTTTTGTGCAAGTGTTTTCCCAATTTAGGATTTGTCTCACCTTAGCTTTTGATGTCTATCACCATGCTGAAATTTTTACTTTTATGTGGTTAAACTTGTGAGTCTTTTATAGCTTTTGTTTCTGTTGTACCTGAAAAAGCTCTTCCAAAACAATTTTTAAATCTTTCATTTGTGAGTTTTCTAAGACATGTTTTTAGTGTTAAAAAACAGTAGGATGCTAGAGATTTTGTGACTCTGTGTGTGAAATGTGGAATTCCTTGTAGTAAGCCATTAGGCCTTTGGTCCCGGTTCCTGTGTGCTGAGCCACACCTGAGGCCAATGAGTAGGGGATGCCCAAGCCAAGGCGAGTATCCTGAGTGATTATTTGTGGCTCAACCTTCTGAGGCATGGTGTAATCTATCAGTGAGCTCCTGGACTGCCTGGGAGGCCTGAGCCTTGGGACTCAGATGTAGCTTCAGTGTTGGAAAGAGCAAACCTCTGCTCTGGGGAGAGTCAGCACATCCCTTGGGGGCACAGAAGCTGTATGACAGAACCCCTTCCAAAGCCGCCTCACCATTTGTATCCCTTTGGTTGTAATAAACAGGTATCTGTATGTACAGCTGCTACTTCATGAATTCTCTGAGTCATTACCAAGAATGATGAAACCCACAGGGGTAGTGGAATCCAGCATGTCAGAAGCCAAGGGAGGGGAGACCCCTCAACTTATGACTGCCATCTTCAGGATAGGGATAGTGGAAAGCCACGGCTGAATCTGTGTCCAGTAGGGTAGAATGTTGGGGCATAGTGTGGACTTCCCTCAGTTGCAGCTGATGTCTGCCTAATTGGCCATCTAAAAAGAGCAGGGTCTCTTTATCTAGAGAGTCTCCAACCTGCCTCTAGGTGACCGGGGTCACCAGAGGTAAGAAAGTGTGCCACACTAGAGGGGCGATAGGAGGGTAAAGAAGTGGGAAGGTGAAAACAGACTCCATTTCCAGGTGGGAATTGGATTCATGCTGAGCCTGACCACAAATTAAAGAAGGTCAGTGGGGCCTACCTTTCCCTTTTTTTTATCCAGAGCATAACAGGGGCTACAGTACAATAGATTTGAATTCTTCTGAGTCTTTCCTAAGTTAGTATTTATATTCAAAGATTTGATTACCTTTGGCACTGATCCTGTCATTTTCGTTAGCTGATGGATTTTGAGTTCTTTGTCTTTTATCAGACACTCATAGTCTCAGATTCACAGTTTCCCACAATCTTTTTATTCATTGTTAATATTGGTTTATGTTATACTCACACTTCCAAAGCCTAGAATTTATCCTTTAATTATTATGAAACAAATTATGGCATCTTTTCACATTGTGTCAATGTTGATAGTATGGTTGTCTTCCTGTTAAATATAAGCCGAATGTGCACTCTGCTGCGTGTATGTGATAGCCTCTGTTCTTTTCCAATATTTTGAGTGAAGTAATTAATTAATATGGAAGATCTTCAGCAAGGTCACTGACCAGTCCTTATCCAGGGTAATTTGTTTTTTCAAATGGCGACATCATAATCACTTATTTAATGTTCAAAAAATGTGTAAATATTTGACTCCTCCAAATGTTAACACTGTGTTATGCCACTTGAGACCTCTTCTGTAGACTGATGTGATAAGGCAAAATTCCCCATTTGCTCTTCTTCCCCATGGAAGAGATCCAGGAGGAAGTTTTGTTGATTTCAAAGGAAGTCCAACTCAGATCAGCTAAAAAGAGAAAACTTCAAATTTCGTGTAAAGTTATAAATTATTTCCTTTTTAAAATCTTGTATTCCTTGAACTCTTTTGCACTGAAGTAATATGTGTTATTTACATTCTTTTTCATGTGATTGCGATTGCTGGAAGAAAGCATCACTATACTTTGTTAAAAACAGGAGGTACATAAGGATTCACCACTATTTTAAGAATCGGGCTCAGTTTTCATTAACATGGATACAATTCCTGTTTGGACCTCACAGAGTAAAATAACTGACCACATAATTGAACAGAACCTGCACAATTTTGTTTCTTAATTTTGTCTCTAAGCATGACTCCAGCGTTTCTCTGAGTTTCTCTAAAGACCAAGGGCTAACCTCTGCTTTCTTTAGGACTATGGAAAAACAAGTGATAGTAATTTAAAAAAGAATAAAAAAGGAATCTTCCTTGTGACCAGGAGCTCACGTGATACCCAGACCACGTTTGTGCCCCAGACACCAATTAAGATAACAATACATCAAGGATAGGACCATTGGGACCACCTAAAAATTGACATCCTACAAATTACTAGGACTAACAAAACTATTTTCTTCTCCTGTAAAACCTCCAGCTAGTCTGCATTTCCAGGGATACAGACTTTAGAAGAATCTATCCTATCTGTCTCCCTGTGTAACAGTACACAATAAGACATCTTGCTTCTCATCTCACCCCTGTCTCAAAAATTGCTGTTTGCAGCAGGAAGTATGAACTCCACTTAGGTTTGCAGTAACAAATTTGGGCCCACCATGCGGCTCACATGTGTGAATCAGGGGCCCTGCAGTGGCCTATGTCAGATCCATGGCAGACATCTAGTTCTGGAAACTCTTTTGTCTCCATATCGGGTTACCAGAAGGATCTGGGACTGGCTGCAGAATGACCAGTCTCTGACACACCATAAAAGAAGCGTAAGCAAGACTTGGATGGGATCCTCAAGTCCACTGTTCTCTCCCTGGGCACCACAAGACCAGGTCAGATGTAGTTAGAGTTCCTTGGTTTCTGGGGCAAGCAGCACCTTAGATGACTGATCCTGTGAGTGGAATTGTAATAAGGGACTCCTAGCAACTCTAAAATCTTGGTTTGGGCCTAAGTGTTTCTAGGAGGCCAAGGCAGGCAAGAGAACCTCTGTCAAGCTCATGTGACAGTCTGGAAGACTGAGGTGACCAAGAACACCTTTGTCAATCTAATGTGATTGTATGGGAGGTTGAGATGACCAGGAGAACCTCCCTCAAGCTCAGGTGATTGTCTGAGAGGTTGAGGTAGCTTGAGAATACCTCTGTTCCCTTAGGGTTTATAGTGTTGAGATGACCAAGAGTGTTTCCATTAGGCTCTTGTGATTGTCCATGAGGTCAAGGTAGCTGAGACTACCTCCATTACCTTGGAGTTTTGAGGGTTTCTTATGTGTCCATGTGTCTGGGAGATTGAGGTGGCCAACAACACCTCTGTCACGCTCATGTGATTGTGATATTGAAGTGGCCAAGAACACTACTGACAATACAGTCTGATTATCTGGGAGACTGAAGTGACTAAGGGCACCCCTGTCAAACTCTTATGATTATCTGGGAAGTGGAGGTGACTGAGAGTATCTCTGTTCTCTTCGTTTGTGCCTGTATCCTGTATGTCTTCTCCAGACTTCCCTGTCTTGTCATCGCCAGTAGAGGCTGTACTTGTGTCAGAACACCCTACCTGGTCTAATTTTAGAATATTTCTGCTTTAAATTCTTTGAGGTTAAGAACTGGTTTTGCTCATCAGAAGACATCTTTATGCCTAGGTCCTCCTAAAGAAATACTTTTTTAAATCGGCAGGGGAGGAGCCTTGTCTGGGCTCATTGAGATTCATAAGAAAGATGACTCAAAATGCAGAATCACAGTTTCTAGCCAATCTGTGAAAAGGTAAAGTTTTCAGTGGTTTTGCCCAGTTGTAATGTTAATATATACTGATGGTTCTGTAACATTCCTTGGACAGGTGCACATATGGCTGTGGCAGCATGCTTTTTCTCATTCTTTTTTTTCATTGTGATTAAGAAAAGTATAAAATCCAAATCATTTTGCATGCCCATTTATCTACAGCTCCTTCTGCTCTCCTTACCCAGTGACAGCACACTCCTCCTTTACATTCTATACTTGTAGTATCCTCCTAACAAGCTCCTGTCCCCTCCTCTCCACCCTGTTCTCTCTCAACTAGAAAGAGCCCAGTAGGATAGCATCCTGTAAATGCATAGAGCCATAAAGTACGTACACAATATGGTCACATTGTGTCGCTGAGTCCAGTCCATTTTTGTCTGAAGAATTGACCTCAGTAGTGTTTTCTAGCCAGGGGCGGCTCCAGGTCTAGGGGCCGTACGCCCAGGGGATCCTTCAGGCTGTCGGACCATCAGTTTTGGTCTTTATTAGTAGAGTTCTTGAGCTGCACCCCTCTTTTTCTTGTGTTGCCACTGGGACTCAACATTGTGTGCCCCATCACAGCTGTCTTAGGTGGTGGCCAGGCACCATCTGGTTCTTCTGGTCACATGCTGATAAAGTCACCCACTCACGTGGGTCTTTCTGTCCCCTAAGCTCTTTTTTCCTCATGGTCTTTGTTGTTATCAGTCGTCATCTATTCCAGATAAGTTGGGATCGTTTGGTGTACCTCAGACAGCAGCTTGCTAGCTTTTAAGAGCCAGATGCCACTCACCAATATGGGATGCAGAAGACTGTCTTAACAATAGGCTAGTTATGCCACTTGGCTTCAGTGTCCCCCAGAAGCATGGTCCCCAGTCCCCGCCTCTGCACTCTATCATTACAGTATTGGGTTGAGATGAGAAGAGTTTTCAGTTTATGGTGAAGTCTAGCTAAGCGGATCTACTTCCTACTGTCAGCTATCACTGCTTTCACCTAACCAAACTTCTATCAACTGTCTAATCTATGACCAGCCCGCTCCCTCCCTCCCCACTCTTATAGATGTCAAAGAGTCTTTTCTTCTGTACGTAAATCTGTTTTTAAGTCCTTATAGCAGAGGTCTCACACAATACTTGTTTTTTTGCCACTGACTGATCTCACTCAGCAAAATGTCTTCCAATTGAAACCAGGTTATGAGACACTTCCTAAAATCATCACTGCTCATCACTGCATAGTGTTCCACTGAGTATATGTGCCACAGTTTATCCATTCATCTGTTGATGGGCATCTGGGTTGATTCCATCTTTTTGCTATTGTGGATAGTGCTGCAATAAACATTCATGTGTGTGTATCTGTTCATGTGACAGCCTTTGCTTCTGCAAGATATATTCCAAGCAGTGGGATTACTGGATCAAATGATATATCTATTTCCAGCTTTTTAAAGACGTGCCAAATTGCTTTCCAAAGAAATTGTACCATTTTGCAATCCCAACAGCAGCATAAAAGAGTTCCCATCTCTTCACAGCCTCTCCAGCATTTGTTGTTTTGTGTTTTTTGAATTATGGCCAACCTTGCTGAGGTGAAGTGGTGTCTTGTTGTAGTTTTGACCTGGTTTTCTCTAACTTCTAATGATCGTGAGCATTTCCTCCTGTGTCTTTTGGCTGCCTAGATGTCATCTTTGGTGAAGTGTCTGTCCATCTCATTTGCCTATCATTTAATTGGGTTATTTACCTTTTTCTTGTTGATATTCTGTTGTACCTCGTAGATTATGGAGATCAGACATTGGTCAAACATGTAGTTGCCAGATATTATCTCCCATTCAGTAGGTGATCTTTTAATCCTTTTGATAAAGTCTTTGGCTGAGCCAAAGTGTTTAATTCTTAGTAGTTCTCATTTATCTGTTTTCTCTTCTGTTGATTGTACAGTTTGTCAGATTTTGTAGTCTGTCTAAGCCATGTATTAGAATTTCAACTATTGACCTTATTTTTTCCTGTGTGATCTTTATTGTTTTAGGTTTGATATTTAGTAGGTCTTTGATCCATTTTGAGTTAGTTTTTGTGTAACGTGTAAGATATGGATCCATTCTTGCCTATTTTGGAATTTTCTGTAGACTTTGACAGACATAGCTGTGGCAGCATGCTTGTCCACTTTCCACTTTCCCCTTTTGAATGTACGCTGAATAAAACTTTCTTTTTTCCTTACTAAACTTTGTGGTGTTTTTCCCTTACAACAGCAAATGGTATAGTTGTTAAGGATTTCTGAAGTTACAAATCCAGTCAAACTCAAAGAGACCTGAACTGTGGAGCTAAAGTGAGGTTCGATCTTCTGTATCCATGTGTTCTCACTTGCTACAACACTGACAGGGTGAGGAGTCTTGGAAAATGAGCATTTGTCTATTCTTTTGTATTCTCTTTCTCATGTTTTCTTCAGTTTTATTTGACGTATTTTCTTGAAAAACCTGTTGATTTGTTAAAGAGAATCTTTTTTAGATTTTTGCTTGATTGTTTGGGTAAGAGTGACAGTTGGTCAACTACAGTTTTGGTCTGGATTTGGCCATTTAACATATTAAAGACGTAAGTCTGTTTTCAGAGACCTCTCGATCACCATAAGTCACAAGTTTCTGGCCTTTTTGTGAGTCACAGAAAACCTAGAAAATAATACTCTGCTTTGCCAGGTTCTCAGAGACAGCTGGCAGCTCCTGACATGTGCTATGAAATTTAAGGGAGAAGTGGTAGTCCCTTGCATCTTTGATGGTATAGTTTCTCAATGAAAAATCACAGTGTTAAAATTTAAAACATCGGTAGTTTTAAAGTACTTTTAAATTGGAAAAATTACTGTATTTAAGATCTAGAATAAGAGATTATGCCTCCAGTCACCAGAAAGAATTAAATTCAAAAAGAGGGAAACCAAAATCTGGAATTTAGAGCTTGATACCTTTGATAAAGGAGCCTGGATTCCAACATCAACCCCCACCCCCACATCTACATTGCTGAGGTAGTTGGTTTGGGGTTCGTATTTTAAAACACTACAAATTGAGTATACTACGAATTTCAGTGACCACTTGGGGAAGATGAGTTTCCATTTGTGTTGTCTTTCTTTCCTCTTTAGGGAAATTTTCTTGATCCTCAAGTTTTGTCAAAATGTCTAATATTCCTTTTTTTTCTGTTAAACTGAGTTGATCTTGCTAAAAATTACTGCATGTATTTCAAGAAACTAGAATTCTCATATCCTTGTTTTTGTGTGGTATCATTTAGTGGTCTTTCTGTTTCTTTTGTTCTAAGACTTTGCTTTTGGTCTAGAGCATTGTATCTACATTCCTATCTTGTATTAAATTGGCAGCTATGGCTAAGAATTGCTGTTTTTCATAAGGCTGTCCTAGAGCCTCGGTACTTTCCTTATACAAGAAAAACTACATCTTGTGTCTATTTTATGATTTAGACTTTCAGTAGTTTCATGGAGAAATTTTGATACCAGTTGGTCTATTTGAAAAGTACATCAAGACCTTTATGTTCTATATGTCAGTGTTAGAAGCAACACCTTTCTAAGTAACTAAGCTATATATTATATGAACTGTGTTTTATTTAAAGAAAAAGGATAGTTCAGTCTTAAAGTAAAAGTAGCAGTTCCAGAACAGCAAAAGGAAAGAAATTAGTTAGTTATCTTTTGTTTTCTGAAATGCGTACGTGAACGTAAACATGTAAATGATTTGGAATGGCCTAATCTTGTCTTCTGCCTTGAGCTAAAATTAGAGAGGATAGAGCAGGATCAGGCCTTCCTAGTCCCCACTCTCACTCTCCAAGGTTGTATAGCTTCAGGGAAACTTTTGAAATAGCCTTTCCAACAAGGTGGAGACATTTTAGGAGAAAAAAAGAGATAAGAAAGAATTGCTATTTTGCTATAAACCAAAAAAATAAAAAAAATCAAAAACCCAGTTTTACCTAGTTGATTCCAACTTATAGCAATCCTATAGGACAGAGAAGACCTTCCCCTTAGAGTTTTCAATGAGTGCCTGGCAGATAGTTATCAGAAATTGGGTGGATCTCAATCATAAAAGAACTGTAAACAAGTTCCTTCTGTTGTAACAGAACATTAAGATACTTCTGAAATGATCATAGCCGTAGCCAGAGACTCAAGGTTTTATCTACATCAATGAATTGATCAATTGAACAGAGACTGTGATTTCCAAAGCTAGTTGACGAAATTTTTAAAGGCTAAATTAGATAGGAAAATATGGTAATTAGTAAAAATTGAAAGAAACCTTGGAGTGTTTAGACAAACTTTGTTTCAGTTGCAGTTATGTTTTATGGTACACAGGCTTAAGGTAATTTCCAAGACATTGTGGGTAACTTATTGATGTTAAACTGAGTTAGCAGGTATTTGTCATAATTTATACACTTTTGCTTTTCATGCCATAACAGGAAAAAATATATGTATTATATAAGATTGTTAATGAGTAAGTTCATTTTTGCTATTTAAATAGATACAGTATGAGAGTTTTACTTGGAAAATGTATTTGTTATGGTAAAAAGTTTTGTTTGACAGAAAATTAAATGGTTTTTAAGAGCTTTAATGTTATATAGCATATAAAATAAAGAATTGGATTTTTTACTGTTAAAACAACCAAGTCTTCTCTGATTTCTGAGCTCAAGGGTTAATTTATTCTTTGTGTAATCCCCTTGAAGACAAATGTTTGGCCTCTCATTAGAAGAAGATTCCTGAATCAGAAACCGTCCACACGGTTTGAGAAATAAAAAGAAAAAGCTAAGGTTTTCACTTCAAGATCTTTAGTAAAATAACTTAAATATTGTTTCTTGTTAACCTGTAGTGAATTCCTGACAACTCTGAAACTTCATAGAAAGCCGAAAATATCTTTTCATAAAGTTAAACTGCCATAAAGTTTTATTTAATAAATTACATGGAATGAGTTAGAAAATCAAAAGATATGCCTGATGCTCATTGGGTTAAAATTTATGTTAATTATTTCCTCTTTATGCTTTTTATGTTACTAATATTATATAACAAATGTATATAATTTTATAGATATGTTTTTGTGTGGTAGATTGAACTTTGCTAATTTAGATGACTGTTTTCCAGTTGACAGTGAATTTATATAAATAGACTGTTCAGATTCTTGGTGAATGTGTTGACAACGCTGTCTGATAACTTTAATATTACCCTTAGCTATTCATAGTAATCATGGTAGTAATTACTAGAAAGGTAATGTTAAATTGTTGTGTATTTCAAAATGAGAATCAGAAGAAAGCTCATTGCTCTAATACTCAGGTTGAGATTAGTCACTTCTAATACCTTTAATTCCTATTTATGGTATAATTGAATTGGAAAAATCTTTAAGAAATTTATCAATCACTATGGGACAAATAACAGATGAAGTTGCTAATGGGATGGAAGCATGACAGCAATCTCTGATCCTTAGACTTTTTAATAGTCCAGGAAGATAGTCTGTACTTTAGACAAGAAACATGTAGAATTGGTTAGCAAGCTACTTAGCTGCACACTGTAACATCCTTACAAACACCAGATTTATTTGGTTGCTGTCATGGATTGAACTGTGTCCCCCCGCAAAAACATATGTAGCCATTTGGCTGGACCATCATTCTCCATATTTTATGATTATCCTCCATTTTGTGATTTTCTTATGCTAGATGTTAAAAGGATTATGGTGGGACTATAAATCCCTTTATAATGTGACCTGCCTTCTCCATTGTAAAGAAAATTTTCCTGAAGTGTGGCTTGCACCACCCTTTATCCTTTTATCTTACAAGAGATAAAAGGAAAGGGAAGCAAGCAGAAAATTGGGAACTTCACACCTTCAAGAAAGTAGCACTGGGAGTAGAGCATGTCCTTCAGACCTGAGGTTCCTGTGCCAAGATGCTCCCCTACCCAGAACTGATGCAACTCAAGGACTTTCCTCCAGAGCTGACAGAGGGAGAGCCCTTCCCCTTGGTGGACACCTTGAATTTGGACCTGTAACCTACTAGACTGTGTAAGAATAAACTTTTCTTTGTTAAGGCCATCCACTTAGTAGCATTTCTGTTAGAGCAGCACTATAAGGCTGAAACAGACTTTGGTACCAAATTCTCTAACAAATACCTAAAATGTGGAAGCAGTTTTAAAACTGTGAAAGGATAGAAAACTCAGAAGGAACCGAGGAGAAATGTTAACACCAGTGAAGGCACAGATGGTGAGAAATAGCAGCAGAACCAGAACAGCATGAGACAGCACTGGAGCTGACCTACAGAGCAAGAGAGCTGAGTTCCTGTGCACAGAGGTTTCCTGGTGGAGTGGGGTCCCTCTGGGCACTTGAATTGGTAGAGCTAGGCTAGCTGAGCCACAGAGAGAGTGAGCTGAGTGCCTGTGTGCAGGAGTTTTCCTGGCACAGTAGGGTAACTCTGGACACTTAAACTGATGGAGCTACAGAGCTTTGGAATACTTGTACCAGGAGGGCAGATGCAGGACTGAGGCCCAGGCTATGAGGCCATAGGAGGCAGAAGCTGAAGAGACAAAGAGCCTGAGAAGCTGCTGCCTCTGTCTCAAAAGGTATGGCCACAACCTCAGGGATTTGAAAGGGTTGAGCCAGGGCTTTCTATGTTTGTAAGGGTGGAATTGCAACTCAGTTGGGCTTAGGGTGCACCTAAAGCCGATGGGGCAGAGTTGTTGTCTAAGTGGGCCTAGAAGGCAGAGTTGTAACACAGGATTGGGGATCTCCACTCAGAATCCAGAGAATGTGGCCAATACCTACAGTCTGGAGGGCAAAGCTATTGTGTAAAATGTCTCAGAGAACTGAAGATTAATGTCAAAGCTTTGAGGGCTAATATAATGTGTTCTGCTGACTTCCTGGTTGCCTGTTAATGCCTTCTCTCTGTGCAGTTTCTTCCACCTGTAACAGAATGTCTAACTTGTGCCTGTTCTGCCATTATACCTTTGGATGGAGATAGCTTGTATTCTAGGTTTCATAGATGTAAAGGAATTTTTAATTTTGGACTTGGAACTGATTTAAGACTTCTATTGTGGGATGGACATGATTTTGCTATGATGAGATGCATGTGTTACATGTTTCAAAGCTGTGATTTTTGGGTGACCAAAGGGTAGAATGTCACTGATTGAACTGTGTCCCCCCAAAAATGTGTGTAGCCATTTGGCTGGACCATCATTCCCCATATTCTATGATTGTCCTCCATTCTGTGATACTTTTGTCCCTCTCCTGGATACCAAGGGACAAGGTGACCAAAACTGTGACAACTGGACTTGTGAGTTGGTCCAAACTTTGAATTGAAACTTTCTTACATGAGTAAGATCTCCCCAAACTCTTAACACTACTGATAACTTTTTTGACTGTTAATATTCTGTTTCCTACACCTGTATGCTCTACTTAAACAGCTTTGATTGCTAGATAAATAATCTTAATTAACTTGGGATTTCAACATAGCCCTTTCTTACAACCCATCACCTTTCTACTAGTTCTTTTTCTACATTGCCCTAGAACATCTACTGGCCAAACAAGGGAGGGTTATATAGTAGCTAATACTTCTGATTGCAGTTATGTTAAGTCTTCAGTGAGGTGCAAATTAATGTGAAAAAATTTATAATAAATCCAAGTGGCTACATAAATTCAACCATGGCCTAGATCCAACTGCCATTTGAAACCCTATTAAACAAATGCTGCCCTCTATAGCCTGGTTCTTTTTTAGAATCACTAGTAATCCTTATACTCATTCTACAAATTCTAGGACTCATCAAATCTTATCCCCTTCTCCTGTAGAACTTCCAGCTAGTCTCCATTTCAAGGAGACACACTTTGGAGGAATCTATCCTCTCCATCTCCTATGTATTGATACCCAGTAAAACATCATACTTCTCATCTCACCTGTCTCAAAGATTGGCTGTTTGTAGCAGGTGGCATGAACTCTGCTTATATTTGCAGTGACATGTTTTCACTGTGTTTGTTGTTGTTGTTGGGTGCCATTGAGTCGGTTCTGACTCATAGCAATCCTATGAACAACAGAATAAAACGCTGCCCAGTCTTGCACCATGTCCACAATTGTTTTTATTCTTAAGCCCATTGGTGTGGCCACTGTGTTGATACATCTCATTCAGGGTCTTCCTCTTTTTCGCTGACCCTCCACTCTACCAAGCATGATGTCCTTCTCCAGGGACTGATGTTTCCTAACAACATGTCCAAAGTATGTAAGATGCAGTCTTGCCATCTTTGCTTCTAAGGAGGACTCTGGTTGTACTTCTTTCAGAACAGATCTGTTGGTTCTTTTGGTGGTCCGTGATCCATACAACATTCTTCTCCAATACCACAATTCAAAGACAGCAATTCTTTTGTCTTCTTTGTTCATAGTCCAGCTTTTGCATGCATATGATGCAATTGAAAATACCATGGCTTGGATCAGGTGTGTTTTAGTCTTCAAGGTGACATCTTTACTTGTGAATACTTTGAAGAGGTCCTTTGCAGCAGATTTTCCCAGTACAATGCAACTTTTGATTTCTTGACTGCTGCTTCCAAGGTCATTGATTGTGGACCCAAGTAAAATGAAATCTTTGACAACCTCAATCGTTTTTCCATTTATGACAATGTTGCTTACTGGTCCAGTTGTGAGGATTTTTGTTTTCCTGATGTTGAGGTGCAATCCATACTGAAGGCTGTGGTCCTTGATCTTCATCAGTGAATGCCTCAAATCTTCATTTCTAGCAAGCAAGGTAATGTCATCTGCATAATGCAAGTTGCTATTGAGTTGTCCTCCAATCCTGATGGCCTTGTTCTTCCACATATAATCCAGCTTCTCAGATTATTTGCTTGGCATACAGATTAAAAAGGCATGGTGAGAGGAAACAAACCTGTTTTAGTCAACTAGGGCTGCTCTAACAGAAATACTAGAGTGGATGGCTTTAACAAAGGAAGGTTTATTCTTACATAGTCCAGTAGGCTGCAAGTCCATATTCAGAGTGTCTACTCCAGGGGAAGGCTTTCCCCTTGTTGGCTCCGGAGAAAAGTCTGGTATTGCATCAGTCTTTGTCCAGGGAGCATCTTGGTGCAGGAACCTCAGGTCTGACGGACACACTCTTCTCCTGGTGCTGCTTTCTTGATGGTAGGAGGTTCCCAATTCTCTGCCTGCTTCTCTGTCCTTTTATCTCTCATAGGATGAAAGGATTAAGGGTGTGGCAAGCCATACTCCAGGAAAACTTCCTTTACAGGGGAACAAGGAGGTAATCCTATGAAGGGATTTACAGCCCCACCCTAATCCTTTAACATAAAGTTTAGGAAAACCACAAAATGGAGGACAGTCGCAAGATATTGGGAATCATGGCCCAGCCACATAGCTACACCTATTTTTGGAGGGACACAATTCAATCCATGACAAACCCTGATGCACACCTTTCCTGACATTAAACCATGAAGTGTCCCCTTGTTCTGTTCACACGACTGCCCCTTGATCCCATATACTGTTTCCTTAAAAACATAATTAGGTGTTCTGGAATTCCCATTCTCCACAATGTTAGCCATAGTTTAGTATGATCCACACAGTCAAATGCTTTTGTGTAGTCTACGGAACACAAGTAAACATCTTGGTGGTATTCTTTTCTTTCAGCCAAGATCCATCTGACAATCAGTGATGATATCCCTGGTTTCATGTCCTCTTCTGAACCCAGCTTGAATTTCTGTTAGTTCCTTGTCAACATATTGCTGTAGTCACTTTTGAATGATCTTGAGCAGAATCTTACTTTCATGTGATATCAATGATATTGTTCGGTAATTTCCACATTTGGTTGGATCACATTTCTTTGGAATGGCACAAATGTGGACCTCTTCCAGTCAGTTGGCCAGGTATCTGTTCTCCAAATTTCTTGGCATAGGCGAGTGAGAACTTCCAGTGCTGCATCTGTTCGTTAAAATATCTCAAATGATATTCCATCAATACCACAAGCCTTGTTTTTCACCAGTGCCTTCAAGGCAGCTTTGACTCCTTCCTTCACACCAATGGTTCTTGATCATATACTACCTCTTCAAATGGCTGAATATCGACCAGTTCATTGTGGTATTATGATTCTGTGTATTCCTTCCGTCTTCTTTTGCTGCTCTCTGAGGCGTTTAATAGTTTCCCTGTAGAATCCTTCACTGTGTCTGTAGTTTTGGTAATCTCCAAGAGCAGGAAATATGTTCTCCAGAAGTTTTTTCAGTCCTGGCATCCAAAATAATTGGTGCTTGGTTAGTCATTAACACACTGTTTCCTAAGTAATTGGTTTGTCTGTAACAAATTGTCTTATTGTTCAGGAACAAATTTGTAGCTCACCTTCAGAAAATACACAAGACTTTATTGCATGAATTTTAAGTAGTAGTCTGGTTTTTTGCTTTATGTTTTTACCCATATTTCTTTGTCATATTTGTCTTACCTGTTTTTTTCATTTATTTTCTCTGCAGTATTGCATGTATATCGATAAGCCACTTTAACTTTGAAATGATATGGAGAATAAAATATGATAATAGAAGAAATATATATGGGTCAGAGAACCACTGTGGGCATTTTTCCATTGCTGAGTATGAGTGCTTCATTCTAGAACTGGGGAAGCAACCATAGTATTGTACTGGGAATTCCACTAGGCACATGGATCCCAACCAAAACTTTGTTAATCACTTAATCTTTATAAAACCCCTACTCTGGAGGACCACAATGACATTTTGAGTATCAAGAAGTTAGTGCTACAACATAGAAATAGTCAGTGTTCTGCATCCCACTTTGCTGAGTAGTATCTGGGGTCATGAAAGCTTGTGAGTGGTCATCTAATACACAACTTTTGTCTTTTCCTGTCTGGAGCAAGAAGGTGTGAACAGGACTAAAGACTCAAGGAAGCAATTAGTCCAGAGGACTAATGGGCCACGTGAAACACAGACTACACAACCCTGAGACCAGGAGAACAAGATGGTCCCCAGCTACCAAGTGCTCTGACTGGGATCAGAACAGAGGTTCTTAACAGTGCTGGAGAAAATCATAGAATAGCAATAAAAAAAATTAAATTCATAACAATTGACAGGGCTTGCTGGTCTGACAAAGACCAGAGGAGGACAGCCTGAGACTATGGCCCTAAGACACTCTTCTGATCTACAAATGAAGCTATTTTCAGAGACTCCCTCCCAGCAAAACAATAGACGAATACCAAGGATAAACAATAACATCTGAGAGGAACATAACACTCCTTACAACAACTGACTTTATGAAGTGAAGGCAGGAAGGGGTAGATAATCAGGATGGAAGAAAATGAGGAAACCAGGTAGAATAGGGAAAGTATCGATACATTGTGGGAATGAAACCAAGGTCATAAAACACTTTGTGTACAAACTATTGAATGGGCAACTAACTTGCTCAGTAAACTTTCACCTGAAACACAATAAAAATTAAACAAAAAGAAGAAGAAGGACATGTCCACATAGAAACCTGTATGGGGGTGTTTATAACACCTTTATTTGTAATCACTTAAAATTGCAAACAGCCCAATGCCTGTGTACATTCATGCAATGGAACACTGCTCAGCGGGGAAAAGGGGCAGACCAGAGGCGAGTAACACCATGGATGGATCTAGGAAGCATTTGGGACATGAAAGAAGTCAGAGATGCAAAAGGCTATATACTTTATTATTCCATTTGTATGACATCTTTGAAAAAGAAAAAGGACAATAAATCATCACTGATTGCCAAAGTGCTGTTTAAGTGGCACTTAGTCATTATAGAATAACATAAATACAAAGAAGAAACGTGTATTTCACAAAAAGAGCATTCTTTATATGGTTTCATAACCTGATTTTAACACATTATATTCTGAACATTTATATTTCTATAAATACATCTGCATTATTATCTACCATGAGTCGGATCTAACTCAACGGCACTTGGCTTTATTATTATCTACATAAAAATTAACAGTTCAGAGTTAGTATCCAGTAATCCCAAAGAAGGCTGGTTATTTCCAGTTTCTCAGTACACAATAATCTGAGTAAATGGCTCTAGGTCCTACTGGTGAAGGCTGAGGAAATACTTTACGGTGCAGAGTTCTTGCTCAAGTTATCTGGCCTCTGGGTCTGAGCTGACTCACATTTGTGGATTAACTAGGAGCTTTGACTTTCTTTTGTGGTGACTGTGAGGTGCAGATCGCAATTTGGCCTTTGTTCTAGATTCGTGAGAGCCAGCCTATAACTGAGGCTAGTAGATGGGGGCTTATCAGGCCAAAAAAGACTACCTGGTGACCCATTACTGACTAACTGTGATGTACTCTATCATGGTCACATAGGGAGACTCTTAAGAGTCTGACCCCTAAGGTTCAGAGGAGTTTCCTGGTTGGGAAAATATTGGCTCTCTAGAGGATCCCCTATGCTTGGGGACATGGAAGCTTCTCAATGGGACTCCTTCCAGACCGCACTCTATATGTCCCTTTGTATCCTTTTGGGTTACAATAAATCTATGGTAGTAAGTATGGTACACTGTCTGGGAGATTCTGTGAGTAGCTTCAGTGAATTATCGAACCCAAAGGAGCAGTGAGAGCCAGAAATGGCTAACATCTGAAAGACAGTGTCCTTTTAACTTGGAAGCTCTGACCTAGCTCCCGGTGCCTAGAGTCAGAGAAGGTCTGCATGGGTGGTCATCCAGTCTCAAGGACAGTGTCCATGGGAGCTGTGACCTATTTTCAATGGCTAGAGTGGAAGCTAAGATGCCACTTGGGAGAGCAGCCAGCAGTGGCGGAGAAATGGGAAGAATTTGCTCAATCTCCTCTTTTGAGGACTGGGTTCATACTGACCGTCACCACTCAGTTGGCAACAAGGTTGAGATTTATCCATCTGGTTCTTCCTTTGTGTAGAGATTCAAGCAATACTTCTGTAAAACAGACCTAAAGTTTTTCTGTTTAGACAAATCAAATAAGATGTTAGTAGGCTGTCCATCTATTTTAGTCCTAGGTAATAAATGAAGGGAACGAAAGTCATAAATACCGGGTATAATCACACTCAGTTGCAGAAATACAGATTGTAGTAGTTCCAAGTATTTCTAGATTTATTTGATATAAATACACACACACACACATTTGTGTATATATATGTGTGTGTATATATACACGTGTATATACACCCAGAGAGCCCTACTGATATGGTGATTAAGAGCTACAGCTGCTAACCAAAAGGTGGAGAGTTTGAATCTACTAGCTGCTCCTTGAAAACTCTGTAGTACAGTTCTACTCTGTCCTATAGGGTCACTGTGAGCTGGAATGGACTCAGTGGCAAAGGATTTGGTTTTTATTGTTGTTGTTACACACACACACACATAAATATATGTAAACCAATATTTTTCAGTCCTATCACATTGATTTTTTTACTGTAAAAGATGAGAATTTAGGTTCCTTGTTTGCCTGATTCTTCCCTGCATACCGCCTCCAGTGTTTCAAATATGGTGTATGTTGTTAGATGTTAAATATTTGTATTATGATGACTAAATATGTTATTCATTGCTTACTACTATTAATTTCCTCTGCAGACTTTAGTGTTCTTTAGAGTTAAACTAATTACTTTGTTTTCTCACTTGCACAGTTTTCTAAAACTTATCAGAAATTCTAGGCTAAACTCCCTTCTAGTCATCTTAATCACCACGTAACACACTCATTCAAACTAAGTAGTCTATCAAGTTAATATGCTTAAAGTCCTTCTTGAAAGCTTCTGGTATGCTTCAACTAGATTCGTTACACTGTGTGCTTGGTACACAGTTGTCAGTCTTTAGATGTCCCTTTAACGGCAATAAATCCACCGTAGATGAGAGGAGTAAGGAATCCCCCAAGTCTTGTCATCCTCTCTTGTAGGGAACATTCTGGTTGTATTTCTTGAAGGCTGATTTGTTAGTTCATTTTTGACAGTCCCAATATATTCAATATTCTTTGCCAATGCCACAGTTTAAATGTATCATTTCTTCTTCTGTCTGTATCTAGTCTCTGTTTATTTCAAGTTGCTTTTCTGTGTGTTTTTGCTCTGATCTTTATTTTTCTTGTTTGAGGTTTTTCTTGAAATGTAGTAATTCTTATATATTTGAGTTTATTTAAAATTGAGAGACTAAAAGGCTGGTATATAAACTCTGAGCACTTGGGAGATGTTTGTTAGCTTGTGCTTTATTATATGATAAAGATGGACTGTAAAAAAATATATATTTGTTTGTAGAATCAAATATTTGTTGATTCAGTTTTCACTAAGGCTAGTTAAATTTCCCAGAGAAAAGTTTTCTAACGTTCTGCGTAGAGGCTAAAGTTCTGCCTACTGGAGGAAAGGAGAGAGTTGCTTGTGGGAGACAGTTGTTTTCTCTTTGATATTTCCTTGCCTTGTAGATTTTCCCAGTTTTGAAAAAAGTATTTTACTTTAGATTTAATCAGATTTCTAGAATGAGTACAGTTAGAGTCATGGGAGTCTGTTTATCGCTATCTGTCTTTATTAGCTTTCCCTTTACTCATTTAATTAATATTTATTGAAGTCCTGTATATTGACACCATTCTGTATGTGAGAACACAGATCTTTTGCCTTCAGGAGCTTACATTCCTGGCAGGAATTGATAAACAAGATAAAGTAAATAAACAAGAGATTATCTTTTGTTTCTCCCAAGTATTTATTTCATTTTTTGTACTTTTTATTTTCATACAAGTTCAAAAACTCTCAAATGCTTCCTTCCAATTAACACAAATTACTTAAATTTTACTAAATTCTTTGTTATGCTGTTACACAACCTTTCTTCTGAGTCACTGACCAGTGTGACCAGTATCATTCAGACATGATCTGTTACTCCTGAGTACTTCAGTGTATGCTTCCTGGGAACTTGCACAATCCCAATGATCAAAATGAAGAAATTTAACATTGATATAAGATTATCTAATCTACAGTCCGTATTCAGATGTTCTCTGTTGTCCAGCATGTCTTTTGTACAATGCTACTAGAAATGTTCTTCAGTCTTTCTTTGTCTTTCATGACCTTGGCATGTTTGAAGAGTACAGACTATTTTGTTGTATTTCTCTCCATTTGGATTTGTCAGATGTTTCCTCGTAAGACTGAAATTATGTCTTTTAGGAGAAATACTGTAGAAGTGATGCTGTCTTTCTCAAGGCATCATATCAAGAACAACATGGCATCAGTTTGTCCTATTTCTTGGTTAATGTGTTGTCAGGTTTCTACGCAGTAAAGTCACTATTTTTCCCCTTTAAATTAATAATTAATTTGTGGGAGACACTTTTAACCTGTATAAATAGTCTTTTCCTCACCAAACTTTTACTTTCTAGTTTTGACATGCATTGATGATACTTGTCTGAATCAATTTATATACTCTGATGACTGCCTAATAGTGATTTTCTAACTCTGTTATTTCTTCTACATTTATTAGTTCACTCAAGCATACAGAAGAGATTTCTTTATTTATATAATCCATTTTATTCAATGGATTATATTCTATTACTGCATTAATTTTAGTGCTCAAGTTTGTTCATGATTTGGCCGGTGGAAACTTTCACATTGGCTCCTGTATCCTCCTGACATGTTCTCGGAATTCTTTGAGTATATTTTTGTGTTATGACACAACCTCCAGATTCATCTTGTATATTCATTTTTCCAGCCCTAAAATCAGCCATATCTCCAAGGAGCTTTGGTTTCTTTTAGTGAAGAATGCTCTCTAGAAACCAATATCTAACTGCTCCTTGCTATTAGATGGTCAGGAGCCCTGGTGGCACGATGGGGAAACACTTGGCTACTAACCAGAAGGCTGGTGGTTCAAACGAGCCAGCTGCTCCTTATGAGAATGTTGTGGCACTCTGCTTCTAGATAGATTTACAGCCTTGGAAACTGTATGAGGCAGTTCTGCTCTGCCCTATAGGGTTTCTATGAATTGGAATTGACTCAACAGCAGCACATTTGGTTTTGGCTGGTAGTTGGTAGATATGGAGCCCCTGTGGCAACAGTGGTTAAGCTCTCAGCTTCCTACTGAAAGGTCAGCTGTGTCAACGCACCAGCAGCTCTCTGGGAGAAAATACCTGGCAATCTGCTCCTGTAACGATTCCAGTTGATAAAATCTGATGGGAACAGTTTTACTCTGTCATATAGGGTCTCTAGGAGTCAAAATCTACTCAACAGCATGCAGCAATAACATGTAGAAGATATCTGTTGTTTTACCATGTCCATTTTCCATGCCTCCTTGCTCTAAAACAGCATTCTTATTTAAGGAAAACCACTTCCCTCTGTCTGGCACTTCAAACATTTTACCTTGTAACATAGCTAACGTGTTTTATTTTTCTCACTTGCAAACCTGCAGATCCTTAAACAATCATAGGGTTTCAGACCGATGAAAACCTTGGACAGATTTAGTAGGATGCTCTCATTTCATAAACTGAGGTAGGAGCTGTGTCTGATTTATCTTGATATCTTAGATTTACTTAGAAGATAATACTGACTGAAAGAATTAGTTAATGAAAAGAAAAAGGGACTAGGAAAGAGATGATGAAAAGTGAGAGATAAAAATAATGATAAATTTATACATGGTGGAAGGGAAAAGAGGAGAGAGTGGCAAATACAGGAAAAGAGTGAATGGGGAAGAAATGAGCGACACGGAGCAACAGTTGGGGAATTGTGTGTGGCCAGTTGAGAGCTACGTTGTCGTGCTTTTCTTTTAGAATACTGACCCTGCTGATTTTTCTCTGCTTAGACAAATAATGAAATTTATTTTTAATATCTTAAGTACACACCAAAAAACAGGAAGAAGGAGCTTTGGATGTCCTCTGCTTGGCAGGAGTCACCTTGTGTTATATCACAGAGATGGAATGGACACTGAAACCACCTTGTCTTGACCGAACACAGTACGAGGGCTGGAAATGGAGTTTGCAAATTCATCCTACACAAAGTGCTACATAGCTCATCGCTGAAGATCACTACAGTCACCTTCGAAGTAGTCCCCTTGGGAAGCTATGCACCGACACTAGCACCTAGCCCACACACTTCAATGCAATTTTGAACTCTTTTTCTGGAATGGACATCAAACTTGTTATTGTATTAGCCTTGATGTTCTGAATGTCATCAAAATATCTTCCTTTCGTTATTTTCTTTATGTAAAGAAAAAAGTCATTGGGGCCAGATCCGTTGAGTAAGGAGGATGTTCCAGTATAGTTACTTGTTCACTGGCTAAAAACTCCCTCACAGAAAATTACGCACTTAAGCTTGCAAAATTGCCACCTCACCGCCATGCACAATGGCCATTCCAGAAAGAGTTCCAAAATTGCTTTGAGGGGTGGACTAGGTGCTGGTGTTGGCGCATAGCTTCCCGAGAAGAGTACTTCGAAGATGACTGTGGTAATATCCAGCAGTGAGGTATGGAGCACTTAGAACAATTAAGTTTGTGACTGTACATATTTTATGGAAGTTCCTCTTGATACCTCTTATATCATACTGTTACAATTACTTGTTCTCTTTTGCCATTGACCTGTGGTGATTTTTTTGTAGGAAAAACACACTTCCCTGCCTCACTGACATCAGGCCTGGTTACACGGCTTGCTTTGGTGTGATGACCCACACCACATTCACACAGTTGTTTCTGCCCACGTTTCTGCTCTTACTCTGATGCAAAATGGTACATCCCAAGCAAGGGCTGCTCCGTTACACTCGATCCTTAGACAAGACAGCAGGTACACAAAAACTACAACTGTCAGACACAAGTAATCAAGACACAGCAGCTTCTCAGACACCCTTGGTTTTATAAGTCACTGAGATTTGGAAGGTCATTTATTGCCACAGTTAAGCTGACTTATACATCATTAAATTGCCTTTGAGACACAAACATCAGCATATTTTAAAATTAGTTTCTGAGTTACTTTCGTCCGAAAGACTTCATGCTCTGGGATATAACTGATTCAATGAGGGGAAGCAGTCGTTAAAAGATTTTTAAAATGTCATTGTGGTAAAACATGTATAACAAATATTTGCTGTTTTCAAGTGCACAATCTAGTGACATTAATTATGTTCATCATATTGGGCAGCCGTCACCATGTCTGTTTCAAAATGTTTGTCATCACCCTGAACAAAAACTCAGTATGTCTTAAGTAGTAACTCCTGACTCTCCCCTCTCCCAGCCCCTTGTCACCCCTAATCTACTTTCTCTCTCTGCATTTACCTTTTCACATAAGCGAGATCACATATTTGTCCTTTTGTGTCTCACGTATTTTACTCAGCATGTTCTCAAGGCTCATCTGTGTTGTAACACGTATCAGAACTTCATTTGTCTTTATGACTGAACAGTATTTGGAGAGGTAATTTTGTCTATATTAATCTTTTATCTCAAAAATGCCTATGTTGTATGTGAAATAGAATCACAAAAATTAATTTCCAATCTTCATAATTCAGCCATACTCAGTGTCTGAGAATGTTGTAAGAAGGAATCATGTAACTTCTCCCTCTAGAGAGTTAACTTGCTTTGCTCTGATTGCAGAGAAGAGACTCTGCTTTTATATGTTTTCTTTAAAAAAGAAAAAAAAGAAAAAATTCATAAGGCAGTCTGTGTATATGGAGAAGACCACCCTTCCTTACCACTACCACCATAAAAATATTTACAGACTATAAATATGTTCATTTCGGGACCCAACTGGTCATCTGATAGTTCAGTAATAGTCTCAGAGAAGGAAGAAAAATATGTTTCTTGGTTTTAGAGGAAGGAAAAGGAAAACAACTCTTAATAGTTGCATTTTTTAATTCCAAGCTGTAAAGGAAATGTCTGCTTTCATGAAAAATCAGTGAAGCAAGCAACACTGTCCTGAATTTTCATATAAATCTCCAAAAAATAAATAATGGGCTATAAGGTAATACCACTTCAGAACAGGTGAGTTGTCATGAAAAAGTGGCAGTAGTGAGCAAGCGAGCCAGCAGCAACACAGCACGTGAGTGAGTGTTGTGTCGTTAGTTGCTGAGGAGGCAGTTCTCAGTCCTGGCATCCCTGTGTGTTCCAGACTAGAAATGCACTCCACAGGGATCTCAGAGACTGTAACCCTTAAGGAGTAAACCCTGGTGGCATAATGGTTACCTGCTGTGTCTGCTAACCAAAAGGTTGACAGTTCACGTCTGCCAGGTGCTCTTCGGAAACTCTATAGAGCAGTTCTACTCTGTCCTACAAGGTCACTATGAATTGGAATCGACTTGGTGACAGTGGGTTTGGTCTTGAGGTTTAACCTTTAAGGAGGAGATTGTCAGGCCTTCTTTTGAGGCATCTGTGGATGGATTTGAACACCAACCTTTTGTTTCAGTTAGTAGCCAAATGCTTTACTGTTTATGCCACCCAGGGACCCCCGAGGATGTGTGAGGATACATCCAACCTGCTACATAACCTTGCTCCTCAAAAAATCAAAATTTTTCCTCCAATTCTAGTAAACAGTAGCAGTGTAGCTCTTCCCCGCATCTCCTTTTGTTTCAAATCACAAAAGAGAGAGAGAGAGGGGAAAACTCTAGAAAGTATGAAGGGAGTGTTCTTACAATTCATTTGAGTTTCAGTTGCAGGGATGTGTTTCTTCCCACCCTAGCCTACCCCCGAAGGCTAAGTGCACATAAAAAGAAGACAGATATGCTGCTCACTGCATCCTGATTCCTCATCTTCCAAACGGGACCCGTTTACAAGTGTCAGTTCAAGCCTGGCTGCTGTAGAAGCTGTATCCCTGTTGGAGAGTTCAAGTGCCTGAATATAATATTCCTTCTAGAGAGGACCCACTGCAATTTGCTAATATTCCTCAGGTGAGGGGGCATATTCCAGTTTGCCAGCTGTAGCCACTGAGTTGGTTTTCCAAAATGATGACTGTTGGGTGCTCCAAAAGAGATTTTGTGTTTCATTTTGTGTTTTCTGTTTTTTAAAATCCTCATCCATAAAATGAGTGGGTTAGATTTCCTTTCCTACTTGGGAAAGAATCTTTTCTTCTCCCTTTTTTGGTGACAAGTCATTACTTTTACAGTATTAATCACTGGCCATAAATCTCATGTGTCTCAGGTAGTTGGCCTGCTCTTTGCTGCATCACTGTAAAATGATGCTAAATCTAATCTAAAAGATTGTGTCATCCAACGTATGCGTTTTTGAAAGCAGAAGCCAAATGTAAGTAAATTGAATTGGCTGACTTCTAAGAACCAGAGAGCTGTATGAGGTAGTTTGGACAGAGTACAATCTCAGTCCTCCTCTGTTCTGCTTTCTCCTCTTCAGTAACCATGCTCTTTAACTGCAAGTCGTTTGCTATGGAAACACTAGTATTTTTTGTTTACCATGGTGGACAATTATGGAACCTATGTTATGGGATTTTGAATTTTCCTATGACACCCCTACTTCTGTGAAGAAACATCTGCAGGAACTCTGCCGCCAAATGCACATACCCCACACTTGCGTGGTTACTCCGAATATAACCACAGCTCCTGACTAGGTCTAATGAGGCCTCTCCCAGCACTTTTGGAAGAGAAGGCAAAGGTACCCCTTTCTTTCTCACTTGCACTCCACCCCCCCACCCCCCATTTTTTTAACCAGGATGCCATCTGGCGCTGGGGCCACAGATTCAGCGGGCTGTTAGGGGTCAGGTGAGCAATATAAATGAGTAAGGTAAGTAGGTGAAGCCTTTGCTGAATTGCAAATTACATGCTGTATCTAAACGCACAGCCAGTACTTCAGAAAAGAAAAGCAAAAGCAAAACCAAATCCACTGCTGAGCTGATTCTGACTCAGCCACCACTTAGCTCTGTCAATTATTTTCACATGAAAATGTTACCTTGTGAAGCCATATCTTTCCACTTTCTGATAGAAATGATATCTCAGTCAAGACTGCAGTCAACACCACGCAAATCCAAAATTTTACAGCAGTTCCGTTTTCAAGGAAAGGCAATTGATTGAAATTTTTTAAACACATATGCATGCATACATTGCTTACCAAACTAAGCATGTGAGTCACCAGTTTGTGATAATGATAACATTTCTGTAGACATGTAGGTGATCAAGTAGCCCCTTAAGATATTTTAGTGCAACCTGAAGTTGCAGTGGCCTTATGTTATCTAAAGTCTCTCCCTTTTCAGAATTGCAAGACACATTCAGTTCAATAAACTTAGGCTATCTAATTTCATGATTATTCATCTAGCTTTTCATTCATCCATTAAATTTTATGGAGCTCCTGGGCTGAGGTTATTATTAGCTGTCATGGAGTTGACCTTGACTCCAAGCTACCCAATGCGGGAACTTTCCCATAGGGTTTACTGGGCTATAATCTTGATGGAAGCAGATCACCTGGTGTTTCTCCCACAGAGGTGCCGTGTGGACTTGAATGGTGAAACTTGCAGCTTGCAGCTGAGTGCTTCACCTTTGTGCCACCAGGGCTTTTTATGACTCTTCTAGGGGCTGGGTATTAAAAGAGAAAGAGGACATGGTAACTGCCTTCAGGATGCTTAGAAACTACACAGGTAGTCTAATACATAAACTAAGTGTAATGGAATGTAGTAGTTGTCTTCATGATATGGACCGCCTATGCTAGGACCTTGATGAATGCAAAGAGACACTGTTAATTGAATTGCTTTGAAAATCTCTCAAAACCTCAGTGCTGTTCATCCTTTCCTTAATCTCCCATGCCTAACTCACCCTACCACAACCACTATTTGTATCATATACAGTAATTATTGAATATACTGAAAAAGTTGGATATGTCCATACGTCTGAGCCAGTTCCCAACTCCAGCTTCTTTCCTGGATCCCACACGTCTTTTATTCAGGGTTTACTTCACTCCTTTCCCCCAAGATATACTTACTGGCTTGCATTATTTCTGATAAATCCAGGTACATGAGCTTTCTATATCTAGTCACTCTCCTCAAGGAACCACTAATGGGAAAAGCATTATCTGCCCAGATTTTGTTGATCTGTTATGGTTAAAGAGAACCTCCATGAGATATTTCTCTGATCCCTTCCAGGGCTCCCTATCTTTTACCTGGAGCCATGACCCCTCAAAACTGTGTGATATTGGCAGCATTTTTACAGAATGTTTTTCAATTTGTTTCTGTGACACCATTCCACTTTCTGAAAAGAGAGAGTCGTGGACCCTCCGTCTCTTCCTTTAATTTGGTCCCATCTGCAATAGATCTGGAAACCTTGGTGGCATAGTTGTTAAGTGCTGTGGCTGCTAACTAAAAGATCGGCAATTCAAATCCACCAGGCACCACCTTGGAAATTCTATGGGCAATTCTATTCTGTCCCACAGCATCTTTATGAGTCAGAATTGACTCAATGGCAGTGGGATTTTTTTTGGCAATAGATCCAGATTATAGGATATGAACAGTCTTCATCCAAATTTTATGTACAGCTTTTCTATTTTTTTATACTCCTTTATTTATTTCAGTCAAGGGTGGGAAGTTTTGGGGGTATCTGTGTTTGTGAAACTCTGGTGACATAGCGGTTAAGTATGTCTGCTAACCAAAATGTCAGCAGTTCGAATCCACCAGATACTTCTTGGAAACTGTATGGAGCAGTTCCACTCTGTGCTGTAGGCTCACTATGAGTTGGAATTGACTCGACAGCAGTGGGTTTGTGTTCATGCTGCATTTACCTTTGAAGTGTTTCACTTAGAATTCTTAAATGTCTCTGTTTTTAGATAATTATACCTATCATCCCCCACTCTGGAATTTTTATTAAAATACTACTTTCATCAGTGAGAGTTTTCTGATACTAAAAGAGAGCTTTTGTGTCCAGAAAAGACTGTTTAGAATAACATGGTTTTAAATATTCAATGTAAAAATGTCACTCAATTTCCCTGAAGGCTTTAAATCCACCTTAAAGATATCTAGTGAATTTCAGGAGAATTTTTAGTTATGTAATGCTTGTTCACCTAGTGTAGAAGTAAATTTCCCTTCAATGGTTTGATTTAGGACTTGATTAATTTTGCTAAGCGTCTTAAACTGTGTTTGTCAATTAGTATATATATATATTTTTTCTTGAAGAACTTCAAATGCTTGATCAGACCAGCATGTGGTACTACTAAGCAAATTCTTCCAAAGCATTTAAATAACTCATTTGCCTAATAAATTGGGGTGTGGGTGTGTGTGTGGGTGGAGAGAGAGAGAGTTAATTTCAGATTCTCTTATGTATTCCAATAGTCTTTTAAATGTTGGCAAAATCTATTACAACTTTCAGCTGAAAATCACACACCTAGTATCAATTACTTTTTAAAAGTTGAGATCACAGGGTTAGTCTCTCCAGTTCTCTAAAATGTCACAGTCCTGTCCAATATTACAAACTGTTTATATAACAAATGAACACAGCTTATTATGAATTTAACAAAAATGATTTTAGCTGTGGGTTTCACTTCATCATCTGAATGATAAAATGAATAAGTTTAACTCAAAAGCTGCAAAGTTTAGAACTGCCCCCCAAAACTAGGAATGGATATCCTCTTTAGCAGTGGAACACCTACAAAAATTTGTTGTGTATTGGATAACAAAGGAAATCTCAGTAAATTTTATAAAGCAGAATTAAATAGGCTGTGTTATATAGACAACGTAGTAGTTTAAATGAATAAAAAAGAATAAATACAAGAAATCTATTGATTTGCAAATTTAAAAATACTTTTAGCAATAATTCATGGGTAAGAAAAACCCAAAACTGTAATAATAATTTTAAAAAATTAATAAAAACACTGATACCAAAACAAAATCCTCTGGCAATACCTGTTACTGACTCTTTGGGACAGACATCTCTCTCCCTCTTGATCAGTCTCTGTCCATCTGTCACTCTAGCATTTAGCTCACTCTTCTACTCTCCATCATTTATCATTCTTGGCAGATTTAATTTTATGAAGATAATTCTTCTAACACCTTGGATTTTTCAATTCCTTCCTGAATTGCAAAGATGGTTTCACCCACAGCAAACGATAAAATGTTCCTATCTAATTTACATAAGAAACCAATTACTAGAGTATCCTTATAGAGTTATTGACTTCATCACATAATAAATTGTGCACTAAGATATAGTTTAAGTAAGTACTTTAGGCTTATCTGATTCTCTTAATCATCTAATTATTTAAATACAAGTCTCTGAAATTATAAAACCAAAAACCAGACCCATTGCCATCAAGTCAGTCTGACTCATCTAGACTCTATGGGACAGAGTAGCACTGTCCCGCAGAGATTCCAAGGAATGCCTGGTAGATTCGAACTGTCAACCTTTTGGTTAACAGTCATAGCTCTTAACCACCAAGCCACAAATCTTTAATAGCAAAATTAAATATTGAAATGTAACTGTGAGAACTCTCAATAACTATTTTAAAACATATGAAAAACTCATAGGCCAGAATCTGATTTGTAGGCTACAAGAAAACTACTTTAAAATTCAAACTCCCCCAACTGGTACTGTGTCCCCTCTACTGGACATATAATTTAAAGTCTTATATATTTATTGCTGATTGATGGGATTCACACTAGTATTTATTTATTAGGAACCTAGAATGGCATTTAAGAAGAAAACCAAAACCAACCCCACCACGATCAAATTGATGCTGACTCATAGCATCTGGGGCAGGGTAGAACTGCCCCAGAGAGTTTCCCATGGACACCTGGCAGATATGAACTGCCAACCTTTTGGTTTTCAGCTGTAGCACTTAACCACCACGCCACCCAGGTTTCCTCTAAGAAGAAACGTGATGAAATATTGATAAAGACATATAAGGTCATACCCATCCACAGAAAGATGGCTATCTTGTTGGAGAGAGAAAATGAACAAAGTCAAACTGGTAGGAGGACAAATAATTGATTTATGATATGTTATTGACTCTGTACGTGAGTATTCAGCAGGGATTGTTTTAAGCTGCACATATCATCCACATACATATTATGAATTACCTAAAGAGGTATTAATTTTCTCACATAACAAAAAATGTCCGATTAGGCAGTGCAGGGCTGGTACAGTAGCTCCGTGATGTTATCAACACTCCACGTTCCTTCTTTTTGACTCCGCAATCCTCAGCATTTAGCTTTCATTCCTTTGGTCACTTTATAAATATGAGACGGCTGCTCCATCTTCAGCTTTAAGGTTCCAGGAAGACAGTGAAAGGAGCACTCAGAAGGAAAAGATGTTACCATGCCTGTATCAGGGGAAGAATTCCCATCAATTATTTCTCATTGACCAGAAGGTAATCACTCCTCATCACATAAGAGCTTCCCGGAACAAAACTGCTCTTCCATAAACAAAGCAAGAGTGGGTGTTCAGTAAAAGTGACCACGTGTGTCTACAGTACTGAGAGTGGAAAGGATGGAGAAATGTCACAGCAAGCTTTATTGGAAAAGGCTTTGTGGAGGAAAAGGGTCAAGAGCTAGAACTTGAAATTTGGCAGGAGTTAACTGTTCCCAGAGAACCAAGAACCAAAACCAAATCTCCTGCCCTTGAATCAACTCCAACTCATTGTGATCCTGGGTGAACAGAGTAGAACTGTCCTGTAGAATTTTCAAGGCTGTCAATCCTTTCAGAAGCAGACTGCCACATCTTTCTCCCACAGAGTGGCAGTGGTGTTTAAATTGCTGACCTTTCAGTTAGCAGCTGAGTACTTTAACCACTGTGTCACCAGGGCTCCTTCCAAAGAGAACAATGGAGTTTAGTGGTATGGATAACACAAACAGAAGCAACAGATTCGAAAGAATAGCCTGACGTGGTCAAAGAACAGGTTGAAGTGGAGACTGTGCCTGAGAGCGTTGAGAGAGCACTGACTTGGTGGAGAAGAAGTTGTGAAGATATTTGACAGGACAAGTTTGGAGTTAAGTAGGAGCATATCAGGGAACGACTGGAAATTGTGAAGCGAAAAGGAGAGTGTACTTAGTAGCTTAAGAAAAGCTTGCTGTGGTTGCAGAATGTGGTATAGATGAAAGTGGAAAGAGATTGGATCATTTTGCCTATGAAGTCACTGAATACTATTCAAGTCTTTTCACTACCGTTATGGTTGTTGTCCAACTGAAGGGCTTTAAGTTGCCCTAACACAGCACTTCTGCCTGATGGTCCACAAACTGGCAATTGTTTGTGACATACTCTTTGATCCTCCCTGAAAAGGTGCTATCAGTCCTTGGGACTTCACTCACAGTCATCTTCAGAACAGCAGTGTCACTATATTTTTCAACATATGAGAGATTCTCATATGACAGCTGAGCTTTTGAGAAGGACATATAAGTGGTGATTTTTAAAAAACAGGTCATTTGTATTTTGGCCTTCATGATTCAAATTAACTGTTGACGGCATCCATGTGTGGAGAAGTGTGTGAAGACTAATTTTTATGCCAACGTGCCTTTCAAACTCTATGTATCCAAAACCTGGTGTAACAGCCTGTCTGACTCACTCTTCAGTCCTTCCCTGATTCACAGACTCCCCGTCCCTGGGGCTACTCAGATTTCCCAGGCAGTCTGGAGCTCAACCCCACCCTCAACTTAGAGACCAATCTTTTTCTCTCCCATTAAACCCACAGCCATCAAATCAACTCCAACTCACAGCAACCCTATAGGTCAGGGTAGAACAGACCCATAGAGTTTCCAAGGAGTTCCTAACACTTAACCTCTACACCACCTGGGTTTCCTCCCTCCTGTAACCTTACTCAGGTAGCTCAGGTACTGAGCACCACAGCTGGAAGTCTATCAGCCTTGCCTCTGGATGCGGTTAACCTGTGAATAGGCCCTCCCTGTGTTTTTCCATGTTGAAAATCTGAATTGTAATACCTGATCCAAAGCTCTATCCTTCTAGAGCTGAGCTCCTAGGACTGATTGGTCCTTCTGAGGTACAGTGTCCTTTTCCTGCATGCCAGTGCCTTCTACCATCACCCAAGCCTTCCTGAATCTACGTTCCTTGTTGCCGCCATTCTGGCTTTGCCTGCTGCCAAATTCCCGGGAGCTCACCCAGCACTATTGACTTTCTCCTATCTCCTATTGCTTAAGAGTGGTTTGGTCTCCCGCGTCAGGCCCACTGAAGAGCCTGAATACAACCCTGACTAAGACTTGCACTTTTTTTATACAAGTTCACGTCTAAGGGACTGTCTGGTACACTTAGCCTTTTGTTTGTGGAGGATATTGGCCCCCCCAAAATACCCTAAATGGGTAGAATAGAGAAAAGTATGGTTTATGAAAAGTAAGAGGAGTGGAAGTGAGGTCCTTCTCAGGAGAGTCCCCCTGGACTTGATAAGACTTCAGAAGGATTCCATTATGAGTTACCAAGAAATGTAGGCCCAGGAACTCTGAGTGCTTAAGCTTTCTATATCCCCATGTGGTATGGAGAGCTGCAGAAACGGAAAGTGCCATTCTAGCTGGGTTGAAGATGTCTTAGCATGGAGCAATGTCATCTAATGATGGGAAAGGACACTAAGACGAGAAAGAGACCTTCCCTCCAGACTGCTGAGATAGGGGTCAAAGAGAAATCCAACTTGATTCTTTTTCAGTAATACCTACAGAACATAACTACAGGTGTATTTCCTGCTGTCAAGACATTTCAAGATAAGATGTAGATATCAGTACTGACACAGGTAAATAGACTGATGGATGCTACCAAGATGGTTCTGATTCACAGCCACCCTGCATACAACAGAACACAATATTGCCATCCTGTGCATTCCTCAGAGTGGTTGCCAAGTTTGAACCCATTGTTGCTGTCACTGTGTCAGTCTGTCTCGTTAAGGGTCTTCCTCTTTTTCATTGATTGTCTACCAAGCATGATGGCCTTCTCCAGGGACTCATCCCTCCTAATTAACATGTGTGAAGGCTGTGAGACACTCACTGTTCTTTCTTCTAAGGAACATGTTGTCGGTATTTCTTCCAAGACAGATTTTTTCCTTCTTCTGGCAGTCCATGGTGTAGTCAGTATTCTTCAGCAACACTGTAATTCTAACACACTGACTCTTTTTTAGTCTTCTGTATTCAGTGTGCAGCTTTCACATGCATATGACGGAATCAAAAACATCATGCTTCTGAGAAAGATCACAGTAGAGGGTTCCCAAGAGAGCTGGAGAAGAATGCAGAAAAAAGTTCAAACTCACAAAAGGAGACCAGACTTCTTGGCCTGACAGATGCTGAAGAAATCTCAAGAGTATGGCCCCCAGACTCCCTTTTCAGTCAGTGCTGAAGTCTCTCCTGGGGTTCACCTTTCAGCCAAAGATTAGAGAGGCCTATAAAACAAATAAAAATGCACAAAGGAAGCTAAAAGGTACAGCAGTCCATGGGCAAAGGAGAGAAGGCAGGAGGGGATAGGAAAACTGGATGAATGGAAATGGGGAACCCAAGATCAAGAAGAGGGGAGAGTCAACACACCTCAGAGTTGGCAGCCAATGTTACAAAACAATATGTGTATTAATTGTTTAGTGAGAAACTAATTTGCTCTGTAAACCTTCATGTAAAGCACAATTTTATATTAAAAAAAAAAAACCCAGTGCCATCGGGTCAATTCTGACTCATGGCAACTCTATGGGTTCTAGTAGAACTGCCCCATAGAGTTTACAAGGAGTGCCTGGTGGATTCAAACTCCTGACCTTTTGGTTAGCAAACATAACACTTAACAACTATGCCACCAGGGTTTTCGATTTTATACACACACACACACACATACACACATTTTTTTTTTTAATTCCTAGAAAATACTATGGCCTGAGTCAGGTGTACCTTAGTTTTCAAGGTGACATCTTTGCTTTTCAACGTTTTAAAGAGGCCTTTTGCAGCACCCCAGTGTTCACACGTCACTTGATTTTTTGACTGCTGCGTTGGTTGTGGATCCAAGCACAGTGAAATCCTTGGCAACTTCCACATTTTCATCCATTTATCTTAATGCTACTTATTGGTCTAGTTGTGACAGTGTTTGTTTTCTTTATGTTAAGGTGCAATACATCTTAGTCACTAACTGCTGGAAATTCTCTTCACTTTCCTCAAGCAGAATTATGTCACCTGCATTATTACAAGTTGTTAATGAGTCTTCCTCCAGATTATTTGCTCAGCATGCAGACTGAATACCCATGGTGAAAGAACATAACACTGACTGACATCTTTCCTGATTTTAAACCATGCAGTGTCCCTTCGTTCTGTTCGAACAACTGCTTCTTGGTCTATGTACAGGTTCTGTAAGAGACAGCTAAGTGTTCCAGAATTTCCATTCTTCACAATGTGATCCATAAATTGTTACAAAGCCACAGAGCTGAATGTGTTTGCATAGCCAATAAACAAAGATAAACATCTTTCTGGTATTTTCTGCTTTCAGGCAAGAGCTATCTGACATCAACATTGGTATCACTTGTTGCATGTCTTTTTCTAAATCCCACTTGATTTTCTGGACATTTTCTGTCAGTGTATTGCTACAAGCGCTTTTGAATGATCTTCAGCAAAATTTTACTTACTTACGATATTAATACTTTTGAATAATTTCTACATCCCATTGCATCACTTTTCTTTGAAATGAGCACAGATATGGATCTCTTCCAGACTGTCGGACAGCTGCCTGTCTTCCAAATGTCCTGGCACAGACAAGTGAGTGCTTCCAGTATTGAACCCATTTTTTGAATGTCTCAGTTGGCATCCTGTCAATTCCTGGAGCTTAGTTTTCACCAATGCCTTCAGTGCAGCTAGGATTTCTCCCTTTAATACCATTGCTTCTTGATCATTTGCTGCCTCCTCAAATGGTTGGAAGTTGACCAATTCTTTTTGTACAGTGACTCTGTGTATTCTTTCAGCTTACTTTGGTGTTTCCTGCATCTTTCAATATTTTCAATAGAATCCTTCAATATTGCAACTTGATGCTTGAATCATACATGTATATATATAAAACCTATTGTCTTCAAGTTGATTGCAACTCCTGGCAACCCTCCAGGACAGAGTAGAACTGCCCCACTGTGTTTCCAAAGTTGTGATCTTTACAGAAGCAAACTGCTACATTTTTTTCCTGTGGAACAGATGGTGGCTATACTGCTAACCTTTCAGTTCACTGACAAGTACTTAAGCCACTGTGACACCTGATATACCGTATAATATACTATATCATGGTACGTGGAAACCCTGGTGCCGTAGTGGGTTAAGTGCTAGATCTGCTAACCAAGAGGACAGCAGTTCAAAGCCACCAGGAGCTCCTTGGAAACTCTATGGGGCAGTTCTACTCTGACCTCTAGGGTCACTATGAGTCGGACCTGACTCGACAGCACTGCTTTTTTTAATCATGATAAGTTATGCTATATATTATATACCATACTGCATAACATGTAATGTGATATATAAATTATCACTATATTATATATAATACACAGCATATCATAATGTTATCATTTTATATATATATACATATATATATATATATATATATATATATATATATAACACAGATACTATTATATGATGTCTGTGCCATGAAAGATGTTTTTAAAATACTTCTCTGGTTGGAAGAATCAACATCTTCACAGAGCAGAAAAATCTCAAATTGGTAAAGAAAAAAGAACAAAGATGTTTAAGCAACTTACAGTGAGATGTCTGTTTTTCTGGAACCTAAAATGCTTGAAGTCTCATGGTAGGTGATAAAGTGAGAGATGAAACAAGACATGTTACTTCGTTCTGCCAATAGGGTGAACTGAGTATGCAAAATGATCAGAACTGTGCTGGCAATGTAGGAGACAAAGTCCAGACAGTATAGCCATCTTGCACAATCTCAAGTATTAGGGAGGACATTAATAAACACAGTGCTTTATCACATTTATAATTAAGAGTAGGCTTAATTCAAAATAAAATAACATTGACAGTAGGTAAGCTTATGAGATCTTCAGTTTGGCCTGAGAAAATTAGATTTAGTAGAAACAGAAGACAAAAGGAGTCAAAATTTAAAAATGGAAGAATGGTAATACTCCGTATGGACAAGAAACTAATCAATCAAGTTTCACAGCAAATTTTATGTGGGCAAAAGACCTCAATAAAAACAGTGAAAGTAATAAAACAAAAGTGGAATATTAGGAACAGTTTAACAGTGCTTTATAGAAAATTGATCAAGGAATTAAATTGATGTTGTGCAATTCCCTTAAGAAAAATATGTCCTCAACAAACATTCCTCAGTCAAACACTTCTGATGAATTCTCCACTTTAGCACCATAGTGTGAGAATGGGAATATCGTAGCTGTAGGTACTTCATTTGATTCTCTGCTGAATCATCAGTGCTCAACCTACTAGAGGCACTACAACCTAATTTTCTATTTTACTTCATTTGGTAAGCCTACAGTTTTTATTGAGGGTTTACTGGGGAGCAGTCCTTCATCAGGTACCATGGGCAGTGGACACAGCTATGGAAGAAAGAGATGTTGGCTTTCACCTCAGAGATCTTAGTGTCTCCTAATCTCACTGGTAATTCTTCCAAGAATGTTGTGCTGTCCAAAGAAATTATCTAAGATTCTGAGTCCACTGCATGTTTTTCTAGGTCTTGACATACTTTTATCAGAAATACTCTTTCCTTTATAACTACCAAAACATAGTTTCTGGACTAGAATACAGTGAAAAGCCTTATTCTTCAAACCCGTGGAGCAGTTAGGAAAAGAAACTTGTCCTAGTGGCATTGCTAACTAGTGGTGAACTGTTTGATTATGTTACAAACGAGAAAATGGCATTGAGTTTGGGTGCCTGCTGGAACACCAAAGTTAAAACAGATATAAATTCTACTAAAAATACCCCCAACCATTTCAGCACAGTGAAAAGACCTCCTCCATGTGAACATATTAAGCATTACTACTGCACCTGATTTCTCAAGGCCAGGATTGCAAAGGATTTTGTTTGCAGAGAGAGCAGCATATTTTACGTTGACAGCTTTGTCTTCCCAAGTGTGGGGCATCGATCTCTTCCTGTCTCTTCCAGCCCCACTTTGTCCCCATTTCTACCATCACCCAATGTTTCCTCAATTCCCAACTCAGCCACTTAATGCGCATTCGCCAGTATCTGCATCACCAAGGGTGTTTGTCATTGAAGGAAAAATGCTTATTTCTCTTCCCTTCCAATGCCATTGTGTACCTGTGTGTTTGTGAAACTGTGAAGTATGAATGTGACTATGATGCTATGATCAGGTGAGGCCCTGAGGCAGCCTGGAACCTCTGAACTTGGCCATTATCACCTACCAGGGTAGTACTTAAAGGTCCAGAAGAATAGCAAAGCAATTGAATAAGCCATCCCTTGTCTATTCCTAAGCAGTTGCTACATCACTTTGAGGGGCTAGAACACGCCTTTTATTAATCCCATTACCGAGACCCAGTACCTTTAGAGCAAGACCTAAATCCCATCATAGTTTGGACACAATAGAATTCCCAGAGACAAGAAGTTCTCAGGGAAAGCACAATAAATCAAGACACAGCTCCTCCCTGAGTCTTCTCTAGCAAATGTCATGTTTTCCAGGCAAATCGGGAGCAGCAAAAACAAGTGAGCTCAGGTTTCCCTGAGATGCGATTACGACTGTGGGGAAGGGAGAAGGGGGTGGAAGGAGCAAAAATCTGACCCTACCTGGGATTTTTAAAAAGCTGGCATTTTGGCAGTGCACCTACAAGTGCTTTCTGAATGCCAAGTGCACTGTAGAACACAGCCAGAAACAGAGACCTCCGGTGCTTTGTGATAAGCCGCTGTTTTGCTTGCTCCTTTTTTCAGCAGTGTCAGGTGAACAGGGCCCCGCACTGCAACCTTAGAACAGAGAGAACAGAGGCTGCAAAGCAACCGAACACCCTCTTCCACCGCCGTCCCCATATTGCCGTGCCCAGCTGTGGGAGGAGGTCCAGCTTTCTTCTCTTTAAAGAAAGATCTTGCTATTTTGCCCTTTTTCTTAACCTTTCCTTTTCTGCAATGTACTCCAGCCAGGGTTATCAGTCAGTGAGCCCAGCTGGATGAGCTTATACTGCACCTTTGCTAGGCAATTGCACCCTCAAGGTTTTCCAAGGAGAGAGAGCTTGACTTCTATGTCATCTATGCTCTCTTTATGCTTAGGGGTGCTAGGAGCACTGGCTTGAGAGTCCAACAAGCCATTCTTTTACATTAGCCATATGTCCATAGGCTGTGTAGTTAACCTCTCTGAACCTCGGTTTTCTCCTTTGTGAAAGGAGAATGTTCTTGTTGCAGCTGTTAGCTGTCTAATTAAAACACAGTCTGTTTCTCTGTCATCCGCTGATCAGTCTGGGCTCGGATGGGTATGATCCATAGGTTATCATGGACAGATTTTCAGAAGTATAATGCCAGGGCTTCTTGTGTCATCTGTGCTAGTCTAGGAACTCCATGGAAACCTGTTCAGCATGATAGCAACATGCAGGCTTCTGCTGACAGATGCGTGGTAGCTGACACAAGCAGGACAGATCCAGCTGCACCTTGAGGTGCAGTGCCTGGGACCTGAATATATTTTCCTTCCAGTTTCCTCCATGCAAGAATTTTCCTGCTGCCCTACCCATTGGCCCTCATGAAGATAATTATACCTACCCTTCAGTACCTTGTTAGAGTTTAATGAGATGATGCATAAAATACTTAGGGCCTAGCAGATAGAAAGTACTTGTATAGCAGATACTACTCCAGGGAAACTCCCTTTATAGTGGAGCAGGGATGTGCTCTTATAAAGGGATTTACAGTCCCACCCTAATCCTTTAACATACAGCATAGGAAAACCGCAAAATGGAGGACAGTCACAAGATACTGGGAATCATGGCCCAGCCACGTGGCCACACCTGTTTTGGGGGGGACAGTGTTCAATCCATGACACTGAGTGACAGTATATGCACAGAATGTGTGTGAAAATGCTGATTTTGTCTTACCTGAAAGATGCCTTAAATGCCATAATCTCTTCCTGTAACGCTTCTTTGTTCATTTGGCTCTTCCACTCATCATCAAAATTCAACAAACTTCTCTGCCTTGAAGAAAATCTTCCCAACTGCAGAGAGTTCAGTACTTCATGTTCCATTTTCCCAAAGCCAATGGTTTGAGCATCCACAACTCAAGCAATGCTCAGACCGTTAAGTATAGTCAGCCCCACTGTTTGCCAGCCCCATTCTGCCAGAACATGTGCAAGGCAAAGGAGAGATTGTTCAGTGTGGTGGTTACTAGCACCGTCTCTGGACCCAGACAGCCTGGGACCAAATCCCTTCTCCTTTTACCAGTTTACTCTGGGCCTTAAGAATCTTCCTGCAACCAAGAAGGTAATAACTGTGCCTACCTCCCAAGGATAACTTAAAAGAGTGCTTGACACATAGCAGGCACCATTGAAGTGTTACCTTTTATTATTATTCTCTTTTGCTTCCCCAGAACCTGGGAGGTAGCAGATGCTTGATATATGGATGTTAGGAGAAGAAGAAAATCATGCAGAACATAAAGAAAATTATCTGTGTGTTTCATCTAGGGGCACCACAAAACGTAGTTGTTCAAGAGCCACTAAATGGTTATCTGAACTAATAAGGAATGTCTGCCTCGGTTATAGTGCTGTTTTAAGAAAGTAGCTATGTTGGATCAAGTTGACAACAACAACTTGAAAGATGAGATAGGAAGCTTGGGGACAGAGAATTTATGTTAATGGAGGAGGAACAGTTTGGAAAAGGATAGTAAGAATGGTTGCACAACTTGAAGAAGATAATCATTGTTGCTGGATTGGACACCCAGAAGTTGGTGAACTGGTGCATGTTCAACTGTGTGTATATTCAACAGCAACAAAAGTGAAATATTTTCTTTTTTAAAAAAAAATCACTTGCCCCTGTCCATAAATCATAACTGAGGTCAACTCTCGGATGGGAATGGATTGGACTTGGCAACAGAAAGTGACTATATCATGTGTGCACTTTATGGTTCTGTGCATCTATGGGACGTTGTCCTGCTGACCTCTTACTGGAGGAAGGGGAGTGGGTGGAGAGGAGAGGATAGGAGACTGTTGGGAAGATAAGACACATATGGAATAGAGAGGAAGAGTGTGCTGTTGCCAGGCAGGGAGAGCAGTGGAAGCTGCATATAGGTGGGCATGCAAATTTATACGGGAATGTACATTTTCATTCAATCATAAAAAAAAGAAAATCACCAAGCCAGGTATATCAAGCTCAACATGACAAGCTACTTTGTGCCCAGTCTTACCTCTAAGGTGATTACTTGTGTGCATGGGAAACTCACCCCTTTGCCAAACCTCAAAATAAATCAGTTTCTTCTTTATGACATGTAGTGCTATGGCTGCTAACCAAAAGGTCAGCAGTTCAAATCTGCCAGGCGCTCCTTGAAAGTTCTATGGGGCAGTTCTACCCTGACCTATAAGGTCGCTATGAGTCAGAACTGATTCAACAGCACTGAGTTATATGTGTACATGTGTATGTGTATCTGTACAAAGGTATTTATTTTTTCTAAGCACCCACTAGCATCATTGGAGAGTCCCAAAGCATTTAATTTGGGAAAAACTATACGGAATGAATGATATTAGGGTGCCAGAGCCTCACTTTCTCTCTATGCAAGGAAAAGTTTCCATTCAAGCAAGTCTTGTGCTAGATCATCTTGTCTTTCATCCTAGCTCTTGCCTCACCTGGTGTTATATAATGTATTCGTTGCTTTATTGCTCTATTACTTTCTGTTGTTCTTAGGTGCTGTCAGGTTGGTTGCCACTCATAGTGACCCCATGTACAACAGAACAAAACACTGCCTGGTCCTGCATTGTCCTCACAGTCACTGCTGGGTCTAAGCCTATTATTGCCTAGAGTGCACGTCAGTGCCCCTCACTGAGGGTCTTCCTCTTTTTCGCTGGCCTTTTACTTTACCAAGCATGGTGTTCCACTCCAGGGACTGGTCCCTCTTGATAACACATTATCCAAAGTACATGAGATGAAGTCTCACCATCCTTGCTTTTAGGAGAATTCTGTTGTGCTTCTCCCCAAACAGATTTATTCAGCCTTCTGGCAGTCCGTGATATATTCAGTATTGTTCCCCAACACCATAATTCAAAGGCATCAGTTCTTCTTCAGTCCTCCCTACTCATTGTCCAGATTTTGCATGTATTTGGGGTGAATGAAAATACCCTGGCTTGGGTTAGGTGGACCTGAGTCCTCAAGGTGACATCTTTGCTTTTCAACAACAATCATAAAGAGTTTTTCTGCAGCAGATTTTCCATTGCAACATATTGTTTGATTTCTTGAATGCTGCTTCCATGGGCGTTGACTGGGATGCAAGAAAAATAGAACTTCAGTATTTTGTCTATTTTATCATGATAGTGGTTATTGGTCCAGTTGTGAGGATTTCAGTTTTCTTTACGTTAAATTTAATCCATACTGAAGACTTTGATCTTTGATCTTCATCAGCAAGTGCTTCAAGTCCTCTCTACTTTCACAAGGAAGTGTTGTCTGTGTATCACAGATTGTTAATGAGTCTGCCTGAAATCCTGATGTGATGTTCTTCATATAAACCAGCTTCTTCAATTATTTGCTCAGCATATGGATTGAATAATAACCATGGTGAAAGGATACAGTCCTGACACATACCTTTCTTAACTTTAAACCTCTCAGTATCCCTTTTTCCTGTTCAAATGACTGCCTTTTGTTCTATGCATGTTCCACATGAACACAATGAAGTGTTCTGGAATTCCTGTTCTACACAATGTTGTCCATAGTTGGTTATGATCCGCACAGTCAAATAAATTTGCCTTGTCAATAAAATACAAATAAACATCTTTCTGGTGTTCTCTGTTTTCAGCCAATATTCATCTGACATCAGCAGTGATATTCCTTGTCCTATGTCCTCTTCTGAATCTGGCTTGAATTTTTGACAATTCCCTGTCAGTGTAGTGCTACAACAGTTTTTGAATGATCTTCAAAAAAATTTTACTAATATGTGATATTAATGATATTGTAACTGCTAATAGGATGTAACTTTATGATTGTATTGACTTGTTTTGTTTACTGCTATATTACCAGCACCTGGAAGAATTCCTAGTGCAACAGACAGATCAATCAGTGGAATAGAATTAAGACCCCAGAGATGACACCATCTGCCTATGAATGGTTGATATTCGACAAAGGTCCTAAGACATTAAACTGGGGTAAAAACAATCTCTTCAACAAATGGTGCTGGCAAAATTGGATATCCATCTGCAATAAGTTGAAACAAGATCCATATCTCACACCTTATACAGAAATGAACTCAAACTAGATAAAAGACCTAAATATCAAATCTAAAACAATAAAGCTCATCCAAGAAAAAGTAGAAACAACAATGGAAGTTTTAATACACAACGTAGACAGACTTCAAAATCTGTCAAAGAAACCACAATCAACAGAAGAGAAAATAGATAAATGGAAACTATAAAGAATCAAACACTTTTGCTTATCTGAAGACTTCATTAATAGAATTAAAAGGCCACCTACAAAATGGGAAAAAATATTTGGCAACTCTATGTCAGACTGATGCCTGATCTCCAGAATCTATAAGGTACTACAAAATATGAATAAGAAGAAGATAAATGATCCAATTAAGTGATGGGCAAAGGAGATGGACAGACACTTATCTAGAGAGGAGATCCAGGCAGCCAAAAAACACATGCAGACATGTTCACGATCTTTAGTTATTAAAGAAATTCAAATCAAAACTACAATGAGGTACCATCTCACACCAACAAGGTTGGCCATGATCCAAAAAACACAGAAATGCTGGAGAGGCTGTGGAGAAAGCTGAACTCTCCTACACTATTGTTGGGGTTGCAAAATGGTCCAGCCTCTTTGGAAAGCACTCTGGTGCTTCCTTAAAAAAATGGATATAGATACACCGTTTGACCTAGTAATTCCACTACTTAGAATATATCCTACAGAATCAAGGCCATTCACACCAACGGATACATGCACAAGAATGTTTATCGCAGCGTAGTCCACGATAGCAAAAAGATGGATTCAACCCTGATGCCCAACAACAGAGGAATGGATAGGTAAACTATGGTATATATATTCAGTGGAGCACTATGCAATGATAAAGAACAAAGATGATTCCAGGAAATAACTCATAACCTGGTTTCAACTGGAAGACGTTATGTTGAGTGAAAGCAGTCAGCGACAAAAGGACAAATATTGAATGAGACTCCTATGATAAGAACTCAAAAACAGACTTATGCATAGAAGAAAAGACTCTTTGATGGCTGTGAGAGAGGGGAAAGAGAGAGGGTGACAGGGAGGGTTTAGATTAGATAGTTGGTAGAAATTTGGCTGGGTGAAATCGGTGATAACACACATTAGAAACAATAACAATATTAAGTGGACTTCAACATAACTTGAGTACTCCTTCCATCTCAACCCAATATTGTAAGGACAGAGTAGCTGGGACGGTGGGGGGGTAGGGGGTCATGCTCTTAGGTGAAATCGAGGCCAATTGGCACAACTAGCATTTTGCTAAGAGGGCTCTCTGCACCCAACATTGGTGAGTGGCATCTGGGGTCTTAAAATCTGCCAAGCTTCCATCCGAGGACACAGCAAATGGTCCCAACTCAGCAGGAGTGGATGGTCACCGAGGACCAAAACGACAACCCGAAAACAGGGAGACCCACATGAGTGGGTGCCTACATAGACTTGGGACCCAAAGAACTGGATGGTGCCTGGCCACCACCAATGATAGCCACGATGGAGCTCACAAAGTTGAGTCTCACTGGCAAAACAAGAATTAAAAGGGGTGCACCCTGAGATCTCCACTAGAAGACCCCAACTGATGGTCTAGCAGCTTCGGGGTTCCCCTGGGAGCATGGCCCCTGGCCCTGATGCTGCCCTTGCCCATAAATCATAACGAAGGTCCAGTCTTTGGACACGAATGGATAGGACTTGGAGATGCAGAGTGACCATATATTGGATGCACTTTATGGTTCTATGCACCTATAGGATATCATCCTGCTGACCTCTGGCGGGAAGAAGGAGAGTGGATGGAGAGGAGGGTAAAGGAGATTGTTGGGAGAATGAGACATGTATGGAGCAGAGAGGAATAGTGTGCTGTCACCGGACATGGGAAGCAGTGGCAGCTGCATATAGGTGGGCATGCAAATTTATATGAGAATGTACATTTTCACTCAGTTATAATAAAAATTAAAAATTCCTAGCACACTGTAAGTGCTCAGTAAACAAGTGTGAATGAAAGCCCTGTTGTGAGAGAGAAAGGAAAAGAATAGATTGTTCTTAGCCAACAAGTCTAAAGTACTTAAAATGAAGAGGAAATTGTCTTTGGAAGCATGGGACTCCATAATCTCTCTGCACTGTGTTCTTTCCTACCTTCAAATCAGAGGATGCAGGTCTCAGTGCTGCTGTCAGACATGGCAAATATGGATTTAGTTAGGATCCTTTAACTAGATGTATCCAGAGCACACTGAGATTTATAGACTTTTTAATGGCCTGATAATTCCAGGACTCAAACTTCTTGACAAAACCTCATTAGATGTAGAGGGATGGAGAACTAATCCACCAGGTAGGGCCAAGAAGACTAATTATATCCTGAGCCATTTTAATACTCCCTCAGACAATGTCTCTTGAAACTGTACCCAGGAGCAAAAACAGGGGGGTGAAAAGCACGCGGACTTAGAACAGCCGTGCTACAGTGCTCGTTAGCCTTCAAAGACTGAGTCTTCACCCTGAGTTAAAACTCGCCCTCTTTCTTTCTTTTCAAAGGTAACCACATTGCCCGTCTAAGACACCTACTAGCTCTGTAAGGCTTAAAATCGTGAGATTGCAGAGTCCCTATGCATGTATGTATATGTGTGTATATGTGTGCCTGTGTGTGTTTATGTGTCCATATACACACATAGATGCTTCCTTATGTGCCCACTGAAAGGATAAAGCAAATACTCTTTGCTCTGACCTGTACCGAGTTGCCACATCTATAAAGAGGGTCTGTTCACACCAAGGCTTCCATTCCATTGAGCCAGCATTTCAGTCTGTAGCATCTAATATCATCCTTCCTGGTGGACGGCAGAGGGTTATTTTTACATGCTTTGTTTGAGTTTTCTTCTGAAATACTGGGTCCGACAGACCTCTTTCCAAAGTGATACTTGGGGAAGCTACCAAAACTTTAAAGGGAGAAGATACTGATAGCATTTTTCTCTTTCTTTTTCTTTGAAACAATTCCAGGAGGAGGTTTGGGGGAACCTTGGTTGGGCTTCTGATCCCTCTGCTTCCATAAACTGCAGCTGAAACAGTGTCAGTAGCTGACATTACAGGGCAGTTTCAAAACCAGAAACCAAAATAAACTGCCCATAAGAGCCTATTGACTGCAGGATTTCACTGCATTTTTCTCTGTTGTGTAACCCAGGCTTCATTCCACGGGGAGGGATCATTTCCCTTTTCCTGCCCCAAGCAAGTGCCCCATGAATGCATCTGTAGTTTGTAAGATTCCTTAGTTAGATTGAACGTGGCAGAAAAGACTTTGGAGGGATCAGAGCAGGAGACAAGGAACTGAGGCTGTGGCTTCTCTCTCTACCTCACTCCTGATCAAGGTGAACCCAGGAGGAGCCCAAGTGCAGGGAAGTGTCACAAGGAGGAAACACTCGAATGCGAGTAAAACCCACATTACAAACAGAATCAGTTGCGGTCATTAGGGACAAACACAGTCAAGAGAGGCCAGCAGGAAACTGCCAGATGTGAGTGAAAGAGGACTTAATCTAGTGGTGGCAGTGGGCACATCCACTGGAGAGTGGTGTACATATGACTTCAATGTTTGTGATAATAATGACAGAATAAGTCACTTGATGCGGAGTTGTTTCTGTACACAAACTTATTCAGGCGTGATGCAATCTGTGCTGTCACCTTTAACTCCATCTCTCAGCCGAGGGCCCCCAGGCTTAGAGAAGTTAGTAACATGAGCAGGGTCGGTCAGCTGCAAAGCAGAAGAGCTGAGATTCCAACTCTGGTCCTTCTGACTCCAGCTTAGTCGTTCCGGCTCCTGTAAAAGGCTACTGTGCTGGAAGCTTTTCACTGGCCTTTGAGTAAAATACTAAACTACTGATTTGTGTCCTGCTCCTCAGCCAGCTGCCAACCCAGCTAATGCAACAGGGTAAAGGAGAGTAAACCACGAGGCAGTTTTTCCTTTGATTTGTCACTTAAGGAGTCTCTCTAGAGTTACTGCACTTGGCTACTAACCCAAAGTTAGAGGGTCAAGTCCACCCAGGGGTGCCTCGGAAGAAAGACCTGGTGGGCAGCTTCCAAAAACTCTGACACATGGGTTGGACTCAGTTGGAGTCAGTTTGACAACAATTGGTTAGTTTTTTTCCTAAGGGAGACTCTACTCTGCTCCTAGAGATGAGGCAGATGGAGCCCTGTAATGGGACAAGAAGAAGCAAAGGGAAGCCCACGGGGTGGTGGGCTTCATTTTACCACCTCCTCTGTGCAGTGTTTCTGCCCTGAGTCCCCTTGACCTGTAAGATGCCTACCTAAACTCTCATCTACATTGCCTCCTTATTTCCACCTCCAAATTTCAATTTTTCAGTGATTCTCCTGTTGCTGAAAGCATTTTAGCCCAGCTCCGCTTTTGCCAGCCCCTCATATGGCTCATCATGAACGCCGCTTCCTTCAGCCTTCAGTGTGGACAGCAGCTGAGTAAGGGCTGACGGGAAGCCAGCCAGCCCCAGGACAATCACTTACTAGGCAGTGGCTTTTTGATTTGGAGGAGTCCTAGTGTTTCATATGCATTAAAAAAAAAAAAAAAAAGCTGGGCAATGAGTGAAGACAACTGAATAAGAATTGAAGCCCTTGAATTAGGGCGTTGGGCAAGAACTTTGAATATACCATAGGCTGCCGGAAGGAGGAACAAATCTATCTTAGAAGCAGAGCCAGAGTGCTCCTTAGAAGCGTGGATGGCAAGATGTTTTGTCTCACATACTTTGGCATGTTATCAAGAGGGACCAGTCCCTGGAGAAGGACATCATACTTGGTAAAGTAGAGGGGCAGCAAAAAATGGGGAAGAGCCACCACTCGACATGGAGTGACAGTGGTCTCAAACAGCATGACAGCGCTGGCTCAGATGGCTCAGGAGCAGGCAGTGTTTCGTTCTGCTGTACGTAGGTTTACTGTGAGTCAGAACCGACTCCGTGGCACCTAACAGCAACTAGTGACACAGAGGTTAAGCACTGATGTGCTAACTGAAAGGTCAGAAATTGAACAACAAAACAATTAAATGACTTGCCTAAAGTCATGACCCTGAAAGTGGTTCTTTGTTTATCTCCCAGGAAACTAAGGTTCAGAAGGGTTCAGTAACGTGCTCCAGGTCACACAGAAAACAGTGAAGCTGAGTTTCAAATCCAGTTTAACCTGCATGAGCTAAAAATGCTTGCTCTTTGACAGTATGCGAGATTGACTCCTAGCATTCTGTCTCTGAGACAGAATCCCCAAAGTGCTATAAGTAAGTAAGTAAGACAGAAAGACCTGGGTTACTGCTCCACAGTGCTGTATTTCCCTTGTAGGGCATCCTCTGCCCGACACTCTCAGCTTTGTATCTGTATCCTGCCATTGCTTGGAAGTTACGTGTAGACTCCGTTGTGCCTACCAGTATGAATGTTGCTGATGTAACTTGTATGAACTCTCCCTACTTGTAAACCCCTTGAAGATGAACCTGCCTGCCCACCCTTTGGGGAGCTGTCTTGGTAGAAGTAGACACTGACTGATTCCATTTCCTTGTACCACGGAATAAAGTTGCCTTTTTTTTGTTGTCTCCTCTCATAATCTCACTGAATTGGCCATTACAAGTCATGCCAAGTAAGAACCTAGGATTTCCGCCCAGTAACATTGCTATGCACACATACACCACTACCACCACCACCAACAACAAAACCCATTGTCTCCAGAGTTGATTCCAACTCATAATGACCCTATGGGACAGAGTAAAACTGCCCCGCATGGTTTCCAAAGTTGTAATCCTTACAAAAGCAACCATGTCTTTCTCCCATGTAGTGGCTGGTAGGTTCAAACAACCAAGCTTTCACTTAGCAACCAAGGGTTTAACCACTGTGGCACCAGGGCTCCTTACAGACAACACACATCCTATAAAACTAGAAGTTAGGTAAGTACAAACAGACATCTTGTTTCTTTCCAAGACTTTGGAACTCTTAGGTTCTAAGATAGTATTTCTTAGAGTAGCGCTTGTAAAAATTTCACTGTTGTATTCATAGAAAACGCTAATATTTTATGGAACTTTAGTTACATGGAAAATGCAACTGAAGGCCGTTTTGACCCTGCGCTGCTGCCTGTGGGCTGAAAAACATGACTATTGTGGCCCACATGAAATCCACAGCGGTTGGGAAATTCTGCCTCAGAGAGATGTTCCAGGCATGCAGGCAAGAACTGGAATGAGAACCTGCACCTATTCACTTCTTCCTTTTCTTGGCTCCTTGGCTTACTCTGGAAACCCTGGTGGCGTAGTGGTTGAGTGCTGTGGCTTAACCTTAGAAGGTCCAGAAGTTCAAGTCTGCCACCTGCTCCTTGGAAGCTGTGTGGGGCAATTCTACTCTGCCTATCATTGGAGCAGAATTGAGTCAGAGTGGATTTGATGGCAATGGGTTTGTTTTGGGGTTTTTTTGGATCATTCACTCTGAATTTCAGTGTCCCCAAGAATAAAGAGAAGCATGTAGAACAAAATCAAGTTCACCACTAAAAACCAAACATAACACCCCACCACCTAAAAAGTTCCAGTTTTCAGTTTTCCTTTTTTTTTTTCTTCTTCCTCTGGGAAAAGAAAACAATGGTGTGGAAAATGGAAGCATTGGGGGCCCAGAGTATGTAATGAGCACCACTGGCCTCAAAGGCGGCCAAGCTGCAGAGTCCGTTTGTTCCTGCCCCACATGCACAGCAGCTGCCCTCCTGCGGTGCCGTAATCAAAACCGGCCTCCGAGACTCGCAGCACAAGCAGCGACTGTGCTTGGTTTCCTCTGAGCTAAGCAGCGTGAGCTGCACCACTTGGGGCTTTTTACTTATTTTTTTCCAGGACAGAATCAACATTGGCACACACATGATCGAGGCAGGCCTGCCCTGGCAGAAGGGCACACTGTGTGACTGATGACCAGCAGCCAGGTCCTCTCTGGCTTTCAGTTTTGCATTTCTCAAATTCTAATTGACTGGCAACCACACGGGAAGGAGTTCTGCTTCACGTGTCGTTACAGAAGGCTGGATGGCCTGCCGCGGGCACGGGGGCTGCCAGCGTCCTTTGTGACTCAGGTTTGGAGTAAGTGGGCCCAACACTGCAGAGGAAGGAAGAGAGCAGAACTCCAAGCCTCCTCTGCTTTGCCTTTCTGCCACAGAGGTGGCAGTGATAGGTGGCCCCCCGACCCTGTCGCCCCTCATGCCAGATGCAGCGTACATGTGTTGTCAAACTAGGATTAGTTTGTTATTTCTCCTTTAAGTAGGTTAAGCTTTATTTAAGCAGAAGTAATTAAGATTACGACTAGACAATGAATGAAGAGAAATCACGGAGCTTAATGAGGGTAGCGGAGCGATCCTCAAATGAAAAGGACAACACGTTTGATTTTATCACTATGAAAGAAGAAAAGAGAGAGAGAAAGCCAGGAAAGAAGCTTGAGCTACACCGCTCCATCTACCATTCATTTCCTGGTGGAATCGGGCACACACCTGGCCAGGGTTACGTAAATCAACCATCTGTACTCAGCTGGTTTTCAACAGGGTTTTCTCTCCACTTCTCCTGCATTGCCTATGGGTTACCTAAATTCTCTGCGGCTACTAATTTCACAATAGCAAAAATAGACCTTCCTACCCTCACAGGTAAAGAAGGTCAGATGAACACATACATTTTCTCATCACAGGTTTTGCTGAAAAGAACTGAGTAGAAAACACCAAGGCGCAGGAAGAGAAACAAAAGCCGTCAGAAAAGTTATGCAAACCCTTTCTCAGTTGTTTCTTATCTTAGTCATCTCGTGCTGCTATAAGGGAAATACCACAAGTGAGCGGCTTTAGAAAGAGCAATTTTATTCGGTCACAGTCCGGTAGGCTACAAGCCCAAATTCAGGGCATCAGCTCCAGGCAACGTATTTCTCTCTTGGATCTGGAGGCAGGTCCTTGTCATCAATCTTCCCGTAGACTGGGATCCTCTGAGGCAGAGGGATCCCAGGTCCAAGGGACATATTCTGTTTCTGGCACTGTTTTCTTGGGGGTATGAAGTCCTGAACTCTCTCTGCTAATTCCCTTTCCTTTACATTCAAGAGATTGCCTCAAGGCACAGTCCAGTCTTACAGACTGAGTCCTACCCCACCCACACAACCACTGCCCATCCTCCCTCATTAACATAGAGGCAAGAAATATGACGTGTAAGAACATCACAAAAAATTGGGAATCATAACCTAGCCAAAGTGTTACACACATTTTTGAAGGGAGACACAATTCAATCTGTGCTAATTCTATTGATAAATTGTTTCTCCAATCTGTCCTCTACCCACAGTAGCCATGCCTGCCCTCACCTATAGAAATGCAAGAGACTCTTGACCAGCCTTCTTGCTTCCAATAGTTTTCCCTGCTCTTCTGCCCTCCACACACCTTCGCTCTAAATGTTTTCTAGAGGCACAGAAATTCTACCTCGACGACGAGTGCCTCCTGGAGGTGATACTTTCACATGTGTTCAAAACCAAACTATTCAAATCGGCACTACTCGCTAACTGACAACATATGTAATGCTCCTCATTAGTGGACTATTTAAATAAATCAAGATGCTGCTACCTAATTAAGTAACATGGAGCTATGGACAAGAGTGAGATGGATTTAAATGTGCCAAGAGTGTTGATATGGAACAACTTCAAAACAGAGCAGCAAAAATGCAAAATTTGTATAATCTGATCACATGCATGCAGAAGAGGTAGTTCTAGATAGAATGTTTCTGAAAAGATACACAGGAAGTTAATAGGCACAGTTGCCTCCCAGGAGGGAGACCATAAAACTGGGGATCTGAAGTAGCAAGCAGACTTTTTATCATATGCTCTCTGTAAATTTTTATATCATGTCTAGATATGACTCTTAAAAAAAGAAACCAATTTTTACAAAGTAGAATAAAACGTTCCATGTATCACGCAATGAAGGGACTACATCACCTGGGCCCAACTTTTGATGCATTCTCTGTTGCCTCAGCCATGTGATACCAGTTGCTACCAGCTGACCTGTCCCCACTACCTGTAAGTATGCCACACAGATGGGTCTCCTCAGCTGTAGATTGGTAATAATAGCAATAACAATACCAGAGAGTTTTTTGAGGATTAAATGAGATGACCTTTAACAAGTGCCAAGAACCAAATCTATTGCTGTGAAGTCCAATTCGTGGTGACACTATCAAGTTTCTGAGGCTGTGAATCTGTACGGAAGCCACCTGCCACATCTTTCTCTCACAGAGCTGCTGGTGGTTTCCAACCAGCAGCCTTTCAGTTAGCAGTCAGTCACCTTACCCACTGTGCAACCAGGCCTCCTTTGTGTTAAGGACAGTACCTGGCAAGTCATAAGTCCCGATAAATGTTAACTATTAAGTAGCCTACCCTTCTAGAAAGTCTTTGATCCAGTATACACCTGGTAAGATGCTATTTACAAGGTCCTGGTTCCAATGTCATCTCTCTGCTTTTCACAACCTATGAGCTCTGAATATTTTGTTCACATCTTTGGTGCAGTGTTTTTCATATTTATCATAATTAATAACATGCATGTCTACTTCTGTTCATAACTTGTGGAATAGATTGGACAAGGACTATATTTTTTCCACAGTCTAATGTGATTTTTATGGATTTTCTATTGTGATAAAAACCTATAACAAAACATTTGCCAATTCAACAGTTTTTTACAAGTATGATTCACTGATGTTATGTTCATCATGTCAACAATTACCTTTATCCTTTCCCAAATGATTTCTCTAACAATATAGCATTTGGAGACTTTGGAGCCTGGTGGCAAAGTGGTTAAGAGCTTGGCTGCCACAAAAGGTCGGCAGCTCAAATCCACCAGCTGCTCCTTGGAAACTCAGTTCTACTCCGCCCTGTAGGGTCACTGTGAATTGGAATTGACTCAAGGGCAATGGGTTTGGGTTTCTTTTTGTGCATGCATGGTGTGTGAGTGTGTGTGTGTGTGTGTGTGTGAGTGAGTGTATGTTTTTAAATGTAGAGAATTTAATGGAATGAAAGTAATACAGAAGCCCCAGAAGACGTAACTTGTATGTATCACAGCAATCAAAGTGCCCTGTGTTTGTGCTAATAGTTTTCCCCCACTGTGTGACATTAGAGGAACTTTCTGGGAAACAAGGACTGGCATTAATGCCGGGATTCCCCTCAAGGTGATCTAAGCACTTCACACCATTTTGGTTGTCGGGCCTTGCTGTTCACAGCTCATTCTTCTTGCCAAGACACTAAGCCAGCTTTTAGTACTTAGCAATACAGATTGTGAGCTAACACTTGGCTGATGTCTAATTTAAAAGATTGACTGTGCATTAAAAGCCTGAGGGGGAAAAAAAAGCCTTGAATATACCATTTCAAGAGGAACCTCTTGGCTCATTATGGTTTGGGATTTAATCTCTATTATTAGCACAACAGCATAGTCAACCATCTTCCACGCTCATGTGGGAAATAATAGAGAGGTAGAAAACACAATTCCAGAGTTAAAGTATCCAAGGGGAGAAAGGTTCTTTAGATTGACATTCCTCCAGGGATCATGAGTTATCAGATTCGCCTAGAGGTACACGCTGAAAACTCAGGTTCCCAAGCTCTACCCAAGGCCTTCAAAATGAGAGTAGCTCTGAGAGTCTGCTCTTTCCTACAGGATCTTTTGGTGATTCTTAAGCATATTAAATCTGGAGAGCCACTGATTTATAATGGCATTTAAGAACTTCTCCAGCTGAATAAGAAAGTACAGAAAACGTAGATCTCAGAAAAAGCCAAGCTTCCTGGAATCACCAAACATGTCTTGTGTTACAGGGTGACTGTGCCGCTTCCCCACTCTGGTCCTTCTAGGCAGGGATTCCATGTGTTTGGTTGAGGTGGGCAGCACACAGGAGGCCGTGCTTGCAAAGGCCACAAGGCTATAAAGTTTGGACTAGTGCTAAGAACTGAAATGAGGTTAATTAGGATTGACTGACTGTTACCTTAGGCCCCACATCAGGTTTCTCAGCTCTAATAAGAAGTACACTTTCCGGGGCCTCAAGCCTGTTTAGGGACCAAGGCCAAAGGAAGACACAGAGAAATGAACTTGGTGCAGATCTCAACTGATGTGGAACCCGAATAATGAATACTGAATCAAAATTGTCCTTTAACCTTCATGCCAGCTTTTACTTAGAGGTCTGTCATTTGAGTAGATGTGGTTGCTTTTACCCTGTCTCTCTACACAGCCCTGTAAGCACACAGGATAAAGGTAAAAGCAGAAACACTCCACTCAGCCTAGTCCTCATCCCCTATGGTAACTGAGTCAGTACAGTTTGGGGGACATTGCTCCTTTTGAGTGACTCTGCTGATGGGCCGACATTGGCCTCAAAGCTGTGGTCTCTACTGGGTGCTTTGTTTTCCTCAGCATCTGTGTTTGATTAACAAAAGCTTCACCTTTTCCTAGCTGTGTAACTTTAAGCCATATAACTTGAAGTCACTTCTCCCTTCTGAATCACATCTCCCTTATCTGCAAAATAGTGAGAATTCATACTTCAGTTATGGTCCTAGGGATAAAAGAAATAATATCAAAGAATCAGAAAGGTTATTAGTATAGGACACAACGGGTGCTTAGCAATATGTCATTAGTTCAATTATGACTCAAATAGCAAAGCCTCTATTGACTTCCAGTGATGTGGTACCAGTGAACGCTGTCGCTATGGGAAATGCTAAGTAGCGTAGATCATAATTCAGCTACTGCACTGTTTGTTAGCAAGGTAAAGCAACAATTACACAATTCTGGTGTAAGAATTAAGTATACAAAATATATCCTAAGGCAGTATGAGATTAATTGCTGGATTAAAGGCATAACTAAAAACTATGATTAAGAGAGGGAAGAAATCCTTAAGATACCAAGAAGCAACTTGCCACTCTCTTCCCAATATTACTAACACATGTGTGAAAGTGTCTTTTATTTAGTGAGCAGATATTTCCTGAGTGTTCTGGTGGTGTGGAGGTTAAGACTTTGGCTGTGAAGCTGAAAGGCTGGCAATTTGAATCTACAATGCTCTTTGGAAACCCTGAGGGGCAGTTCTACTCCATCCTGTGGGGTTGCTGTGAGTCAGAAGCACCTTGAAAGCAATGGATTTAGTTAGGGTTTGGGTTTAGAATCTTTCTGGAAGCAGACTGCCTCATATTCCTCCCACAGAGCAGCTGGTGAGCTCGAACCACCGATCTTTCAGTTGGCAGCTGAGTGCTCAAACACTGCCCCATGAGGGCACCCAGTTGTAAAATAGGAATAATGGTGTCTACATCATAGAGTTGTGCGTGTCAACTGAGAAAGCATGTTCCTTCCTTGACACACAGTAACTTCTCCAAATATTTTGTTCTTCCCCTGCCCTTTAATTGAATTGAAACTTTGCCTCTTTTTCAAAAATGAGAAACCTATAAATACCTTAAAAACATCAGTTAGAAATATGTGTGACTTCCTCACGAAAAGTTGGTTTCCGGTGGGTTAACAACTATAGTTCATTTTTGTTAATTACTATATTCTCAAATCATATAAAGAGAGTTCTAAAAACTGACCCTGTATTATGACAAAAACAGAGATTTCCAGAGCAGCGCTGCCCCTTGAGGGGGGTACACTTGTGCCAATCACTCTTTGCCATCCAGCCCAGTCTTGGTTCCACAGCAGTGGAAAACTGTCAGCAGGCACATTGTAGGGCAATTTTGATTGTCTGGGGCACTGCATAGGGGGAGGCAGGCCTTAAGGCCATCAAGGTATAAACTCTATAGGGCATTACGGATTAAGGTCACAGTGAATTCATAATGCCCTGAAGTTCATTCCCATTTGCTCTTCCAAAAGGGCAAAGGGAACACCAGAAGGGAAATGGCTTTTATTTCCATTCTGTTGTATTAAGTCACTCCACAACTTGCTGCAGTTTCCTGCTAGCGCCTCCCTTTTAATAGGGCTTCCTACTCATCACGTGGTACATTGGAAATTTGAACAATTTTCTAAGAATTAGGATGAATTCCATTAAGCAGTTGAAGATGAAATGTTGAGTCAGACTTTCCAGGTGTGAGATTCAGGTCAAGGCTTGGTCTTCAATACTATTAGCAGCACTCCATTCAATACCGGATTCACAGGCACTGATGTGTGATGCTTAATTCTAAGAGACACTGCCTTACAGCATGAGTAGGGGGCTCTCAGAAGAGGCTCTTGCTAGGGGAAGGAAGGTAGATTCCTTTGTTCACTGTGTCAGCTACCAGCCCTAGTCTCAAGAATCCCACGCTAAGTGTCAAGACCACAAAGTAATACATCTTACTATACATCTACATCTTCACTGGTCCACAGTCTAATGGGTGGATTTGGACCCTGGAGGATTTCACCACTGGCTTTAAACTGATCGTGTCTATGGCAAGTGCCCTTTCTTGACCCACGCTTTGCATGCATGTCATCTCTTGCATGCCATATCTTTGTCACCGTCCTGATGACCCTGTGTACCTTACCATCTTTCCTTCTTCCCCTAAATCATAACACTTACCTATTCAGCATTCTATTTGGTTACAGAATTCATCTGAACTCTGTTACCAATCAAATGTTTTCCTTCCTGTAGGTAACAAGTTGTCTTAACTGACTTAAGATGTACATCAGTATATGCAGTTAGTATCGGACCATCTGTATCTCTAAGAACAAACTTTCCTCTGGCTTATGCAGCCCTGTTTTCCAGTGATATTCTCACTGCATTTCAAGAAATATCAACAGTAAAATGAAATTAAGGTTTTCAGTTAAGAAAAGACTAATAAAAATTCTTTCTTCTTCTACACTCACACTTGAAGTGGTTTTATGTTGTCTCGCCATCCTAGGAAGGTACTTACAGGCTGTTCAAACTTTAGCAAACAAATAAATACTCATGGAAGCAGCAGTCAAGAAACAAATGATACATACTACCTCAGGAAAATCTGCAGCAAAAGAGCTCTTTAAAGTGTCAAAAAGCAAAGATGTCACTTTGAAGATTAAGGTCTGACTCCAGCCATGGTATTTTTGGCCACCTCATATGCATGCAAAAGCTGGACACTGAATAGGGAAGACTGAAGAAAAATGCGTCTATTGGAATGGTGGCATTGGCAAAGAATATTGAACATACCATGGACTGCCAGAAGAACAAGATGTCTCAGAAGAAGTGCAGCAGAATACTCCTGAGAAGTGAGGATGGTGGGACTTATTGCCATGTACTTTGGATTCATTATTGGGCGACAAGTCTCTGGAGAATGACATCATGCTTGCTAAAAGTAAAGGGTGAGAGAAAAACAGGAAGACTCTCACTGAAATGGATCGACACCATGGCTTCACAGTGAGCTCAGACATAACAATGATTATGAGAATGGTTTAAGACTGGGCAGTGCTGCCTTCTGTTGTCAAGTCATGATGAGTTGCAACCAACGTGACATCACCAAACAACAACATTCTATTTCTAGATTTTATGACTGCAAAGACAAAAAGATATCGTGTCTGTCTTCAAGGACCCTAACAGCTGGTAACAGATTCAACTGGTTTAGAAAGCACAGCTGTCAAATGCAGCTCCATGAAGTCAGGGAATATAGAGACAACTTGCAGATTTTCTTTGCAATCTTTAAAGAATTATTTGAGTATGACAGCTTAGTTATTCAAATGTAGGTTTAGGAAGAAGCCAAGGACCCCTGGTGGCACAATGATCAAGCTCTTGACTGCTAACCAGACAGTTGGCAGTTCTAACCACATCCAACTGCCCTGGGGAGAAAGACTTGATGACCTGCTTCTTTAAAGGCTACAACCAAGAATGCCTTATGGGGCAGTTCTACTCTGTCACATGGGGTTGTCACCAGCTAGAATCCACTCCACAGCATCCTACAACAAGAAGAAGCCATTTCTTCGAGGGAGGAGATATAATAAAAAATGTCTCTGGTCTCTGAGGGAATGAGTCTTGACACTGGCCTTTGAGATTTAGAGCTCCTTTCTAACCAATACTAACAAGAAGCCCAGAGCCTCCTGGCAGGGGAGGGGACCCGCATTCCAGCTCTATTGCCACAGATACAAAATAGGATGTGGTGGTCCCATGTGGCTCTGACAAAGGCCTCAAATGGGTAATCTGAAGAGGATTAGGAGCTCAGTTTCAGCAGAATGTCTAAGGTTTTGTGGCAAGCAATAAGACGTGGAGGACTGACTTACTGAAGTCCCCTAGAGTGCTATGTTGGAGACAAGGAAGTTAAAAGGTTGAGGGGAGCACAAAACCTATACCCCCAAACCCACCGCTGTCAAGTTGACTCCAACTCTTAGCAACCCTATAGGACAGACTACAACTGCCCCACAGAGTTTCCAAGGATCGTCTGGGGATTTAAACTGCCAACCTTTTGGTTAGCAGCTGTAGCACTTGACCACTAGGCCACCAGGGTTTCCAAAAGCCATACTACAGTTCTAAAACTAGGGGCTGAAAACACCACGGCTTTTACTTTGAAATGGGTACAGCATAGATTATTCACCTCCTGTACTTGACGTCACAGTTTTCTCTTGATCACTGATGTTGACACCCATGATTTGTGGTTCACAATAAAGGACAGTTACAGTTACTATTCTGTGACTCAAGTGTGGAACTTAGGTGAGTTGTAATTGTGAATAGTTACAGACTGTCTTGAACTTTGTGCACTAACTGTTGTGCTTTGTATTGAGACGGTACTTGTTTAATTTTTAACATTGTGAATACTATATTTTGTAAGAGTTAAAATCATTTCAAGAATGAACCAAATGTCACTGAAAATGAGAGTTAAAAGACTGTCATCTAAGTAGCTGTAAGGGCACAAACAAATGGTTTGGGGAAGCAAATAACCCAAGTGGAGCATACTGTTAGTACAATAACAGGAAATAATTTAGGATTGAGCTTTATGGATAAGGGGGAGTAAAAGATATGTGAAGACTAAATCTCACACATACAGAATAGTGAACTATAAATCAATAATTTTAAATCAATTAAAAGAGTCTTTGTTTTGCTTCAGTTTGTTTTGTTTTGTTTTCTGTCTTCCCAAAAGACATCAGTGCTTAGTCAAAAACAGCAACTGTTGCATGACTTTGGGCTTACCACATGAGCAACATTCTCGTTGTTGTGGTCGTGGGCCATTGAGCAGAGACTGGCTCACAGCGACTACAGTTCAGAGGAGAACAGCCTATGTGATTTCCCAATACTGCCCACAGGGTTTTCTAGAACTGCCCTACGGGGTTTCCTAGGCTGTGATTCTTACAGGAGCAGATCATCAGGTCTTTCCGCACACAGAGCTGCTGAGATTTGAGCCACCAACATGCAGTCAGCAACCAAGTGCTTAACCATTGCACCACTGGGTCTCCACAAATGAGGCTGAATTATGTTTCCTGATTCATAGTTTCTGACTAAAACGTCCTCTGCACAAACTATAGAAAAATTTGGGTAACACATGTACTGGCCCTGGTAGTGCTAATTGTGTCATCTCTCACTAATGATCATGCTTTAGTGTACAGCATGAGGGGTAGGTTGAATCATGAAAACAGAAAAATATTCCCCCAGCTCTAAGTACTGATTTTAAAACTAGAGCTTTGAACCATCATCTTAATTTCTAAGAGATCAACAAAACCACAGAAAATACGAAAAAATTGTTGATACTTTGTTCAAATAGAAATTAGACTCACCTATCTGCATATTCAACAGACTGTGCAAATGTAAACTGTGAAAAATTTCATTTAGTGTAAGTTTCCTATAAATGAAAATGAAAATGCTAGCTGTCCTGTACATCTGTACACAGCACTGCTAAACAGGGGTGTGACATACTTACCTGTGATGCTGAAGCTTTTATAAGGAAGGTTTTGGTCATTTTTCAGTTTCTTTCCTCAAAGCGTACGGAAGCACTAAATGAGATTTTTGACTAATAGAAATGGAAGGAGATGGTTACCTTAGACACCTGCTTACAAGATAGCTATCATTATTGTCAGCCATAGAAAGATGTCAAAATGTTAGCCTACCATAAATTTTCAAAGAACTGAACAAGAACAACGTCCTTCTCTAGTTTGGAAATACATCAAGGGTAGGGAAAAGATTACCATAAAACATATATTTATGTGCTATTTCTCTGAGACTGATGAACTTTGTTTGAAAAGGCCACAGAAGTCTAAAAAGGGGTGAAAAGCCTATGCCTGAATTGTTTGGTGTTATATGTAAGTTGCAACAAAAATTCAAATGGGGGAAGAAAACAATTTTTTAGAAATAAGACAGTTTTAAAACTCAGGAAAAGGGTAGCCAAATTAAGCAAGACTTAGTCATTACTAACCCTTTACCTAATTTGGGATTCAAGTACATGCGTTCAAATTACCTCTGTGGTGTCAAGTCATTTTCCCTGAAGAGAGATTTTACTTACGATTATATCCAATGTGGTTCAAAATAGTTTAAAACTGTGGACAGTTTAGACACTGATAACCTATATGATTAATTTATAGATAGAAAGACCTGTTTGACAAGAAGCTGCTGTCCCCAAACAAAGCTGTAGTTACAAAATGAATGGACATTTTCAGACGATTGACACTAATTCTTACCAGCCTAAACACCTGCTGTGACTAGCAAGTAAAACCCTAAGCACTCATGTTTGAATTCTTTTGTTGAGGACTGTGTGGATTGATGCCATCACACTGGATTGACACCAGCAATCAGTGTAATGTGGCCTTAATAAGAGCCTGGCTACAAGTCAAAGAAAATTTTACACACGATCGTACTGTCTACCACTGCATGAAAGAAAAAATGATGCACTTTTTCTCAAGATGGCAGGCCATTCAGAACAGTAGTATCGGAAAAAGAAACTGTAAGAGTAAAGTCATTGTACTGTCTCACGAGACAGAAACACCTCACTGTTGATTTGGTGCTAGATACCAATAAAGCCTGTTTAATAAGTACTGTTGTATTTACAGAAACCCTGGTGGCATCTTAAGTGTGACATCTGCTAACCATAATGTCAGCAGTTTGAATCTGCCAGGTACTCCTTGGAAACTGTATGGGGCAGTTCTACTGTGTCCTGCATGGTTGCTATGAGTTGGAATCGACTTGACCATAGTGGTTTTGGGGTTTTTTTTTTTGGTTGTATTTATAGAGCCCTGGTGGTGCAGTGCTTAAGAGCTCAGCTGCTAGCTCAAATGTCAGTAGCTGCAATCCACCAGCCATACCTTGCAAACCTTGTGGGACAGTTCTACTCTGTTCTACAGGGTCACGATGTGTTGGAATCCTATCAGTGGCAATGGTTTCCTTGGTTTGCTCTATTTATGTTCTTTTAAAAAGCTTTCATTTAGGTATATTAAAAACATTAATTTCCTAATTAATTCCTACTACTGCCCCCACACACTAGTGTAGCTACAAAATTTTGATATCCAGTAAAGAGATAACAAAATACTTCATATAAATCACTGCATGGGAGAAAAGAAGTATTAGCAAAATATTGCTGTATTTTTCTCACATGTGTTTGTTTAATTCTACTATCAATTGCTACTAATTGCCTTAGATAAGTAACTAATACAAATTTAATGAAATTCAAGGAACCTGGTCATGCAGTGGTCAAATGTTCTGTTGCTAGCTGAAGAGTGGGTAGTTCAAAGCTCCCTAGCCCCTTTGAGGGAAACAGACCTGGACACTCGCTTCCATACAAATCACAGCCAAGAAAACTCAATGGGGCAGTGCCATTCTGTCACACGGAGTCCTTGTGAGTTAGAACTGAGTCAGTGGCACCTAACAACAATGTAATTTATGTAATGTCAACTAAAAACTCAGCCTTCGTATTTCATGTTAAAGTATTAAGATGCACGAATTATATGTTATGTATCTGGCTGTGTCTCAGCTTAGATCTCTACAAGGTTGTTCAAGCTACTTCTCTCCTCACACAATCCTCCTGTCTCTCCTCTCTCCTGCTCCCAAGAACCCTCCACAGAAAATGATCTTCACACAGTTCCCTGTCAGCCAGAATCTGACTCCAGGGATCTCGGTGACAATGACCAGCACAGAAATGATCCCTCCTTCAGGGCCTTACAGTGTAGCAGGAAGTAAAAAGATCACACATATAGTCACAAAAAAAACATATGGAGAAGAAGGATATGGGGGTGTACTAAGAAACAGGAAAGATACAACTAAGAGCACTAATCTGGGGACAGTTAATCAGCTCCGTGAAAGATCAGATGAAAACCTTTTGCCAGCCTAGATATCCTGCGTTGAATAAATTAGTGGTTGCTGATTGAAACCCTGGTGGCGTAGTGGGTGGTGTTATGTCTGCTAGCTAAAAAGTTGGCCGTTCAAATCCACCAGGCGCTTCTTGGAAACTCTATGGGCCGGTTCTACTCTGACCTCTAGGGTCTAGGGTCGCTGAGTCGGACACGACTCGACAGCAGTGGGTTTGGTTTAGTTTTTGGTTAATAGACTGCCTGTTGCACAGACTCAGTCTGTAGCCCTGCTGGGTTTGACCCAGGTAATGGTGGTGGTTGTATGCCATGGAGAGGTTTTCAACTCATAGTGATTCCATGTGATAGAACTGACCCCAGTGAGTCTTCACAACTGTAATCTCTACAGAAGTAGACCACAGGCTCCCTCCCTGGTGGAGCCACTGAGTAGGCCCGAACCTCCAACCTTTCCACTAGCCATCAATCGCTTGAGCGGCGCACCAGCAGCGCTCCTTTTGAATCGTATATAGTTTTACAATAACTTAAGCCCTGTATGTCTTGCTTTTTAATCTACAGATTTTTACTTAAAGACTAGATTTCTGGCTTCTTTCGAAAAATAATAAATTGAGCAACGCCAGGCCTAAGCCTGAGTAGCCATGCCCCCTGTAGGTCATGTGTGCCTCTCTGTGCGCACGACATTGCCATCATTCCCAGAGACCGCCCCACACTGAATGTGACAGGCCCTCGGCCATCCTGCCTGCATGCTGTGTCTTACAGTAGAAACATATGTCTTACCGAAATGAGAAAGGGGCCGAATGTCCGCCCGTTCGCACTCAGCCCATTGCCCTTACTTAGGTCATTTTAAGAATTTGCATTCACGATGCCCATTATAAGCCACTCTCAGACAAAACAAAAGTCTGTTTACATTTAAAGATTAGGAGGCACTTTGTAAGAGAGGGGCCCTGATGGTGCAGAGGTTAAGAGCTTGGCTGCTAACTAAAAAAAGGCAGTTTGAATCCACCAGCCACTGCTTAGAAACCCTGTGGAGGAATTCAGCTCTGTCCTGTAGGGTCATATGAGCTGGAATCAATTTGATGGCGGTGGGTTTGGGGTCTTTCTTTGTAAGAGAACTTGTAGTGCAGAATCCATGTGAACAGTCTCTCTCCCAACCAACTGCCTCCCCCCAACCCAAACAATATTTCTGAAAATAAATTCCTTTTAAGCTGGCTGAACTTTTGATGGGTTGGAGGTCTCCAGCTGGAGCTTGCATTCTCTTAGCCTTCTCCTGTATTCCCTTCAGAGACCCTGATGGTTTAGTGGTTAAAAGTTAGGCAGTAGTTGAAGTTCACTGTCACTCCTTGGAAACCCTAACGGGCAGTTCTACTGTTCTATAGGGTCATTGTGAATTGAAATGGACTGGCTGACAACAGGTCTGGTTTCTTGTTTGTTTTATTCCCTTCAGTCCATGGCCCTTGGTCAAGATTAGAATCATCCTCCTATCTGTTGACAACATTTGCCTAAATCATGGGTCTCCAAAGTACCTCGAATGCATACCAGTGGGGTGCAGGAAGATGTCAGCATTTCCATCACTTTTATCCTATAAAAAGAAAAGAATTAGTAACATGTAGCTTGACACCAGTGTCCTCAATCCATTCATGTATCAGGCTCTTCTGGGGCTAGAGACCCTCATCCACTTTCTCTATTTCAGTGTATTATAATGTAGTGCAGTTCATATTTGTCAAGCTGAAGTGGCTGCCCAAGATTCAGCCACAATTCAAGGGAAAAAATGGGAACCTAGTCCACGTCTTAATAAGTAAACTCTAATATACTATGTTGAGTCCACTTCGGGGTTGTCGTTTTCTTCCAGTTTTTTCAAAGGCTCTATTTTTCCTTTTCCCCAGAGAAGTTGCTGCTTTGTGGTTTCCAGTACACAGCCTCATCTCCCAGGCTTTTATTAGCTTAGAAAGACTTGTAGATATACCAGTCTTTCCAGGAGGTATCCTCCCTCTTATCAGCTCTGATAAGATTCCTGTTAAGGTTTCCTCCTCCTTCTTCCTAAGAAACAAATTATTGCATTTGCTTTGTGTTTAGATAGAAAAGAGTTAGTATCCCAGCTTCACTATATGTTCTTGGTTAAGTTATTTAACCCCATAATGCTTGGGGTTTCTTATGTGGAAAAACTACTAATTTTAGAAGGTGATTGAGGGATCATGAGAAGTGTCTAGCACAACCACAACAAGAACAACAACAATTAAATAACAAGGCAGGATTTCTCTGCGATTGCATTCTAGTATGACTGTTATTTAGCTTTGGACATTGACCTTGTTCTCAGAATAAGAGAGAAAAAGAAACATAGAGAGAAATTAGTTGATTGATTTGGGCTGAAGCCAAAGTATACAGAAATACCTCCAAATGTCCAACTGCTATCTGATTGATCATTAGAAGATAATAAGGGGCTCAGAATGGTTCTTTTCCCTGGTAGTTAAATTCTAGAGGCATTCTGATAGAGTGTTGAACTTTTAGATTCTAGCTCCTACCTGCTAGACTTGCATCTTATTTCCTCAACAGCAGGCTTAAAAGAAAGAGAGCAATGACCAATGGAATGTCTGGGCTGATTTAAGACACAGGAGATAAACTCCTAGTGTCTAAACTTGCACATATATCATCCTATATCTCTTTCTGATCTTCATAGTACAAGTACATTCCTTCGCTTTATCCTCACTGGATCTCTTCCATTTCCCCACTGAGCACTGACCAGACTCTATTTCAGTCATGTCCTCGACAGTGGGATGAATTCCATCATCCATTCCGGTGGGGTGTCATTTGTCAACTGGAATAAGGGCTTCAATTGTGAGGGTGCAGCCCTTAATATAGATAGACAACTCTTGGCTCTCAACACCTCCCTTTTACCTGTGCCTGATACCCCAGCCCAGCTAACTAGGTGTCAGAGGTAATATTCCTCTCAGTGGGTTCAATATCCTCAGTTGTGACCCCTTGATTAGGTCTGATGACTTCAGTTATTTGTCTCTGTATACTGAGGAAGGTGAGATTTTTAAGCTTACAGGAGCAGAGTGAGGGGAGAAACTGTCAATTGGATGTCATTTAGCATCATAAAGAAATAGATTAAATGTCATCTTCTTTGTTTTAATTCCTGTTACTCCCCAAAGTACAGCATCCTCTGGCTCAGCTTCTTGCCTCCCTGGACCTCACTGACATTTACTTTTAAGTGATTTTAGTTTTTATTATGAAATATATCATCCACACAAAGAGGGCATAAAGCATAGATGCACATTAAATACTTGTAGAGCAAATACTGAAGCTCTCAGCTCTCATCATCAAGTAACAGAATACTGTGACTGCCGCTGGTGCTCACTCTATGGCCACCTCTCCCTCAGTTATAGCCACTCTTCTGACTATTGTAATAATCATTGTTAATATTCTATCACACACTATTCCTTCACAGTGTAATTTAGTTTTGCTTGCATTCAAATTTTACATAAGTGGGCTAATACTGACTTTTCTTTTATGACTACCTTATTTCACTCCATATTGATAGCTAGCTATCAGTTGATTTTCTCTGCTCTACAGAAATCAGTTGTATTACTTTGTTATATCACAATCTCCTGGTGGGCAGTGGTTTTTCCCAATGGATGTTGTTCAGTTTCATTCTCCATGCCTTCTGGGAGACTCTCCTTGTTCTCCCCAGGTAGTCATTGTTCCTAATATGTTGAATATTTTTCTTCTTGATTCTGCCTGAGACTGCAGTTTATGGCATACAAGGTGTTCACTATCAGTAGCCATTGCCATCAAGTCAATTCCAACTCATAGCAACTCTATAGGTCAGGGTAGAACTACCCCATAGAGTTTCCAAGAAGTGCCTGGCAGATGCTAATCTTTTGGTTGGCAGATGTAACAGTTAACCACTATGTCACCAAGGGGTCTACTCACTAGCAGTAGGAGATAGCAAACCCAAAATAAGATTTATATTTTAATGAGCAAAATGTGATTGGCCTAACCCTAATCTGCCTCATCACCAGTGTTATCATTCTGCAGTGTCAACTTATCAGTCATTTTGATAATTAGAACAAATTTTGGATGGGAAAATTTATAAACCACTTGGCTCAAATAGGTAAATGGTTGGGCTTTCATCCTCCCTAAACTCATCTTTCCAAGTTCCTGTTGATGTTTTAGTTATGGGTCATGTCCATATTTAAAATTTATATTTTTTCTTAATATAATTTTCTATGGTTCATGTGATCTTGAAATTAAAAGTAAAGTCATGGGAATTTCAAGAGATGATACCAAATATTTCCAAATGTCCTTTAAAGCTGATGACTGATCCATAGATACATGCTGACTCGGGAAAAAATCAAATAGAACTCAAGAGATGATTCAAACACCTAAGCTATTAATAATCAGATGACCGTTGACCCCAGTTGATCAAATGCCAAGAGAAATAAATTGGAAAATTCTCAATGCCCATATTCCTTTGAGAGGTTCCAAAATGTATGACTAAGTTATTTCTGTAAGGCCTAATTCCTGCTATTCCCATAATGTCTAAAGCAATGCTGTCTTTAAGAATTCATCTGTATTTTAAGCTATGGCTGTAATTGTATAAATCTGACTTAATAAATATGGTGAGATTAAAGAGGTCCTCAGAGTAAAGGCCTTAGGAACTGATACCTTCCTATGGTCACTCGAAATACGACAGATGGAACGCTACTGGGAACCTATACCTCACACAATATGCAAAACTGAGTTCCAGGTGGATTCCACAGCCGCATATGGGGGAAAAAAAAGAAAAACTATAAAATTTCTAGAAGACGATATGGGAAATATTTCCATAAATTCCTGGTAGGAAAGAATTTCTTAAACAAAATGCAGAAAGCACAAATCAAAGGAAAAGGTTAATAAAAATTACCTCTAAATTTAAGAATTTTATTGTCTTAAACTGAACAATAGTTTAGCTTAAACAGTGTAAAAAAAATAGGTCTGCCTTGAGCATTATGCTCTTTTAAGAACTATCTATATGGGATCAGATTGACAATAGCAACACAAAAGCTTCGATAGGAACCTGAGGGGGCCGTGAGTTTATGTTAATAGGGAAGGAACAATTCAGAAGAGAGTAAGAACGGTTGCACAACTCAAAGAACGTAATCCATGCCACTAAATTGCACATGTAAAAACTGCTGAATTGGCATAAGGTTTGCTGTGTATATTTTACATACCAACTAAGTAAATGTTTAGAAAAAATTTAAGAATCTATCTTCATCAGAAAGACTCTATAAAGGCAGGAATAGACAAATATCTGGATATATAACCTACATGAAGGAAATGTTCTACATCCTATATTGATGAGTAGCATCTGGGCTTTTAAAAGTTTGTGAGCAGTCGCTAAACTATTCCAGTGGTCTTATCCCATCTGGGTCCAGCACAGCTAGATGGTGCCCAGCGACCACCACCTACTGCTGTGACAGCGATCACAATAGAGGGTCCAGGAGAGTGCTGGAGAAAAATATAGAACAAAATTCTAACGTACCAAAAAGACCAGATTTACTGGTCTGAAAGAAAAAGCCCTGGGAGTATGGCCCCTAGACACCCTTTTAACTTAGTACTCAAGTCAGTACTTAAGTCACTTCTGATGTTCACCCTTCAGCCAAAGATTAGACAGGCCCATAAGATAAAATGAGAATTAGTAGGCATATCAGCTGTCAGGGGTTGAATTGTGCCCCCCCAAAATATGTGTCAACTCGGTTAGACCATGATTCCCATATTGTGTATTGCTCTCCATTTTGTGATTTCCCTATGTGTTGTAAATCATAATCTCGGCCTGTGGTTAAAAAAGAATTTGGGTGGGACATAACACTTTTGCTCAGATCACATCCCTGATCCAATGTAAAGGGAGTTTCTCTGGGGTGTGACCTGCACTACCTTTTATCTTACAAGAGATAAAAGGAAACAGAAGCAAGCAGAGAGTTGGGAGCCTCACACTGCCAAGAAAGAGGTACCAGAAAAAGATCATGCCCTTTGGACCCGGGGTTCCTGCACAGAGAAGCTCCTAGTCCAGGGGAGGACTTACAAGAAGGGATTTCCTCCAGAGACAACAGAGCTGACATCCAGAATTTGGACTTCTAACCCACTTTACTGTGAGAAAACCAATTCCTCTTTGTTAAAGCCATATATCTGTGGTTTTTGTGTTATAGCAGCACTAAATGATGAAGACATCAGCCTAGAGGCAAGGACAAGAAAGCAAGAGGGGACAGGAAAGCTGATAATGGGAAACAGAAGGCCAAGGAGAAAAGACTATTGACATATTGTGAGGCTGAGAATCAGTACCACAAAACGATGTTATGTACTGTTTATTGAGAAACAAATTTGCTCTAAATTATCTGAAGTATAATTTTAAAAAAAACTATAAAGGTGCATGTATGTGTACTATATAAATAACATTACAGTTTACTTTAAAAAAGTAGAAAAACAAACCAAAAAAAAGAATTTCATAGGAGAAAGAAAACACAGACAACAAAATACGCTCAATGTAACTGATAAATCAGGGAAGTAAAAATTAAAATCACAGTGAAATAGCTGCACTGGTCAAACTTGAAGTGTCTGATAGTACCACATGCTGATGAGAATGTAAAACTACAGGAGCTCTCAACCCCTGCAGACAGAAGTAAAAATTGATGGTTAACTTCATTAAACATTATGATATCACCTAGTAAATGTGAACAAACATGAAGACCCTATGTGACCCAGCAGTTGATCTACTCGGTACTCACTAAGGTGTCTCTTGCACGTACGAGGAGACATGTATAAGCATATTTATGATGGCATTGTGCTTAATAGTAAAAACCTGGGAATGAGTGAAGTGTCCGTCATTGGTGAAATGGATAAATAATTGTGGGATATTCACACAGTGGACCAATATACAGAACAAACCATAGCTATTCAAACCATTCACTTGGTCAGATCTCAAAAATCCAGTGTTGAATAAAAGGAAATTAGGCAGGAAAAAATACATTTACTCTGATTCAATTTACATAAATTTCACAAGCAGGCAAGTGTCTTGTTTTGCGGTCGGTATGTTGATGGTAAACACTTTAAAGAAAAGCAAAGGAACAGTTAACACAAATGTCAGAAGAGGGTGAGTTATAAAGGGCAGGATCATAGAAAGCATCTGGGCTAAAACAGTGGTCTGTTTCTTAAGTTAGGTGATAAGTATGTTAAAATCTGTCTTATTATAAAATGACTGATGCATTTCATACACAAACACAAATCCAGAAATTCTTTTTCTAAAAAAGCAAATCACCATGACATTTATGTCACAGACTGAATTGTGTCCCCACAAAAATGTGTGTAAGCCATTTGCCTAATCCATGATTCCTGGAATAGTGTGATATTCCTAAATGCCACAATCCTGCCTCTATCATGTTAATGAAGGAGATGGGTAGCAACTGAGCTGGTGAGGTAGGACTCAGTGTGTAAGATTATGTTGTGCCTTGAGGGAAGGGAAGCAAGCATACAGTTGGTGACCTCATATCACCAAGAAGCAGTGCTGGAAGCAGAGTACATCCTTTGGAAAGCATTCAGGGTCAACAGTTCTTTATCTTGTTTTAGTTTCAAAATTATGCTAAATTTATAAAATTAATTCAGTAGTTTCCCATCTTTTTATAATTCTGTGACAGGTTGTATTTAAAAGAAAAAAAAAAAAACCATTGCCATCGAGTTAATTCAGACTCACATCAACCCTACAGGAAGCCCTCAGTCCAGGGGAAGACTGAAGAAAAGGACCCTCCTCCAGAGCCACCCAAGACTTTCCCTAAAGCTAATGACCTGAATTTGGACTTGTAGCCTACTGCACTGTGACAGAATAAAATTTCTCTTTAAAGCCATCCACTTGTGGTATTTCTGTCATAGCAGCACTAGATGACTAAGACAACCTGAACACATTCATGTGTCCAGTAGAACTCTTGGTTGCCAGCAAACAAATACACTGCAAAGAGCTCAAGCGAAAATGATGTGAATTTTGTAAAGGATATTTTGTGCTCACCAAATTTCCGGTAGAACCTGCCCAAATTATTCTGCTACATGGTCCCAGCAGAGAAGCCACTTAAGCAACAATATGGTGGATATTCAGTTGACTATATTGGGCAGTGGGCATTGTGACTAGGTCTTTATCTCTGCAAATTGCATGGCCATGCTCCCATCAGCATTAGAATGGATTTCTGGAGCACCTGTTTCTTTGTAACAGTAGTTTCAAAGTGTCAGAACCTAAGTCACATGCTGGGCAAGCTGAACACAGTAAAACAGTTATCCCAGTAGTTTAGAGGAATGCTGCTCTTAACACTAATACAGTGTAACTGTAGGGATTGGCAACAGCCCTAGCATGAACTTCTGAGTTTCTGGAATCTACCTTGGAAAGATATGTACTTCTATGAAAGTGGGAAACTCTCCAAATTCAGGAAGGGTGTTAGGAATTCTTGGGTGGCCAAAAAGGAGGGCAAGTGTTCATAGAAACTACTCAAAAGAAAAAGGCAGGAGTATAAAAAGTCTGAGTTCTCAAGTCAGAATAGTGATAACTTTGGAGGAGGTTTGACTGAGTGTTGGAATTGCTCTGTGTCTTGATCTAGATGTTGGTTACATAAGTGTGTGTGCCTATGTCTAAAATTTCATTGAGCCATACAGTTGAGGTTTGTAGTCTTTACCATATGTATGTTGAAATGGATTTAACTGTTCTCCAAAAAATGTGTGTAGAAATTTGGCTGTACCAAGATTCCTGGTATTGTGTGATGTCTTCCATGTTGTAAATCTTGCCTCTATGTTGTCAATGAGGGTGGGTGGGCAGCAGTTGTGTTGGTGAGGCAGGACTCAGTGTGTGAGATTGTCTGGTGCCTTGAGGCAGTCTCTTGAGGTATAAAGGAAAGAAACTAGCGGAGGGATTTGGGGACTTCACACCATCAAGGAAGAAAGAAGTGCTGGTAGCTGAGTATATCCTTTGGAAAGGACCAGAGTCCCTGCACCTTAGAAGCTTCCAGTCCGGGGGATGATTGATGACAAGGACCTTCCTCTGGTGCCACCAGTAAAGAAAGCCTTCCCTTGGAGTTGACACCCTGAATTTGAATGTTTAGCCACTAGACCATGACAAAACATCTTCCTTTAAGGCCATCCAGTTGTGGTATTTCTGTTAAAGCAGCACTAGGTAACTAAAACATGTTTTACCTCAAATAAAAAATAAAGCTACCTGAAAAATGCTTGGTACTGGTTTTAATGGTAAGTTCTTTTTCATTTTCAATGAATAGATATTTCTCTTGGAAACTCATGATGGTGTAGTGGTTAAAAGCTATGGCTGCTAACCAAAAGGTCAGCAGTTCAAATCTACCAGCCACCCCTTGGAAACTCTATGAGCAGTTCAACTCTATTCTCTAGGGTCACCATGAATCAGAATGGACTCGATGGCAATGACTTTGGTTTTTCTGTTTATTTGTTTTTAATACAGCCTGTCACAGAGTTCTAAAAAGATGAGGAGCTACTGAATTAATTTTATGAAACAAGCATAATTCTGAAACTGAAACAAGATAAACAACAATTGACCAATTTCACTTAGGAATAGCCAAGTGCCATCGAGTCGGATCCGACGCATGGCGGATTTTTAAAATAATAAATTATTAACTACACATTTTCACAAGGACAATACAGGATTTATTCCAGGAATGCAGAGAGAGTTCACTTTTGAGAAATCTGTCAGTGTATTCTACTACATATGTTAGTATGTGTCAAGTGGCATTCTACAGATTTCTGATTTTAGAAACAAACAAAAATAGAAACAACTCTTAAAAATGAAAAAATATATGTAGCAAAATCAGGCGACTGAGAAGATCCCCACTATCATCACTGTTAGTTAACATTGCATCAATTCAAGATCCCGGAACAATGAGAGAGAAAACAAAAACACAATTAAGAAATGGGAGGGGGCTATATATTATTGTAAATAATACAATTATATATGCTTTTAGAAAACTAATGAAAATTAACTTCACATACACCTAAAATTAATTTAATTTTCAGCAAAGAGAATGGAAGCTTACAGTGCTAAAATAGCTGCCTTTTAAATCAGCTTTAAAAAGGAGAGGTAGGGAGAAAAATTTCATTTGCCCTACAAGCCAGAAACATAAAATACTTCTAATAGAAATGACATAGGGTTCATGTGACAAAATTGTGTCACTTAGGTAAAATCAGACTCAAGTAGAGAAACTTAACTAAGTTCTTGAAAGGGCAGGCTAATTTTGTGAAGATGTCATTTCTTCCCAAGTAACCTTAATAAAACTAGAAGACATACAGGTGTGTGATAGCTTTGTAATGCACTTGCTTTCCTTTATGTTTCTAGTTAAGAAGGGACAAGAGAGATTCTGAGGGGTAATCTGGAGAGGAGAAGCAAGGCAGCAGCATTTGTAACTCACCGACACTGTCATTTATCTGCTGAGTCATCACGGGATGCGCAGTGGAGCTCCAGCCAGCAATGCTTGGTTTTGCCTTCCCCTAGACCTCCGTCAGCCGCTTTGACTCCTGGGCCACGTGTGTCTGTTTAGCCTCTTGACTTTATAAAGGCTCTGCACTATAGACACCCACATGATCAAGGTCAGAGGCAACAAGACCTGGCAGAGGTTTTGCTACTCCCCCGTGGAGCTGTGGTTTCTCTCAATAGTGTCCTTGCTCTTCGATACTTGACTTTCTATTCCCAACTGCCTGTCCTGTGATTTCTAAGTCTCAGCATCAGAGACTGCTTAGAGATCCTAAACTTTCATAATATCAAATCCCTGTACCCTTGTGTTGAGACAGGGCTGTAAAGGGCCAGCCTAACCACACCTTGAACAGCCCACAGTAATAAGCAACTTGCTTTACCACTCACACAGTTGAGGCAACTGGAGATGAGTTGCTTCAATTAGCCCTCAAGTTGTTTCAGAAAAGCCATAGACTCGACTTCTATGTATCCTTCCAAGAGCACCAGAAAGCTACAACTAGGCCCAGGGAACTGAACCAGGGGAGTAAGAAATTGCTCAGGCACCACACACCATTGTAAGTCCTGTGACTGGTCTCAGAACCCACTATAGAAGAAGCCTTCTTGAAGTCTCATCGCCAAGGCACCTCATTACCTTAGCCCTACCTTTTTGCCACCTTACAGCGAATACATGAGATCCTTCCCACCTAAAATCCTATATAAGCCCCAACAAAAGCTCCATTGAAGGAGGAGGGAGTTAGCGTTGCATAGGCCCTCCTCATCTCTGCTGGCAAGCTGCTGTCTAATTAAGCGTTGCTTTACCTGTTCGTTCCTGATCAGTGAGGGGCAAAAACTTCATATGGGCTTTTGGTGTCTGAGATGCCCTGTCAACAATATGAGCGTGTGCGTATGTGCATGTGTAGCTATCTTCTAGGCACTCTGCGTCTCAGATGGAGCCTTTACTGATACAAGGTGAATGTACACCAGCAATCAAGAAGACAGCATGGGGCCGGTCAACTTCGTGTTCTGTTAGACACAGGGTCTCGGGAGTCGGAGCTGACTCAGTGCCAAGTAACAACAGCTGAGGAAGGGTAGGTGTAACGACACTGGAAGAAATCATGACAACTGAGAATTACGACTACGTACAAATTAAAACTTCTGAAGGTCAAAAATATATGAATAAATGTTTTTTAAAAAAGAAATCCTTTGCCATTGAGTCAATGCCAACTCACAGCGCCTCTAAAGGGCAGCATACAACCATCCCATAGAGTTTTCAAGCTGCAGCTGATGAATTTGAACTGCCAGTCTTGGTTAGCATCCAAGCTCTTAACCACTACACCACAAAGCAAAAATAGAACAAAGACATTCTAATCATGTATGATAGATTAAGACTTCAACATACTTAATAAAAGTTTCTGTGAATAAATTCTCAAAATACTAAAGCCACAACAGAAAAATGGTGAGAAACATACACAGGTTTGTTAAACAAATGCGATTTGCCATTTGACATGTGAAATCAATGTAGAATTACATTATTTAAAGAAATACAAGTTTAAATTTAAAAGCACCCATATAATCTACCAATGGTGATTTACCGGATTATCAAAAACCAAGGTCTAGTATCGCATAATGACAGTGAGAAAGTAAAGTGATACGTGGTTTGCTGACGTCAGTTTGGTCAGATAACGTAAAGAGCCTTGGGGAAATCAATAATTCTGCTTCTAGACACCTAGACTAAGAAAGCATGGACATTTAGACTATTAATAACACACATAAATGTTCACTGTAGTGTCAACTAAACCATTGCATAACATAACCATTAATTTAAAAAAAAACTGTCATCTAATTGATGCCAACTCATAGTGACCCTATAGGACAGTTTAGAACTGGTCCATGGAATTTCCAGTGTTGAAAATCTTTACAAAAGCAGACTGCCACAGCTTTCTCCCTAGGAGCCACTGGAATTTGAATAGCCACCTTTTGCTTACAGCTAAACACTTTAACCACTGTACCATCAGGGGTCCTTATTCATAAATTACCCATTACCCATTGCTGTGGAGTCTACTCTGACTCATAGCGACCCTATAGGACAGGGTAGAACTGCTCAATAGAATTTCCAGAGAGCATCAGGTGGATTCAAACTGCCTTTGGTTAGCAGCTGTACCACTTAACCAGTATGCCACCAGGGTTTCCTTTCATGAATAGGCCAGCCAAGCCAAGTGCCGTCGAGTGAATAGGAGATTGATTAAATAAATTATGGTACATTTGTAAAATGAAGTAATGCCTCTATTAAAAATTACTTATTTGAAATATTAAAATGAGGTACTGCCCATAATGTAATGCTGTGTGAAAAGAACGGCCTACAGAACTTAATAAAGTATGTACCTAAGTTTGATTAAAAATCATAAATGCATAGTAAAAGACTGGAAGAAAGAAATACATCAAATATAAGTGGTGATAATATATAGGATTATGGTTTATTTTTTTACTTTGGTCTCACTTTTCTTCTGTTTTTGTTTCTTTTTTGGCTTTTTTGTATTTAAATATTCTATCATATTAGCTTTATAATATAAAAATAGATGCTATTAGTATGAAACCAAACCCCCTGTTGCCGAGTCGATTCTAACTCATAGTGACCCTATAGGACAGGTGAGAACTGCTCCACAGAGTTTCTACAGAGCACTTGGCAGATTTGAAGAGCCAACCTTTTGGTTAGCAGAGACAGCACTTAACCACTGCAACACCAGGTTTCCACCTGTTAATATACTAAACTGTTAAAAATGGTGGTCACTGGAATTAGAAGCTGGTTTCTGGTTTTAACTGTACTAGGTTTATAATATGCTAACTGTGTTAGGTTTATAATATGACTTTTTAGAAAAATTAGCCTTTTCACACTACAGCCTCATCTGAAGAGTCAAGTGAACACTCTTGATGACTTCTGAAGTTCTTTGGAAAAAAAGAGCTCCTTTTCCTTTCCCTGAAAGTGTGAGATCTCTAAACTGAAAGATCAATAGAAATAGTTTGAACCACATAAAAACTTGTCATTAATTCTCAGAATCAACTTTCCATGATGAAATAGCTTTAATTGTTAGAAAGTTTTTGACTAATTGTTTCCAACAAACAGTTCTAACTCTATCCTCTTGGGCCACACCGACTATATCCAGTCTTTCCTTTAGATGCAAACTCTTCAAATATTTGAAATTTTTATTTCCCTTGGGTTTTTTCAAGGGTAGGTATCTCCAGATATTTCAACCTTTCTCATAGATCATGACTTTCAGTCTTCAAAACCTGGAATGCTCTTTAGAAGCAAAGATGGTGAGACTTTGTCTCACGTACCTTGGACATGGTATCAGGAGGGCCCAGTCCCTGCAGAAGGGCATCATGCTTGCTAAAGGGAGAGGGTCAGCATAAAAGAGAAAGACCCTCAGTGAAGTGGACTGGCATAGTGGCTGCAAGAATGCGACCAAACAAGGATTGTGAGGACGGCGCAGGAATAGGTAGTGTTTCCTTCTACTGTACCGAGGATCGCTAAGCATTGGAACTGACTTGGAGGCATCGAAAAACAAACCAGATGCCATCCTTCAGACACATTCCCTTTTACTAGGCAACCAACAAATGGAAAAACATCACTGACTATCCACGAAAACAGACGAAAATCCACGGTAAAATTTCTTTTTAGATTCAGTACTAATTACTAAAGGAAGAGTTTATTTTTCTGTTTTAAAGGATGAATTTTAACTCAAGTACCCAGAATATTCTAGGATAGGGACACACTTCAGTGGATTGTTTAGTTATTACCAGAAGCAGAGAATAGTCTCTACAATCAGGCTGTGTGGGTTCTAACCATTGCGCTAGTTACTAACACGGTTATTTAAACTCTGCGTCTGTAAAGGAAACAGTGGTGGCATGTGGTTAAGTGCTACGTCTGCTAACCAAAAGGCTGGCAGTTCAACGCCACCAAGCACTCATTAGAAACTATGGGGCAGTTCTACTCCGACCTACAGGGTCGCTATGCGTTGGAACTGACTGGATGGCAGTGGGGTTGATCTCTCTGTAAAATGGATGGTAAACATCTCGTAGGTTATCGAGAATTAAATGTGTAAAGGACAGAAATCACAGTGCCAGGCACATGGTAAAATCTTGAAAATTTTTTAAAAAGTAAGTTTTTATATGTTCTCAAAATCGTTTGAAAGTGTGCATCAAAACAGATCTAAACATGATCAGAAATAAAAAGTACAATAGGCATTAACAGCAGTATTTACAACATTTCATTTTCCAACCCCAAATGCCTGCTTAGATTTAAAAACTGCATTTTTATGAATTTGAGTCAATATGATTATATACAGAACTTCACAACAAACAGGGCATGGAGAACAGCGAACTAGATTCGATGTTCAGGGCGAGAAGTGGTGAGGGTTTAAATAAGGACAGTGGGGAGGAGACAAGTTTTATCACAATGAAAGCTACCAGTTTACCGAGTGTGTATCCTGAGTCAAGACACCCTTTTGGTGTAGCGGTTAAGTGCTACATCTGCTAACCAAAACGCTGACAGTTTGCATCCACCAGGCAGTCCTTGGAGACTCTATGGGGTAGTTCTAGTCTGTCCTATCAATCGACTCAACAGCAGTGCATTTGGAGTGGGTTTTATACTGAGTCAAACACTGACCTGAAGAAGAGAACCTCAACCCATTGCCGTTGAATCAGAGTACAATTGCCCCATGGGGTTTCCAAGGAGCACCTGGTGGATTTGAACCACCAGCCTTTTGGTTAGTAGCAGTAGCACTTAACCACTATACCACCAGAGTTTGCCCTGAAGAAGAGGATAACAAAAAGGAAGAGAAGTGGGAAGGGAGCAGGATGAAAGGAAAAGGAGGGAGAAGGGCAACAGTGAAGGATAGCTAACTTGTACTGAGGATAACACTGTGCTAAATGCTTTACATGAGTTGGTTCATTTAACACAATGACCCTACAAAATAGTTTTTAAGTGCTCCATCTGCCAACCAAAAGGTCAGCAGTTCAAATCTGCCACACACTCCTTGGAAAACTATGGGGCAGTTCTCCTCTGACCTTCAGGGTTGCTTTGAGTCGGACCCGACTCTACAGCAGTGGATTTGGTTTGGGGGGCTTTACAAAGCAGTTATTGGAAACAGGCTTCAGAGAAGTCCAGTAACTTGCCCAAGGCCACACAACTCACAATTGGCAAACAAGATTCAAACCCACTTCTTATCCACTAAGTTATTGTTGAAAACAAAACAGAAGAGTGTGTGTGTAACTTTCTAGATAAGGGGAGCAAAAGGGCAGGGAAGAAAAGATCAACTTTCAGCATCTAAGTGACAGAATGGATAGTGATAAGAAACAGATTAGAATGAGATTGTGAGGTGGACTATAAAGAGGAGAACACTGTGGCTTTTGCACAGTTTAGAGCAATAGCCATGTCGCTCTAAAGAAAAGCAAGACATTTATGTTATGAGAAATCAATTTCACATTACAAAGGAAGTGAATATAAAAGGCCAGTAATAACACTTAAAAGACTGAGTAATATTTTCAATCCTCTTTTTACTTCATTTCGATTTCTGGAAAAGGTAAGCAGAATATGGAAGATGATAAAAAATATATTTTTTTCTACCAAGGTAATTTTTTTTAAAAACTGATCATCTTAGGAAGGGTCCTGTTGTCCCCATTTGGCCAAATCAAGTTTAGAAATGGCAAATGATTTTAACCATTATTTCTTTAAATTTCATATACTCCAGGATACCTTGCAGGACACTCGGCAGCAAGTTTTAGTCATGCTGCATTCACTCTCAGGAGATTCAGAGAGACTGGCTAGTGGGGCTGCAGGCTTTCTTCTTGTTGATACACACCTGATTAAAAGCTTCAGGATCAAAGAGCAAACCACTTACAGCAAAGTGCTGCAACCCCAAAGCTCATCTCTGAATGGCATCACTTAAAACTATTTTAAAGGGCCATCACAAAGAGGGTGCTTATTTTTAGAAATGAGTTTGCTTTTGATACAAAGAAAAATGTTGGCCATTTCCCTTATGTTTATAACAACATTCCAATTTAATCTTCAGTTTAAAAATTCTTTAATTATTGCACAACAGTACTTTGTTGGTTGCACAACATCCACATCTCTGTTTGATACTAAACTTGAAACTTTTCTACAGGGATGTGTATGTGTGTGTATACACACATGCGTTTTTTCTTTTGGGGAATGACATATTAAAGATATGGTTTACAATTTTCATTCTGCTCTCAGAGGAAAGCTATAAATATGAATGACAGAAGTAGTCTTAAAAAGAAACATTTTATTGTTCCTTTATTTTTTTTTAAAAAAAGCAATTTCCTGATTACGTACCCATCCTTTTTTTTTTTTGGTAGTAGCAGTGAAGCTGAGGAGTCGCATGGTATCTATTATGTTGGCATCATTTGGCTTGTGTTACCAAAAGTTTCTTCTTCTCAATGTCCCATTTCTCTGACACTAAAAGTCATCAACATGCATGCCCCTAAGTTCTTCAGGCAAAAAGTAACCAATAGGTGTTGAGGTTTTACTTCCACTGATGATTAGAATCTCATATTGAAAACAGCATTCCAATCCTAATTTCTTTTGCTAGTTATCATGAGTGTCACTGAAAAATCTGAATGAATATGACAAAACACACAACTGCATGTTTTCTGTTCAGTCATACATAAGAACATGGTATAATTATTCCTGAATTAAAATTAAGAGCAAGTTTATAAAAGAGACCTCTTAACTAAAACACTGAGACCTCATCTGCTAGTCTGCTGATAATAATCATTGTATTTACTTCACTTGTTTATAGTAAAAACAGAAGTTAAAAGATGAAAGAAATCTACCAATTTAAGTGAATGACTATCATTTTACATCCTTATATATCTTTGGCTTTTCTATTTTGAGCAAACACAGTGTTCTAATACAAGTTAAAAAAATTTTTTTTCTTCCCTTGTCTTATATTGTTTTATAAAATGTAAGGGTAAACTTTTAAAACAAGCAAGCAAATAAATGAAAAACAAAAGGAGTTTCTTTGCTTCTAGAGGACAGGAAGAAAAAAAACATTGGAGGAATTTAAAACACACACACACACATAAACATAATTAGTTTTTCTTCTCTACAATTTAGTCATTACAGCAGAATATAAGTTTCAAACACAGAAAACCTCGAGTCTCCTGCTGCATCTTGTGTTACCATCTCTTGTTCCACTGGCATTCCTACGTTGGAGCAGAGTGTTCTTAGGATAACTTAGCTGGGGAAAAAAAAAAATGCTGCAAATCTTCCTTGTTGTCTATTCCAATATCCAGAGATGCTAAAACAGTTTTTATATTTTTTCCTTAGAAGCTCTGGATGGAAGCAAAATGTTGTTGCTGGTTTTCTGTGCTGAATGATGCTTCACCTAGACTGTCATTCTGTTACAATCATTCTAGCAGAGGATGTATTATCTTACAAATGAAATAGTTTTGTTAGCACAGGACTCTGCATCTTCATTTCATAACCAACTATTCTCAAAGTTTCTTATTAATGTTTAGACAAGTTAAAGTTCCCAGTGATCAACTGAGTAAAACTTAAGAATGCCCAACTTATACTAGGTTATTTCCAGATGCATTGAAATAATGTAAATGAAGGGGCTACAAGTAACTGTTCAGTAAAAGCAAAAATATAAATAAATAATAAGTACTATTGAGTGTTTGTGAAATCTCCTTTGAGTCTACAAATCCTCATAGAACTAGGTCCCAAAGCCCAGGGCAAAGAAATTATTGCCAGACAACTAAGAACACTGTCTAATTCTGCCATTCAGTACAACATGTGGCATGCTGGTTTTGGAGAGTTCTAGACAATTTCTGCATCAATGAGATTATCCACATTCCACCCACTGTTCTCTAGGGCTTATTACACAAACTCACTAGCAGAAATTTACTTAAGTAAAAATGAAAACAGAAGCTCCAATACTCAAGTTGCCATGGCATCTTAATGTTTGGCCCTCTGATACACCATTTACACTGACAGCAGCACATGGTGCCAATGGACTGACCTTCAACTGGATACACAGATAGAGCTGCTGATCTGCCCTTAATGAATTCATGCTTTGCTTTATTGGTTTTCTTTTAAAGCACTGTGATGATTTTTAAGCTGATTTCTTTTCAGGTGTCTCTCACGGCCAATGATGTACATTTAGGAAGTAGCCTACAAAGGTTCAAGGTGCACATTTGTGCCTAGGAATGAAGAAATCCTAACCAGCTTATGCAGAGATGGACCAACAGCTCTGGCCTCATTAGGCAACTGAATAAAGACACAGCTAATGAGGTGCTTGCTTTCTACGCAGACCATTTATCTTTAAAATGATGTGCAAGTTCCAGACTGCCTCACAGTCGAGTCACCGGGAATCACAGCAAAGTTCTGTCTGTCCGATTGCTGCTTTCATATTCCCCACACATTACCTGACTACCTGAAGGATTGAATGTGTGAGTAGTGAATTAGGGGATATCTACTAAATACCCACTGGGTAGTAAACAGAGGAACAAATCCCGGTCATTGTGCTTAAAGGGCAAAGTAGAAGGCAAGAAAAAAAAATCCACAAATAAATACAACCCAATAGTAATTTATTCCTCCAGGAGAGCTGCCAGATTTCAATGAAGTATATCTTTCTGTGATCCAATTATTTTGTCTTCTTTGTTTTCAGGGCATTCTACACATAAGCCATTCTTCTGGCCTTCGAAACAGCTGCCTTCTAGCATGGACCAATGTGAAATCTTACACATGTACCTTTATGCAATCGTAACTCACACGTGCACAGAGAGGAGCCTTTGTGGTGCACACGTTAGTGTTCAGCTGCTAAGCAGAAGATCACCAATTTGAATCCACTAGTTACTCCTTGGAAACCCTATGGGGCAATGCTACTCTGCCCTATAGGTCCACTGTGAGTTGGAATTGGCTGGGCAGAATGGGTTTTTTACACACATATATGCATGCTTACCTTATTTACCTGGAATTGTGTCTAACCAGCCAATCCATTCTTGGTTGAAAATCTTAACTTTTAACAGCATTCACCTAACCCCTCAACTCTCCTTGAAACAGTTAAAAACAAAATTAATCAATTTGGCATTGTTCTTGCAATCTCATCAGACTAAACGAAGTCAGCACAAGAGTCATAGTTTTAGAACCAAAATAGGAGATGCCTTAGATTAATGTTATTTCTTGCAGATTCTAAAAGTCAAACAGTTTATTAAATACATGAGATGAAAAATTAACAAAACATTAACAGTGTTTGTGCTACCTCTCCAGGAAGTTAGCGCTTTCCCAGAGGCTGGCTTGATCTCTGAGAGAATTAAAAGTACATGGAAGTAAATTATACATGGGAAACATACAAAACTGTTAACAGTGAGCTGTTTTCTAGCTGTCTAATTAAAACCTCCTTGGCAGGTTTAAACATTTCATTCTGGCACATAGTTTGGCTGTGAACTTGGCTACTTTTCTTACACTAGTCTTGACTGCTAAGTGTTTTACGGCTGAAGGCAGTGGCGGGTCAGTGGCAGAATTCTCGCCTTCCATGCCAGAGACGAAGTTTCAATTCCCAGCCACTGCAACTTGAATGCAACCACTACTCATTTGTCAGTGGAGGTTTGTGTGTGGCTGTGATGCTAACCAGGTTCAATATAGCTGCCAGACTAAGGTAAACCAGGAAGAGAAGCCTTGATCTATAGGAATTGGACATCCTTTCCTTCGGTGTGAGTGGAGTCTCTATGATTGAACACCAACCCAACAGCAGTTAACAATTTCACTACTGGCCTTGTCTGATGAGGTGGGCCTTAGGCTTTCCATTGTTCTTGTACGAGCAGGGTCCCTAGAACCAAGAGTTTACTTGCCAGATGACTTCTTGAAGGTATCTGAGGAAAGCTTTATCACTTCCCTTAGTTTCCACATCCATCTGCTGGAAAGCCAAACAGAGCCCATATGCAGGGATCATAACAGGTACTGTCATTCTGGAAGACAATAGCTTTCTACACTGTCTGTTTCCCAGACTCCTGGGAAGCTGAGAGCAAGGAAAACATCTGAGATCATTAGTGGATCTCCCTCTCTTCATTTTTACTTCCACCATTACTGAGACAGAGTCAAGGCCAAGAGAAAGATGTATGTAGAAACTTTTCATAAATTTTACCTGATTTTAACAAATCTTTGATCTTAACTATATGTATATTACACACATATATATATATTGATAACAGCACTTCATGAATCTGTGTTTTCACATAAATAATTACTGTATTGTGGGGTGGAGTCAAGATGGTGGACTAAACACACATCTCCCTAAACCCCTCTGGAAACCAAGACCTGAACTGATAACCAAACGGAGCCTTCTAGACAACTAGGGAGCCCTAGGACAAGGCATAGGGCTGTTAATTTGGACTTCATACCACTGAATGGAAAACTTCCTCTCTTTCGCTGAACCCCATACTTGGTGAGTGCTGGCTTTCATAGACTAAAGGTAGCCAGCCAAGCCAAGTGTTGTCAAGTCGGATTCAACTCATGGCAACCCTAGGGGCCAAAACAGAACTGGCCCCTAGAGTATTCAAGGAGTGCCTGGTGGATCTGAACTGTCAATCTTTTGCTTAGCAGTGGTAGCAGGTTACTCACCATTTTAACTTTTTTTTCTCTGTCTTAGCCGGCAGGTGGAGCTGGGACTTGACAAGCAGCTAATAATCTCAGAAGTACAGCTGGTGGGATCACTAGGCAAAATTGTGATATTTTGAGAGCCCGGCTTTGGACTCTGTGCATCTTGGTACCTTTGGCCTCTCTTTCTGCCTCCACCAATGAGTAGCCTGTATGGAGGCAGATGGGGAGTTTGTGCAGGGCTCCATCTTTTTCCACTGGGAGGTGGATACACCCTTATGGAGGCCTCAGATGGACGTAATTCCTAGGCTGGGAGGCTAGTGCTTTTCCAACAGAAAAGCAGTATTCTACACAGTGTTGCCCATGGCTGGGGCCCAACAACAGAGGCCAGCAGGGTAGTAAGCTTTCTGTATTTTTAACTAGTTTATAACATATGGGGTTGGATATAAAGGTGCTTCCTTTGCCAGCTGGGAAGAGGAACCCGTATACCTGAAAACCAGACTGACTTTGGAAGTTGTGATACCTTTCACCTTTCATTTTAAGACGGCCTAGAGAAACAAGTGCAGTTCATCCTCACAGCATTTCTCCCAGCTTCCACTGACTCACATGATGTGCAAAAAGCAACAAACTCTGGAGGAAAGCATAACCAAGAAATCACCTATGGCTTTAGAAGGCCCACAAAAGAAAGCACCAAAGAACGTCCCAGACGAAGAAAACTTTCTGAAACTATTGGAAGGTGAATACAAAAGGATTATATAGACAGCCCTCCTAGACCTTATACAAAATGCAGCAGAGCAAAATGGAAAATTAAGCAAGCTGTTCAATCTGATGGAACAATAGTACTCTGAAATCCAACAGATTCAAAGCCAAGAAAACAGAATGGAACAACTGGAAAATAGACTTTCTGACTTGGAAGACACAACTACTGACTCCAGCATCTGTGAGGGCAGATCAGAAAAAAGAAATACGAAAAATGAGGAAACATTAAAAAACATGGGACTCTATTAAGAGGAATAATCTATGATTAACTGGAGTTCCTCAACAGGGTGAGACACCTGAGAACACAGAGAATATTGTTGCTGAGATGCTGACAGAAAACTTCCCAGAAATTGGAAGAGAAAATAGATATCCAAGATGCATATCGAACGTCACTCAACAGAGATCTCAAAAGAAGACATCAAGACATATTATAGTAAGCTCAACAAAATGAAACATAAGCAGAAATTCCTACAGGCAGCAAGACTGAAAGCAAACCTAACATTCAAAGGGAAACCCTGCAGGCTTTCATCAGATTTCTCAGCAGAAATAACACTAGCCTGGAGACAGTGGCATGACACATTCAAAGCCTTGAAGGAGGAGAATATCCAACCAAGAATTATATACCCTGAGTAACTATCTTTCAAATATGAAAATGCTATTAAGACATTTGAAGATAAACAGAAACTCAGAGACTGTAAAAACCAAACCAAAGCTACAAGACATACTGAAAGAAACTCTTGGCTTGGAATAACAAAACTACTAACTTTACATTTTAGAAGCAAATACAGGACACATCACCCAGAAACCTACTCAGTTAGGGAAGACTCCAAACTCAAAGCTATAATTGTGAAAGAAATAATCTAGTGATCATATTATGAAAACTATGATGTCATCATATTAAATTAACAAGAGGGATGTACTACAGTCATTACAGTCCTTTCAGATGGAGAGGAAGTTAGATTCATAGTAATTAAAAGAGAGTCTATACATAGTTTTTTAAGGGGGATCATAGGGACTGCTGTAAAGTACAATAAAGATGCAGCTTATCAAATCAAGAAATGTAATATAGGAGTCTCAACAACCACAAAACCAACCCTGAAAAAGGGTGAAAACTCAACTCACAAAGAATGTCCCACAACAGATTAATAAGAACACAGAAAACATCAACACACACAAAAATATATCACAATGACAGCACTACACACATACCTATCAACAAGTACATTGAATGTGAACAAACTGAACGCTCCAGTGAAGAGAGATCGAGTGATATCGTGGATCAAAAGACACAACCCATCCATATGATGCCTACATGAAACTCACCTTACACTTAAAGATATGAACAAACTGAAAATTAAAGCTGGAAGAATATATATCAAGCTAACAATACACAAAGAAGAGCAGATGTGGCAATTCTAATCTCAGATAAAATCGATTTTAATGTAAAATCTACCATGGTGGACAGGGATGGACACTATTTATTACTGAAAGATTCAATACACAAACAGGACTTAACAGTATTAAATATTTATGCACATCTGGGAGTCAGTTCTACCCTGGCCATTAGGGTCACCATGAGTCAGATCCGACTCGAAGGTGCGTGGCTGGCTTGGCAATACTAGAGCATATAAATACCTCAAACACTGACTACACTCAAAAAGGAGATAGATCACTCCACAATAATAGTGGGAGACTTCAACAGCGGACTCTCAATATTGGACAGATCATCTGGAAAAAAGCTCAATAAACACACAGAAGACCTTATTGCCACAATTAAACAACTAGACCTTATCAACATATAGAGAATTTTCTATCCATCAGCAGACAACTACACCTTCTTCTCCAGTGCACATAGAACATTCTCCAGAATAGACTACGTGTTAGGACAGAAAGCTAGTCTCAACCAAATCCATGCCACTGAATTAATGCAAAGCATCTCCTCAGATAATAAAGCCATAAAAGTCAAAATCAATAGCAGACAAGACAGAGATAGAAAGTGGAACTCATGGAAACGGAACAACATCTTGCTCCAAAAGCCATGGTTTATAGATGAAATCAAGAAATTTATGGATTCCAATGAGAATAAAAACACTTCCTACCAGAGGCTATGGCATACAGCCAAAGCAGTGCTCAGAGGTAAGTTTATCTCCATAAATGCGTACATCTGGGAGGAAGAAAGAACCCAAAGAACTAACCCTACAGCTTGAACAAGCAGAGAGAAAACAACAGAAGAACCACTCAGGCACCAGAAGAAAACAGATTATAAAGATTAGAGAACTAAACGAATCAGAGAATAGAAGAACAACTGAAAAAATTGAAAAGACCAAGAGCTCAGTTTTTGAATAGATCAACAAAACTTGCAAACCACTGGCTAAACTTACTAAAGAAACACAGAAGAAGAAACAAATAACCCAAGTAAGAAATGAGAGGGGAGTTGTCAAAACAGATTCCACAGAAATAAAAAACATCATAACAGAATACTATGAAAGTCTGTACTCCAACAGAAAAACTACAAGAAATGGACAATTTCTTGGATTCATATCACCTACCAAAATTACCATAAGGTACAGCAGAACTACTTAATAAACCCATCACAAAGGAAGTGACTGAAAAAGTCATCCAAAAACTACCAACAAAAAAAAGCCCTGGCCCAGATGGCTTCACCGCAGAATTCTACCAAGCTTTTAGGGAAGAGTTATCTCTAATATTACTGAGACTATTTCACAGTACAGAAAGGGATGGAATACTCCCAAATTCATTCTATGAAGCCAGCATAACCCTGGTACCAAAGCCAGGGAAGGACCCAACCAAAAAGGAGAACTACAGACCAATATCACTCATGAATCTAGATGCAAAAATCTTCAACGAAATTCTTGCCAACAGAATACAACAAGATATCCAAAAGATAATCCATCATGACCAAGCTGGATTCATACCAGGGATGCAATGCTGGTTCAACATCATAAAAACAATTCATGTGATCAACCACATAAATAACAGAAAAGAGAAAAATCACCTGATTTTATCTATTGATGCAGAAAAGGCATCTGACAAAGTCCAACACCCATTCATGCTAAAAACTCTGAGCAAAACAGGAATAGATGGCAAATTCCTCAATGCAATAAGGGCCACTCAGGCAAAGCCAACTGCTTACACCATCTGGAATGGAGACCGAAACAATTTCCCTTGAGAATGGGAGCTAGACAAGGATGCTCACTCTCACCTCTCCTGTTCAACATTGTACTAGAAGTTCTAGCCAGAGCAACTAGACAAGACCAAGAAATAAACAGCATCTGCATCAGCAAAGAAGTAAAAATCTCCCTATTTAGAAATGATATGATTGTGTATGCAGAGAATCCTAAAGAATCCCTGAGGAAACTACTCAAACTGACAGAAGAGTTCAGCAAAGTCTCAGGATACAAGATAAACAGAAGTAAATCAATAGGATTCCTTTATACCAACAAGATTATTAATAAAGAAATCACGAAATCAATAACATTTACTACAGCCCCTAAGAAGATAAAAGTACCTAGGAGTAAATCTAACCAGACAAATAACAGACCTTTACAAAGAGAACTACAAGCCCTTACTACAAGAAACTAAGAGAGACTTAGATAAATGGAGAAACCTACCCTGCTTGTGGATAGGAAGACTTAACATTGTAAAAATGTCTATCTGACCTAAAGCAATCCTGTGACATTTTTTTAATAAGATGGAGAAACAAATCAATTTTGTTTGGAAATGGAAGAAGCCCTGGATAAGCCAAGTACTACTAAAGAAGAACACACGGGGAGGCCTCTCACTACCTGACTTTAGAACCTACTACACTACCACAGTAGTCCAAACAGCCTGGTACTGGTACAAAAAGAGGCAGATAGATCAATGGAACAGAATTGAGACCCCAGAGATGACATCATCTTCCTATAAACAGCTGATATTTGACAAAGGCCCTAAGGCATTAAGCTCGGGTAAAAATAGTATCTTCAACAAATGGTGCTGGCAGAATTGGATATCCATCTGCAATAAACTGAAACAAGACCCATATCTTCCATCTTACACAAAAACCAACTCAAATTGGATAAAAGATCTAAATCTCAAATCTAAAACGATAAAGTTCATACAGGAAAAAGTAGGAATAACAACGGAAGTTTTCATACACAATGTAGACAGAGTTCAAAACCTGTCAAACCAACCACAATCAACAGAAGATACATGGGAACTACTAAGAATCAAACACTTTTGTTCACCCCAAAACTTTAATATTAGAATTAAAAGGCCACCTACAGAATGGGAAAAAATATTTGGCACCTATGTCAGATTGATGTCTCGTGCATAATCTATAAGGTACCACAAAACAGCAATAAGAAAAATATTAATCATCCAATTAAGCAATGGGCAAAGGAGGTGGACAGACACTTCTCTAAAGAGGAGACCCAGGCAGTCAAAAAACATATGTGGACATGCTCACTATCATTAGCTATTAAAGAAATTCAAAGCAAAAAGACAGAGATACCATCTCACCCCAACAAGGTTGGCCATGATCCAAAAAACACAAATCAGCAAATGTTGGAGAGGCTGTGGAGAAATTGGAACTCTCCTACACTGTTGGTGGGATTGCAAAATGGTGCAACCTCTTTGGAAAGCAATCTGGCACTTCCTTAAAAAGCTGGATCTAGATATACCATTTGACCCAGTAATTCCACTGCTTGGAATATACCCTACAGAATCAGGGCCATTCATACCAACTGAAACATGCACATGCATGTTTATTGCAGCACAGTCCACGATAGGAAAAAGATGGAATCAACCCAGATGCCCAACAACTGAGGAATCGATAGGTAAACTATGGTATATATACTCAGTGGAACACTATGCAGTGATAAAGAACGATGATTTTAGGAAGAATGTCACAACTTGGTTTCAACTGGAGGACATTATGCTGAGCGAAAATAGTCAGTGACAAAAGGACAAATATTGCACGAGACCCCTACGATAAGAACTTGAAAACAGACTCTTGCATGAAGAAAAGACTCTTTGACAGCTGCAAGGCTCAGAAGAGAGGGAGGGCGGGGGGGGGAGGGTTTAGACATTTGATAGAAATTTGGTTGGGTGAAATCTGTGACAGCACACATTAGAAAGATCAATATTAACTGGACTTCATAACATGATTACTCCTCCCATCTTAACCCAATATTGCATGGACAGAGTAGCTGGGGCATGGGATTGGGGACCATGCTCTCAGGGGAAATCAAGGCCAACTGGCTCAATTAGCGTTTTACTAAGAGCACCTTATGCACCGCACATTGGTGAGTGGCATCTGAGGTCTTAAAAGCTGCCAAGCTGCCATCTGAGGGTACAGCTCAGCAGGCCCAAACTCAGCAGGAACGGATGATCATAAGGACAAAAATGACATGGGGGAAGAGAACCCAGAAGACAGGCAGACCCACTCATCGACCTGTGACCAGAAGAATTGGATGGTACCCGGCCACCACCAGTGACAGCCATGATGGAGTTTACAAAGTGTCTCACTCGCAACACAAGAATAAAAAGGGTTCACCCTGAGATCTCCACTAAAAGACCACAAGTGATGGTCCAGGGGCCTCGGAGTTCCTCTGGGAGCATGGCCCCTGCCCATAAATCATAATGGAGCTCAACTCTTCAGACAGGAATGGACTTGCCGACACAGATTGGCCATATCATGTGTGCACTTCATGGTTCTATGGATCTATACGACGATGTCCTCCTGTTGACCTCTTACTGGAGGCAAGGGAGTGAGTGGAGAGGAAGGAATAGGAAATTGTTGGGAGGATAACGTATGTATGGAGTAGACACAGAGAGTGTCCTGTCACAGGGCAAGGACAGCAGTGGGAGCTGCATCTAGGTGGGCATGCAAATTTATATGGGAATGTACATTTTCAATGAATCATAATAAAAAAACTTACTGTAAGGGAAACCCCAGTGGGATGGTGGGTTAAGTGCTACATCTGCTAACCAAAAAGGTAAGTATTTCAAATCTGCCAGGTGCTCCTTGGAAACTCTATGGAGCAGTTCTACTCTGTACTACAGGGTCATTGTAGGTCATAACCGGGTCAGTGGTAGTAGGTTTACGTTGTATTGCGGGAAACCCTGGTGGTACACTGGTCATGACCTATGGTTAGCCATTCCAATCCACGAGGCGCTGCTTGGAAATCCTTTAGGGCAGTTCTCCTCTCCCTACAGGGCCGCTGTGAGTCAGAATCGACGCTACAGCAACGGGGTTGATTTCTGGGTTTTTTTTTTGGATTGTATTGTTTATGTGTCTATGTCCCAGACCTAAATTGTGAACTCACAGAAAGGGCGTGGTAGAGTTTTGCTCTGAATCTCAAGTAGCCAGGCACACAACGCAGTTAATGGTGCCATTAGAAATATTAAGTCAAAGTAGAAGCACATGATTTTGCTCAAGATCACCTGACAACAGCAAATGAGAGTATTTTGACAGGTACATTTATTTTTCAGACTATATTTTCCCATTCAAACCCACATTTTTCCTCATAATACCTTTAGGAATGACATTCACTAATTCTTCACCCCCAAATTTACTGATAACCTAATGTGAATGAAGCATTGGAGTCACCTGTAGTGAACAAGACAGGTATCATCTCTACACAAATGAAAATGGTGATAGTTAAGAACAGATAGTAACCAGTTAATTACAAAATTAATCATGTAATTATAAGCAGGATAAATAATACAAGAGAGATCATGCTGAAGAACCTAGTTTGGGGATAAGGGAAGTATTTTCTGAGAAAGGAAACATCAAGGTTTCCTTGACATCTGAGTTGAGTCTGTAGGATAACTAAACAAACTAGAACCACGTGTGCGCCCGTCTGTATCAGTTAAATATGCATATTCAGGAGTAACAGTCATCATGCCTGTTTTTCTTACTCTGCAGCAAACAAAGCTTGACGCCACTGTTTTAGAATACTGAGATGCAGCAGGCAGGACTTGAGCCTGTCATAAAAGGAGCCTGATGCAGCAAGCAGATGCCAAATAATGAGGGGCATTAAGGATTAAGTCATTAGGCTGAGAACAATAGAGAGCCACTGAAGGATTTTAACCAGAGGGAAAAACAATCAGATTTTAAATTTGAAAAGATCACTGTAATTCTGTGATACAGAGAATGGCCAAGACTAGTTACAGGGAGACTAGTTCAGAAGCTATTGTACTCATTTGAATGACAGGTGACAGACTGGCAAGAACGTTAGTGAAGTCAAATCACAAAATCTATTTCAAAAATACAAACCAGAATTGAAAGTAAGATTTAAAAGAAAATGACTGAAAGATGATAATACAACTGAAATGAGAAATTCAACGGATGGTTAAGAGCATACTGGGCAAAGCTGAAAGGATTATGTGTGAGTGAAACACAGAGCTGAAGAAATTGCCTAAAGTGCTATGCAGTGGAGATGGAAAATATGAAAGGGAAGGATTTCTGGAATGAGGATAACAAAACGTGAATAAACACGGAGAAGAAATAACCAAACATACAATTTTACAGCACTACTCAAAACTTCATCTTTAGAATCAAGGCCCGGTTAATCCTAATCAGTACAAATGAAAAGTTCTATGTAGCAACGACACATGAAGTGAGTGCCAAGTATCAATTAAGGGACCTTAAAAGCAATTGAAAAGTCAGATTACAAAAAGAATGAGCAAGAAAAACGGTATTGTATAAAACAATGTCTAATCTTTTAGCTTTTTATGAATAAAAACATAGAACATGGATAAAATAACAAGCTGGGAGGGACAGGATTGCAATAATTGGTTTCTTTATATTGTTGTAGGGGACAGAAATATTAATTTTAAGATTTTTAGCTAAAAAAATGTTAAATTTCTAGGGTAACGTAACCACTATTAGAAATGTTGAGCTGTCCAACTAAGAGAGGGAAGAAAAATGGAATTGAAGGGATGATCAATCCTTAAAACAAGAAATCAAGGGAAAAAACACAACAAACAGAAAGCTCATTCAGATGGTAACAGTACATCCATATATATCCATAATTGTTAAGTCAAAATAGATTTTAACTCTCCAGCTGAAAGACAAGATTGTTAGGCTGGTTCAGACACTACAAAGCAGCAGCTGGAAATAACTCATGGTCATAAATAATTAAATGAGTAAATTATGATATATTCACACAATGGAGTAATACACAGCAGTGAAAAAGAAGGTAACGCTGAGTATGTAAATAAGCATCAATCAGCATGGATAAATTTGTTACTGAGAAAAGCCACAGAACACCAAGCATGACTGCAACTAGATACAGGTTGCAAGCATGCAAAACTAAACATTTTAGTTAGGGAGGTACATATACATACATACATACATACATACATATATATATATAAGTAGTAAGTAAAAGCAGAAGATTAACAGCAATGTCCCAGTGGTGGTTACTTCTCAGGTGCAAAGAAAAAGGAAAATAAAATTAGTGAGGAGTCTACAGGCTCCTCAAAGTGGCTAGGACCATTCTATTTTTTAAATTGAGTAACAGGTAAGAGGTACTGTAACCAATAAGACTCAAATTTTTCTTTGAAAAGGGCACTTTCATACGTATATGTACACACAGACACATTTTTGTGTATTTCTTCATAGAAACATACATGCTTGTGTACACACTGAAGTTATGAAAAGGCAATAAGCAACTATTCCCATTATGTAAGCTTTGATGTATTTTGAATAGCTCTAAAAGCTGCTGACACATAAAAGGCTCTCACTACTTACAGAGTTGGGGAGAGGTACACAGAAATTGAACTGTACTTATTTCTTGCTTATCCAGTTTACCTGTTACCTAAATTTAAGGTTAAATCCAGAACCATGTAATCTGTGTTATGCAAACCTCAAGAATGTATTTTAACATTAAATATTGGTAACAAATAAAAATAGCCATTAGTTATACGTATTTTCCCGTTGATCCTAATGATCACAGTGCATCATCCTTCAATGTGAAAATCATAAAGTGGTAGAAAAGGCAGCTACAACGAACATTAATTTATATTAACAGATAACCCCGAAGCTGAACACAAATAGCAAGAAAATCAACGTTCATCCAAGTTTATGTTTTAACAGGGTTTTGGTGGGGCCAGTACTATCCAATGATCCTACTGGTAGAGAAAACATGTTACCCTTTATTGTCATCTTAAGATAAGGCTTAGACTTGTAATTTTCTTTACAGCAAGATTCTCTCATTCATAATCTACTAAACATATACTCTTTAAACCTCTGTTTCACTTGAAAGGATTATCAGGTAACAATGTACTGAGGGGCAGTGTAATATAATGGAAAGACCCATTTTCAATTCCTTGTGTTAATGTTTACTAGTTAAATGACCCAGGTCATCTGTTTCCTCATAGTAGTATATAATACCAACTGAAGTCACTGTTTCCAGGTACTCAAATGGTAGATAATTTTTCTCTTATGGTTTTGAGGGACACAGGGTGAAAATACCTGAAATGTAGTGACTGCTTTATAGCAGCTTTCTTGTAACTGTTGAACTTGGTGGTTAACAGCTATGTCATTGACTAGACATCTCTCTGAAATTAATGTGATTTGATTAAGCTGTGTCAGAACTGACTCTGGCACACAATTAGGTTTCAGATACAGTGAATTAATTATTAATGAAGAGGGGAAATTATTATAACATTCTTCATTTTTACATATCCTAAGTAATTATGCAATTTTATAGTTTTGTATAACTATTTCTGATAACAGAGCCAAACTTTTAACTCATGGAATCAATGACATAAGGGTCTCTCTCTAGTTACTGCTGTTACTCTGTGTACTTTTCCTATAAAGTGAGACCATTTTGTATTATAAACTATCCTGAGTTTCCAGTTTTCTTGTCTTATACTTGGCTTCTTCACAACACCAGTATCCTGGTTTGAACTGTATCCCCTAAAAGTATGTTGTCAACTTTGAAACCCTGGGGACATAGTGGTTAAACGCTACTGCTGATAACCAAAAAGATCAGCAGTTCAAATCTATCAGGTGATCCTCGGAAACTCTATGGGGAATTCTATACTGTCCTATAGGGTTGCTATGAATTAGAATTGACAGTTTGGGTCTTGGTTAGGCTACAGTTCCCAGTACTGTATAGTTGTCCTCCATTTCCTTATTGTAATTTTATGTTAAAGAGGATCAGGGTGCGATTCTAACACTCTAAGGTCACATCCCAGATCCAAGGTAAAGGGAATTCCCCTGGATTGTGGCCTGTAAAAGGAAAGAGGAGCAAGCAAGAGTGGTGACCTCATACCACTAAGAAAGAAGCACTGGGAGCAAAATGTGTAACGAGGTTGTAAACTATGGCTCATGGTTCAAATCTGACCCTCTGCCTGTTTTTATAAATAAGTCTCATTAGAACATAGGCATAACCATTTGTGTACACATAAGGCTGCATTTGTACTATGCAGACAGCTAAGTAAAAGCAACAGAGAGCACAAGGCTCACAAAGCCAATTCACTATCTGGCCCTACGTGTAACATCAGGAGGAACCAAAGAGCAGCTGCAATCTGACTACCATATTCTCCAAACTTCATGCATACTGAGAGTGGGCTGGTCAAATGTCAGCTAACAGAACAGCATGTAGGTGTCTTATTTTTTGTACTACTCCATGAAATTGTAAAAAGAGCAATTTTTCATCTGACTCAGTTCTAGTTCAAAAATCAGAGTGAAACCCAGGCCAACAAAGGCTGTAACTTCTTACAACTTCCTGTGAATTCCTAATTGTCCCCCAAAAGAAACCTGAACACACCTGCATTCACAAAGAACTGCACAACAAGATAAAATGAAGCACAGCCAATTTTATTCATATTCTCCAAACTCTATGCTCAATTTGTTGTTTCTAAAATGTATGTCATACTTTACATAATGGTTTTTTTGTTGCATCTTTTTTTTTTGTCTTTTTATTCTTCTTTTTAAACAGTTCATCAGTAGAATCCAGAATCCTGAGTTGCCCAGTTAGGAGCCTAAAATACACAAAGAGATCAACAAAGTGAAAAGATAATAACTTCTGTAAAAGCTGACATGGAAAAAAATGACACTATCATTAATTCCAACAAGTAAAGCATTTTTATATTTGACTAGTCCTGACAAACTATTAAGATTTTCACAATGTCTGCAAGTACTACGCATCAGATGTCTCACTTACAACAAAAGTGTCAAGATGCAGTCTTTTCACACAAATAACATGCAGCTCCTACATCTGCTCATCAATGGCACCCACTTCATATGAGGTATTTTTGGTTAAGCATGCTATGCTTATTATTTTATTTATTTATTTTTAAACAGCAACATGCAAAACCAGTTTGGAATAGCAGCGCTTAGGACCATACCTCACTGAAGGGAGGGCACAAGTGGCAAACACGTAGAAGGCACATGTCATTTGAATACAAGCACCGTATCATCTGATGTATGACTTCTGGCCAATTATAAAAGATGATAATAACATCAGCAGCACTGAGACAATATTCTCAATATAAACTGATCCTGAAGCACGAAGAAAAAAAATTATTAAAGTTGTTTTCAGGTTCAGTTTTTCTAGACTTGGTTGAACCAGGAATGGACAATTTTCTAATTATTTCTTCACTTTTAAAACTGAATGACTACGCCAAGGACATAAGCCTGTTGCTAATACGTCAATCAAATGGATCCCCGAACATCTCACACCTATTTTCTAATGACTTCCTACCCTCCCCAGTAATCATAATGGTTAAAGAATCTTAAAGGCAGCTTGAGATTCCATTATGACACAGCCATTCAAGTTACTTCAATAGACTTTTACCAAAAAGTGAGATACATTTTTTGATACAGTTAAATATGACCACACTAAAGAGAAAATTAAATTTGTACAGGAACAGCACTAACAAGATGAATGGAGACATTTTTATAGATATATTTCTTCAGAATTTAAAAGAAAACACATTTCAAAGTGCTTGAAAGATGGTTACACATGTTAAGTTATCATCTGCCAGTATCAAAATGATGTGTTGAAGAAAACTCTGGGGAAATGAGTTAATGAAGTCACATAGGAAGAGTAAAACGAATAGAAAAACAGTTAAAATAAACTAGGAACACTTATTTGGTTTGTTTCCTTGACTAATGCATGTCAGTCTAAGAAAGTACTTCTTTTTTTTTTTAGTTTAGTAATGTCTTAAAATGTTCATAACTCTAACAAGGAATACAAAATTAGATAGAAGAGATATTATTAACCAATATGTTCTCAAATGAAGTCTGTGTAACAATTATGTAACAGTGTTGCTAGATTCCAGACAGAACAGAAAACTTAGGGTTCTTACCTCTGACCTACTATTCTGATTAAGTTTCTTCTCAATATTCATGGCCAACATCTGGCTTCTAAATGAAAGGCTTTTGGTCTTTTCAATCACTTGCTGATAGGGTGAGACTGCATTGTTACCCATAACCACATGACCCTAAAATGAAACAGAGTTGACAGTGGTCTTGTAATACTGATTGAATTTCATAGGTAAGTCATGAGGATGATATAATCACACTACATAACTGGCATATCATTTTTTCATATACTATACAGAGGTAACAATATTTACCTAGCAAAAGAAAGAAAAGAATGTTGCTATTGCTTTCAAAGCCCTATTATACATAACAGACACAAAGACACATGTGTGTGCACTCCAGGAACAATTAACAATTCTTAAATAAATAAATGAAAAATATTCAGCAACTAAGATCTAGTATACAGCTTAGCTAACATTATACTCACTAATTTAGAGTCAATCTTGGCATCCAGTCTTGCATTTCTAATCAAATTCACAATCCATCGTTCAGCTTCTTCTGGAGTCATGTTCAGTTTATCTGCCAACATGCTAATGAAAGAAATAAAACCAGCAATGTTAAGTAAGTCTAAAAACTAAAGTGTTATGTACATCATGCCTTTAACTTGCACTCAGAGTAAACTTCTAGATAATTCTGGATCATTCTCTCTGAAATACTCTTACCAGGTGCATTACTTGCATGTCTGTGATTCTTTTCTTGTCTGATGTACGATCCATCTCATTTCACCAACCAGACTATAAGATCCTTAAGAGAAAGGCACCATACTCTGCATTTCAAGAAAATACCTCCAGGCTTTTGGGTTTTTAACAAATAATGACTGGAGGAGCACGGGAGCTTGTATAATTACACAGATTAAACTTATGACAAGGAAATCAGCAACAGCTGTAACACAAAACAAACTCAAGGCTGCTGTGTGTAACTCTTCTACAAAACTCAGAGGACACTGCCTGGAGTTGTGCCCTACACACCTACATGTCCACTAAACATGTGCATGAGAGAGGGCAGAGAGAGACAAAAGCACAGAGCTCGACCGTAAGAGTGAGAGCAACAAAGAGAGATGTCCTGATCTTTTTTAAATCAACCAATCTTTATTTTTTATCTTTCTGATTTTTTATCAGGCTGAAGAGGAGGCCTTGGCAGTGCTTAATCTACTGACTAAAACAAGCACTGCTCTTGAAAGCAGGTAAGTTGATCCATCAGCTGAGGGAAGAGTATCTACGTATGCGTGCTTACATAGATGGGTACTTAGTGTACCCACATGTCACGCTCTCTACCACTTCAGGGCCTTTGTACACGCTGTGTTTTCAGCCTCGAAGGTTCACTCGCCATTTTCTTCACCTATCTACTGGTCACATAGGTCTCAGAGAAAAGAGCACTCACATGAACCTTCTAAGACACTCTCAATTGTGATATATCTGTTTGATGTTTTCATAGCCCACTATATTTTTTCACTGCATTCATAACAGCAGCTATGCTGTGTTAAACATTTATGTGAGATGCAAAAGAGTTTACCATTTTTAGTCTATGGGTTTGAGGACAGCTTCCTTTAGGAAATATTTAGTCTGGGAATTTGAGGACAGCTTACTCCTTTAGGAAATATTTAACCTCCAATTTTAAGATAAAAGAATGACAATTCCATCATGTATAATAACCATACAAAGAAGTTCTCTGTCCTTCCTCACCACTGTATCCACTCCCTATGGCTCATATTCCAACACGGTCAGGGAAAATGGGCAACATGGATCCTGACCTATAAATGTTTACATGCTCTGACCCATAATCCCACTTTACATATATTTATCGATTGCATTATGCTTACTGACCCGTTATACCAAGTCAGAGAAAAACTTGGAATAAGGTCCAAGAAGCATTAGTAAATTATTGACGGCATCTCAGGTTATCTATTATCAAATCAATTGACTCACAGTGACAGCATGTGTGTCAGAGTAGAGCTGGGGTTTTCAATGGTTGTAATCTTGCAAAAAGAATCCCATGTAGTGCAAACAATTTGCACTGAACAACTAGCCTACAGGGTTGGCTGTTCAAATCCATCCAGTGGTGCCATGTACTAAAAGGCCTGCCAATCTGCTTCCAGAAAGATCACAGCCAAGAAAACTCTACAGAGCAGTTCAACCTGTAACACACAGGGTCACCACCATGAGTTGGAACACACTCAACGGCAATGGGTGTGGTTCCTTTTTTGGTTTTAATTGTCCAGAAACAGATCATGACGCCTTCCTCCCGAAGTGCCACTGGGGAGGCTCAACCTACTGAGCAGACTGGGGTTTGCCTACCAATCACTTTGAAAGTGAATTAGGAGTGTGGCAATCATCTAGTTTCTTTTTTAAGTAACAGGAAATATGCAAAGTAAAAGAAATTAAATGATTAATACAACAAAATCCTCCAAGTCTACAATTATCTTCCATTCTATTGAATTCATGAAAAACAGTAAATGTTTAAAAATGAATAGTAATATCAAATCAAACTTAACACTGTTGGCTTACCCTCTCTGAGACCATGTATTTGAAATAACTCAATCAATAATGAAACATATGAGACAAAAATGCATTGGATTGTGTAATTTCTAAGAAAAATATCTAACTCAGTCCAGATTTTAAAAAGAAAAATAATTTCTAGATTATTAAGATTACATTAAAAACCTCAACCTTGTCTGTAGACAGCTAAAGTAGACAATGTACTATTTTGTGTAAATTCCGTTATTTAACTTTTGGTTGACTATTTAGCCTACTCAATTACACACAATGGTGAATACGTTAAATAAAAATGTACATGGAATCCTTACACGATATTTCCAAAACTACAGCAAAAATAAGTATTTTCTCATTAGTTCCAATGAGAGTTTCATATACTCAAGGTTGATTTTCTATAAGGTGGTCAGTGCTAATCTTTCAAATGGTATCCCTTCCCTGAACTCTCTCAACTGCCCTCCACATTTTGACAAATAAGGATTTGAGAAAATAAGAATTTGGGATGTAGCATTTCACTTTCTTAAAAATTACTTTTCTCTGTTAAAAACCTGGTTTTTCAAATGTTACTTATAAGCATTATTTTACTTCAAATGCAATTGATGCGAGTATGAAGATATGTGGACCCATTATCTGTATTTCCCTGAGGCCAACTGTTCAGGCTATTCAAAAGAAATGGACTCCATTCTTTCACAAGGGTATTCTATGACAACTAATTTTAAAAAAAAAGTGTTAAGTGTAAACCATGTTTAAATATAAAATTAGGAGGATGTAGAGAAAACTGAGAAATGCTAAAACATGCTGTGTGTAACAACTGAATTGTTACTGAGCTTTAGAATACCTCAGTAATTAAAGATACAGAGTATAATATCATATTTTACATTTAACAGAAACATGTAGTGATATTGGACTCTGACACTATTTTCTGTCCATCTGGAAATGCATCTTTTAATTTTGAATATCAGCATAATTTTAAATACAAATTATTGTACAGTACTAATAATGTTAAGGAAACTATTAAGATCTTAAATGTTACTTAATAAAACAGGCAAAAGCAGAATGACTTCGTAATTTAAAGACATACAAGACTAGTTGGCAAATATCACTGTCTTCTGTAAAAGCCAAAACTAATCCTTTAGGGACACTATATTAATGTATGCTCCAACATGTTTATCATACACATTCAAAATATTACTTCCATACTTGTTTTTATCTACAATTGAAAACTGGTCCAAGAATTATTTTAGAGCAGCTTTTAAATTTCAGACACACACCATATCTGATAAACTATTCAGCTATACCAAATTAAATCCCACCACAGTAATGTATCTTGACAGATGTTGCATACTTTATGGTAAACAGATTTTTAACTTATTCTACAAATCTGTAGGGTTGTATATAAACAGATAAAAACATTCTTAATATGCATTTTTGTAAAGATATGACTATCATATGTGCTTATAGTCACTTAGTTAAGAAACCTATGAACAGAGAATGTTCCAGATCCCAAATGGAAAGACTTTTTTAATAGACAACCATGTTTTTGTAATACTATTCTACTCAGCATTTGAAATGTGTCCACTGGGGGAAGGAATGGAGATCAGAGACAAATCCTACCCCCAACCCCCAAATCAAATATTAAATACCTCTAGACTAATTAGAGGCAAGGATAGTTCAGCATAAACTAGTGAATGGAATAATCTGTCTTCATATACTAGCGGAAAAAAGTTCAGTTTAGGGGCTTAAACATACGACACTTAAGCAGTTGTCAGGGTTCACTGAACCCTTAGTCTAAGTTACTTCTCTGATTTTCCAACTTGCGACTTAGGTCTATGTCACTCTCTCTGAGCACTCTGTGTGTAATGTCGTATTTATTTAGCCATCTATTTACTAACTTTTTATCTCTGGATTTTAAGCTCTATGAGGGTCTGCTCCTATAAAAAGATGTCTATTAACAGGTGTTCTTCAAACAGCAATACTACTAGTTATGCTGCTGTTAATTAATCATGATAAATATTTTTGTTCTCTTTTTAAAAAGTTAAAACACTACCTTTAAAAAAAGGTTTGCAAATTCTTGAAATGACAGAATTACAAAAACGCAGGAATGATTAATGGTTGTCAGCAGTGAAGGAGGAGGGGTGCACTTGGCTACAAAAGGGGAACACGAGGGGATCTTTTCTGTCTTGAATATATCAACGTCAATATTCTGGTTATGGTATTTTACTCTAGTTTTCCAAGATGGTACTACTGACAGAAGCTCCATAGCGGGCTGAGGGAATCTCTGCATTTTACTATACAACTACATATACATCTACAATCATTTCAAATTAAAAGTTTAACTAAAACAAAAAGGTTTTGCATCAGAATCACTAGAGGAGCCTTTAAAAATACGTAAGCCAGGATTTCTCCTTAGAGATTATTTTAAGCTTTTTTAGGGTTGGGTGCAGTCATCCATTATTTTTGTTTTTTAAAGCTGCCTTATTTATTCTTATATACAATTCAGATAGCAAATCATTTGTTTAGAGGGATGGCTCCACAAGGCTGACTACAAAGAAATACCTTTGGAAGCTTTAAACCCAGATTCCTAAGCTTTCCCAGAGATTTTAGTTTAGAAGGCTCCAATGGACATGTATCCATGTGGGTTCAAACCCCACTGGGATGTCTTGAATCTAATTGTGTCCCTCCCAAAAATATGTGTAGCCACGTGGCTGGGCCATGATTCCCAGTATCTTGTGACTGTCCACCATTTTGTGGTTTTTCTATATTGTATGTTAAAGGATTAGGGTGGGGCTGTATATCCAGTCACAGGATTACCTCCCTGCTCCACTGTGAAGGGAGTTTCCCTGGAGTATGGCTTTCCCCAGCCTTAACCCTTTCATCCTACGAGAGACAGAAGGACAGACAAGCAGGCAGAGAATTGGGAACCTCGCACCATCAAGAAAGCAGCACCGGGAGAAGAGCGCGTCCTTCAGACCTGAGGTTCCTGCACCAAGACCCTCCCTGGACAGACTGATGCAATACCAGACTCTCCTCCAGAGCCGACAGAGGGAAGGGCTTTCCCCTGGAGCGGACACCCTGAATATGGACTTGCAGCCCACGGGACTATGTAGAATAAACCTTCCTTTGTTAAAGCCATCCACTCTGGTATTTCAGCTAGAGTACCCCTAGCTGACTAAAACAGAAGGCATTGGGAGGAGCCTGGAGACCTATTTTTCTTGTTTAAGTTCTCCAGATTGATTCTGATGTCCAAATTGGTTTAAAAACCTCCAAATTAGAGAACAATTATTTTTTTTCCAATGTACTTCTTAAACTTTAGCTCTGCTGGTCATTAGCATGGATTCCACTCTTTGGAGTCAGAATTAAGATATCTGCTATCTTTATAAAAGCCCAACTTATACGCTGAACACGATTTCCAATGCAACAAATGAGCGTTATACACATGAACAGGTTACCCCCTTGCGTGAGTCTTACTGGATCACAGCCTTCCTGTTGAACTCTACAACCTAAGTTCACACTGTTGCTCTAAGAAGGGTATCTCTTGCCTAAAACTACACTTTCACCCTATCTTCTTAACTGATTATATACTAAAAACATGACATCACTGGGTTTTCACTCCATGACTCTAAACCTGTTCTGCTGCCGAGTCCAGGTGAGAAAGAGAAAGAGCTAGGACGAGACAAACCCTAACTCCGAAGGGACTGCAGAGGCAAAGACTGAAGCTGAAAGATGATCATCTATTGAGCACCTATATAGTGCAAAGCTAGTATACTAGGTGCAAAAGAAAGGAGAGCCTGCTTTCAACAACAGAAGTAGTTAACTAAGTCCAGACACAAAAATCATCCAAGTGCCCAGATTCTAATGAGAAATGGGGACAATTCCACAAAAGAATAATGATGAAACAATCTCTGTCATTCACAAACCCTAACTATAAATATTAATACAAGAATTTAGTTGTCTGTCATCCATTAGAGTGCCACACACGATGTAACTTTTTATTATATAAAAAACTGCATATTACAAGCTTATACATACTGCAAGTATCAGACTTTTTAAAATTCTATGTCTGCTAGCTATAGCAAATTAATAAGAAAACTGGAGTCAGAATCCATTCCCACAGGCAAGTCCCATGATCACATTATACTTCTAACTATGGACAGGCACTTCAATGACAACCCACTAAAACTAGGCAACAAGTATGGATGTGTGAGCAAAAACAAATGGCATCAAACAGAGAATCTGGCCTACACACAATTCCTTAGAGACAAACATTAAAGTAGTAAGTTTACAAACATTTATGAAGCATTTACTGTTTCACTTTATGTGGGGCTAAAGAGCAATAGTTGTTTTTCAAACCTTAATACATAAAAGTAGGTTCTAATAGGTTATACAAGCTTCACAATTCTCCCCAATAATCTTCTCACACAACAGAGAACATTTTAATTAAAGCTCATAATAACTTTTCCACGTTTCAACATTTTAGGATGTCACAGGAGCTTACTGTATGGGAATTCAAATATATAATTAAATAAAGTCAGTTGGATGAAATGATTACCAAATGTGGTGGTCTTTCAACAGAATTTCTGATTTATTAAGGACTAACTCCTTATTTAACCCCTGTTGAAAACCACCTAAAACTAGTCAGTTCACTTTCTCCATAAATAACATAACAGTGTTTCCTCCTTTTAAAAAAGGTTTCCGACAGCTACACAGTGCCTCAGGCATCACTTTGAAAATCACTGTGAGCTACACATACGGAATCTAAAGAAAGCCGTTCTGAGTCTGCAGCATACCATAATTCAGACAAGTTAGGCTTTTAAATAGATTACTATTAGATTGTTTCCATTTTATTCTAAACTCAAAGGGAAATAAAATTACAACTTAACTGGAATCCTATTAAGTGTAACTTTATGGTAAATGTAAGCTTCGAGAAACTGTAAAGTAGAAATTACAAATCAAATCAGCGTGTTCTTACTTAATGCTGATACACTGATGGATGCGACAGAAAGTCTCAAATATGAAGAGACGGGCATTTTCAATGAAATCCTCAAGACAAGCCACCAAGAAGAAGTCATTCACAAGTACCTATGTAATAATACAAATACGAAAGGCAAAAAATTAATGACACTGGCATGCAATTTTCAAAGACTTGACTCAAATGTATTTTGTCTGCCTTACTTACTGTCCCATTCAGTACAATTCCCCCACCTAATACTATAGGAGTTCTATACCACAGCACTTTCTAGAAGGCTATGTTTAAGCCTCTAACAATTTACACAAGCAGTACAAGAACGCTTAAGGAATAAGCCCTAACAACTGGAATGTTCGCTTGCTGCACTGATGATTTTAAAGTAGCAGTAAAACCTTCTGAAAACACCGTTCTGTCCTTTCCACTATCCTACATAAATGCTCTGAAGATAACATGCCTCTTACAGCCATTTAAAATAGATTCGAATGGACTAAAGATGTAAGTATTTTTGTGACAGTAGATAGACTTCAGAATACACAAACAAAAAAAAAAAAACACATGGGGTAAAGCGAATTCTGACTCATGGTGATACCATGTGTGCCTGAGGACTGCACTCCACAGTGACTTCAATGGCTGGGATCTTGCAGGAAAAAGCCCGGGTGGTGGAAATGATTTGCATTCAAATTTTGCTAACCGAAAGGTTGGCAGTTTGAACCCACCCACAGAAGAAATGCCTGTCAAGCAGCTTCCATAAAGATGACAGGGAAGAAGATCCTCAAGAGTAGCTCTGTTTTGTTACACATGGGGTCCCATGAGCTGGAATCAAATGAGGGCAACTGGTTTGATTTTTTTTTGTCATCTTACAGCAGTAGATCGTAAGGTCCTTCTTACACAGTGCCATCGAGTGGTTTCCAACTGTCTCTGAGTTAAGGGTCAAGTGTCACCCTTTGACCACACCCACGGGACTCTAATCACAGCAAGGGTCTATATATTTAGTGGCACAAGTATACATCAATATCTACTTCAATGATGTCTGCAATATGGCTATATAAAAAGACATTATCAGACTGGAATTCTAATTTTATATTGTGTCTAATGGTTGCAAACTACCTCTGAACTTGTATTTGCATGATATATTTCTTCCCTCTTAGAAAATTAAGATCTCTGTGCTTCAATGTACCAGAGTTTGAGTTCAAAATATGAAGTTGACAGCTAGTAATGTGAATTTGGTAAATTCAACTCTATTTAGCAGAGAAGTTCTCAGTTTACTTTTTAAAACTTGCAAGCTAACTTATTAAAAAAAAATCTAAGTCTAAAGACACTTTCACAACTGTAGTTATAAAATTCATACTCTCGGTTTTACTGGTTTATCATAAATGTTAAATAAAAGCACGTGAAAAATTCTAAACACAAACAGTCTCAGTTGTGAAGTGTGAGTCACTGAAACCATGTCCATATACACAAAATATCTGACTTGCTGACACACACTGGGCAAGACAGAGACTGAGGTGTATCTGTGAGTTAAAACACCTCCTTGTGTTTTAACAAACCGCCTCAACAAAAGGGATATGCAATGCTAAAAAATCTCAAAATGTCTTTCACTCAGCGCATGCTGAAACAATCTGCCATCTCAAAAAATTATACATACGTTTCTGACATCATTGTTTAATTAAATCACTGCAAAGTTAACTCTTAAAATACCCAAGACTTTGATACTATTGTTAATTTACAGTTTAAAATTCATACTTACTGATTCACATTCCCTCAGCTTTTTCTGAGCCCCATCAAAGTCAAAGTTAACATACAAGCATTCAACAAACTCTGTAATCGGGTCTTTGTATGTGTAAGATTCCTGAAAAATTAAGGGAAAGGTAGAACTGGGTCTGATTTAACACTGTTTAACAGAATGCCTCTAGATATTACAATATTCCTGTTCTCTCCTTCCTTACCATTCATTTCTAGCAAATTACCCATGATCACCTACTTAAAAACAATTCATTAATTATTTGATTCCAGACCACGTTAAGCTTACAAAGTCTTCCAGACCAAGTTCTCACAATTCTCACTACAGAATCATTCCAAAAGTTTTTCAAATTCCCATGTTTCCACTTAGTCAATAAAGAACAGTAATGAACTTCCCTATATATATGCGTATTCACATCCTAGTGAATGAGTTACATCTTTGTATTTAATTCACTGTTACATCAAATATTTAGTTTCTTTTTCTAACCCATAATTATTATTGAAAAGCTTGCTGAAGATCAATTAGCAGTGCTGCAGCTTTTGCACAATTTGGAGACTTTTACTATTGTATTCTGTGAAACTGTCATCTCTCTGGAGTCACGCAGTTAGTGACCCACCAATAGGCTCCAGATCTCCTTAAGCCATTGCAACAAAAGCAACACAAATACATAATGTATAAGTAAATGACTGATTCTCTTTATAAGGATCAGCACCTAGCAGATAGCAAGTGCTTACTGTTTTATTATAAGCATTCATATCTCATCTAACTTTAAGTGTCTCTTGGACTTAAAGATGGTACAAAATCATTTGAGGCTCTCCTATAAACTTTATTTATACTTCTCGCCTATTTCTGAAGCATTTTTACCTTAACTAGGAGACAGTTTAACCAGAAAAGTTAGGCATTTTAAAAAACAAACAAACAAAAAATCAATAATGATTTTAGATTTTACCTGTTGAATAACCTTGACTAGGTCTTTCAGAACCTGTCGACGTTTTCGAACATCTTTGTTTGTTATGACTGCCGTAGTCAAATAGCGGAGAATATGTGGACACATTGTCTGAATTGCATTAAGATACCTAAAGAAACAATACACAAGTTATTTAATATTTTAAAAATGACTAGTTCCTCTAGACCTATAATCATATGTGACTTACAGAAAACACTTAAACAGCCCATCAGATTGCTCTGTTTGAGTAAACTAAGACTTCAAACACTTTAGCACCAATATTATAAGTGAATTTCCTCCAAGTGAAAGAAACAGAAGCCAACCTCCATAATCAAAACCAGAGAAAGCCAGTCAGCTGGTATTACCCAATTATCAGTAAGATGGCTGATTCATTTAAGGAGTTCATAATCCTATTACCATGTTCACTAATTACTATTACCATGTTCACTAACTTACATTTTTCTTACCTGAACATTTAAGCCCCAAACTATCTGTCCAGCTACATCTCCTCCCATCATAAGGCACCAATGACTGCTTCCTATTTCCTCACCTCCTAAAGCTCTCCAAATGGCTTGTTCTCCCAAGCACACAGCCTCAAAAGCCTAAATAAATCCTACATGTCCTTCAAATTTCAGCTCAGATATCCTTTCAAGTTTGCCACAATTATGGTATTAATCAATGTTTATATTTTATCATACTGTAGATTTCCCATAAAATGTTGCCTGAACCCTTTAAGACACCTTAAAATCTGATAGTAACCTAACACTCAAATACTGTCTACTCACACTTAGGTTCCTTAAAAATCCCTTTTAAACAAGTTAAGTAGATTCAATACTCACAGAAAAAGTACAACAATTTTTATGAAGACACTTAAAACACATCAGCTACAAGTTACATCATCAAAAACAATTTAGCCTTAGTTTCAGATAGAAAATTTTAAATTGCACCTTAAGAATAATTGTTTGTCCCAATACTCTCTTATGAGACCTCATGTATAAACACAGAAGAGAATGACTGTTTTCCTAATATCACCTTGAAATGCATAATTCTAGTGGGCATTTAGGAGAGTCATCCATAAGGTTTTTCTAAAATTAGACAGGAATACTAAGTTCTATGTTCACTGTCAAACCCATCTGACATCTGCAGAAAGGGACGATGGAGAAGCTCAACATCAATCAAAACAAGGCCAGACGCTGATTGCAGAACAGATCATCACCCGCTTATACCCAAGTTCAAGCTGAAGTTGAGGAAAAGGAAAACAAGTCCACAAGGGTCCAAGTATGACCCTGAGTACATCTCATCTGAACTTAGAGATGAGTTGTAGGACAATGTCAAGAATATTACAAAGAAAGTAAAATGCTGTTAAAAAGAGAAGAAAGAACAGACCAAAAATGGATGCCAGAAGTGACTCTGAAACTTTCTCTTGAACCTACAGTAGCTACAGGAAATGAAAGAAATGATGAAGAAAAACAGTTGCACAGATGATTTCAAAGAGTGGCTCAAGAAGACCAAGTATTGTAATGATGTGTGCACACACCTAGTTTTAGAAAAAACAAAAGGCAAGAACACACACAGAATTTTTCAAGCTGAAAGAAATGAAGACAAAAATTCAAGCCTCAAGTTGCAATACTGAAAGACTCTCTATGAGCAAAACAGTGAACAATGCAGTAAGCACCAAAAGAAGATGGAAGGAATACACAAAGTCACTGGACCAAAAAAAACTGGTCATTGTTCAATCATTTCAGGAGGTAGATTATGATCAAGAATGAACAGCAACTGAAGGAAGAACTCCAAGCTATACCGAAGGCATTGATGAAAAAAAAGGTTCCAGGAACTGATGGAATACCAACTGAGATGTTTCACCAAACGGATGCAACACTGAGAGTGCTCACTTGTCTAAGCCAATAAATTTGGATGACAGCTGCCCAGCTAACTGACTGAAAGAGATTATTTGTGCCCATTCCAAAGCAAGCTAAGTCAATGGAATGCAGAAATTATCAAGCATTATCAATATTAAACACAAGTAAAATGCTAATGAATATGCAGAGGCATTCAACTGTATGACTCGTAACAAATTACGGACAACATTACGACGAAGGGGAATTTCCGAACATTTAATTTTGCTCATGGGGAACCTGTACATAGACCAAGAGGTAGTTGTTCAAATAGAATAAGGAGATAGTGTGAGGTTTAAATTCAAGAAAACTGTGCATCAAGGGATATATACTTCCATATTACTTAATTTGCATGCTGAGCAAATAATCTGAAAAGCTGGACTATATGAAGAAGAATGTGGTAACAAGCCTCATTAATGATCTATGTATGATATGCAGATGATACAACCTGAAAGCTAAGACGATTTGAAGCAAGTACTGATAAAGATCCAGACCACAGCCTCTAATACAGATTACACCTCAGCATTAAATACCTAGATAAACAAACAATATGTAAAAATCCTCACAATCGGACTAACAAGCACCACACCTGGATAAAGAGAGAAAACAATGCAGTTATGAAGAATTTCATTTTACTTGGATTCACGACCAAGACCTAAGGAAATAGCAGCCAAGAAACCAAATGATATACTAAAGCATCTTTAAAGTGTTAAAAAGCAAGGATACCAACCTTGAGGGGGTGTGCCTGATCCAAGGCAAAGTAGTACTGTTCACCTTATATGCATGTGAAAGCTGGACAGTGACTACCAAAGACTGAAGAACTGATGCATGTGCATTACAGTGTTGAAGAATACTGTCAGAAGAAGAACAAATCTGTTCTGGAAGAAGTATAATCAGAATGCTCCTCAGAAGTGAAAATGAGACTGTGTCTCATGTACTTCAGACATGTCACCACATGCGGTGAAAGGTCAGCAAAAAGTGAAAGACGTCAATGAGATGGATTGACACAGTAGCTACAACCACATGCAGGACCAGGCAGTGTTTCATTCTGTTGTATAGAGTCAATATGAAGTAGAATCAACTGGAAGGCACCTAACAACCTGTTTATTGTGTATGATGTTAACTTGCGTTTCTTTTTATTTTTCCTAGCTGTATACCACTGCACTATATATTTTCACTACTTTTATTGGAGGATGACTTCCATGCAAACTCACCTCCCTGTTTCTGGGAGACTATCTAGGGGTTGGCAAAATTTCAGCAAAAGGCCAGACATTACATATTTTTGGCTTCGTAAGCCAACTGTCAAAAATAAGAATATTATAAAGGTAAATCTGAGGATATTATGCAGCTATGTATGTATATGTATATATAAGAGAAAGCCAATTTCTAAAATATTTTTATTGACAAAATTAAAAATGTAAGCAAGTACAATATTTTTACTTAACATGGTCTATTACTGCAAAGAAGAGCATTCATTCTTTGGGATAACTTGGCTTAACTGGGCTCAAAGTTGGAGTCTCTATGATTAAAACTGATTATAAATATTCGTCTGTTGATGCTTTTACGTATTAAGATTTTACACATCTCATCTTTAAAAATGTTTTCATAGATAGGTACTACCAAAAACTGATACCAAATGACAAGCATATAATTTTCATAGCACATATTTATTGTTTGGAAGGCACTTGTAGAATTCGACTACATTTTTCTTTTGATATATCAGGCAGCTGCTTTCCTTAGGGATTTTTGTGATGAGTGCATACCGGCACTTGGCTTGGCAGGCATACAGCTGGATAATGTTAACATTTTTAACATAGCAAATCCACCAACCACTCTGTGCAAACCCTAAAAAGTACTTCTACTCTGTTGTTTAAAGTCATTATGAGTCAGAATCAACCTGATGACAATGGGATACCGTTGGAACATAATAAATAAATACAGTACTTTGTGATTCAATGCAAAATATTGCCATTCTATCTTGCCTTAATGGCACATTTAAAGTCCACCTTTTTTGTTTTGTTATGAGATGAGGAGTTATGATGTGTGACAACTGGATTTTCACATACAAAAATTCAAAGTTGGACCTCTACCTCACACCAAATATAAAATCAGCTCAACATGGTTCAGTGATGTAATTACAGTAGCTAATACCATACAACTCTTAGAAAAAAACAAAGGGATGTAAATCTTCACGACCTTGGATTTGACAATATTCTTATATAAAAGTGGTGCAGACACACACACATACATACAAAAAAACAGAAAAACTGGACTTCATCTAAATTAAAACCACATTTTCAAGACAAAACTTTGCAAACCATGTATCTAACAACTGATTAATATCCAGAAAACATAAAAACGCCAAGTCAACAACAAAAGGACAAACAACCCAATCAAAAAATGAGCAAAGAACTTGAACAAGCATTTCTCCAACAAAGGTACACAAATGGACTGTTAAGTATATGAAGAATACGCAGCACCACTTGTCATTATGAAAATATGAATCAAAATCACAAAAAAATTACCAATTCACCCCTACTAGGAGGGCTAGTATTTTTTTTTGGAGAGAATGTGGAGAAATTGGAACCCTTATCCATTGCTGGTTAGAGTATAGAATGGCACAGTTGTGTACCTCAAAGGGTTCACCACAGAACTACCACATGGTCCAGCAACTCCACTCCCAAAACATCTGAAAGCTGTAATGCAAAGAGATACTTATGCACCAGCACTGACTGCAGCATTACTGACAACAGTCACAGTCCAAGAGGCCACCAATGGATAAAGTAAATGTTGTACATACACACAACAGAGTATCATTTAGCCACCAAGAAAAGTGAAGTTCTGAGACACGCTACGACACGGATGAACACTGAAAACATTATGCTGAGGGAAACATTCCAGGGAAACGACAAATTTTGAATGATTCCATCTACATGAAAAATCTACAATAAGAAGGTACATAACCACAAAAATTTACCAGCATTTACTAGAGGCTAGGTAACTGCCAAAAATCTAGTCACATTCTACAAATGCCTTCCAGGCAATAAATATGCTCTAGGAAAATGATAGGCTTGTCAACTGCTATCAGTATTTGGTAGCTCCTTCTCCATGAGTCGGATCCGACTCAACGGCACTTGGCTTGGCTGCCTATGAAAACATTTTCAAAGATGAAATGTGTAAAATTTTGCTACATATAAGCATCAACAGAAATATGTATCATCAGTTTCGGGTCCACTCTTTGGAGAGGAATGGATTGGACTTGGCAATGCAGAGTAACCATATATTGGAAGCACTTTATGGTTCTATACATCTATAGGATATTATCTTGCTGACCTCTGGCTGGAGGAAGGGGAGTGGATGGAAAGGAGGGGAAAGGAGACTGTTGAGAGGATGAGACATGTATGGAGCAGAGAGGAATAGTGTGCAGTCACCGGACAGGGAGAACAGTGGAAGCTGCATATAGGGGGGCATGTAAATTTACATGTGAATGTACATTTTCACTCAGTTATGTTAAATAAAAATTAAAAAAAAAAGAAATATATATCATCAGTTTCAATTACAGACCCCAACTTTGAAAGCCATGAAGCCAAATTATCTCTAGTGAGTAAATGCCATTCTTTTAACTGCCCTCAACCAGAGTGCTTCCTAGAAGTAAGGATGATAAACTGTGTCTTACATGTACTTTGGACACGTTGTCAGGACGAATGAACTCCTGGAGAAAGACATCATGCTCGGTAAAGTGAGGGTAAGCAAAAAAAGAAGACAACGCTCAAGGAGACGGACTCACACAGGGGCTGAGCCATGGGGTCAGGTATACCAACGACTGTGGGAATGGTACAGGACCAGGCAGGGCTTTGTTCTGTTGTACACAGGGTCACCAAAAGTCAGAACTGACTCAATGGCACCTAAAAGCAACAACAGTGGCTGGGGGAGAGGAACGGGGAATTGTTGCTTAGGGGATAACGAGTTTATGTTTGTGATGAAAAAGTTTATGTATGTGATGAAAAAGTTTTAGAAGTAGCTGTAATAGTTGTGCAACATTGTTCAAGTATTAATGTCACTGAACTATACACTTAAAAATGACAATCTTCATGTTACATGTATTTTACAATTTTTTAAAAATACAACATGTGAGGAGGACAATAGGAGAGACTAAAAAAAGAATTCCATGATTATGCAGGAGATGACTGAAAGCAAGCAGACCCTGGAGTCATAAAAACTACGCAATTCTCCAAACAAGAAATGTGAGCTTCAACAGAGGTAATTATGCAGGATTAAAAAAGAGAGACTAATACAGGAAAGACTTCAAGGAACAATTTATAAAACATTGTGATTAATTAGGTGTCATGGAGAAGGGAGTTAAGAACCTGATGTTTCTAGCTTGGATTTTGCTACAGAAAGCAAAAAGCATAGGTTTTCGGGGAAAAGGTTATAATTCCTCTTTTTATTAGTGATGCTTTTAAGATCTCTAAACGATATTCACGTGGAGAATCAAGTCTTCAGCTCTGGTCAAAGATGGGTTCTAGAGATGGTACTATCCACTGCAGACAAATGGCAGGTGAACCCAAGAGAACGGCTGATCATCTCCTCTCTGTCGATCTACACAACGGTCAACTCCATTTTTCATCTTCATTCGATTATTCTAACTTCTCCAAGTCTCCCTGACACAGCTACAGTGTATTCCACATGCATAATCCAGATGTATGCAAATGTATTCTTACCAGTCTAGACTACAAGCTATTAAGAAAAGTGGCTATATGTCCCCTTTGTTGAAATCAAGTTTCATTCCTTTTTTTTTTTTTTAAATTCGGAGCAGTAGTATTTGCTGTGCTCTGAAGTACAATTAAAACCTTGCTGTTGAGTCAATTTTCAATTATATTGACTCTACAGAACATAACTGCCCCACACGGTCTGCAAGGAGTGGTGGGTAGATCAGAACTGCTGACCTCTGGTTAGCAGCTGAGCTGATGACTACCGTGCCACCAGGTCTCCAATTCCATTGTACGTCAGAAAAATATTTTAGCAATCTTTTTCAGTGTAGCACAACTCTAATGCAGTTATATAAGTTTATAATTTTTTTCTAGAGTATGTCATAATTACAAGTCAGAAAATTAAGGAACCAATAGACAAAATATACCTCCAGATAAAAAAATACTTACATATTTATCATGTATAAGATGCTACAAGAATATAAAACACAAGAATCTTGACCTCGAGTATACTTATAAACTAATTGGGGAAATAAGAAAATTATAAGTTT